>JBBMOL010000167.1:107422-776085 GCA_037954665.1 Laguncularia racemosa
TCGTGTATGTATCCAACCCGGGTACATGTATAAATAGACCGTTAGTTGCCCTAGAAAAAGAGGTTACGAATTTTGTACTTGCTCTGACTCTCATAACAGCAGGGGAAAGAAGATTCTGTCAATTCCAAAGGAGATTGAAGATCCACGAAGAAGAAGATTCTATCTTTAAGGGTTGTGACTATGAATTTTATTTATTCTTCTCGTAATTGTATTTCTTTTGTCCAATTTATGGAGGAGTAGACTCTAAATCTAGATTTTATTCGAAACTTCTCTGTCATGTGATGAAGATTCAGTTTTTAATGCGAAGTTGTTGACTTTCTTATGATTAATTGCATGCTCTTCAATTGTTTCTTAGATTCATAGATCTGGAATATGAATTTATGCATGATATCATACTAGTTAATTGAGAAATTGCTCTTATGATTAGATTTAATGCAATTAATGAGATTTGATTGTTCTTCTAGAGATAAGAAACAAGAGTCTTTTGTTTACATCAATTATTTTGATGTGAATTCATGTGCTTTATGCAATTCTAGGTTGCTATTAACTAAGGAGAGATCCTATTTGATAAACCGAGGATTAGATAGGTTAATATACTTGAGAAAGTAGTTAACTTGACTAGAGAATTCGACGGTATAAGAAGTCAACTACGCCAATCTTCATAAATCTAATGAATTACATGATGGAGAAGGAGTGGAATAAGATCTATGTTGCTTTTGTTAATTGATAAATCTTCAGAAACATTGTTGTTAGTGAGTTATTAGTTTTAAGATTAGAGTAATTAAGTTTCAACCAACATATTTAAGTGTCGGTTAGATAATAGGAACGGAGTTAGTACTAGTAGTTGGTGTATCTCTAAGGGACGACTTTGTGCTTGGTCGCTATATTATGCTACGATGGGTGCACTTGCCTATTGCTTCGTAGTAAGATTAAGAACAAGAATTCAATTTATTAAAATTATGATTGGCAACGATCAGTTGTCTGCCTGTCTGATAGCAATCAAACTCCTACAGGACCTATCACCAGGGCCTGAGCTATGGGTCTCCATTATTTAGTTTTGAGAATCTTGCATGGGAAACCTAATCTTGAGGAAGCTAATCTATTTTTTACATTTTTACATTATAATTGTAGTGCATTTCAGCAGGCTCACTTATCAGTTCTACAGGATACCAAATCACCTACACTCTTGAGCGAGTCGGGATTCTCATCAGGGCTTAATTCAAAAGTACCTTGAAGACCAACATCATGAAGACTCATTTCTTTTATATATTTCTTCTTTGTATGGACTATTTTATGTTGTATTTTCTTTTGGGACACTTTCATTTTGATTGTAATTTCCATTTAGGACCGGCCACCTTAAAAGCGGCATAGTTGTAATTTTGTGCATTTTCTAACCCTAAAGGGAGCAAGTATAAATACTTGCTTATAGTAGGGTTTGAGGAGGCCATTTTTTTTTTCAGAATTAGAACATCACATTTTTGTGAGAGAGCTTAGGGTTTCCTTAGTTCAATTTCCTCTTATCAATTTCAATCCCAAGAGTTGAGATTATTGTAAGTACAACAATTGAAAATTGTGAGTCATATCAATTTCTAATTGTTGTGTTTTCTTTTTCTTCTCTAGTGTGTAATATCTAAGGTTGGATTAGAATATTTCTTGGTCAGACTTGAATTGGTTTCAATTCGAAGTACTGTGTTTATTTTGAGCAATTATCATACTTATGATTCACCATCAACAATTGTTTGTCATTTTGAACTATGAATTAGATCTTGTGGGAAGGGAGGTTTTCGGAATTGGTTCTTGTTTATCTTGGTGTATTTCACGTGGAATTCATTTGTGATTATTGTATATTGAAGGAATTATCTTTGTGGAATTGTAATTGCAACCTTGAGCATTTAGAACCTATTGCATTTTCACCATGGATTCACGCAATTTCCTAGCTTGTTGAACTGGTTTTGATCTTGTGAATTGAAGTTGTTTCTTTGATTCAATTGCATGTGCTAGACCTTGGTTTTAGGCACATCTCTATCCCTCTTGGACCTGGAAGCCAACCCTCACCCTAAAGTAGTGAAAGCAAGCGGCAACGAGGATTCGGGGACAGTTATTAGAGTGCCTGGAATTGGAAGCCAACCTTTACCCTGGTCCGATCTCTACTCTCTTTTTACTACTTTCCCTTTCTTCTAGTATTTGATTATGGATAGACATGGATGTCATTACACAAGTACATAACCAACATCAAGTAATCCCGCTTCATCACCCAAAAACAACAAAGTTTTGCCTTTTTTTCTTCTGATTTTTGTTTATTTTTTCTTTTCCCGTAGGAAGTCCTTCTCCTATTTTTGGGAATTCAAATTATTCAAGACTGAGGCTCGATCTCTCCCTCTCCCTCTCCCTCTCTCTCCCAATGTGTGTTCCATTTCCTTCGTGCCACTATCCCCATTAATTAAGGTAAAGCTTATAGGTTCGACAATAGATTTTGTCCTTTCACCTTAACTGAGACCTTATTTCGACTTTAAGCTATTATCTGTTAGGAGGAAAAAAAAAATTGTGTGAATGATTCTATCAAGTTATTTTCTTTTTGGTAATTCATTGTCCTTGATTTAACAAAATGGGTTTAATGTTTTTCTTACTTTATTTTAGTATGTCATAATGTTTTCTAAAATTTTAGGAGCATGTTATTGTGATTATTGTGGTTTATATTCTTCATTTATGTGATGAAATTTGTGGGTGATGATTGGATACCAAGTTGTTGATTTAGCACCTACAGTTTATATAGGGATTATCAATTGTTGTTTTTTTGGTCTTGCAAGGTGGTTTATATGCCTAGAAGTTGTTATCTAGTTAAAGGCTGTATCTATTAAAGAAGATGTGGTGTATAACCCGATTTGTGCCAATATATTCTATCCTTCTTTTTTTTTCTTTCCTTCTTTCTTTTTCTTTTTTCTTAAGAAAAAAAAAAGAGAAAATTTTTTGTAGTGGATTGATTTGAATTTGAAACGAATGAAATATTTATCATCATAGCACTAGTTTTTAAGCTTTTATACATTGTTAGTACTAGAGAAGGGTTATGCAATATGTATATTAATGTTGAAATATATTTATAGAATGGATCCTCTAAGTAATGAGACTACAATAGAATCTATTAATGTAGATGGTGTGTCTGAAGTCGGTGGGTGTAATGATAATCTACAACCAGGATCTTCTCAATCTAAAGAACATGCAGGTAAGAAGGCTCGAGTAGGCAGCTCTTCTTTTGAGGTTTAGGAAATATTTACAAAAATTGGTATTAGGAAGGATGGTAAAAATAGGGCTAAGTGTAAAGCATGTGGGAAGGAATCTATTATTGGAGCACATTCACATGGAACTTCATCTTTACATCAACATAGAGAAAAGTGTCGTTTGAATCAAATTCCTAGATATAATGATGTTGGTGATATGATAATTGATCATGTTGGCAAGTTAAGATCAAGAAAACCAGATCCTAAATTTGCTCTTGAGGTAATGGCTATGGCTATTGTTGAACATGATCTGCCATTTTCATTTGTTGAGTATAGGAGGATCACACAGTTTATAAGGCTATATAATCTTGAGTATAAGCTAATTAGTAGAAAAATTGCTACCTGAGATGTTTGGAATTTATATTTGACTCAAAAATAGAATTTGAAACAAATATTGCAAAAAAGTTCAAGGGAAAGTATGTTTAACTTTTGATGTATGGACTGCTTCCACCAATGAGGGATATATTTGTTTGACTGGCCATTATGTGGATGACAATTGGAAATTAAATAATAAAATTCTTGCTTTTTGTAAAATGCCCCCTCCTCACTCAGGGTTTGAGTTGTTGAAAAAAGTATTTGAATTTTTGAAAGATTGGGGCATAGATAGGAAGATATTCTCCCTTACATTGGATAATGTATTTGCAAATGATTGTATGTAATATCTTTTGAAAGAGCAATTGAACTTACAACATAGTTTGTTATGTGGTGGTAAGCTTTTTCATATTAGATGTTGTGCTCATATTCTTCATTTGATCTTTAAAGAATGATTGACTGTAAGTAGTAAAGCGTTGCATAAAGTAATGGAGAGTGTTAAGTATGTGAAGGGCTCCAAAAGTAGAATGAAACACTTTTTGGAGTGTGTTGAATAGGTTGGTAACATCGATACCAATCTTAGTTTGCGCTTGGATGTAACTATTAGATAGAATTCCACTTATCTTATGCTTGATAGCGCACTCAAGTATCAACGTGCTTTTTCTTGCTTTCAATTGAATAATAGTCAATATAAATATTATCCAACCATTGATGAGTGGGAAAGAGAAGAAAAGATATGCAAGTTTTTGAGCCCTTTTCATAGTATCACCAATTTGATGTCAGGATCATCATATCCAACTTCAAACCACTATTTTTTGCAAGTATGGAAGATTGAATGTTTGCTGAATGAAAATTTAAGTAGTGAAGATCATGTCATAAGGGAGATGTCTATTTGAATGAAACAGAAGTTCGATAAGTATTAAAGTGATTATAGTGTTATCCTTGCACTTGGAGCAATCTTTGATCCTCGGATCAAGTTTGATTTTTTGAACTTCTGTTTTAATAAACTTGATCCTCTCAATTGTGAAGAGAAGTTAACTCACATAAAGAGCAAGTTATATAAACTCTATGGAGAATATGAGAAGAGCAAAATAGATCACATATCTAGAACTAGAAGCCATCAGGTTAGATAATCTTCTTAGGGATAAGACACATCTGGAGGTAGCAGCAGTAAAGGAGCAGCAACACATAGAGCTGGGAGGGGCTTAGATATTGATTTTGCTACTTTGGTGGTAAGTTTAATAATTTTTTTTTATTTTTTTAATTATATTTTTGTTGGTCCCAATTAGATTAATCAATAGGGGGATGAATTGATTAATTACTTAAAGTTTCACTTTTTCGCAAATCAACCAAAACTCTTGACTAATAAAATCACGTGAATAACAATAATGAAGAACAATAATGTGCAGTAAATAAAAAGTAGAGAAGAATATAATGCTTAGATATTTATAGAGGTTACGCCTCGAGCGTCGGTCCTCTCTTCCAGCTCCACTCCGGGGTCCCGGTTGTCTATACCGGTTGTGTTTTACTATATCAAACAAATTGAAGATATACAACATAAGCCTCTTCAAGGCAAAGTCTCACTGTTGAGTCTTTCCAGCTTCTTCACTAAGCTAATCACTCAACTACAGTGATGAAACAACAAACAATTCCTTATTCACGAAAGGAATTACAACATTAATGAGGAATATCATATTTCCTCTATATAATAGATCACATGTATATGTAAAGATTTTTCGCTTGAAGATGTATGAGCCTTTTCTTTTCGTGTGTTTTTTTTCTTCTGTTTTTTTCAAAGAACGTTCTCTCTTCTTTTCATTTGAATTAAACACTCCTTATATGAAGAGAACATAACGGCTACTTTCCACGTGACAATCTTGAATTTATTTTTGAATTTTTGTAATTCAAAAATAAGTTGAATCTATCGGAGAGGATCTGCATTCCGTGATATTCTTGATGAGGATAAGCTTGGATAAATTAGTTTGACCGAGATCTTCTTTGGATATATCTCTTGGATCAAGTTTGTTGAAGATATCCCTCATATTGTGGAACCATATCTTGATGTAACAACCATATCTCTTATCCTTATCTTTGTAACTGCTGAATCTCCCAAAATATAGCACAAATATTTAAATTTAAATCTTAATAAAACTTGTAAATCTTATATGGTCTAACTTTATCATAAAATGAAATCTTCGAATAAAATCTTGTAAAACTTTATGTAAATTAAAAACCCCATGATATAAAATCCAACTTTAGTAAAACACATCAAGTATATTACCCAAAAATACTTGACACGTGGAGCTAGGCCTTGAAATTTATTAATAACTATCGATATAAAAATTAGAACGTAATTTGGAAAAATTTGTGACAGACATGAAAGGTTCTGAAAGTGCTTTTGAAGCAAACCTGTTAACTGTCCTCCTGTTATGAAGGTTTTGAAAGTGCTTCTGAAACAAACCTGTCAACTGTTCTCCTATTGTAAAGGTTCTGAAAGTGCTTCTGAAAGGTTAACACGATAACTATGGATACACTACACAACTTCTGAAACACCTTCTGTCAGAACAAAAATAGTCTATATAACACTTTTGAAGGTTTTGAACAAGCTTCTGTCTCCTTGTTCAACTTTAGAAAAATTACGTACTATCTTTTGAAACAACTTCTGACAAGCTTAAACATTCGTTACACATTATTCCTCTTTTGTTAACATCAAAACTAAATTAGAGAACTTAACATTCTCCCCCTTTTTGATGATAACAAAACACCATTAGATAATCAAAATATAAACAACTTTCATGTTTAAGCAAGCATATATTCCTATAATAGAAAAGCATCTTAAGCACAATAGAATCATTACAAACGCATTGATCATAAACACATTGATCATAAGCACTCATAAGCAATATAGAATCATTCATAAGCAGCAAGTAGTATTGATCATAATAGAATCATTCTCCCCCTTTTTGTTAACAGCAAAAGGGATAACTCCCCCTTAATCGATGCATAAAAGATAAAAGAAGTCTTTTACAACTTGATTCCAAAACAAAATTTAAGACAAAGAACTAAGATTTTTTAGATCTTGTGACTTGAAAGGTAGAGGGAGTGGTGGAAGGTTTGGTAGAGGAAGGTTTTTTTGGTGAACTATCCAAGTCGATGATATGGGCGCCAGAGCGAACATAATCTGGAAATTTGTTGGATAAGAATAGCTTGATTTCACCATGAAGACTTGTGACAGATTGGGAGGTTTTATCCGTCTTGGAGTCCAAAGTCTTGAAGGAGTTAGTAACTGAATCTCCGATCTTCCTCACTTGAGAGACAAATTTGTCAAAGGCAATCACATTATTAGATAAATCTTGTTTGACTCTCACACTAAATTCATCATAGAGAATTCTATAGTGATGGAGATCGGTAAGCATTTTCTCAGAATTCTTCTTGATATCAGATAGAATATCAGAAGTTTGTTTAACTTGTAACTCCATTGATTCTAGTCTCCTCAGATCAGACCGTTGAAGAACTTCATCTGTCAAAGCTATCTTAACTAAATCCGATAGCTCATGTTTCAAACTTTCTCGAATAACACTTTTCATTTGTTCGAGATCAACATTGGATATAACTTCTTTTGTTCCACTCTTCCCAGCCTCATCAGCATATGGTTTCTTCCCATGATCTGTTTTAACCTCTATTCTAGGTTCTGAACTAGGTTCTAAACCTCCTTCTTGAACAGATATTGAAGAAGTTCCAAAAGGAACAATTCTTTTCATATGCCTTTGATGGACAAAATGTGCACCATCATTCGCATACCACAAACAATCCTTAACAAAGATCGACATGTGATGAAAAACTTCTTTACCTATCCTCTTTAACTTAATAGGTTCAGAAGAGCTGGTAGGCAAAACTATCCCTTTAAACACAAACAACCGCACCAGTATATTCCCAAATACCAAACTTTCTTTATTCCTCCACATTTGATCAATGACTCTAGAAGCCATGTCCACATTCTTTTTGTTAATCATCGCATAGATAATTTGAGTATGTTCTATGGACATTGAAGTAGAACTGCCCTTCCTTAGACATAGACATTCAATAATGATCTTGTGTATGATTCGAGGAAACAACTCGAAATCAATGACCATTGCTTCTTTTCCATAATCCATTTGTAAGCCTTCATTTATAGCAGCAAACAGATCATTCATAGGCATGTTTGTAATCTCTACATCATCATTTACATCATGTAGATGTAGACATTTAATTACATCTACCCTAGAAATTGAAATGTCTTGATCACATACCCTGGAAACTAAAACATTCCCTTCCGCAAGACTTAATCTTCCATAAAATTCTTTGACACACTTGCCATAAACTAAAACTTGAGTAGAGCAAAGTTCCATGCATCCTATGGGTTCTAACAGTTCATTCCAGTAAAATCCATTACTAGTAAAGAAATTAAAATCCACAAAACTACAAGAACACACCTCGTTTTTCTTCCTTCGAAGAGATTTTGAATTTGAGGGTTTCAGACTTGGTACATTCCTTTGTTTCGTTTGCTTCTTGGCTGTTTTCTTGAGCGGAGAGGTTTCTTGTGTAACCTTTTCTTTTCCTTTTGAAGACGATGCAGCTCGTTTTCTTTTGGAAATTTTCTTGGAACCTATGATAGATTCAGAGTCAGGGGAACTTAGATTCTCCTCTATTGAAGGTTCTTGATATTTTTTCGAAGAATTTGAAGATTCATCATGAATCACTAAAGGCTTGTTAGATGATTTTGTTTTGAAGGATTTTTGTTTGAGACGTTCTGAAGATTTAGGCGCCATTGGAGTTGCAATGAGAGAGAAGGAAAATAGAGAGAGAAAGAAAAAGAGCAAATTGCTAAGAAAGGAAATTAGAGAAGGAAGGAAATGAATGAAAAGAAAATATATATTTTTATGAATAAAGATTTTTAAATATTTTCGGGGGAAAAAAATTTCAAAAAGGGTTACAAATTCCTAATTCATTTCTAATAAATTCAAATTTTACCTTTTCAAGAGGTTTAGTAAAAATGTCTGCAAATTGATTATCGGTTGACACAAATTCAACATTTATATCTCCATTATGCACATGATCTCTAATAAAATGATGTCTAATTTCTATGTGCTTTGACCTAGAATGATGTACTGGATTTTTTGTCAAATTTATTGCACTTGTGTTGTCACATTTAATTGGCATAGTTTTAAAGTTTATTCCATAATCATTCAATTGTTGTTTTATCCATAAAACTTGTGCACATCAATTACCAATAGAAACATATTCAGCTTCAGTTGTGGATAGAGCAACAGAATTTTATTTTTTAGAAGACCAAGAAATTAATTTATCACCTAGGAATTGACAAGTACCAGAAGTGCTTTTTCTATCAAATTTACACCCAGCATAATCTGCATCAGAATATCCTATTAAATTAAAATTCTGATTTTTAGAATACCAAATGCCTAAATTTGAAGTATTAACTAGGTATTTGAAAATTCGCTTTACAGCTGATAAATGAATTTCTGTTGGTGCAGCTTGAAATTTAGCACACAAACACACACTGAACAAAATATCAGGTCTAGATGCAGTCAAATACAATAAAGAACCTATAAGACTCCTATAAAGTTTTTCACTTACCTTCTTTCCATTTAAGTCAGAGTCTAACCTTGATGAAGTACTCATAGGTGTTGTAACCTTTTTACATCCATTATATCCAAATTTCTTCAATATTTGTTTTGTGTATTTTTCTTGATGAACAAAAATTCCTTCTTTTGTTTGTTTTATTTGAAGTCCCAAAAAGAATGTCAACTCTCCCATCATTGACATTTCAAATTCTACCTGCATGGTCTCAGCAAATTCTTGAGACAACAATTGTTTAGTAGATCCAAAGATAATATCATCCACATATATTTGTACAACTAAGATATCATTATTAAAAGTTTTCAAGAATAAAGAATAATTCGTGACAGATATGAAAGGTTCAGAAAGTGCTTCTGAAGCAAACCTATTAACTGTCCTCCTGTTATGAAGGTTCTGAAAGTACTTCTGAAACAAACCTGTCAACTATTCTCCTATTGTAAAGGTTCTGAAAGTGCTTCTGAAAGGTTAACACGATAACTACGGATACACTACACAACTTCTGAAACACCTTCTGTCAGAACAAAAATAGTCTATATAACACTTTTGAAGGTTCTGAACAAGCTTCTATCTCCTTGTTCAACTTTAGAAAAATTACGTACTATCTTCTGAAACAACTTCTGACAAGCTTAAACATTCGTTACACATTATTCCTCTTTTGTTAACATCAAAACTAAATTAGAGAACTTAACATTCTCCCCCTAACAATTTTTTATTGTATTATATATTAATATTTAATTAATTTTTTCCTTAATAATGTAGGAATTCCGATATCATCAAGTAGAAGTACAAAGTTATGGTAAATCTTCTTTGGATATTTATCTAGATGAGCCACTAATGGATATGGACTTTTACTCAGAATTGGATGTGTTACAACATTAGAAGAGTCAAAGCTTGAGATATCCTGGTTTATCTATCATGGCCTTTGATGTGCTTAGCATTCTAATTACTACTGTAGTGTCAGAGTTAGCTTTGAGTATTGGCACTCGTGTACTTAATAAGTATCACAATTCTATGCTCCCAGCTAATGTAGACGCTCTAATTTGTACATGTAATTAGTTACGAGGATTTGCATGTCAAGGTAATTTATTTTTTTTCTGTTGTTAATATTTTCTTTTAACGTATTATTTCAAGCTCAAGCACTTATTATCTAATTTAATTATATGTGTAATGTCGTGAATTTTAGATCAAGAAGAAAAAAATAGGAGTGGGGGTAGGAGTGAGACTACTTCGTCAAAGGGAGACTCCAATTTGGTTGTTGATGATAATGATAGTGATGACTGATGTGATGATATGTGATTTTATCTCCTTTATTATTGTCTTTTTTTTCCTATATAATTAGTGAAAAAGTATTTTATGATAATTACTACATTTGCTTAATTATCATTTTAGGTTGTTTTTTTTTCTCGTATGAGAATGAGATTTAAAAGTATGTATAAATTGAAATAGTATGTTTAACTATTATAGGTTTAAGCCTGCATGTACATCTCCTATTTCTATTCAATAAGAATTTTGTAATATATTAATATTACATTTCCATTGGACTAGATCAATAATAAATTGCTAGCTTTCATAAGTTTAACTTAAAGAATTTAGAATCTAGAATACTAAATTTTCAAAAAAAAAAAAAGAAAAAAAGAGAAAATTGTGGGTGGGCCTATTTTTTCAACATACAACTCATGCGGGCCATTGCGGGTTAGCCCGCGAGTGCGGGTCGGGGCATGCTAGCCCGTTTGACTCGCATTCTCGGCTCTACTTCCAATTTGAGGGATGACAAAAAATGGTATCAAAGCTTTAGGTTGTCAAAGATAGTGATGGGAATCAACCTTGTGGTTCTAGCTAAGGTTATCAAAATCACGATTTTTCGTATAATTGCTAAGGGATCCATAGAATCGGAACGTAAAAATGTAAGTTTTTACAATCTTTGTAAAATAAATTCCAAATATTGTAAATTTACTAAAGTAGTCATTAAAAAAATATAATGGATAATAAAAATAAAGAAAGTCAAAGACATATTGAGGCTTATGTATTGCTCTTTTTATAAAAATCCCAGTAGTAATTACACTACCGTGATAAACAAAGACATATTGAAGAATTGAAAAAAGAACACGTCCTAAAAGTGAACTAGTCAATTACTAATATAAATTATGATAACAACAAAAAACTAGATCATAGACAAGATAAATGGGGAAGAGAATGATATATACAAATAGAGATTATCATATGACAAAGAATATGAAAATATGTGGAAATTGACTTCAATTATCTTACAAAGACAGAAATTCAAGACAAAATCTTGAAATTCACTTCAATTATCCACGCAAGGCACCTTAACCCTCCTTAAAACTAAAGTATAAGACCACAAAATCCACAATTTTGGAAATGAAAGCGAAGGATATCTTATGAGGATTATGGTTTCAAGAAGGGCTAGGTAGGAAAACACTAAAGAGGTATGGCCGTATAGGACAGCAACTACTTTAACACTGAGATGTGATGGTGCAGGTGCTAGTAAGAGTAGCATGAGCTTAATGTTTTTTACATTGTTGATTTCATCAAGCAATAGTGATATCAAGATTCAACAAATTAAGTTCAAGCCTTCAAGGCATCATTTAGCAGCAACCAAACAAAAAGGGAATTGAGAAATGGAATTACCAAATCACGAATCAACACTCAAACAGAAATTACCCATAACAATAGAAAATAATAACCTCAAAATTGATAAAACTTGATTACTTGAAAGGCTGAAGTAGATGCAAACCTCAAAGGTGAATAGCAGTATATCGCAACTTTGTCACTGTGAAGATCGACCGTGTTAGACTGCTGGTGCTGTGATTGTGAATGGAGACGTAATTTGCTCGACAACAAATTGCTGCTATGTGAGAACTAAGAAAGATCGGCAATTTGAACGAAGACGCAATTTGCTGGTGCTGTGATTGTGAATGCCTAAATGCAAAGACTGAAGAGGCGAAGACGAGAAAAAAATTTGAAACAAAAATGGAAGGAAAGGACAAAGAGCGAAGAGCTAAAGATGTAGAGTTATAGATATAGACAGTAGATATAGTCATGGTCACTTGTAGAAGAGAAGACACTCTAGACAGAAATCGAATTCACATGTTTTGATGCTAAACGAAGACGCGATTTGCTCGATGGCAAATTGCTACTATGTGAGAACTGAGAAAGATTGGCAATTTGAACAAAGACGTGATTTGCTGGTGTTGTGATTGTGAATGCCTGAATGCAAAGACCGAAGAGGCGAAGATGAGAAAAAAATTTGAAACGAAAATCGAAGGAAAGGATGAAGAGCAAAGAGCTAAAGACACAGAGTTGCAGATACAATCGTGGTCACTTACAGAAGATGATGTGCCTAAAACTAAGATTAAGCACATACAAAACCAATTTGAAAGACAATCAAACAATGTCAATCAAACTAGCAATGAAATGGCGCAAATCTTCACTATTTATGAACCAATTCTTAAACAATGGTGTGATCAATCTTAATTCCAAGTATGATGATGCTTTGATACCAAATTATGATGTGCCTAAAAGAGAGTTTAAGCACATGCAAATAAACCAATGGAACAACTCAAAAATGACAAGATCAAAATCGGTTCAAAGGACAACAAAATTGCATGATCCCTTATGATGTAAGATGAGCCGAATGTTATAGTTTTCAAGGGAACAATATTACAAAGATGAAATCCTCAATTGCAAAACTAAACACAATGCTACACACACATACACACTTCCACACGTTGCACTCCTCCACTTCAAACACAATTTCTAACCATAACTTTATAAAGGCAACTCAATTCAAATTCAAATGTTTTCAATTATTGCAACCTTTCTACAATTGGTAAGAAGCAACTTTCAAATTCAAATGAACACACAATAACTTCTATCACTTAATGTGTGTTTTGAAAATCAAATAGCTTCCAAATAATCCACACAATTCAATTCTAAAAATTGTACAACTATACTCTTATTTTTGAAATCAATATGCAATGGATTACACTTCCACTCCCTTCACAAATGAGGTAATTTTCAAATTTGGAAATTTGAATCAATAATACACTTCTACTCCTCTTCCCTTCTATCAAAATGATCAACCACAAGGAGCTACAACAAGTCTTTTAATTTAACTTCAACAAGCAGCAAATTCATTTCTCAATCAAGACAATTACACAACCTCAATTCACAACACACAATTTCGTATCACAATTTGAAGAACCCTATTTGAACATAAAGATTAAGAAATCACCAACACTAAATCCCTTCTCTTAACTTGTGCTCTGATACAAAAAGATGATGTGCCTAAAACCAAGATTAAGCACATAAAAAACCAATTTGAAAGACAATAAAACAATATTAATCAAACTAGTAATGAAATGGTGCAAATCCTCACTATTTATGAACCAATTCTTAAACAATGGTGTGATCAATCTTAATTCCAAGTATGATGATGCTCTGATACCAAATTATGATATGCCTAAAACCAAGATTAAGCACAAACAAATGAACCATTTAACAACCCCTAAAGGACAAGGTCAATTAGGTTCTAAGTGGAGCAAATTATTGCATGAACCCTAATTGCAATAGATGATCCGAATGCTATATTTCATGAAATGAATTACACAATGTTGTATTCCTCAATGAAGATCACTAATGTTCTTGAAAACCACATGAAATAACACACAAAATCAACAAGAACCACCTCCGAGATCCCCTTTTCCCAACAATGTAAATCACGGTTCAAATGAAGCAAATATTGATAGTAAATAACAAGTGTTAAAAACTAATCAATTAAGAAATAATAATTTGATTACAAATGCAATCAAATCTGACCAAGAAAACTTCAATCCAACCATAGATATGACTCATTAGAGAAGAAAAGAAACACAACAAATAGAAATTAATATAACTTACAATTTCTCCTTGTTGCACTCGCTACAATTCCAATTCTTGAGATTAAAATTGATAAGAGGAATTGAAGTAAGGAAAAACCCTAATTCTCTCACGTAAAAGTGTATGTCTTATTATGAAAAATTCTCTCTCAAAAACCCTACTTAAGCAAGTATTATACTTGCTCCCTTTAGGGTTAAAAAGTTCACAAAATTACAACTATGCCACTTTTAGGATAGCCGATCCTAAAAACATAATTACAAGTAAATGAAAGTGTCCCAAAAGAAATATTACAACATAAATAGCCCAAAGAAATAATTATAAATAAAAATAGTCTTCATCATGCTAGCTCTTTCATAGGATTCATTAGCCCAACTCATCACCGATTTAGGTTGGTCCATGGATAACCCATAAAGCTAATTCTTAATGAGTTTGTCCATCGCACTGTAAAGCATGATAAGTGTGTCGTTGGAATATACAATACATGAATAAGAGAAAAGAGGTTATTAAACAAATAATTCCAGGGTCAATGTGCTCAAAATAGGCCCTCATCACCAAGATTTGAAATCCTTTAACTCTTACCCTAATGATAAGTTTTAGTAGATTTTGATTCCGATCAGAAGAGAAGACGCTCTAGATGGAAATTGAATTTACTTGTTTTGATGCTGTAGGCTAGACCGAAATGGTGTAAGATTTTGCAGTATACTTAAACTCAGTTTAAATGCCATTTCACTCATGTTTTTACGTTTCCACCATCAAACTCGCAATTTTACAAACGATTTCACCTTTAAACTGATTTTATATATGAGTTAACAATGAGTATGCTCACAAACTCGTAAACTCGTACAAACATACGAATCAACTCGCGATTTTGACAACCATGGTTCTAGCAGTAGGGAAAACTAAATTGGATGCATGAGCCCAAAAATCCACATATGGCTACATCTTATCTAATAATGCTTTATTTTGTACTTTAGCCAATACATTTATTGTGTTTTATAGGATGGCTAAATAACATGCACTAAGGATCAACTTGCGGGACATTTTTGGAATCCCATCCAACAATCCACAATTTATTTAATTGAAGTGAAGAACTAGCCACTTGAAGACCATTGTATTTGCAATTTGTTGCTTTGGGGAACCAGCCACTTAAGTGGCATCTTTGTAATTTTTGTGTTATTTTTACCCTAATAGGAGCAAGTATATATACTTGTTAACTAAGGCTTTGAGGGAGGCTTTTAACATTTTGAAATCAAACACATTCTTTACTGTAAGGGTTCCCTTTGCTTGCAAAAAGTTCTCTTATCAATTTCATTTGTGAAATTATAGCAAGACCAACTTGAGTGGATTGTGAGCAATATCAATCTTCCTCTTATTGTTTTTCAAATTATATTTAGTGAGTCATATCTAAGTGCAATTTGTTGGTGACTAGTCATTATCTACGTGAATTAGGGTTCTTCCATTTTAGATTTGAATCATTTCAATTTAAGTGGAATTCTAGTTTATTTCCATTGTTATCCATTGATACTTACATAATTGCTTTATTCTATATATCAATTTAGCATCAATCTCGTCAATTAGGAAACATTTGTGAAGTTAGTGATCACACTAATTGTTGATTGGAATTTGTTGTTCACGCCACTTGTTGATGTGTTTGCTATCCAATTAGTAAGGCACATCATCTTTTTTAGTATCAAAGCAAAGGTTGTGGAGTAGGGTTTGCATGAACTTCAATTAAAAAATAGGGTTCTTGAATTTTACTTCTTGATCTGAATTGTTGAAGTGGAATTGAAGTAGTTAATTGTGATTTTGTTGTGTTATATTTGTTGTTGTTGAAGTGGAAGTGGAGATCTTGTAGTAATCCTTGTAATGTTGATCTTGCCGTAAGAAGAAGGGGAAGTAGGAAATGTATTTCCTTGTATGTGTTTCAGAATTAGAGAGGCATTATTTGTGACTAAAGAGAAGTGAATTTCTTAAATGTTGTTTCGGAATTGAAGGAGTGTAAATTACATTTCTAGATTTTCTTTTGCATGGAGGATTTGGAAATTATTTGAATTCAAAACAAACATTAAGTTTGAAGAGTTATTGTGTAGTATTCATTTATTGCAATTTGAATATTTTTTAATTTGTTTTTTACCATTTATGGAGAAGCTTCATTAACAATTACATTTGTGTTGTTGTGCCATGATTGGGAGAGGGGTAAAGTGCGTGTGTGTTGCACCATAAGTGAGTGTGTGTGTTGTGTAGTGATTTTGTGTGGTGAAAGGTGCAACATGGTGTATTTGTTTGTGTTGTGGTGAAAGGTTGTTGCATCGTGGATTGTAAGTGGTGTATGTATTGTGAGTGAAGGTTGTTATAGTGGTTAAATTTGAATTTCAAAAGCAAGCATTAAAGTGTGGAAGTTATTATATATTGATGCTTTGAACACTTTGCTTAGTTGGAATCATTAACTTGCTATTTGGAGAAGTGTTTATTATTGCTTCTACTTGTTATTGTCATAATTGAAGTGTAGAAGTGTGTGTGAAGTTAAGTGGAATTTTGTGTTTACTTTTGTAGATTATTTGATTATAGTGTGACGATTGAAGTGTAATTGTTGTGAAGGGGTGTACTACATTACTTTGAATTATCTTTGTAAATCGATAAATCAAGTCCACAACTATGTCAAATGATAGTGTGAATGGGGGAATTGGCAATGAGGCCAATAGCCAAGTTGGTGGTGGACAGGGTCATCGGACTGTTGGTGGAAGAACTTCAGAGGAACAACTTCAAGACCTTACCACCATTATTGCTACATTAGCAATAAGGATAGATAGGATGACGATGCCATAACCACTAGTGGCAAATCCTCAAGCACCACCACCTAGAGTAGCTCCTTAGAACATTCAAAGGAAGGGAGTAGTTGGAGGAAATATGGGAAGAAGAGCAGAAGGAGATTATCATGCTCTTAAGGAGGAAAGAGATGATAATTTTAGGGTTAATCCATACCCAAATAGGGATTTTAGGCCACATCGGGGATTAGAGTATGTAAAACTACAAATGCTTTAATTTGATGGCAAGGGCTCAGTAGATGATTATCTAAATTGAGAAGACAAAGTTGAGGGTCTTTTCGAGTATAATGGAATTGATAACACCAGGGTTCGTGTTGCAACTGTGAAGTTCATAGGTTATGCCACCTTGTGGTGGAAGAATCTAGTGATGAGCAGGCAAAGAGATGGAAAGGCTGAAATTCATACCTAGAAAGACATGAAATGGGTTCTGAGGAAAAGGTTCATTGATAGCAGTCAAAATCCTACAAGACCTATCATTAGGGAAGAGCCAAAGGATTTCAAATCTTGGCGATGAGGGTCCTTTTTGAGAAAATCGACCCCAAAATTATTTATATACTAACCTCTTTTCTATTACTTATGTATTGTGTATTCTAGTAGGCATACTTATCTGCCTTTATAGGGCGATGGACAAACTCACTAAGACTTAGCTTGTGGGTTATCCATGAACCGACTTAAACCGAAGATGAGCTAGATCGAAGAATTGATTTGAAGAACCTACCTGAGAAGACTATTTTTGTATTTTGTTATTTTCTTTGAAACATTTATTTTGTAAGCTTTTGGGACATTTTATTTGGTTGTATTTTGAGGATTTAGGATCGGTTACACTTTAGTGGCATAGTTGTAAATTTTTAGTCATTTTAACCCTAAAGGGAGCAAGTATAAATACTTGCTTAATTAAGGTTTAGAGGAGGAGAATAGACTTACCTTTTGCTACAAATTTTCATGAGAGATTAGGGTTCTTCCTAATATTTCATAAGGACTCTTATCAATTTCATCCATTAGAATTGTGGCGAGTTGCAATCTAGTGAATTGTGAGTAATATCAATTCCTAAGTTGATTTCCTTTTCATAACCAGTGTGTCATATCTAGTGTTGATTAAGGTTGGTTCTTGGTTCTGATTTTGGCATCAATTGTAGGTCTAATTCCATCAATATATTGTTATAAATTTAATTGGAATTGTATCCTTGATATTGTCTCATAATTGCCTTCCATCATTTGTGTGACATTTCCTTGTTGTAAGGAGTTCACGTCCATTTTGTGTTGATTAGTGATTTGGAATCTCATTTGATCTTATGTGGTGTGCTTAATTCCATTGAGCACCACATCATTTGGTGTCAAGATTGATTAACCAACAAATTGGATTACAAAAGCAATTTTTAGGGTTCATGCATAATTGAACTTGATCCAGTTTTTGGATGTTGATTAAGAGTTGTTCCATTTGTTTAATTGCATATGCTTTCACTTGGTTTTAAGCATATTATCTTTTGGTATCAGAGCTTATCTTACGTAGATATTCAATTTGATCACGTTAACATTTGTGGATTTGGTTTATAAGCATTGAGGATTTACACCATTGATTGACTAGTTTGATTAACATTGCATAACTGTCTTTCAATATTGGTTTTATGTGCTTTCACTTGGTTTTAATCACATCATCTTTTGGTATCAGAGCTTATGGTTGTGAGAAGGGATTGTTTGATTTTGATTTTAGAAATTTTAGGGTTCTTGAGCTTGCATCTTGATTTCGAAATTGAAAGTGAAAATTGAATTGTTTGATGTTGTTACTTGAAGTGGCGTAATTATCTTGCTTGGGGAGTTGAATTTGCTAATTGCTGAAGTGAATTTTGAAGTCTTTTTGAAGCTCCATTTGGTTGATAATTTCGTTGATCAACGCAAAAAGAGAAATAAAATGAGCGTGAATGAATACCGGCAAGTGTACTGGATCGGATCAAGTAATATAGTAAGAAAAGAGTGTCGAACCACGAAGATTGATTAAGTAATAGACCTATATCAATTTCTACTATTATTTAGGCAATGATATTTGATGAGAATCGAATGAATTATACTAAATGCGTAAAAAGGGAATTATGTTTGAAAAAGGATGAATTGATGGTGGGAAATTAGAATCCATCCTAATTCTACTAATCATATTGCCTTCATGTTATAATAACTCATAACTATATGGATTTTCAGAAGAAATTGACAAAACCTTAATCCCTTTTCAAGTTTTAAAGTGACATTACCCCAATTTAATTTAATAGCTCTCGCTAATTAAAATCAATGGAGGATTCTAATTCACAATCATAAATTTCCCAATTATATGATTGCCTAATATCTTTAAAATAATTTCTCCTAAACCCTTAGTGAAAAATTTAATAAAAATATTGCATGAAACACTTAGGTCAATTTCTAATAAAAATAAATAATGCTGCTTCCGCATGAATTATTAAATCTTACTTAAGAATTCCTGATAAAACCTAAATTTCTCTTTCGAGTCATTTAAATTCCTATGCATTGATTTCAATTAAAAAAAATACAATTCATAGCAGGACTTCTTATATGAAAATTCCGTATATCTATATGTCCTATAACATGAATATAATGATCATTTTAGTTTGAATTATGGCTTCTTCATGTTTCCCACAAGGATGATTTAGAACATTATGGTATAGATTGCATAAGAACAATTGAAGTAAATAAGTGCAATGGAATTCATATTAAATAATAAAAATAAACTAATAAATGGCATAGAAGAAAATTAAATAAATGAAACAATTGCTATAATCTTCAAAAGTTTGTAAAACTTCAATCTTCCGAAACGATTCCTAAAGTTCTTCAATTGAAAGCAAACTTCAATAACATTCTTTCTTCAAACTAAAATTTAGAATAACATAAAATGTAAAAGAATTGAAAGAGAAGATAAAATCTTAAACTCCCAAAGGAATTCTAATGATTCAAAAGATCCAAAAACAAAGGATGCTCCAAAGGTTCACACAAGGGGTCTATTTATAGATCCAAAGAGGAGGAGGATAAGGCTGATCTGATGAGGAATTGAGTCAGCAAATTAATCAAGATAAGATTTTGGAGAGATTTTCGCAATGGATATCCAAGGAACAATGTAGGCCAGCTCAAGGCCGGCAGCTTTGATGCGTTATGATGGTTGGTTTCTTTCTTAGGCCGGTTTAATGTAGGTCGGCTCAAGGCCTGCGGCCTTCATTAATAGGTCAGCCTAAGGCCAGCGGCCTTCAATGCAATCCTTCACTTACTTCTTCAATTTTGTGAAAAACTTCTCCAATTAACTTGTAATTTACCTTTAGGTCCTCAAAACCTGAATTTTGACAATAAACACCATTAAATACCATTTCTCTATATTTTCTTATAATATTGAAATAAATTTAATATAAATCTAAAAGAAAATATAATTCTAATGTGATCTTATCAACATTCCCACACTTGAACTTTTGCCTGTCCTTAAGCAAAATAATTAAATTAAATAAGAGAAATCCGTCATTGAACTTCTGGTGCCCATTGTTCCGACCATACTGAAACTTGTAACTAGTATATCTAGTTGAAATTTAGTAGTTAATCTAAATAAAACAGATTTTTAATCCCAGTGTTTAACAATCAAAAGAAAAATACTTAGTTCATAAGGAAAAACATTCATTTAAACTTCATTGGTTATTAGCAAGTATAATCTCCCTCAATTTTACTTCTTTAAACAAAATAACAAAAAGTGAAAGCATATGGTATCCATTTTTTTTTCCTAGAATTTCTCCCTTTTTAATTTAGTCTTTATTTCACTTATTGTCCTATATTCACATTTTTTTTTATTTGCCTTAATTGATAGCAGAGTCAGACTTCACTCTTCTGAGGGACCAAAGCTCGCCCATGTCAACCTGGCTTTCATTAAGGTACTAAATTTTTGCCTTTTTGCCCTTCTCGTTATTGTGAGTTCATTGAGTCGGCACATCCTAGGCTCATCGCCTAAGTGACCAGGTTTTAAAGGGATCCCTACAAACTCTTCCTCACACTAACATTTAAGATTGGATACTCTTAACTCACTTTCCTAAGTCATTAGAGTAAAGGCTCTTCTTCTTTTTTTTTTTTTGCATAAATAAATATTCGTTAAGACTATTTTTATAAGGGATCACTAAGTAAAATATTTCCTTTACCTCTTTCACTAGGTGTTAAGGTATTCTCAAAGAAATTTCAAGAGAAATTTATCCCAACCAATTTTTCCTTGAAGTAAACTTGCTTGTTTTTTTAACTTAAGGACTCAATCTCAAGTTCAAAGGCTAAACATAGGGTAAACCCGTTCTCTAGAGATTTTACTATTAAATTTTAACTATGTAAACTAGTCACAACAGTTGGCGAATGGGGCACCAATCTAAGTCAATTTCAAAATTCCATTGATGATAAACACTTAAGGACATAAATAAAGCATGGGAATTGGAAGCTTATGATGTGTGCAATCAATCATTATACTTCTACATTTATAATCCCTTCCCCACACTTAAATTGGACAATGTCCTCATTGTTCCTATAATATCACAAAATTAAGGAAAAGAATGTCAATGCAAAAATTGAAACACTGGTACTTCCCTAGTGTAAAGTTGTTCATCAGTAAGAAAATTCCTCCAAAATGTCTGTCATCCC
Organism: Laguncularia racemosa; assembly: GCA_037954665.1. Classification (NCBI taxonomy): domain Eukaryota; kingdom Viridiplantae; phylum Streptophyta; class Magnoliopsida; order Myrtales; family Combretaceae; genus Laguncularia; species Laguncularia racemosa. The sequence goes on from JBBMOL010000167.1 coordinate 129,027, forward strand.
TATTTCATAATCATGAAATAAAACACTAAAAGCAAAATGTCATGGATCACAAGTCTTCCCAACAAGTGGGTGCTTAACAAAATCCTTACAAACCAATCATCAAAGTTAAAAAAAAAATAGAGAAGAAATTCAAAAACTGTCGAACTCAGAACTGGAGACCTCACTTGAGGTCTCATAATCCAGATGTTCTGCAGCTGCTGGATGAAAACATGATATTGCGGATTTTAACATATTGACCAAGGTGATCCTAAATTTCTTGTTCTTTTTCCGCTCTTTATGAACTTTTTTCTTGACTTCTTTTATGTCCTTTCTCAACTGTTCATAACTGCTAGTATGAAGGGTAGAATAAGAACCTAAGGGTCTATCAGTGGAAGGGACCTCATGAATTCCCTCCTCATCAATGGGAGGATTAGGCCTGTGGATTACCTTGGTGAGTCCCTAACCTCTGAATGGTACAGAGGAAATCCTCTTACACTATATTCCCTTATCATCAATAGGATTTCTGAAAATCCCCATACCTTTCAATAATGCAGTTATGTGTCCTCCACAAAAAATGAATTGTGTCCTTGTATGCTCAATCTGTCTGCTCATAAAAGTAGCTACCTCTATACCAATGTCAAGTTTGTAATCATTAATCATGCAAAAGAGGTAAAACATATCAAAACTAGTCACCTTACTATGACTAGTTTTCTTACAATAGACTGTGTGAGCAAGGATATGGTGGAGTAACTTGTGCTCTACAGCAGCAAAACTAGAAGCCAAAGACTTTGAAGGCACGAAATCATCTTGTCTAGGATGAATCATCTACAACCACATCATTTCAGCATTCATTCCTTCAGGCCAGGCATTAGTTGAATTTTCTTCAGGTTCTGGGTCATCATGAAGTTTTAAGAAGAACCCGATTTGATTCAATTGTAATCTGTGAATCTCTTCATAAGCTTGAAAAGTCATGGCGATGCTGTCATCCTTCTTTATCTACAAAGTGGACAAAAACTCAATTGTAACATCTTTATAAGCTAGCTCCTTTATCTCAAAGAGTTGAAACCAAGTCTTATTTGCCACCATCTATTGCAATCTTTCATCCATGCCATATTCCTGCAGAATCGTCCAATCCAGATATTGATGATTTAAGATTGTCATCTTGTCAAACCTTTTCTTCCTTTCCTTTGCATATTCTTGATTGGAAAGTAGGAACTTTGGTTGGGTTCCTGAAGTTGATGGTTCAGAGGTCTTTTGCTTCTTCCTCCTAAGCTGGAAGTTTTTAGGTAGCATTGCTACAAAAAGTGATGTTAGTTCATCGATTAGCTAACTCAATTAAACTTCTCATGCCAATATATTCATGTTGCACTCATGGTTTATCTTTAAAGAAGCACCAGCAATTGCCTAAGCATAGAAGTTTCTTTATGTCAATTACACTTGCAATTAGAAATTAAAGGCTGGCAGCCTAAGTTATGCGGCCTAGATTTTAACCAAAGTGGGATTTTTCAAAAATGCGCTGGTAAAGGAGAACACATGAGTTTCAAGCTGTGTAAATACTCTAACAAGTAGTGAAAGAATAATCATGTAATTAACAACAGCAAGGTTCTTCTAAACTCATGCAATCTGAATTTTTTTTGCAAAATATACCCATTCATGAACTTAATTTGCAGCATCTCCTAATCATGACACAAGAACTCAAAATTAACCATAACTACTTTAAGCAATAGTAGTTACATTTCTCTAAAGCACAAAAACCCCAAATTCTAACAATTTTACATAATTGGTTAAATCCTAATTTCTAATTTGCTAAATGGGTTTCGGACGAATCAAACACAAATCACTATAACCCATCAACATGCAAGTATAATAATCGACTTCTACATGAAAAATCATCAAACCAATCAACTTTAATCCAACAATCCCATCAATTCCGCATGTAATCCGAATTTTACAACCCACAAGTGATGAGATCCATGATGAAAGTCAAGCTGGAAGAAGGAATGTGGATCCTCTTGAAGTGCCGCCTGGACCGATCACAAGAAGTCGAGCGAAACGACTCAAGGAAGCACTTAACGGGTTGATAAAGGATGTCCATGAAGCTAGAAAGGATTGGGGCAATCATGAAGTTGGAACGGATTGGAATAGCCATGGGAAGACCCTTGCTCTTATACAAGTCACACTGGACACGGGTTGAAGAGGGCGTGTACTTTCAAGGCACGGCCATGTATGGAGTCAAGCAAATCCACAGAAAGATACACGGCCAAAGTACACGGGCATGTATGGAGACAAGCAAATCTATAGAAAGATACACGACCAGAAGTATACGGTCGTGTATGTGACCAGAATGTGCACAGAAAAGTACACGGTCAAAGTACACGGTCGTGTACACGGCCGTGTATGTTGCCAGAAGTTGTACAGAAAGGTACACGACTAAAGTACACGTCCGTGTACACGGCCGTGTATCCCCTGCCGGTGTTCTGTTTTCGCGTTTTTACGCCACTTATCTAAACTACGTCGTTTTGGACTTGTTTTACACGAATTGTAACCCTAGTATAAAAGCTCATAGGGTTTAGAACAATAAACAAGATACATCTTTGAACATTAAACACTTTTGAGAGGTACCTCTCTTGGTTCTTCAAGAACTAAATCGAACTTATCGGATTGATTTCCGTAGCGTTCATCCCGACTTATCAATCGGTCTTTCATCCCGATTGTGGCGTCTTCATTTTTATACCAAGGTTCTTGTCTCGCTTATAGACAATGGGTCACGGTTTCCACTTTAGGTGTTTGGGCGTCTTAGGCAACGAATTTCCGAACGTATTGGTATTGGGTTTCGTCACGGGTTGGCGTGGTTCGTATCAACAAGGACGACATTTTCAGCAAACTCCAACAAGCAAAGAAGAAAGAACTTAAAGAGAAGAAGAAAGGAAACTTACTTGGAATGTCTTGAATGCACGACGAGAGTGAATGAGAGAGTGAAGAGGAAATAGGTTAAAGAGAGAGGAGAAGTGCGAGAGAGAGAGAGATGTCGTGAGAGAAAAAGTGAGTTAAGAGAGAGAAAAAAAAATGAGCAATTGAGAGAGGGAGACGGGCCGACCAATGTCTAAAAACTAGACAAAGGCCGGCACCCTGTACCTATACACCGTCGACCTTTATAAGCTGGCCTTTATTTGTACCGAGAGTGTAGGCCGGCTTAAAGCCGGCGGCTTTTATCCGGCCTTCAATTTTTTTTTCTTATTAATTAATTTTAAATTTTTTTATATCAACGAAACTAAAATACTATCAACATTTTTTTTTTACAATTTTTTTTCTTTTTTTAAAAAATTTTTTCATATTAATTAATTTAATTTTTTTTATATCAACGAAACTAAAATACTAGTGTATATACTTATTGAGCATGGGTTACCTCCCATGAAGCGCTTAGTTTATAGTCGCTAGCCCGACTTTTCCAGTTCAAGTTCTCAAATCTCCTAAATCCACAGCTGTGGCATTTCTATCAACACTTTCCCCTTCATAGTAATGTTTAAGAAGATAACCGTTTACCTTGAAAGTACGGTTGTATTCTTCCTTCAACTCAACTGCACCATAAGGAAACACATTAACAATTTCAAAGGGTCTAGACCATCGTGATTTCAACTTACCTAGGAACAGCTTCAAGTGGGAGTTATATAGTAAGACCTTTTGACCAGGGAAAAATTCTCGCCTCATGATGTTCTTATCATGCCATTGCTTTGTTCGTTCTTTGTAAATTTTGGCATTTTCATATGCTTCTTCTCTCAATTTAGCCATCTGATTTAGTTGAAGCAATCTTTTTTCACCTGCAGCTTTCTCATCAAAGTTAAGGTATTTAATAGCCCAGTATGCCTTGTGCTCGAGCTCTACTGGTAAGTGACACGATTTACCAAAAACAATCTTGTATGGGGACATTCCTATAGGGGGTTTAAACGCTGTTCTATAAGCCCATAATGCATCATCGATTTTTAAAGATCAATCTTTCCTGGATGCATTGATAGTCTTTTCTAGAATTCGCTTAATTTCCCTATTGGATACCTCAACCTGTCTACACGTTTGTGGATGATAAGGGGTGGAAATTTTATGAGTAACTCCATATTTTAATAATAATTTCTCAAATTGCCTATTACAAAAATGTGTTCCCCCATCACTTATTATAGCTCTAGGTACCCCAAATCTTGAAAATATATTCTTTTTCAAAAATTTAATGACAACCCTGCTGTCATTAGTTTGTAGAGCAACTGCCTCTACCCATTTTGAAACATAATCAACAGCTAAAAGAATATATTTGTTTGAAAAAGATGAGGGAAAAGGACCCATAAAGTCGATTCCCCAAACGTCAAAAAGCTCAATTACAAGTATATTATTTTGTGGTAATTCATGTCTTTTAGAAATGTTACCAGTCCTTTGACATTGAGCACAAGACATGATGTAGTTCCTGCAATCACTGAACAACCTGGGCCAATAAAATCCACATGATAAAATTTTAGTTGCCGTTTTTTCTACACCAAAGTGACCTCCTGCCTCTTTAGAATGACAATGCTGTATAATGCTAAGCTATTCACTTTCAGGTACGCATCGTCTAATTATTTGCTCAGCACAATTTTTAAAGAGATATGGTTCATCCCAAAAATAAAACTTCACATCATGTAAAAATTTCTTTTTCTATTGGTAGGATAAACCATATGGAGTGATTTTGCTAACCAAATAATTAACGATATCAGCATACCAAGGTAATCCTTGGACTTCTACTACATGCAATTGTTCATCAGGGAACTTTTCATTAATTGGTGAATTGAAACAATTGGATTCCAGACGGGATAAATGATCAGCCACCACATTTTCAGTTCCCTTCTTAACTTTAATTTCCAGGTTAAATTCTTGCAGTAGTAGAATCCATCGAATTAACCTAGGTTTAGCATCAACTTTAGCAAATAAATACTTAAGAGCAGCATGGTCAGTATATACTATGATTTTAGAACCTATTAGATAAGGCCGGAATTTATCGCATGCAAATATGACTGCTAAAAGTTCTTTTTCAGTTGTGGCATAATTCCTTTGGGCCTCATTTAAGGTTCTACTCACATAGTATATTACATGAAATGACTTATCTTTCGCTTGCCCAAGTACCACTCCTACAACATAGTCACTGGCATCGCACATCAACTCGAAGGGAAGCTCCCAATCAGGTGCAACAATCACTGGTGCAATAGTGAGCTTCTCCTTCAATAGATTAAATGCTTGCAAACAATTATCATAGAAAACAAAGGCAGAATCTTTTTTTAATAAATTACAAAGAGGTCTTGAGATTTTAGAGAAGTCCCTGATAAATCTCCTATAGAAGCCAGCATGTCCCAAGAAGCTTCTGATTCCTTTCACTGTAGTAGGTGGTGGTAGCTTCTCTATCACCTTTACTTTTGCCCTGTCAACCTCAATTCCCTGCTTAGATACTTTGTGCCCTTAGACTATTCCCTCTCTTACCATGAAATGGCATTTTTCCCAGTTAAGAAGTAGATTAGTTTCCTTGCATCTCTTAAGCACACATCCTAAATTTGTCAAACATGATTCGAACGATTTCCCAAAAACAGAAAAATCATCCATGAATATTTCAATAAAATTTTCTATCATGTCAGAAAATATGGACATCATGCATCTTTGAAATGTAGCAGGTGCATTACAAAGACCAAAGGGCATTCTCCTAAAAGCAAATGTGCCATAGGGACAAGTAAAGGTGGTTTTCTCCTGGTCCTCGGGTGCTATATGGATTTGATTGTAACCAGAGTAACCATATAAAAAACAGTAATAATCATGCCTTGCAAGTTTTTCTAACATCTGATCTATAAAAGGGAGGGGGAAATGATCTTTGTGGGTAGCATCATTCAGTTTTCCATAGTCTATACAGACTCTCCAACCAGTTACAGTGCGAGTGGGAATTAATTCATTAGCCTCATTTTTTACTACAATCATACCACCTTTTTTTGGTACAACTTGGACAGAACTAACCCATTTACCATCAGAAATTGGAAAAATAATGCCTGCATCTAACAATTTAAGCACTTTTTTTTTACAACTTCCTTAAGAGTTGGGTTAAGTCTTCTTTGTGGTTGTACTATAAGTTTGCACTCAACCTCAAGAATATCCTATGAGTACAAATTGAAGGGCTAATTCCCTTGATATCAACAATGGTCCACTCGATAACTTCCTTATGCACTCTTAGAACATCCAAAAGTTGTTGCTCTTGATCACCTGTCAAAGAAGAAGAAATGATTATTGGCAAAGTATCATCTGTTCCAAGATATGCATATTTCAAATGATTAGGTAATGGTTTAAGCTCAAGCACCGGAGGTTGTGTCAACGATGGAATTGGCTTCTTCTCACTTTTTCCTAGCTCCTCATAGTAGTGAGCTCGAATTTCTAATGCATCTTCCACACATTCTTCAATTGGTTCTTCATCATCACTCCATTCATCTATACCCTTGAGAACTGATTCTATTGTCTCCATTCCTGCATTCTCTTTAATATTCTCACAGGAAACTTCATCAATAATATCAATTGTGTAACAGGGCTTACAATCATCAAATTTCCTAATGGCCTCATAAACATTGAAATTGACTTCTTCATCCATAACTCTCAAGGTCAGCTTACCTTGTTCCACATCTATCAATGCCTTACCTGTTGCCAGGAATGGTCTTCCTAAGATCATAGGTACCTCTCTATCTTCTTCCATTTCTAGGACTATAAAGTCAATTGGAAAGATGAATTTGTCCACTTTTACTAGGACATTCTCCACTATACCCTTCGGGTACTTGACATGATGAGATCCATGATGAGAGTCAAGCCGGAAGAAGGAATGTGGATCCTCTTGATGTGCCGCTAGGACCGATCACAAGAAGTCGAGCGAAACTCAAGGAAGCACTTAACGGGTTGATAAAGGATGTCCATGAAGCCGGGAAGGATTGGGGCAATCATGAAGTTGGAACGGATTGGAACAACCATGGGAAGACCCTTGCTCTTATATAAGTCACACCGGACACGGGTAAATAGGGCGTGTACTTTCAAGGCACGACCGTGTATGGAGTCAAGCAAATCCACAGAAAGATACACGGCCAAAGTACATGGGCGTGTATGTTGCCAGAAGTTGCACAGAAAGATACACGGCTAAAGTACACGGGCGTGTATGTTTCCAGAAGTTGCACAGAAAGATATACGGCCAAAGTACACGGGCGTGTATGTTGCTAGAGGTTGCACAGAAAAGTACACGGCCAAAGTACACGGGCGTGTACACGACCGTATATCCCCTGTCGGCCAGCTTGTTCTGTTTCGCGTTTTTATGTCACTTAACTAAACTACGTCATTTTGGACTTATTTTTTACACGAATTGTAACCCTAGTATAAAAGCTCCTAGGGTTTTGAACAACTGGGATATACATCTTTGAACATTAAACACTTTTGAGAGGCACCTCTCTTGGTTCTTCAAGAACTAATTCGAACTTATCGGATTGATTTCCGTGGCGTTCATCCCGACTTATCAATCGGTCTTTCATCCCGATTGTGGTGTCTTCATTTTTATACCAAAGTTCTTGTCTCGCTTATAGACAACGGGTCGCGGTTTCCACTTTAGGTGTTTGGGCGTCTTAGGCAACGAATTTTCCGAACGTATTGGTATTAGGTTTCATCACGGGTTGGCGTGGTTCGTATCATGACACTTCTATCCGCAAGTTGTAAGGTGACGTGCGTCTCCTTACATTCTCTAAGTCCTAGTTTTCTGAAAATGGACAGAGGCATTAAATTTATACTTGCACCAGAATCTATAAGTACTTTATCAAAATGAAAATTACCAATAGTGCAAGGAATAGTGAAACTTCCCTGATCTCTTTGTTTTCTTGGCAAGTTGGATAAATTCTTCTGTAGGATCATAGAACACTCCCCTGTAAGCATTACAGATTCATTCCCATCTATATTTCTCTTCTTGGTGAGCAAATCCTTTATGAATCTAGCATATGAAGGCATTTGCTGAAGTGCCTCTGCAAAAGGAATGTTAATTTGCAATTTTTTAAAGACTTCTAAAAATTTAGCAAATTGTGAATCCAATTGTTGTTGCTTCAGCCTTCCTGGGAAAGGAATAGGAGGAACATATGCTTTCACTTTTGGTGAATTTTGCTTTGGTTCCTCTTCCGGTTGTTTCCCTTTATCTTTCTTTAGGTTCACCTCCTCTTCCTCAAGTTTCTTATCAACTAATTCCTTACCACTTCTTAGCATAATAGCATTTACACCCTTAGGATTCTACTCAGTATTGCTAGGTAAAGACCCAGATGGTCTATTACTCAACTGTTGAGACATTTGACTAAGCTGATTTTCGAGTTTCTTAATGGTGGCTTGTTGATTTTGCAACATTGTGTCAGTCTTTTGCATATAACTTATCATGAGTTCTTCAATTTTAGACTGACCTTGCTGAGAAGAGGTATTATGATTAGGATATTATTGATGGGGAATATTATGATTAAGACCTTGCTTTTGAAATCTAGGAGGTTTAAGTGCGTTGTTATCATTTCTCCATGAGAAATTTGGATGGTTACGCCACCCTGGATTGTAGGTGTTTGAATAAGGTCCTTGATTACCTCTTTGGAAATTGTTGACAAAATTTACTTGCTCTCCATGGGATGAGGAGGAGAAGTTTCCAGATGGGCACTCAAGAGTTGAGTGTGGTCTTGAGCATAAGTCACAACAAGAAATTTGTTAACATTAAAAGAAGGTGCAGAGGTGAGTTTACTTACTTAGGCGGTAAGAGCTGAAATTTGAGCTGCTAAGGTGTCCATGTCATTGATAGATGCCACTCTAGACTTACCTCTTTCATGTTGCGAATTATGTGCACTAGAGGCCATTTCATCAATCAAAGCACTAGCCTCATCATACATCTTACTCATTAGTGCACCACCAGAAGCAGCATCTACCAGAGATCTCAATTTCTCATCTAGACTGAGATAGAAAATCTCAATAAGGAGATTATCTGGTAATCCATGATGGGGGCATTTTCTAATTGCCTCCTTGAATCTTTCCCATGCTTCATAAAGTGATTCACCACTAAACTTAGTGAAGTTTGTGATGTCATTTCTTAACCTAGCAGTTCTAGCTGGTGGAAAAAATCTCCTTAAAAATTTAGATGAGAGATCAACCCAAGTGGTTACAGAGTCCTGTGGCAGTGAATTATACCACGCCCTAGCTTTTTCTCTAAGTGAAAAAGGAAAAAGTTGTAGCCTAATTACATCATCAGATACATTATTCATTTTCACTGTATTATAGTATTGAAGAAATACTGCAATATGCTCATCAGGACTCTCATTTGGATATCCTCCAAATTGATTTGATTGAACCATTTGAAAGAGTGCTGGTTTTAACTCAAAATTGTTAGCCTGAATTGTCGATCTTATAATTGCAGGACTTGAAACAACAGGTACAGTGTATTCCCGAAGTGCTCTACCAACACCCTGAATCCGATTGTTGTTCTCATCTGCCATGTTCTCTTCTTTCTTTCTTCTCTACTCTCTTCTAAGTTGTCGCAAGGTGCGTTCTATCTCAAGATTAATTGGTAGAAGTTCAGCACTTCTACTCTTACGCATAAAAAGAACCTCAAAGAGAACGGGAAATGATCACACAATGATAAAAAAAATAAAAATAAAAATAATTGCGCCTAAATTAACAATAGAATATGAAGATGGTCTAATATTAATCAATCCCCGGCAACGGCGCCAAAAACTTGATCCATGCAAAAAGAGATATAAAATGAGTGTGAATGAATATCGGCAAGTGTACCGAATCGGATCAAGTAATATAGTGAGAGAAGAGTATTGAACCACGAAGATTGATTAAGTAATAGACCTATATCAATTTCTACTATTATTTAGGCAATGATATTTAATGAGAATCGAATGAATTATACTAAATGCGCAAAAAGGGAATTATGTTTGAAAAAGGATGAATTGATGGTGGGAAATTAGAATCCACCCTAATTCTACTAATCATATTGCCTTCATGTTATAATAACTCATAGTTATATGGATTTTCACAAGAAATTGACAAAACCTTAATCCCTTTTCAAGTTTTAAACTAACATTACCCTAATTTAATTTAATAGCTCCCGCTAATTAAAATCAATGGAGGATTCTAATTCACAATCATAAATTTCCCAATTATATGATTGCCTAATATCTTTAAAATAATTTCTCCCAATCCCTTAGTGAAAAATTTAATAAAAATATTGCATGAAACACTTAGGTCAATTTCTAATAAAATTCAATAATGCTGCTTCCGCATGAATTATTAAATCTTACTTAAGAATTCCTGATAAAACCTAAATTTCTCTTTTGAGTCATTTAAATTCCTATGCATTGATTTCAATTAAAAAAAAATACAATTCATAGCAGGACTTCTTATATAAAAATTTCGTATATCTATGTCTTATAACATGAATACAATGATCATTTTAGTTTGAATTATGGCTTCTTCATGTTTCCCACAAGGATGATTTAGAACATTATGGTATAGATTGCATAAGAACAATTGAATTAAATAAGTGCAATGGAATTCATATTAAATAATAAAAATAAACTGATAAATGGCATAGAAGAAAATTAAATAAATGAAACAATTGCTATAATCTTCAAAAGTTTGTAAAACTTCAATCTTCCGAAATGATTCCAAAAGTTCTTCAATTGAAAGCAAACTTCAATAACATTCTTTCTTCAAACTAAAATTTAGAATAACATAAAATGTAAAAGAATTTAAAGAGAAGATAAAATCTTAAGCTCCTAAAGGAATTCTAATGATTCAAAAGATCCAAAAACAAAGGATGCTCCAAAGGTTCACACAAGGGGTCTATTTATAGATCCAAAGAGGAGGAGGATAAGGCTGATCTGATGAGGAATTGAGTTAACAAATTAATCAAGATAAGATTTTGGAGAGATTTTCGCAATGGATATCCGAGGAACAATGTAAGCCGGCTCAAGGTCGGTGGCTTTGATGCGTTATGATGGTTGGTTTCTTTCTTAGGCCGGTTTAATGTAGGCCGGCTCAAGGTCAGCGGCCTTCATTAATAGGCCGGCCTAAGGCCGGCGGCCTTCAATGCAATCCTTCACTTGCTTCTTCAATTTTGTGAAAAACTCCTCCAATTAACTTGTAATTTACTTTTAGGTCCTCAAAACCTGAATTTTTACAATAAACACCATTAAATACCATTTCTCTATATTTTCTTATAATATTGAAATAAATTTAATATAAATCCAAAAGAAAATATAAGTCTAATATGATCTTATCATTCGTGTAAAAAGAAGAGGAGTAATAGCATATCTTGTGATTCAAAATTCATAACTTGAAGTTGCCTCAATTGTGAAGAAGTGGAGGTATATTTTGCTTTTATTGTTTCGAACATAAGGGGGCTTAGTGTGCATTTTCAAAATTGAAAGTGTGTATTTAAGGAAGCTATTTGAATTTCAAAACACACATTAAGTGATAGAAGTAATTGTATGTTCATTTGAATTTAAAAGTGGCTCCTTACCATTTGTGGAAAGATTGCAATTAGTGAACTCATTTGAATTTCGAAATTGAGCTGCCTTTTGTTATAAGTTGCGATTTGGAAAATTGTTAGAAGTGGAGAAGTGCACTGTGAGTAGAAGGTGTGTGTGTGTGGTATTGTGTTTTGTGTATTTAGTGAAGGGTGTATGTGTGTGTATGGCGTTGTGTTGTGTGTGTTGTTTAAAGGAGTATTGTTAGTGGCGTAAGGTGGTGGAGAATTATTTTGCACTGTAAGTAAGGGAAGGAGTGGAGGTGTCAAATTGTCCATTTGTGTGTGTGTTGAGGTGTTGCACATTGTGAATTAGTGTAGTGTGAAACCGTGGCAAGAAAGGAAGTTTTGAGTAGTAGAATTTAAATTCAAAAACGAACATTAAAGTGTGAAAGTAATTAAACTTATTACTTAAACACTTATTGGTTGAATTTAATTTCTTAAATACTTGGAAGTATTTATTAGTGCTTCAATTATTTCACTTGACTTTACTTGAAGTGACAATAAGCATTTCTTTTATTGGTTGTGTGTGTGAGCACCGTGGGTGTGTAAGGGTGTGTTGTTGTGGTGCTTGTAGTGAAGTGTGTTGTTAACTTGTTGAAGTTAGTTAATAACCATGTCAAATGATGTGTATACTTCTACTACTTTGGTACATCAAGTATTGACTTCCTCTATAACCATTGATGATGGACAAAGGGAAAATTTGTTCCATACTTCTTGTAGGGTACAAGGAAACTTATGCGTAATTATTGTTGATGGTGATAGTTGTACTAATGTTGTAGCTGCATCATTAGTATCAAAGTTAAAACTTGAAACTACCCCACATCTTAAGCCCTATACATTACATTGGTTAAATGATTAAGAGAGTCTTTGTGTGACCTAAAGGGCTAAGGTACCCTTCAGTATAAGGGATAAGTACTGTGATGAGCTTGAATGTGATATTCTTCTTATGTATACATCACATATATTGCTTGGCAGGCCATGGTTGTATGATAGGACAGTATTACATGATGGATATAAAAATACTTATATGTTCCAATAGGATGGTAAACGTATAGTTTTGAACCCTATGTTGCCATTAGAGGTCCAGAAGTTACAAAGACAGATGAGTTAACCATTAAAGATTCTTGAGGATCATGGCCACATGATTAAACCTTTAGAGAACCAAATTGTGCAGAAGTAGACATGCCAACCTTTAGAGGTTCCTAAGGTTCCTAGTTACATGAGCCAACATACAGAGGACAACACTTATCAGATACGGATGTGCCAAGCATAAGAGGTTCTTGAGGGTAATGGTCAGATGAGCTAACCACTAGAGGACCAAACTGTTCAGAGGCAGTTATGTCCACCTTCAGAGGTTTCAAAGGTTCATGAGCAGTTCAGCAAACCCTTAGAGGGCCAAGAGGGTCAAAGACATATGGGTGAATTAGAAAAGGAGGCAATAATATTAGTGGAACGGGTTGAAATAGGAGAGGCCTTAATGGATAATGGACCATTGCATGTGTTGCAGATGAGGTATATCCTAGAAATGGATGAGAGAAAGCATCACCCCTTATGGTATTTCAGATATTGGGATTTTGCAGTGATACTTCTTCAGATGGCTTACTAGGAGGATACAGAGTCTCTATTGCATTTGATCTATTAGATTTGAAGACAAATCTTTTCGAGACCCGAGGAGATGATAGGAATCAAAATCCTACAAGACCTATCATTAGGGTAACAGCTAAAGGATTTCAAATCCTGACGATGAGGGTCCTTTTTGAACAAATCCACACCAGGGTTATTTATATATTAACCTTTTTTCTATTACTTATGTATTGTGTATTCTAGTAAGCACACTTATCTGGCTTTATAGAGTGATGAACAAACTCACTAAAACATAGCTTGTGGGTTATCCATGGACTAACCTAAACTGAAGATGAGCTGGACCAACAAATTGATTTGAAGAATCGACCTAAGAAGACTATTTTTGTATTTTGTTATTTTCTTTGAACTATTTATTTTATAAGCTTTTGGGACATTTTATTTGGTTGTATCTTAAGGATTTAGTACTGGCCATGCTTTAGTGGCATAGTTGTAAGTTTTTAGTCATTTTAACCCTAAAAGGAGCAAGTATAAATACTTGCTTAATTAGGGTTTAGAGGAGGAGAATACACTTACCTTTTGCTGCTAATTTTCGTGAGAGATTAGGGTTCTTCCTAAGATTTCATAAGGACTCTTATCAATTTCATCCATTGGAATTGTAGCGAGTTGCAACCTAGTGAATTGTGAGTAATATCAATTCCTAAGTTGATCTCCTTTCCATAACTAGTGTGTTATATCTAGTGTTGATCAAGGTTGGTTCTTGGTTCTGATTTTGGCATCAATTGTAGGTCCAATTCCATCCATATATTGTTATCAATTTAATTGGAATTGTATCATTGATATTGTTTCATAATTGCCTTTCATCATTTGTGTGACATTTCCTTATTGTAAGGAGTTCATGCCCATTTTGTGTTGATTAGTGATTTGGAATCTCATTTGATCTTATGTGGTGTGCTTAATTCTATTGAGCACAACATCATTTGGTGTTAAGATTGATTAACTAACAAATTAGATTACAAAATCAATTTTTAGGGTTCATGCATAATTGAAGTTGATCCGACTTTTGGATGTTGATTAGGAGTTATTCCATTTGTTTGATTGCATATGCTTTCACTTGGTTTTAAGCATATTATCTTTTGGTATCAAAGCTTATCTTACTTGGATATCAAAGCTTATCTTACTTGTGAGTTTGAGGAAGAAGGCAAGTGAGGAGGAGATCATTGAATTTTGTAGGGTAAAATTACCACGTTATATGATTCCAAAGATAGTGGTGTTTACGGATGAGTAAATATACGTAATGATGGATTATCTTAACCAAAAGTGAAAAGCACAAGGTATCTACTAGTTATATGAACAAGATACATTTGAATGATGATGGATGTCTTGCCAAAACAAATCTTTATTCATTTTATTAACCAAAGATGTTTCCGAGCACAGTATAAGTAGGACAAACAAGTTCATCCACAACATTTGGGTCACCTATCACGGGGACTAACATCCTTTACTTTTATTCGATTGTCTTGCTGATTTTTTCAATCTATTAGTTTAATAGAATAAAAAGAAGGTTTGTCTAATTTCGCAAATTGTCCCTCTAGAGGAGTTGATAGGAATAAAAATCCGACAAGACCTATCATTAGGGCAAGAACTGAAGGATTTCGAATCTTGGCGATGAGGACCTATTTTGAGCAAATCGACCCTGGAATTATTTGTTTACTAACCTCTTTTATCTTATTCATGTATTTTATATTCCAACAGGAATACTTATCATGCTTTACAGGGCAATGGACAAACTCACTCAAACTCAGCTTGTGGGTTATCCATAGACCGACCTGAACCGGCGATGAGCTGAGCCGATGGATCCTATAGAAGACCGGCATATTGAAGAGCATTTCTTTTATGTATTTATTCTTTTATGAACTATTTTGGTTGTATTTTGGTTTTGGGACACTTTTATTTCCTTGTAATTTTCATTTAGGGTTAGTCACCTTAAAAGTGGTAAACTTGTAATTTTGAGCACTTTTTAACCCTAAGAGTAGCAAGTATAAATACTTGCTTAAGAGAGGGTTTGAGGAGGCTTAATTTTGCAGAAAAACACTTCACATTTTCGTGAGAGGGCTTAGGGTTTCCTAATTCCCAAATTCTCTTATCAATTTCAATCCCAAGAAGTTGGAATTGTGGCGAGTGCAACAAGGAGAAATCGTGAGTAATATCGATTCATCTTTGTTGTTGTTCATTTCTTCTCTAGTGAGTCATATCTAGGGTAGATTTGAATCTTTCTTGGACTTATTGGTTATTGTAATTCGTGGACATCAATCTTGTAAGATTGATTGTTCTTTTAGTTATTGAACTCACTATCATTTTTAGTGCATTTGGCGTGAATTTGGTATTGAAAGGGGAAGTGGAATTCATGGTTTGTGTTGCTTCATTTTGATCTGATTTCCACGTGTTTCTCAAGCCTTATTATGGTTATTTGGTTAAGTTATCATTAGAGATTACAATTATATCATTTGAACAACCATTTCCATCAAATTCTACAAGGTGTTCACGTGAAATTGCTTACTAGGTGAACCGGTTTGCGTTTTGTGAATTGAGGAGTTTTCCTTGATTCTTTGATTGTGCTTAAGCTTGGAATTAGGCACATCAGGAGTGCAATTTAAGGTCTAACTTATTATGCAAATTAAGTTGCTAGCTATGTATAGATTAAAAGCCATAAAGGTCAGTAATGTGAAATCTTCTTAAAAAGGGTAATCTCATACATCCTCAAGGATGAGAAAAGATGAGTAAATCTAAACGTACTTAATTTTAAAAACATCTTCCAATTATCTAATGATCAGATGTGGATCGGTTGAGCCTCTTGAGCAAACCCTAGCATGATTTGTGTTTGGGTTGAAATATAAGGTTACCTGTGTTGTTGAGTTGCAAAGGTATAGTACACTTGATAAAGCTATACAGTTAGCCTTGAAAGTGAAAAGGCAAAGGCGATCCAATCCATTTTGGGCCACTAGTAACAGTATAGTACTACTACTAAACCCATAAGGGCAGATGGTCAGATGAGTGGACTAAAGGGAGTAAGTGAATATGTTAAGGCAGTAGATAGAGTTATCCCTAACATTGAAAAAGAGAAAAATGTTTCTGGGAAAGGCAAAGAGGTAGTTGGATTTGATTTTAGGCAGATTGTATTAGGGTCAACCGGTAGGAAGATGCGCCAGATTAAATGTTTCAAATGCATGGGATTTGGACATATAGTTGCATAGTGTCCCAATAAAAGGGTAATGACTGTTATGGAGGGCAACGAAGAAGATGATGAGGAAGAAACTGTTGAGCCTACAGATTTATCCATGGCCTTGCAGGAGTATTGTGATGATCAGAATGTTGAGACACGTGAGAATAAAAAGGGTGAAAATTACATACCTATTAATGTGTTACATAAGGTTATGACATTATCTCCAAATGCCAAGGACATACAGAGGGAGAACTTATTCCACACACCTTGTCGAATTCAAGGTAACCTATGTGTGCTTTACATTGATGGTGGTAGTTGTACTAATGTCATATCTACTGCATTAGTAGATAATTTACAACTAGCCACTAGCCCACATCCTAATCCTTATAAATTATATTGGTTAGATGACCGAGGTAGTTTACATGTTACATAGAGGGTAAAGGTGCCACTCAGTATAAGAGATAGATATAGTGATGAGATTATTTGTGATGTGCTTCCTATGTGTGCTTTTCATATATTATTGGGTGCATCATGGTTATTTGATAGAAAGGTGTTACATAATGGGTTCAGAAACACTTACATGTTTCAAAAGGATGGTACACGGATTGTCTTGACTCCTATGTCTCTATCTGAGGTTTCCTCTTTCTAGGAATAGATTAGAAACACCACTAGCTCTTCTAAACTTCCAACCAACAAGCAAACACAGACACTGGGTTTCAATCCAAGAGAAGACCCCTTAGATTTGAGGGCAAATCTTTCAGAGGCCCAAGGAGATGATGGGAATCAACCTTATGGTTCCAGCAGTGAGGAAAACTAAATTGGATGCATGAGCCTAGAAATCCACATATGGCTTATCTAATAATGCTTTATTTTGTACTTTAGTAGGTACATTTATCGTGTTTTATAGAATCGCTAAATAATATGCACTAATGATCAACTTGCGGGACATTCTTGGAATCACATCCAATGGTCCACAATTTGTTCAATTGAAAGTTAAGAACTAGCCACTTAAAGATCATTTATATTTGTAATTTATTGCTTTTGGGAACTGGCCACTTAAGTGGCATCTTTGTAATTTTTGTATTATTTTTACCCTAATAGGAGCAAGTATAAATACTTGCTAACTAGGGTTTTGAAAGAGGCTTTTGACATTTTGAAATCAAATAAATTCTTTGCCGTGAGGGTTCCCCTTGCTTGCAAAAAGTTCTCTTATCAATTTCATTTGTGAAATTGTGGCAAGACCAACTTGAGTGGATTGTAAGTAATATCAATCTTCCTCTTGTTATTTTTCAAATTGCATTTAGTGAGTCATATCTAAGTGCAATTTATTGGTGACTTTTCATTATCCACGTGAATTAAGGTTCTTCCATTTCAGATTTGAATAATTTCCATTTGAGTGGAATTCTAGTTCATTTCCGTTGTTATCCGTTGATACTTACATAATTGCTTTATTCAAATATCAATTTAGCATAAATCTCATGAATTAAGGAACATTTGTGAAGTTAGTGATCACGCCAATTGTTGATTGGAATTTGTTGTTCACACCACTTGTTGATGTGTTTGCTATTTAATTAGCAAGGCGCATAAGATAGGATCTTAGAAACAAAACAATAAAAGACTTAGACGATAGTCTATACATGTAAATATATATATTTATCACTATAGGATTTCCTCTAACCATAAGCTACTTAGAGCGTGCTAACTCTTAAAATCTTATATTCTCCTCCAAAACCACGAATAGAGATCTCGAAAAACAAACTTAAAAGCTATCACAAAATATGAAGATTAATAATTCAAAACCATCGATTTTCAAGAATGATACTACCTTCAGGAATGTCCTGCTTCAAAGGTAAATGTTACCAATGTGGGTCTATAAACCACAGACCTTAAGATTGAACTTATATGTCCTGGGAAGAAAGCATGATTATCAAACCTGGAAGTACAACCTACTCTCAAAAAAATAATAATAATAAAATAAAATAATAATAATAATAATTTCATTACTCTATCTTATTTTCAACAAACTTTTTATATAAAACATGTTTACTAATAATACTTTGACGAACAATGTCAACATATGAAATCATAATGTCGAAATAATATTAGAACTTCAACTAAAATGAATAATGAATATACATACAATTCAACAACTAAACACATTGAGATCCCTACAAAATAAATAAATCAATCAATCAATTACATGAATCGGGTGATAGGACACTTGTAATTATGCTACAAAAATAATAATAATAATAATAATAATAATTAAAATACCAATAACATAGTAATAATTAATGTTGAACTTGTAAAATTAATGGTAAAGCAATTATAACAACATTATTATGCATAATAAAATTAATTATCCATCTAAAACTTGTTTATCATAGTTTAGTAGTATATTGATGTACATAATACGATAGCATCACAATTAAAAATAAATAAATATAGTTAATGAATAAACACCTAGATATATTAGTTGTTTAGGTATCCTCAGGAAAGTTTTAGATATAAATTTAAATATTAAGCCCTAACTTAGAAACTTTCCATCACGTTTCCTTGAAAGTGTAAGATATACATATAAAATAATCAGACCCCCATACACTATACAAACTATTTCTATGAGGGGTAAAACACTATTCTAACAAGGAGTAACACTATGTTCAGTACTAAACTTATCTTTCATAAGTTTCTGAAATTATAATGCTTCCTACGCATATACCCATAATTTCTTATGATTAGGAGTAAGGGAGTATGTCAAATAAATACATATTATATAAACATATATGTATATAATTTAAGAACATTTAAGAGTGATAGGACAATGATAAGATTTTGACCCATAAGAGTAATGGATGAATTGCATATCTTTACTGAAACCAGCAATCTAGATTGTTAAATCTAAAGTGTAATAATATAGAGTATAAATTTTATTTTAGAAACATTACACTATCAATTTTCAAAAATAAGATGAACTTGCTAAGATGGGTCTAAGAATTTAATAAAACATTTAGATATAGATGTAATGATTAACTATGGTAGTTTTAAACAATATTTCTAACACCTTAAATTTTAAATTCAAAACCTTATAATTTATTAAAAAAAAACTCGAGATACATCTTCACCAAAATATATATACCAAAAGAGTTAAATTCTCATAGGAATGAGCCAGTTGGAAGAATGGAATATTCGTAAAAATGAATAAATTAGTGAATATAATAAATAAAAGAAATAAACCCTATGATAATAAGTTTATACTATTTATCACTATAGCGATATTATTTGAAAAATAAAACTAAATTTCTTAACCATACAAACTCCAAAATTTGGCAAACATGCTCACGTATGTGGGTTTCTGTACAAAATGATGACATTAAGTTCCAGACACGAAAATTGAAAATCCAAAGAAAATGACAAAAGTAGAAAAAAAACCATAGTGAAGTTTCGAGGATAAAACTTCTCGAAGGGGGAAAGATGTAACAACCTAAAAATTTAAGAAAATTTATATTAAAATAAGTGAAATAACAACTACTTTTAGTTTAGGTTGTAAGGAAATCATTTCTGTAATTCTAAAATTTTGATAAAATACTAATAGTGGGAATAATAATAACAAATAAAATAAATAAATATATATATATCCATATATAAAAATATGCATATATGATGTGCTCAAAACCAAGTTCAAGCACAATCAAATGACTCAAGAAAACAACTCACAATTCAATCACAAAACCAGTCCAATGGGGATGACAAATCACGTGAAACCCTTTGAGATTTGATGGAAAAATGAAGATCAAATGATGTAATTGCAATCCCTATTTGTAATCTTCACCAAATAACAACAAAGAGAGATTAGATCCACGTGAAATCAGATCAAAATTGAAGCATCAAAACCGTGATTTCCACTCTTCCTTCAATTCCAATGCACGCTAACACTAAATGATATATATAATTCAAGTACTAAAAGAACAATCAATCTTAACAAGACAATTGTTCATGAATTACACTCACAAATAATTCTAAGAAAGATTCAAATCCACCCTAGATATGACTCACTAGAGAAGAAATGAAGAACAATAAAGATGAAATCGATATGACTCACAATTCCCCTTTGTCGCATTCGCTACAATTCCGATTTTTGGGTTGAAATTGATAAGAGATTTTTGAACTAAGATAAACCCTAATTCCACACATGAAGTGTTGATGTCTAATATGCAAAAATGGCCTCCTCAAACCCTATTCTAAGCAAGTATTTATACTTGCTACTCTTAGGGTTAGAAAATGGTTAAAATTACAAGTTTGCCACTTTTATGGTAGCTAGTGCTAAATGAAAATTAAAAGGAAATGAAAGTGTCCCAAAACCAAATACAACAAAAAATAGTTCATAAAACAATTACAAAGTACAAAATATCATAAGTTTTCATGAACCAATGCCTCGGAATGGAAAACAATCGCAGCGGGTCTTTGATTGTCACTTTGAAAATGTTCTATGTCCATCAACTATTGTAGGACATATTGGCATCCCATGGAGAATTATCATTGTACCTGTAATATTATTCTCAAATATTTATTAGAATAAAAGACATAAAGTAAAATATGAGCGATTTGGATCATCATCCAAATCGGGTTCTGAAAATGTCGACTGTGCCAGAAATTTTCCCATCATCTCCTCGGGCTTCTGAAAAATTTTCTCTCACATCTAGAGGATCAGTTTTGGAACGGAACCCTAATGTCTCTATCGTCCTACTCTTCTGGCTATCAAAGGTAGTGGATGGAGTTCTGATCTGTTCTTGAAATCCATAGACCTTAGATGGAGTCATTGGTGATAGAACTATGCGTGATTCACCCATATTGAACATGTAGGTATTTCTAAACCCATCATCTAACACCTGTCGATCATACAACCAAGGCTGACCCAACAGTAAATGGAATGCATGCATAAGGACTACATCACACAGGATCTCATCATGATATTTCTGCCCGACATTCATAGAGACCTTTACCCTAAGGGTAACATACATACTATCTCGATTATCCAGCTAATGTAAGTTATAAGGGCTAGGATGTGGGATAGTAGACAAATGTAATTTGTTTACCAGTGCAACAGATATAACATTCGTGCAACTACCACTATCGATGATGAGTACACAAAGGTTACCTTTGATTCTGCAAGAGGTGTGAAATATGTTCTCCCTCTGAATGTCACTAGTATCAGGAGATATAGTTAGAACCCTGCGTAACACATTAAGGGGTAGATATTTTTCTCCTGTACGCTCCTCAGGTGCGTCTACAGTCTGGTCATCATAATATTCCTGCAATGTCATTGGTAGATCTGTAGGTTCAATCCGATTGTGGTCATCCTCAATATCCTCCCCAGTGTCCTCCACAACAGTCATCACCCTCTTATTTAGACACTGTGCTACCATATGCCCAAATCCCATGCATTTAAAGTATTTTATCTGGCGCGCCTTCCCACTAGTAGATCTGGGAACAGTCTGCCTCACATCTGGAGCCATTACCTCTTTACCCTTCCCCGTAGGTAAATTTTCTATCATAATAATTGGGGTAGTTTTGTCCATTGCCTTCACTGCCTCACCTACAGCTTTTGTTCCCCCTGATCGACCGTCAGCTGATATGGGTCTAGTAATAGCACTGGGCCTACTACTCAGAGCCCTAAATAAGTTGGAACTCCTTTGTCTTGCTACTTTTAAGGCCAACTGAATAGCCTCATCAAGTGTACTATAGCGTTGTAGTTCAACAACACACACTATTTCATATTTTAAACCTAAGACAAAATGTGCTACAATTTGTTCATGAGGTTCAATGGACCCACACCTAATCATAAGGGTCTCTAACTCCTGCACATAATCATCCACTATTTTGCCTCTCTGCCTCAATGTTTGCAGTCGCATAAACAGTTCCTGTTTGTAGTGCTCAGGAATGAACCTTTTTCTCAATACCCTTTTCATATCCCTCCAGGTCTGAATCTCAGCCTCTCCATCCTGATGCCTACTGATAATCAGATTCTTCCACCATAGTGCAGTGTACCCTATAAACTCGACAGCAGCCAATCGGACCCTGGTACTATCATCGATCTCATAACATTCAAAGAGACCCTCAACCTTGTCCTCCCAATCTAAATATTCATCAGTTGATCCCTTGCCATCATAAGATGGCATCTGCAGTTTCACATATTCCAAGCCCCGAGGTGGCTTGAAATCCCTATTTTGATATGGGTTTGCCCCAAAATTGTCATCTCTCTTTTCCCTGTATGGAAGATGATCCTCACCCATCCTTCTATTCGGATTCCCATCTCCCACTACTCTGTCTCAATGAGGATTTTGTGGAGCTACCCAAGGTGGTGCCGGCTGGTTTACGACTGGTGGTTGTGGTAATGTCATTCTGTAAATTCTAATTGCCAATGTAGCAACTATGGTAGTAAGATCCTAGAGCTGTTCTTCCAAAGTTCTCCTACCTACCACATTATGACCCTGACCTCCACCAACCTGACTATTGGCTTCATCACCAATTCCCCCATTCACGCTGTCATTCGACATAGTTGTAGACCCCCGTATACCGATCCTCAAAGACAATTTAAAGTAATGAAACATACTTCACAACTACACTTCCTTTAATGCCACAAAATAGTAACTACAAAAAAGGAAAACAAACAAATCCACTTAACTTCACAAGTATGCTAATACAACCCACATGTAGCACTCTTCTCCACAACACGTTAATACAACACGATGCAACACTTATATAATTCACCTCCACATGCAACACTTGCAATGCCCTTTTTAATCACACACACACACACAACACCATACACTCACTATTTCTTAACACACCAATGCAATGCCACACACATACCTTTGCTAAACATGATGCAACAAATTTTTTTCCAAGTTCCACAAATCACTCCTTCACAAGTAACTCCCACGGCAACAACACAAGTGGCAACAACAACAAATACACTTCCACTTCCATGGCAACAATAATAAATAGCAACAACAACAAATATACTTCCACTTCCACGGCAAGGATAACAAGATATACCTCCACTTCTCACAATTTAATCCGCAACTTACAAATAGGCAGTAATTCAAATTTGAATTTCAACCTGTTCACTAATTGTAAGCCTTCCTCAATTGGTAAGAAATGAATTTCAACTTCAAATAACACTCATTAACTCCCACAACTTAATGGATGTGTTTGAATTCAAATAGATTCCTTACTACTCAACACAATGAAAATTTGTAAAATACACTTCCCCAATTCAGAATTTGCACAATGGAATTACAACAACAAACTTCACAACCCTTTTTACGCAACAAGCTAGTCACAGCAAGAAAAGGCAATTTTCAAGTTCAAAAAAAATGTTGAATTAACAACACTTCTACCCTCCTTCCTTCCAAAAAAAATAATCAATCACAAGAAGCTACAACAATCCCTCCAATCCAACTCCAACAAGTAGCAAATTAGAATTCCAATCAAGACAATTTTCGCAACTCAAAACTACAACACACAATTTCAGTTCAAATATGAAGAACCCTAATTGAAGATGATAATCACGAAATTAACCAACACTTAATCCCTTCTCTCAACTTGTGCTCTGATACCAAAAGATGATGTGCCCAAAACCAAGTTCAAGCACAATCAAATGACTCAAGAAAACAACTCACAATTCAATCACAAAACCGGTCTAATGTGGATGACAAATCACGTGAAACCCTTTGAGATTTGATGGAAAAATGAAGATCAAATGATGTAATTGCAATCCCTATTTGTAATCTTCACCAAATAACAACAAAGAGAGATTAGATCCACGTGAAATCAGATCAAAATTGAAGCATCAAAACCGTGATTTCACTCTTCCTTCAATTCCAATGCACGCCAACACTAAATGATATATATAATTCAAGTACTAAAAGAACAATCAATCTTAACAAGATAATTGTTCATGAATTACACTCACAAATAATTCCAAGAAAGATTCAAATCCACCCTAGATATGACTCACTAGAGAAGAAATGAAAAACAACAAAGATGAAATCGATATGACTCACAATTCCCCTTTGTCGCACTCGCCACAATTCCAATTCTTGGGTTGAAATTGATAAGAGATTTTTGAACTAAGATAAACCCTAATTCCACACGTGAAGTGTTGATGTCTAATCTGCAAAATGGCCTCCTCAAACCCTATTCTAAGAAAGTATTTATACTTGCTACTCTTAAGGTTAGAAAATGAAAAAAAATACAAGTTTGCTACTTTTAAGGTAGCTAATCCTAAATGAAAATTAAAAGGAAATGAAAGTGTCCCAAAACCAAATACAACCAAAAATAGTTCATAAAAAAATTACAAAGTACAAGATATCATAAGTCTTCATGAACCAATGCCTCGAAATGGAAAACAATCGCAGCGGGTCTTTGATTGTCACTCTGAAAATGTTCTGTGTCCATCAACTGTTGTAGAACATATTGGCATCCCATGGAGAATTATCATTGTACCTGTAAGATTATTCTCAAATATTTATTAGAATAAAAGACATAAGTAAAATATGAGCGATTTGGATCATCATCCAAGTTGGGTTCTGAAAATGTTAACTGTGCTAGAAATTTTCCCATCAATATGTAAATTTATAATAAATGCAAAAGAAAGGAAAAACTCAACCGTATTTTCCTATTTTGTTCCCTCCCCTCCCATGACGATCAGAGCAAATGCATCAGTAAGATTAGCTTAGGCCGACCTCAATCACATCAACTACTCTTAGTCATGTCACCTGTCCATGCTGTTCCCCCCGTCCTGTGCTTCTTCTGCCCTTACTTCCTTCCTTCTCCCTTTTCTTGTCATCTTTTCCTTAGACTCTGACTAGATTCCCTTTTTCCATTCCTAATCACCCATTTTTCCTTCTTCCTTCCTTCCTTCTTCTTTCCTTTCATTTTCTTTTCATCTCCTTATCGCTGATGGAGCCCCTGTCCTCTATCCCTTGTCCTTCTCTCCCTCATTCACTCTCTCTTCCCACTCCTACTTTAATTCCGTATACACGTCCCATTCTACCTTTTCCTCTGCTCTTTCTCTGTCATCACAGTGTAGTAAAATGATCGAAGCATATTGAACGAGCTCAATCGACTAGAAACCCTTGCCAATCATCGTACTCACCACCAAAGTTGATGACTCTCGGGTTGCAACTGCTTGAGATGATGATGTGCCTAAAACCAAGATCTAAGCATATGCAAATGAACGAAAGGAACAACTTCAATCCACAAGATCAAAACCCGGTTCAAAGGGCACAAAAATTACGTGAACCCTAAATGAAGTAGGTGAACTGAATGCTATATTTCATGTAATGGATATCACAATGATGTATTCCTCAATGAAGATCATAAACTATACTTGACAATCACGTGAATAATACACAAGATTAATAAGAACAATTTCAAAATCTTACTTTCCAACAAGACCCAATGCACACCACAAGATGAAGCAAAATTTGATGGTAATAACAAATGTTAAGAACCAATCAATTAAGTAGTAATAATTTGATTACAAATGCAATCAAATCTGACCAAGAAACTTCTAATTTAACCCTAGATATTACACACTAGATAGGAAAAGAAATCACAATAAAATTAAATTGATATGACTCACAATTTCAAGTGTTGCACTCTCCACAATCTCAACTCTTGGGATTAAAATTGATAAGAGAAAATCTGTACTAGGAAACCCTAATTCTCTCACGTTAAAGTGAAGTTTATATTCTGAAAAATGGCCTCCTAAAACCTTACTTTAAGCAAGCATTTATACTTGCTCCCTTTAGGATTAGAAAGTACACAAAATTACAACTATGTCACTTTTAGGGTGGCTAGTCCTAAATGAGAATTACAAACAAAATGAAAGTGTCCCAAAAGAAATTACAACATAAAATAGTCCATTGAACAATTACAAAGTACAAAATATTATAAATCTTCACGAGCTAATGCTTCAAAGTGGAAACAATCACAGCGGGCCTTTGAATGCAAATCTGATGATGTCCCGTAGCCATCAACTAATGTAGGACATGTTGGCATCCCATGGAGAAATATTATTGTACCTGTAAGATTATTTCTTAAATACTTATTAGATAAAAAGAAATAAAGTAAAATATCAGTGATTTGGATCATCATCCAAATCTAGTTCTAAAAGCATTTATGGTGCTAGAAAATTTCCCATCATCTCCTCAGGCTTCTGAAAGATTTGCCCTTAAATCTAGAGGATCATTTTTGGAACTGAACCCTAAAGTCTCTATTGGCCTGCTCTCCTGGCTATTAGATGTAGTGAAAGTAGTTTTGATTTGTTCCTGAAACTGATGCACCTCTGATGGAGTCATAGGTGACAATACTATACGAGACCTACCTATATTAAATATGTAGGTGTTCCTAAATCCATCATGTAATACCTGCCGATCAAACAACCAAGGTCTACCCAATAGCAAATGGAATACATGCATAGGAATCACATCACATAGGATCTCATCGTGATATTTCTGCCCAACACTCACATGCACCTTCACCCTTATCGTAACATGCATACTGCCCCAATTATCTAACCAATGCAAGTTATAAGGGCTAGGATGAGGGCTAGTGGAAAAATGTAATTTGTCCACTAGTGCAGCAGATATAACATTCGTGCAACTACCACTATCAATGATGAGTATACAAAGATTACCTCTGATCCTGCAAGAGGTGTGAAATATGTTCTCCCTTCGAATGTCTTTAGCATGAAGAGATATGGTTTGAGTCCTACGTAACACATTAATAGGTAGATATTGTTCACCTGTATACTCCTCATGTGTTTTTGCCGTCTGGTCATCATAATACTCCTACAGTGCTATAGGTAAATCTGTAGGCTTAGTCTATTCCCCGTCAACCTCAACATCTTCTCCAGCGCCCTCCATAACAATCATCACCCATTTATTTGGACACTATACTATCATATGCCCAAATCCCATGCATTCAAAGCATTTGATCTAGTGTGCTTTTCCACTAGTAGATTCGGAGATAGTCTGCCTTACATCTGGTGCTATTACCTCTTTACCCTTCCTAGTGGTTATATTTTCTCTAGCAATGTTAGGGGTAGTTTTGTCCACTGCTCTCACTGTCTCACCTACCGCCTTTGTCCCCCCCGATCGACCCTCAGCTGCTATAGGTCTAGTATTAGTATTAAGCCTACTACTCGGAGCCTTGAACAAGTTGGACCTCCTTTGCCTCTCTACTTTCAAGGCCAACTGAATAGCCTCATCAAATGTACTATAGCGCTGCAGCTCAACAACACACGCTATCTTATATTTCAGACCCGAGATGAAGCATGCTAGGGTTTGTTCTGGAGGTTCGATTGACCTACATCTAGTCATGAGGGTTTCAAATTCCTGCACATAATCATCCACTGTCTTACCTCCCTGCCTCAAAGTCTGCAGTCGCATAAACAGTTCTTGTTTATAGTGTTCAGGAATAAATTTTTTTCTCAACACCCTTTTCATATCCCTCCATGTCTAAATCTCAACCTCTCCATCCCTACGCCTGTTGATAATTGATAAGTTGCAAAATACCCTTATCTAGAGTAATGAAATTGTGCTTTATTGTTGAATTTTTAAATGATTTGTTGAAGAAAAGGATGCTTAATGGAATGAATGTTAATTTCAGGATCTTCTAGAGTATTTTGGAGCTAAGGGAAGGAGTTTTGAAGAGTCGGATCAAGTTTGGAAGGAATTGGATACATTACATGTGAAGAAAAGAATTCTGGAAAGTACACAAGCGAGATACACGCCCATGTACTTTGCTTGTGTATCTAAGTTTTGCTGCTATTCAACAATGTTTCAAATACACGACCAATGTACACTCCCATGTACTTGCTCGTGTATATTCACATAAGGACACTTAGAAGCAAGCATGAGATACACAAACGAGATACACTACTCGTGTATCCGCTCATGTATGTATCCAACCCGGGTACATGTATAAATAGACCGTTAGTTGCCCTAGAACGTAGGTTACGAATTTTTTATTTGCTCTAACTCTCATAATAGCAAGGGAAAGAAGATTCTGTCGATTCCAAAGGAGATTGAAGACCCACAAAGAAGAAGATTCTATCTTTAAGGGTTGTGACTATGAATTTTATTTATTCTTCCAGTAATTGTATTTCTTTTGTCCAATTTATGGAGGAGTAAACTCTAAATCTAGATTTTATTCGAAACTTCTCTATCATGTGATGAAGATATGGTTTTTAATGCGAAGTTGTTGGCTTTCCTATGATTAATTGCATGCCCTTCAATTGTTCCTTAGATTCATAGATCCGGAATATGAATTTATGCATGATATCATATTAGTCAATTGAGAAATTGCTCTTATGATTAGATTTAATGCAACTAATGAGATTTGATTGTTCTTCTAGAGATAGGAAACAAGAGTCTTCTGTTTACATCGACTATTTTAATGCGAATTCACGTGCTTTATGCAATTTTAGGTTGCTATTAACTAAAGAGAGATCCTATTTGATAAACCTAGGATTAGATAGGTTAATATACTTGAGAAAGTAGTTAACTTGACTAGAGAATTCGACAGTATAAGAAGTCAATTACGCCAATCTTCATAAATCTAATGAATTACATGATAGAGAAGGAGTAGAATAAGATCTAGGTTGCTTTTGTTAATTGATAAATCTTCAGAACCATTGTTGTTAGTGAGTTATTAGTTTTAAGATTAGAGTAATTAAGTTTCAACGAACATATTTAAGCGGCGGTTAGATAATAGGAACGGAGTTAGTACTAGTAGTTGGTGTATCTCTGAGGGACGACCTTGTGCTTACTCGCTATATTACGCTACGATAGGTGCGCTTGCCTATTGCTTCGTAGTAAGATTAAGAACAAGAATTCAATTTATTAAAACTACGATTGGCAACGATCAATAATCAAATTCTTCCACCATAGTGTAATGTATCCTGTAAACTCGACAACAGCCAATCAGACTCTGGTATTATCATCGATCTCATAACATTCAAAGAGACCCTCAACCTTATCCTCCCAGTCCAATAATCATCAGCTGATTCCTTACCATCATAAGAAGGCATCTGCAACTTTACATACTCTAGTCCTTGAGGTGGCTTGAAATCCTTATTATGATATGGATTAGCCCCAAAGTTGTCATCCCTTTCTTTCCTATAAGGATGATGATCCCCATCCATCCTTCTATTCAAATTTCCATCTCCCACTACTCTGTCTCTCTGAAGGTTCTGTGGAGCTACCCAAGGTGGTGCCTGAAGGTTCACCACTGGTGGTTGTGGTAATGTCATCCTATTAATCTTAGTTGCCAAAGTAGCAACTATGATTGTAAGATCCTGGAGTTGTTCTTCCAACGTCCTCCTACCTACAATATTATGACCCTGACCTCCACCAACCTAGCTATTGGCTTCATTGCCAATTCCCCCATTCACACTTTCATTGGACAAGTTGTGATTTACGAAGTAATCCCACAAACTTCAGTACACTCCTTCAACAACACCAACCTACACGTTTAACAACCACAATAATGCAATAGCTCACGATTCAAAAGAAAGAATTATAGGCACAAGGAAATAATTTAGTACTCCAAGTAAAGTTCAATAAATGAAGTACACACATAACTACTTTTAAGTAGTTAGAATTAAATTCAACTACAAGTGCTTAAGTAACTAGTCAATTACTTTCACACTTTAATGATTAGTTTGAATTCAAATTCTACTACTCAAACCTTCCTTTTTTTGCCTTGATTCCACACTATAAATAGCCACAATGTGCAGCACCTTAACAAATACAAAATAATCAAATCCATCGCCACACTACTCCTCTTTTACTCATAGTTCCACACCATTCACGCCTCCAACAAAAATTGTCTATACTACAAACACCAAAACTCACGCCAAATGCATACACTCTTCACTAAATTTACAAAAACACAACTCCACACACACACTTGTTCAAGTCACGGTGCACTTTTCCACTTCCACACAAGTTAACAAACCACAATTTTCAACAATCAAGGCAGCTCAAATTCAAATTCAAATTGAGTTCAATAATTGCTCTATTCCATAAATGGTAAGGAGTCACTATCAAATTCAAATGAACACACAATTAGTCAATCACTTAATGTGTGTTTTGAAATTCAAATTGCTTCCTTAACTCACACCTCAATTCTGAAAATTCAAGCTTGAAAATCACAAATGTTACTCCTCACTTTCGAAAATTCAACAAGATAATTCACACTTCTTCAATTGATCACAAAGGATCAACACTCTTTTCTCTTCACGTTTCACTTCAAAGATACTTCACATTCACGGTCAAGTCTGAAAGATTCCAAGAATGTTATAAATCTCCAAGTGTACAACAACTAAACAACAAGATAATACTTCAACAACATAAGGAATTAAAACACAACTTTACTTCACAATTTGAATCAATGTGATAATTCAACAACCCCTAATTTCCGAATTCAAAATAGCAAAATCCCTTCTCTTAAACCTCAAGCTCTAATACCAAAAGATGATGTGCCTAAAACCAAGGTCTAAGTACATGCAATTGAACCAAAGGAACAACTTCAAAAATTATGTGAACCCTAAATGAAGTAGGTGAACCGATTGCTATATTTCATGAAATGAATATCACAATGATGTATTCCTCAATGAAGATTATAAACTATACTTGGAAATCACGTGAATAATACACAAGATCAATAAGAACAATTCCGAAATCCTACTTTCCAACAAGACCCAATTCACGCCACAAGATGAAGCAGAATTTGATGGTAATAACAAATGCTAAGAACCAATCAATTAAGTAGTAATAATTTGATTACAAATGCAATCAAATCTGACCAAGAAACTTCTAATTCAACCCTAGATATTACACACTAAAGAGGAAAAGAAATCACAACAAAATGAAATTGATATGACTCATAATTTCAAGTGTTGCACTTGCCACAATCTCAACTCTTGGTATTGAAATTGATAAGAGGAAATTTGAACTAGGAAACCCTAATTCTCTCACGTTAAAGTGAAGTGTATATTCTAAAAAATGGCCTCCTAAAACCCTACTTTAAGCAAGTATTTATACTTGCTCCCTTTAGGGTTAGAAAGTACACAAAATTACAACTATGCCACTTTTAGGGTGGCCGGTCCTAAATGAGAATTACAAACAAAATGAAAGTGTCCCAAAAGAAATTACAACATAAAATAGTCCATAGAACAATTACAAAGTACAAAATATTATAAATCTTCACGAGTCAATGCTTCAAAGTGGAAACAATCATAGCAGGCCTTTGAATGCAAATTTGATGATGTCCCATGGCCATCAACTAATGTAGGACATGTTAGCATCTTATGGAGAAATATTATTGTACCTGTAAGATTATTTCTCAAATACTTATTAAATAAAAAGAAATGAAGTAAAATATGAGCGATTTAGATCATCATCCAAATCTAGTTTTGAAAGCATAAACGGTGCTAGAAAATTTCCCATCAGATGATGCCTCTCTTGAGATTTGGCTCGTGCCTTTCGGGTCCATTGGTTGGCGCTGCCAGTTGACAAATCATAGAAACCCTTAACTTCTCTTCCACCACCACAACAATGACTCTCTCCACTACTTCACCACTACTCCCCACCCACACCTCTTCAACTCCTCCTCCTCCATCGCTAAACCCTCATAGTCTTCCTTCCCCGCTGCTGCTAGCTTCATCGATGACTATAACCGCTACTTCAACCAACAACCATTCAGGGGCAAACTTTATAGAGACAGTGGACCCCCACAGTAGAGATAGATTAGATAGTGATGATGACGATGACGATGACAATGATGATGACAACAACAACGATGATGAAGATGACGGCGGTGATCGTGTGTAAACAACCGACGACAGCATCCTCACTATTGATCTTAAACAAAAGATCATCAAATAGGTAGAATACTACTTTAGTGATGAGAATTTGCCCCATGGCAAGTACTTGTTGAGTTGGTCAGAAAGATGGACGATTAAAGATCTAGCATAAAGATAGTGGGAAGATAATGGAAGGGAATGGAAAGGAAGAAGTGGAAGAAGGAGTCAGATGAGGAGAATCAGGCGCTAGCGTTGAGTAGTAACGTACTTCTAGCGGCGTAACTAAGTAACGATGATGTTGGAAGAGAGGTTGGATCATCCATGGCCACGACCAAGCAAACTCATGCTACACCCTCTAATCCGATGCCATTATGTTACATATCAACACCAATAGTGCACATGTAAGAAATCCCCCAATTTTCTTAAGAGACTCATCCTAAAAGTGGCTAATCATGAGGATAAAGGAATGACGATTTCTTGGTTTTGCGGTACCATCTGATTAACGAATACAGGCCATGTTTTGAGAGTTTAGGTTTGGAACAATGGGAATTTGTTGGTTTGTTGCCAAAAGATAAGATAGTTCTTAGTGATGATGTTGCTTTGTTAGAGAATTGTGGGGTGTTATTGCGTTACAAGATTGTCGTGATAAGATAGGGAGGGTATATGAGGGTGTAAAAGAGGTTTTTGGGTATGAGAGTCACGTGTTGTTGTCAAGGATTCGAGATTATGAGAATCTTGGTCTTAGTTGTTGTGTAGTTACTAAAGTTATTGTTGCAAGTCCATATGTTCTGATTGGAAACAGAGTACATAAGGACTTTGTAGAGGTATTAGAGAGACTGGGAAATTTAGGGTTTAAGTTGAAATGGTTTGAGGAGTTGCTGTCGGATTTCCTTTATTATAGATGGAACTAGACATAGGTTAAAGAAGATTGAGGAAAAATGAGAAAAAGAAATGGGAAAGTTAAAGAATTGGAAGATGGAAATGTTCTAGCGAGAGAGGGAAGTCTAGGGAGAGAAAGGGGTTTGTGAGAAGAAGAATTGGGAAATGGGATATATTGAAGGAAGTGGTTCACATTAAAGTTAAAGAATGAGATTGATGCCAGTGTTAATATCAAGCTTAAAGCTAAACCAGGATTGAGTGGTAGAAAATTTTTTTAAATTAAGTAAGAGATTCTGACAACTGCACCTGCATATGTCAAGGATAAGCTAAATGATGCTTAGATTCAATTTGTAGAGGAACTAGTTAATAGGTTTAAGGATAGTGTTAATTATGAATTTATCAGACAATACAAATAGATTGCTGATAGGATACGTTCATTTGGAATGAAGGTAATGCTGGCTCTTTTTCAACACTCGTTGCCACTACAGGTCAATGAGTATGGAGGATGGAAGCACAAGAAAACCGTTGATTATTTTGTGGAATTTGCAAGGCTTATCATTGATAATAAGTTTGATATCATTGATTATTAGGTTACACTTAATGAACCTGCTCAATGGCCTTATATTAAAAGAGATTGGCAATTCGGGCACTACAAAATGGAAGGCCTTTAGGATCCCTTGAGTTGCTTGGCAAGATTCATTATTCGTCTATTTTTTGTTTTTGTGGGCATCATCAGAGATGTTGATGCTTGGCCACTTTCTCCATTCTCCATTTCGGTTTTTGCTTCTAGTAAAGGGACTATACATCGGAATCACCCAATGACGATTAGGACTATGGTGACCATAAATAGGTGAGTGGGAAACTTTATGATATGCTACAATTTTGCAATTGGCTTTGATATGTTGTGTTTGATCTTAGTATGTTGTATATGTGTCTTGCCTTATCACGCCCCAAAGGGGGGGCTAAAAGTTTCCACTAAAAATTATCATAGCACATGTGCACCCGTTACATGATAATCATCTTACAAGCTAGAGATCGTAAGACTCTAAACAATTAATTACATTTACGGCTAATCATAGTACATAAGGTTACATAATAAAATAAAACTATAGATTATGTATCCTACAGTTAACCATGATCACAAAGAATCGGCATCCCCTACTAACCAGTAAAATGGAATAAAATCATAAGTTTCACAACTTCCAATTTTACATTAGGGTCCCAAAATAACATTTCATCTAAATAGTCTATCTTTCGCAATTCTTACTTTATCATCCTTGTCTTCCAAAAAATCGCGACACTTCACATCTTATCTTATCCCAAGCTTTCGTAATCTCTACCTGCAAAAGGGTCTATAGAGGGGTAAGCACACTACAACTCAGTGAATGGGAGGGTAACACTTTCAATTCTACACACGCACAAGAAATTTCAAATCAAGTTATCAAATCATATGCTATGCATGAACAAACACATGAAGGCAACATCTCACGCGATCTTCCGGTAACTAATGTGAAGTTTAGGGTTCAATCCCCCTTTAACCTTAGGTTGGGGATCCTGAAGCTACCATCAGTGCTCGGGTCTTACACATAATTTAATTACTCTTATCACTTTATTATATTTGTGTCTTAGCTTTAATGATCTAGGCTTAAGTGCCTCAATACACCGAGCATTACACTCTCAAGAGACAGGCCAGACTTAGAACTGTCAAGGCGCGACAATCCCCTAATCACTTAGTTCACACTTGGCAGAACAATGATCCTCTTATCACTTTTGGCATGTCCTGTAGCAATGATGGCCTTCAATCTCATGTAATGTCTCGTATGAATGCATGTTAAGTTTTAATCGAGTCCACTTCTTTAATTAATTGATTTGAGGTAACCAAACAATATATAGTCATAACTAATTCCCATTCAAGGCAATAAGGAAAAGTACCAAGCATTAAAAACTACCACTCCACAAACAATCAATAGGTTCTTCGTGAAGTCCCATAAACAAATCCACTACATCTCATTTTCACATTTACCACAACAAGAAGAGATCATGCGTTTCACATCACAAAATAAACAAGAACACCAGACCAAACGAATAAAAATAATCAAGCTATACATAAGATTTTAGTTAACTTGACACCTCTATGCCATTTGACTTAAACATCAAATCAACCACTCGAGATTAATCTACAATTCTCATTTCTCGACACCTCTATGCCCTCTTACTTAAACGTCGAATCAATCACTAGGGATTAATTTACGATTATCATTTCATGACACCTCTATGTCATTTTACCCCTCGAGGGCTTAGTTTTATGCATTCCCTAATGTCACTTAGGGCAGCCACAGGTGTATATATCCCTTCCAAATCCTCAAGTATCATATATATATGATAACAGTATATACATATTTATAGGTTTAAAGCTTGTTCTTAACCAAAAGATGATTTGCTAAATGCTTTTCCCCCATGTACTCAAGAGAAGCAAGGGGATATAACTATTTCATTAAAAATAAGGGTTTTCATCTATGATTTGTATAATTATATGCATAAATGCATTCTATAAATATAATAGGAAAATAATGTTGTCTAAGCATATATACATATCCAGAAGTAGTTTCTGATATGTGTATATAATGATATACATATAATCTATTCCAATTATACATACTTACTCGGTAGCTATAGAGGGAAAAGTTAGGTTTATATATTTTGGTTTAGTTTGAAAAAAAGAATATTGAATCGTGGTATTAGGCTTGTAGTAATAGCACTAGCAAGATGGTGCGAAGTGCTATTGTTAAGATAGTGATATCTAACCCGTAGTCCATTTTATCCTCTACATCATTAAAATAGTATTCCTCTATAACTTATCTAACTACCATTTCTTCGTAACTTCTTTTTTTTTTAAACTCATTTAACACCACTATATAACTTAATAATAAAAATAATAATCACATCCAATTTACAACAACAACCAAGGAAGTGAATTCACATACATAGCATATCAACACATAACACAACATTGTAGCATATCATTAAGTATCCTACTCACTTGTTTGGGGTCGTCATACTCCTAACCGAAGTCGAGCAATTCTAATGAGTAACCTCTTTACTTTCCCCTTGAAATCAATGTCCTTCTGCAATGCTTCCTTAACTAAACCATAGAAAGCAGCATCTCCACTTGACTTTGGTAGTTTCCTAACACCTGATATGTGTACTCTACTCGCTAATATGTTTAAAGGCAAGGCTTGAAGTCTCCTACTTAAGAAACTTTAGGCAAACAAGATTCAAAACGTTGAAAACTTCTTCAACGTGATTCCGATATAAGGTTTTAGAAGGAACGACCTTCCTAGGAATTCATTGCTCCCAACACCTCAAGTTGCTGTGATCGACTATCTGCTTTCCTTATGTAGAAGTCGAGCAATGAAACATCTTCGACCTACCAAATCTGGAATTTCTTCTCCCATGTAGGCAAGATACCCTTAGAAAGGATAACAAAAGGTCTTGCATTAGGGTATTTGGCCAAGAATGATCTTCCTCAACATCCTTTAAGCATTCCATTGTGAAATTTATTTCATTCCAAATATCCCCTAAGCTATCATCTTCGATGTTGCTCAAATCATTCCCTTTACCATCTACACCAACATAAACGCCTCTCCTTTACATGAAGCATCTTTGAACCTTTCGTCTATCCATTTGTCTCTAATATATTCCAACGAACTACTTATAAGACAACCCATAGGATTAGTAGTCACTAAAGGTTTTGTATTACCTTCTTTCTTCTCTCCTTTGTTGACATCTCCACCTATAAGGTTTCCCGTCCTTTCTATTAGTTTTCATCCTCACTCATGCCTCCATCACCATACATACACCAGCCACTCTTCTCATTCACATACACACACACTCTGCATACAACACACACACATAGCTGCACTTCACAACCTCTCTTCTCCTCTTCACCTTCATTGCCTTTCTTTGTCTCTCTTTCGATCTTCTCCAAGAAATGGTTTATCCTCACCTATTGTGAATCCACAAGCATTTATTCAAGCTAACCTGTTGCACAATCACAGCCCCTAAGGCATACGCTACCTATATAACCCTTGCAACATCATGATCACTAGTCGTCAATCACCCCATCAACTTATGCAT
Organism: Laguncularia racemosa; assembly: GCA_037954665.1. Taxonomy (NCBI): domain Eukaryota; kingdom Viridiplantae; phylum Streptophyta; class Magnoliopsida; order Myrtales; family Combretaceae; genus Laguncularia; species Laguncularia racemosa. The sequence goes on from JBBMOL010000167.1 coordinate 166,278, forward strand.
TGTGATCCTTGCCATCATATTAGTTGGTAAATGATCCATATAAGGCGCATACGACATTCTATTCTTCCCAGGCTTGTATAATTCTTGTTCATTATCGGTTGCATTACAGATAGGTTCAAACTAACCCAAAAACGGAGAATTCATGTAAGGAAAATTCGGTGCCAACTTTTGCTTAAACATATAAGTTAAAAGCTCCCCATACTCCTTAGTTACATTTTCCCATGCCTCACATTCAATCATCACTTGCCTTCTCCTTAAAACTTTATATTTCCCTTGGCTAATCCTTCCAACAAAGTTTTGATGCCGTTTTTGCCTATGCTCTTTCCTTTAATCACTTTTGCCTTTATCTTCATCATCAATCATTTGTTCAATCACCTGAGCTATGGGTCCCTATGCGCTTTACTGGGTGCTATCACTTTTAAAATCTTGACCTTCATGCCAAGAGTCACATCTCGTGCAATTACTTTGATATCTCCACATCACTTCAGAGCATGAAGATCAAAATCATAGTTAATTCTATCATGGTCATCCTCCTCTTCAGCACTTGTTACTCATATGTCACTATTTTCCTCTATCTAATCCAATCGACCTATATTGTTTGTCTTACTCAACAATCTAGAAGAATGGGGAGGAGAATCTCGAAGACCTTCACCCTACTTTAGATACACCACTTGCTATTTTTATTCTCCCTTCTTATTAACCTCAAGGAAAACCTCAAGCAACAAACACCACCAGTGGCTGTAACAAGTTGCTGTAGACCATAGCTTCTTGCAACATATCTCCTATATCTCCAATGCTCTACAATGACATGAATGATTATTCCATATGGATTAAGTAAATCCTTTAAAGTCCTTGCCTACCATCCAACCAATCCAGCACCGGCATCATCCCTCATGAAGGCCGCTTCCCTATATCTTTCATTCGTTATACTTTATTAAAGTATAACATTACCCTCCCAATAGTATTGCTTCTTGTTGCAACTGAAATTTCTACCTTCAGCTCTCTGGTAGCTTCCTAGTCCCCTCGAGACACAACATGATTTAGCTATGTCGTCAACATTAAATTGAGACATTTTTGCCCATCGACTTCCTCAAAGTGCTTCTTCCATTAACGTATAAATTCAAGGAGTGAAAAATAAATGTAGGCCTAAGGATCACAGATAGACAGAAGTTGAATCCACCATCCAAACAACAAGAAATCATCAAAGCTAGTTGATACCAAAGGAATCACCTAAGTTGTAAAAACATTTCTAACTGGAAACAAGGGTGGCAACTCATTTACCTCTGATCACCAGCGGCACTCCTAGGACTATCGGTTGGCCTCCTTTTAAACTCAAACTTCAACCCTTAACACGGCTTTATAGTAGGTTACTCCTAACTCCCTAAACCTCGCTTGCTTTATCCTCATCGATGAAAGTAGATGAAGCCACATAGGTGTAAAAGGAAAAACAAGGGGGCAACTTAGGTGAACTAGGTTGGGTGATTGTGATTTGAGAATGGTGCGGACATGGGGAGATAGAGTTCTATCGTGGTTTAGGAGGGTGAGAGAAGAGAAGAGGGAAAGAGGAAGGAACGAAGAAGAAGGGAAGAAAGTGGGTGGTTGAGGGACGAAGGAACAGCGCGGGGAGGGGGGTGGGTGGTGCAGATGATGTGACTGAGAAGAAGAAGAAGGAAAAGAAAAAAAAAAGAAAAGAAAAGGGAGAGGGATGGGATGGAGACAGGATGGCTCTAGGTCTACTACATTTGCAGCTACTGTCTGATGCAGGTGGGACGGGACAGAAGGGATACTGCAACATATTTAATTTTTTTTAAGTTATAGATATATATTATATTATAATTATTTCAATTTTTAATATTAGACACACACACACTAATATCTTTAAATTTTATATTTTTAACATTTTATTACAAAAGCTTACGTCTAAGCTAATTTGATTATTCCGAACAAAAATATTTACTCTAAATTTTCATTTAAATTCCTAGATCAATAATTTCAATTAATTTCATTATTTAACCCAATATTGTTTATGATTTATGTTTTGGTGAACTTATTCTTTAAATTGCACGAGCTACAATTAGGACTTATAATCATTTATATTTTTATTCATTTTCTAGATGCTTATACACATGTATTTTTCGATTACTTCATTGCCTAAATTTATTTATTAACATATTTCATATAATTTGAAATTCTACACTCGCTATCCTTTTTCTTTGCAAAAGATTATTCTTTCCAATTATTTTAAATATCTATTTCACATTGTTTGTTATACTTATCAAATGGATCTCATGTCTTCCTCATCTTTCTATTTTTTTTAAAGCCTATTATTAATTCTCTTAAGTTTTTGGTTATTCGTAAATTATTAAAATTTTATTAACGTATCGTGATGTTTTAAATTTTTCGTCATAAATTCCTCAAAGTTTTTAGTATTGCGAAATTGTCATTCTCGCTACCCTGACCTAGAAGTATTTATTATTCTGCTTATTTTCTTTAATTTTTTTATAGTCTTTTCGAAATTTTTAGGTTATCATATGCCTCATTTGGTTGTGATTGCAATTGTTGTAATTTTTATTATTTCCATAGTAAACAATGCGATAAAGAAGTTAGAAAGGAAGTCATACAAAGAAATTAGTAATTAGGTAGATTAATAGATACTACTGTAACAATATAAAGAATAGAATGGGCTAAGGGTATATATCACTATCTTGAAGATAGCACCTTGCCCTATTTTGCTAAATGCTATCATTACAGATTTAATATCCAAACTTAGCTTTGTTTTCTTAAACTAAATTAATACATGTAAACTTAACTTTTTCTATATGTATGTATAGTTGATGTTTATGCATAGATGCATGGAACAAACTATGTATCATTATGTACATGTATAAGAATCTAATTTTGAATACATATATACTTGGACAAAACGATTTTCCTACTATATTTATGTAGGTTACATTTATACCTATAATTATACAAATCATAAATGAAAGTCTTTATGATGTGACTAAAAGGGGATTAAGCACAATCAAATGGAACAAAAACCAACCCTAAATGCACTCAAACAATTTCGGATCAACAGGTTAGAAATTTGCATGATTTCTAATAGGTGCAAAGAGTTCCAAAGTTAATAAATAATGAACTAATCCACCACAATGAATCAAATCCCTCAATACACACTAATCAAACTTGAAATATCACATGAACTTCAAGAATATTTAGCAAAGCACAACTATGATTCCCCTTTATAAACAATGCAATTCACGTTAATAATGATAAGCAATTGTTGATGAATAACAAGTGTGATAACTACTTCAATCAAGCTCACTAATTCAAATCAAAACTAACTCAAATCTAACTAAGAAATGTTCCAATTCAACGCTAGATATTACACACTAGAGAAGAAAAGAAAACACAGCAATTTGAAATTGATATGACTCACAATTTTAAGTGTTGCACTCGCCACAATCTCAACTCTTGGGATTGAAATTGATAAGAGGAAATTGAACTAGGAAACCCTAAGTTCTCTCATGTTAAAGTGAAGTGTTTGTTTTGAAAATTGGCCTCCTCAAAACCCTACTTAAGCAAGTATTTATACTTGCTCCCTTTAGGGTTAGAAAGTGCATAAAATTACAACTATGCCACTTGTAATGTGGCTGGTCCTAAATGAGAATTACAAACAAAATGAAAGTATCCCAAAAGAAATTACAACATAAAATAGTCCACGTAAATGACAAATATATAAAAGAAATTGGTCTTCAAGATGCCGATCTTCAGGGTACTTTCGAATTGAGCCCCAATGAGGATCCCGACTCACTCAAAAGTATAGGTGATTTGGTACCTTGTAAGACTGATAAGTGAACCTGCTGGAATGCATAACAATTATAAAGTAGGAATGAAGAAAATAAAATATCTTCCTCAAGATTGGGTTTCTCATGTAAGATTCGCAAAACTAAGTTATGTAGACCCTTAGCTCTGACTTTGGTGACAGGTCTTGTAGGAGTCTAATTCCTATCACTTTCTTTTTCAATGCAATAATTATATCCCTTTACTTCTCTTGAGTACATGAGGAAAAATATTTAACAAATTTATCCTTTGGTTTAAAAAAAGTTATAAATTTATAAATATATATATATTGTTATTACATATATGTGTTAAGGGGAGAATGTTAAGTTCTCTAATTTAGTTTTGATGTTAACAGAAGAGGAATAATGTATAACGTATGTTTGAGCTGGTCAGAAGTTGTTTCAGAAGATAGTACGTAAATTTTTCTAAGTTGAACAAGGAAACAGAAGCTTGTTCAGAACCTTCAAAAGTGTTATATAGACTATTTTTGTTCTAACAGAAGGTGTTTCAGAAGTTGTGTAGTGTATCCGTAGTTATCGTGTTAATCTTTCAGAAGCACTTTCAGAACCTTTACAATAGGAGAATAGTTGACAGGTTTGTTTTAGAAGCACTTTTAGAACCTTCATAAAAGGAGGACAGTTAATAGGTTTGCTTCGGAAGCACTTTCAGAACCTTTCATGTCTATCACGAATTTTTCCAAATTACGTTCTAATTTTTATACAGATAGTTTTTAATAAATTTCAAGGCCTAGCACCACGTGTCAAGTATATTTGGGTAATATACATGATGTGTTTTACTAACGTTGGATTTTATATCATGGGGTTTTTTTTTAATTTATATAAAGTTTTACAAGATTTTATTCAAAGATTTTATTTTATGATAAAGTGAGATCATATAAGATTTACAAGTTTTATCAATATTTAAATCTAGATATTTGTGCTATATTTTTGGAGATCCAGCAGTTACAAAGATAAGGATAAGAAATATGGTTGTTACATCATGATATGGTTCCATAATGTGAGGGATATCTTCAACAAACTTGATCCAAGAGATATATCCAAAGAAGATCTCGGTCAAACTGATTTATCTAAGCTTATCCTCATCAAGAATATCACGGAATGCAGATCCTCTCCAACAGATTCAACTTATTTTTGAATTACAAAAATTCAAAAATAAATTCAAGATTGTCACGTGGAAAGTAACAGTTATGTTCTCTTCATATAAGGAGTGTTTAATTCAAATAAAGGAGAAGAGAGAACGTTCTTTTAACAAAAGAAAAAAAGAGACACACAAAAAGAAAAGGCTCAAACATCTTCAAGCGAAAAATCTTTACATATACATGTGATCTATTGTATAGAGGAAATATGATATTCCTCATTGTTGTTGTAATTCCTTTCGTGAATAAGGAATTGATTGTTGTTTCATCACTGTAGTTTGAGTGATTAGCTTAGTGAAGAAGCTAGAAAGACTCAACAGTGAGACTTTGCCTTAACGAGGCTTATATTGTACATCTTCAATTTGTTTGATATAGTGAAACACAACCGATATAGACAACCAGGACCCCGGCGTAGAGCTGGAAGAGAGGACTGACGCTCGAGGTGGAACCTCTATAAATATCTGAGCATTCTATTCTTCTCTACTCATTTTATTTACTGCACATTATTGTTCTTCATTATTGTCATTCATGTGATTTTATTAGTCAAGAGTTTTGAATGATTTGCAAAAAGTGAAACTTTAAGTAATTAACCAATTCACCCCCCCTCTTGATTAATCTAATTGGGACCAACAATTGGTATCAGAGCAGGACTCATCTATTTTGAGTGATCCAAAATCGTTGAAAATAATGTTGCAATTAATCGAGCTCCTTACTTCGATGGCTCAAACTTCTCATACTGGAAGATGCGTATAGAAACTTACATTAAAGCTAATGATTATGATTTATTGCAGGTCATCTCACTTAGAGACAATGTGATCACCTTGAACGGAGATTCGACCTTGTCAGATTCGGAGAAGAAAATTATCGAGAAGAACAACAAAGCAAAAAATTTGTTATTGACTACTATTGCGCCGTCAGAGTTCTATTTAATATCATCGTGTGCAAGTGCAAAAGAGATTTAGGATATCCTATCCGATACATATGAAGGGACTGATACCATCAATAAAACCAAGATAAATGCTTTAATTCAACAATATGAATTATTTAAGTTTAAGTCTAATGAAGATGTCAAAGATGCTTTTAACAGGTTTACAGCTATTACAAATGAGCTTGCATAACTTGGAAAGAAACTTCCAAATCCAGATCTTGTGAGGAAAATGCTAAAGATATTACCACCATCTTGGGATGCAAAGAAAACTGCTATAGAGGAAGCTCAAGACCTAAACAAGCTAACTCTCAGTCAATTGAGAGAAAAGCTCATGGCATATTAGTCACACATAAAGACCACGCAAAGAGGAGAAGACGGTACCAAAGGAATTGCATTTAAAGTTAAGGAAATAAAGTAAAATGAAACTGAAATAGATGATAGCGATGATGAGAAAGAAGAGGACATTGGTCTTCTAATACGTAGACTCAACAGGCTGCTCAAGAAGAAAAGAGGTAAGAAGTTTAATGTTTTCAAGAAAAGTACTGAATATAAGCATAATGATGCAGGAAAAGCGTGCAAGGAGAAAGAAAAGAAGAAAGAGAAAAGGGAGATTCAATGTTATGAATGCAAAAATCCTGGACACATCAAATATGAATGTCCAACACTGATCAAGAAAATGGAAAATTATAAAAAGAAAAGTCGAGCAATGCTAGCAACATGGAGTGATTTAGAGGATACAGAGACAAATTCAAAGGATTCAGAAGAAGAAGAGGATGAGGCAAATCTGTGTTTAATGGCTAGTTTTGAGGTACACTCTAAATCTGATGAAGATGTAACTAATACTGACATGCTAGTAGAAATGAGTAAGCTATTAAAGGCACTAAAAAGGGCTGATACAAAATTAGCTAAGTATGAAAACAAAATAAAAGCTCTTAAGAATGAAAAGGAGGCAGTAAAGCAAACAAATACGTTACTTGCGAATGAAAATAATATCCTGAAACAAGAAAATGAATCCATGCATGTGAGTATTGAAAAATTAAGAATAGAAAATCACCTACTTGAAGTAGAAACAAGTAACATGAATGTGAAGATTGATGAACTATCCAATTCGTTGAAAACTACCTTTAAGAAATTTGATGAAAGTGACAAGAAATTGACCATGTTGATTTCTTCACAAAGAGTTTCAAATGAAAAACATGGATTAGGATATGAACATGGTTCGAGTTCAAAATCGAATCAAAATACAGTTTTTGTTAAGGCTAAACAAGTCTTAAGTGATGAATTCAAAAGCAAAAAGTACATTTCGAATACAAATAATGTTAAAAGAGAAAATACCAGATACTTTTACAGAAGTTATTCTAACAAGAGGTATCTACACAATGGGTACTACAGAAGCAATACCAGAAGGTATAACAGAAGTTATACAAACCAGAATTTCAAGAAACAGGTAAATGACAGGTATAGGAATGTTAATTCTTATGCATGTTTCTTCTGTAATAAATTTGGTCATATTGAGAAATTTTGCTATTATAAAAGAAATAAGCTCAGTAATCAACAAGTAAATCGAAGAAATCAAATGAGCTTATCTTTTAAAGGGCCCAAACTTGCTTGGGTTCCTAAAAGGACTTAATTCTTTTTATTTGTACAGGGACATGAAGCTAAAATAAGAGGAACATGGTATTTGGATAGTGGATGTTCTAGACATATGACTGGAGATGCTTCATTGTTCAATAGCATAACTTCGGAAGAAAAAGGGTATGTAAAGTTTGGAGATGATAGTAGAGGTAAAATAATTACCACCGGAACGATTGGTATGCTTACTTTTCTCATTGAAAATGTATATCTTGTGTAAGGTTTAAAACATAATTTACTTAGTATTAGTCAGTTATGTGATAAAGGTTATAGAATGATTTTTTATCAAGACAAGTACTATGCTTTTAATGAAAATGATGAAAGATTATTTGAAGGAATTAGGAAAAGAAATATCTATCTTATAAAACCAGATGAAATCAATAATGTTTGTTGTTTAATTTCTTTAAATGATCATGTTTTTGCTTGGCATAAACGACTAGGACACGTTAATTTTAATCACTTAGAAAAATTATCTAAAAAGGATATTATTAAAGGATTACCTAAGATAAATATTAAACAAGATGTGAAATGTGATACTTGCTTAAAGAATAAAATGGTTTCTGTCTCTCATAAAAGTAAAAATGTAATCTCAACTAAGAGACCACTTGAATTATTGCATCTTGATCTTTTTGGACCTACTAGTGTCTTAAGCATGGGTGGAAGCAAATATGGACTTGTTATTGTTGATGATTTTTCAAGATACACTTGGGTTATATTCTTGCGAACACAAAGAGATACCTTTGATTCTTTTCAAAAGTTTGCAAAACAAATACAAAATGAAAAGGGAGTTTCCATAATTAGTCTTCAAATTGATCATGGAATAGAATTTCAAAATGCAAGTTTTTTAAATTTTTGTGAAGAACATGGTATATCTCATAATTTCTCAGCTCCATACACTCCTCAACAAAATGGAGTAGTGGAACGCAAGAATAGAACTTTACAAGAGATGACTAGATCTATGTTAAATGAAAGTGGAATTGCTAAGTATTTTTTAGCAGAAGCAGTTTCTACAGCTTGCTATATCATCAATAGAGTTTTCATTCGACCCATGACATCAAAGACTGCTTATGAGATGTTTCGAGGTAAGAAACCTAATGTTTCATATTTCCATATCTTTGGATCTAAATGCTTTGTGAAAAAGAATCCACTCAACCTTGGTAAGTTTGATGAAAGATCTGAAGAAGCTATTTTCTTAGGATATTCTCTAAATAGCCATGCTTATCGTGTTTTCAATAAATCATCAAAAACTATTGAAGAATCAATAAATGTTAAATTCATTGAGGACTTAAAGGATGTTGATTCTGATGAAGAAAAGGACTTCAATCCTAAAGCAGAAGTTAGTTCAAAACCTAAGTCAGAAGCACCTGCTGTTAACATTTGAGGATCTGGTGATCCAGAACCTATTTCAAAGGCAACTACAGAAGGTACTTCAGAAGTTGTAAGATCTGAACAAGAGGCTTCTAAAGCTTGGAGGTATAAGTCTGCACATCCTTCTGATCAAATAATAGGTAATATTCAATCTGGTGTTAAAACAAGAGCTAATCTACAAAGTCTTGAAAATCATTTTGTGTTGTTATCCGAAATTGAACCTAATAATATGGAAGAAGCGTTAAATGATGATAATTGGATTATATCTATGCAAGAAGAATTAAATCAATTTCAAAGAAACAATGTATGGAACTTAGTTCCTAGACCTAGAGGAAAGTCTATAATTGGAACTAAATGGGTGCTTAAAAATAAATTAGATGAAGATGGTAAAATTATAAGAAATAAAGCAAGATTAGTAGCTAAAGGTTATTTACAAGAAGAAGGAAAAGATTTTGATGAAACATATGCACCTGTTGCTAGACTAGAAGCAATACGGTTGATGCTTGCATATGCATCTTATAAGGATTTTAAAGTTTTTCAAATGGATGTAAAAAGTGCATTTTTAAATGGTTTTATAAAGGAAGAAGTTTATGTAGAACAACCACCTGGTTTTGAAGATCCTTTCAAATCAGACTATGTTTTTAAATTAAATAAAGCACTATATGGTTTGAAACAAGCTCCAAGAGCTTGGTATGAAAGATTGAGTATGTTTTTGATCTCTAAAGGTTTTCATAGAGGAAAAGTTGACACTACTTTATTCTTGAAAACTTTTGATAATGATATCTTGGTTGTACAAATATATGTGGATGATATTATCTTTGGATCTACTAAAGAATTGTTGTGTCAAGAATTTGCTGAGACCATGCAGGCAGAATTTGAAATGTCAATGATGGGAGAGTTGACATTCTTTTTGGGGCTTCAAATAAAACAAACAAAAGAAGGAATTTTTGTTCATCAAGAAAAATACATAAAATAAATATTGAAGAAATTTAGATATGATGGCTGCAAAAAGGTTACAACACCTATGAGTACTTCAACAAGGTTAGACTCTGACTCAAATGGATAGAAGGTAAGTGAGAAACTATATAGGAGCCTTATAGGTTCTTTATTGTACTTGACTACATCAAAACCTGATATTTTGTTCAGTGTGTGTTTGTGTGCTAGATTTCAAGCTGCACCAACAGAAATTCATTTATCAGCTGTAAAGCGAATTTTCAAATACCTAGTTAATACTTCAAATTTAGGCATCTGGTATCCTAAAAATCAAAATTTTGATTTAGTAGGATATTCTGATGCAGATTATGCTGGGTGTAAAATTGATAGAAAAAGCACATCTGGTACTTGTCAATTCCTAGGTGATAAATTAATTTCTTGGTCTTCTAAAAAACAAAATTCTGTTGCTCTATCCACAGCTGAAGCTGAATATGTTTCTATTGGTAATTGTTGTGCACAAGTTTTATGGATAAAACAATAGTTGAATGATTATGGAATAAATTTTAAAACTATGCCAATGAAATGTGACAACACGAGTGTAATAAATTTGACAAAAAATCCAGTACATCATTCTAGGTCAAAGCACATAGAAATTAGACATCATTTTATTAGAGATCATGTGCATAATGGAGATATAAATGTTGAATTTGTACCAACTGATAATCAATTTGCAGACATTTTTACTAAACCTCTTGAAAAGGTAAAATTTGAATTTATTAGAAATGAATTAGGAATTTGTAACCCTTTTTAATTTTTTTTTCCCCTGAAACCTTTAATATTTGAAAATCTTTATTCATATAAAATATTTTTTCTCTTCATTCGTTTCCTTCCTTCTCTAATTTCCTTTCTTCACAATCTGCTTTTTCTTTCTCTCTCGTTGCAACTCCAATGGCACCTAAATCTTCAGAACGTCTCAAACAAAAATCCTTCAAAACAAAATCATCCAACAAGCCTTTAGTGATTCATGATGAATCTTCAAATTCTTCGAAAAAATATCAAGAACCTTCAATAGAGGAGAATCCTAGTTCCCCTGACTCCGAATCTATCATAGGTTCCAAGAAAATTTCCAAAAGAAAACGGGTTGCATCGTCTTCACAAGGGAAAGAAAAGGTTACTGAAGAAACCTCTCCGCCTAAGAAAACAGCCAAGAAGCAAACGAAACAAAGGAATGTACCAAGTCTGAAACCCTTAAATTCAAAATCTCTTCGAAGGAAGAAAAACGAGGTGTGTTCTTGTAGTTTTGTGGATTTTAATTTCTTTACTAGTAATGGATTTTACTGGAATGAACTGTTAGAACCCATAGGATGCATGGAACTTTACTCTACTCAAGTTCTAGTTTATGGCGAGTGTGTTAAAGAATTTTATGGAAGTTTAAGTCTTTCGGAAGGGAATGTTTTAGTTTCCAGGGTATGTGATCAAGACATTACAATTTCTAGGGCAGATGTAATTAAATGTCTACACCTACATGATGTAAATGATGATGTAGAGATTACAAACATGCCTAGGAATGATCTGTTTGCTGCTATAAATGGAGGCTTACAAATGGATTATGGAAAAGAAGCAATGGTTATTGATTTCGAGTTATTTCCTGAATCATACACAAGATTATTGTTGAATGTATATGTCCAAGGAAGGGTAGTTCTACTTCAATGTCCATAGAACATGCTCAAATTATCTATGCGATGATTAATAAAAAGAATGTGGACATGGCTTCTAGAGTCATTGATCAAATATGGAGAAATAAAGAAAGTTTGGTATTTGGGAATATACTCATGCGGTTGTTTGTGTTTAAAGGGATAGTTTTGCCTACCAGATCTTCTGAACCTATTAAGTTAAAGAGGATAGGCAAAGAAGTTTTTCATCATATGTCGATCTTTTGTTAAGGATTGTTTATGGTATGCGAATGATGGTGCACATTTTGTCCATCAAAGGCATATGAAAAGAATTGTTCCTTTTGGAACTTCTTCAATATCTGTTCAAGAAGGAGGTTCAGAACCTAGAACAGAGTTTGGAACAGATCATAGGAAGCAACCATATGCTGATGAGGCTGGGAAGAGTGGAACAAAAGAAGCTACAACCAATGTTGATCTGGAACAAATGAAGAATGTTATACGAGAAGCTTTGAAACATGAACTATCATATTTAGTTAAGACAGCTTTGACAGATGAAGTTCTTCAACGATCTGATCTTAGGAGACTAGAAGCAATGGAGTTACAAGTTAAACAAACTTCTGATATTCTTTCTGATATCAAGAAAAATTCCAAGAAAATGCTTACTGATCTCCATCACTATAGAATTCTCTTTGATGAGTTTAGTGCGAGAGTCAAGGAAGATTTATCTAACAATGTGATTGCTTTTGACAAGTTTGTCTCTCAAGTGAGGAAGATAGGAGATTCGGTCACTAACTCCTTCAAGACTTTGGAATAAAACCTCCCAATCTGTCACAAGTCTTCATGGTGAAATCAAGTTGTTCTTATCCAACAAATTTCTAGATTATGTTCGTTCTGGCGCCCATATCATCGACTTGGATACTTCACCAGAAAAACCGTCCACCACTCCCTCTACCTCTCGAGTCACAAGATCCAGAAAATCTTAGTTCTTTGTCTTAAATTTTGTTTTGGAATCAAGTTGTAAAAGACTTCTTTTATCTTTTATGCATCGATTAAGGGGGAGTTATCCCTTTTGCCGTTAACAAAAAGGGGGAGAATGATTCTATTATGATCAATGCTGCTTATGAATGATTCTATATTGCTTATGAGTGCTTATGATCAATGTGTTTATGATCAATGCATTTATAATGATTCTATTGTGCTTAAGATGCTTTTCTATTATAGGAATATATGCTTGCTTAAACATGAAAGTTGTTTCTATTTTGTTTATCTAATGGTGTTTTGTTATCATCAAAAAGGGGGGGAATGTTAAGGGGGGAATGTTAAGTTCTCTAATTTAGTTTTGATGTTAACAAAAGAGGAATAATGTATAACGTATAATGTGTAGCGTATGTTTGAGCTTGTCAGAAGTTGTTTCAGAAGATAGTACGTAAATTTTTCTAAGTTGAACAAGGAGACAGAAGATTGTTCAGAACCTTCAAAAGTGTTATATAGACTATTTGTTTTTTGATAGAAGGTGTTTCAGAAGTTGTGTAGTGTATCCGTAGTTATCATGTTAATCTTTCAGAAGCACTTTTAGAACCTTTACAATAGGAGAACAGTTGACAGGTTTGTTTCAGAAGCACTTTCAGAACCTTCATAACAAGATGACAGTTAACAGATTTGCTTCAGAAGCACTTTCAGAACCTTTCATGTCTGTCACGAATTTTTCCAGATTATGTTCTAATTTTTATACAGATAGTTTTTAATAAATTTCAAGGCCTAGCTCCACGTGTCAAGTATATTTGGGTAATATACATGATGTGTTTTACTAAAGTTAGATTTTATATCATGGGTTTTTTTTTTAATTTATATAAAGTTTTACAAGATTTTATTCAAAGATTTTATTTTATGATAAAGTGAGATCATATAAGATTTACAAGTTTTATCAAGATTTAAATCTAGATATTTGTGCCATATTTGGGGAGATTCAGTAGTTACAAAGATAAAGATAAGAAATATGGTTGTTACATCATGATATGGTTCCACAATGTGAGGGATATCTTCAACAAACTTGATCCAAGAGATATATCCAAAGAAGATCTCGGTCAAACTGATTTATCCAAGCTTATCTCATCAAGAATATCACGGAATGCAGATCCTCTCCAACAGATTCAACTTATTTTTGAATTACAAAAATTCAAAAATAAATTCAAGATTGTCACGTGGAAAGTAACCGTTATGTTCTCTTCATATAAGGAGTGTTTAATTCAAATAAAGGAGAAGAGAGAACATTCTTTTAACAGAAGAAAAAAAGAGACACACGAAAAGAAAAGGCTCATACATCTTCAAGCGAAAAATCTTTACATATACATGTGATCTATTGTATAGAGGAAATATGATATTCCTCATTATTGTTGTAATTCCTTTCGTGAATAAGGAATTGATTGTTGTTTCATCACTGTAGTTTGAGTGATTAGCTTAGTGAAGAAGCTAGAAAGACTCAACAGTGAGACTTTGCCTTGAAGAGGCTTATATTGTACATCTTCAATTTGTTTGATATAGTGAAACACAACCGGTATAGACAACCGGGACTCCGGCATTGAGCTGGAAGAGAGGACTGACGCTCAAGGCGGAACCTCTATAAATATCTGAGCATTCTATTCTTCTCTACTCATTTTATTTACTGCACATGATTGTTCTTCATTATTGTCATTCACGTGATTTTATTAGTCAAGAGTTTTGAATGATTTGCAAAAAGTGAAACTTTAAGTAATTAATCAATTCACCCCCCTCTTGATTAATCTAATTGGGACCAACAATATGTATGATACTTGAGGATTTGGAAGGGTACATTTTGTATTACCCTACTCGACTCTTGAAGGTGTAGAATCGAGTACTTGAAAAGTGCAATAACATAAAGGTGTCAAGGAATGATAATTGTAAATCAATCACGAGTGGTTGATTTGACATTTAAGTGAAATGGCACAGAGGTGTCGAGAAGTGAGGACTGTAGCTCAACCATGATTGGTTGATTTGATGGTCGAGGAGATTCAAATTATATTACACTATTATTTAACTAATATTTTGTGTCTAGCTGGATCGTTTCTATCCGGTTGGTCTAGCCATCCTTGCTTTATTTGTGATGTGAAATGCATGATCTCTTCCTGTTGTGGTAAATGTGAATATGAGGTGTAACGATTTTGCTTGTGGGATTTCACTTGGTTCCTATTGTTTATCATTGGAATTGTATTCTTTAAATGCTTGATAGTTTACTTTATTTCCTTAAATGTGGATTGCCTTGCGATTACATATTATTCGATCACCTCAAACTAATTAATTAAAGGATTGGATTTAACTAAAACTGGATATGCATTTACATAAGATATTGCATGAAATTGAAGGTCATCACTACTACAGGGCTCGCTAGAAGTAATTAGAGGATTAGTGTTCCACCAAGTGCGAACTAAGTGACTAGGGGATTATCTTGCCTTGAAGGTTCCAAGTCCGCCCGGTCCTTGAGAGTGTTGCTCAATGCATGAGGCACGGGAGCGCTCAGTGTATGAGAATACTCAAGCTGATGATATCAAAGTTTAAAAGATATTTAAATTATCAAAGAGATAAGATAATTAAACCAGGTAATGATACTTGGGGACTGATGGTGGCTCTGGAATCCCTAATCTAAGGTTAAGGGGAGTGTAAACCCTAGACTTTACATCGGTTGCCAGAAGACCGCATGAGATGTTGCATTAATATGGTTGTTCATGCATAGTATATGATTTGATAACTTGATTTGAAATTGCTTGTGCGTGTGTAACATTGAGAGTACTGCACTACCATTCACTGAGTCGTAGTGTGCTCACCCTTCCACAAACAATTTTGCAGGTAAAAATCTTAAGAGCTTAGGATAGGATAAGATGCAAAGTGTCGAGAGTTTTTAAAAGCTAAGAATGATAAAGTAAGAATTATGATTGGTAGACTATTTAGATGAAATGTTATTTTTAAGACCCTGATGTAAAAATTGAATTTGTGAGACTTAGGGCTTATTCCATTTTACTGATTGGTAGGGGATTCTGATTCTCTACAATCTTGGTTGACCATAGGGAATAGAATCCATAGTTATATTCTCATTGTATGATTTATGAAATATGAATAGCTATAATTGTTTAATTTATTACTTAGAGTCTTAGAATCTCTGACTTATAAGATGGTTATCATGTAACGAGTGCATACGTGACATGATAGCTTTTAGCGGAAACTTCTAAGCCCCTTTGGGGCATGACACAATCTTTGTTGAATGGCTTCATCTGAGGTAAATCCTAAATCCAAAGCTGATATATTAAATAATGAAATATATGCTAAGATGAAAAAGCTATTAAAGGCTCTTAAAAGGGCAAACATAAAGATATCTAAGTTAGAAGCAGAAAATAAGACCTTGAAAAATGAAAAAAGATATTTAAATCAAACAAACAAACTACATTTTGATGATAATGACATCCTAAAGAATGATAATGAAAAAAAATGCATGTTAATTATAATGAATTAAGAAAAGAAAATAGTGTTTTGAAGGATGAATTAAAGATCTAAAAGTTGGAATTGAATATCTATCACAAACAATCAAGAACACCTTCAATAAATTTAATGAAAGTAACAAAAAACTAAACATGCTCATAAGTAGTCAAAGACCTGTAAGTATTAAACATGGACATGGATATGAACATGGTAGCTTATCTAATAATATGAAAAGACTATGTTTATTAAAGGAAGTGAATATGTGAATACTAAACCTATTAAAAACAAGGACATGTTAAAAAGAACTTGAACAATAGTAGCAGAGGATACTTTAGAAGGTACCCTTAACATCATAAGTATCCACTTAGAGGAGGGATGATGGGAAAATTTCTGGCACCGTCGACATTTTCATAACTCGATTTGGATGATGATCCAAATCACTCTTATTTTACTTTATGTCTATTATTCTAATAAGTATTTGAGAAATAATCTTATAGGTACAATAATATTTTTCCATGGGATGCTAATATGTCCAACAACAGTTGATGGACACAGAATATTTTCAGATTGACAATCAAAGACCCGCTGCGATTGTTTTCCATTCCGAGGCATTGGTACATGAAGACTTATGATATTTTGTACTTTGTAATTGTTTTATGAACTATTTTAGGTTGTATTTTATTTTGGGACACTTTCATTTCCTTGTAATTTTTATTTAGGACTAGCCACCTTAAAAGTGGCAAACTTGTAATTTTGACCATTTTCTAACCCTAGGAGTAGCAAGTATTTATACTTGCTTATAGTAGGGTTTGAGGAGGCCATTTTGCATATTAGACACAAACACTTCACGTGTGGGAATTAGGGTTCATCCTAGTTCTAATCCTCTTATCAATTTCAACCCAAGAATTGGAATTGTGGCGAGTGCAACAAGGAAAAATTGTGAGTCATATCGATTTCTTTCTTTATTGTTTTTCATTTCTTCTCTAGTGAGTCATATCTAGGGTGGATTTGAAGTTTCTTGAACTTATTTGTGAGTGTAATTCGTGAACAATTGTCTTGTTAAGATTGATTGTTCTTTTAGTACTTAAATTCAATATCATTTTAGTGTTGGCGTGAATTGGAATTGGAGGAAGAGTGGAAATCACGGTTTGGATGCCATCCATTTTGGTTTGATTCGCGTGAATTCAATTATTTTTGTTATTATATGGTGAAGATTACAAATAGGGATTGCAATTACATCATTTGATCTTTGGTTTTCCATAAAATCTCTAAAGGTGTTCACGTGAATTGTCATCTAAGTGGACCGGTTAGTATGTGATTTGTGAATTGTTTTTCTTGAATCATTTGATTGTGCTTGAACTTGATTTTGAGCACATCATCTTTTGGTATTAGAGCACAAGTTGAGAGAAGGGATTAAGTGTTGGTTGATTTCGCGATCATCACTTTCAATTAGGGTTCTTCATTTTTGAACCGAAATTGTGTGTAGTGATTTCGAGTTGCGAAAATTGTCTTGGTTGAAATTCTAATTTGCTGCTTGTTGGAGTTGGATTGGAGGGATTGTTGTAGCTTCTTGTGGTTGATCATTTTCGTGGAAGGGAAGGAGAGTAGAAGTGTTGTTAATTCAACATTTTTTTTTAACTTAAAAGATTGCCTATTCTTGCCATGATTAGCTTGTTGCTTAAAGGAGCTTTTGGAGTTTGTTGTTGTGAATCCATTGTGTAAAGTCGGAATTGGGGAAGTATTTTACAGATTTGCATTGTGTTGAATAGAAAGGAATCTATTTGAATTCAAACACATCAATTAAGTTGTGGGAGTTAATGAGTGTTATTTGAATTTGAAATTCATTTCTTACCAATTGAGGAAGGATTGCAATTAGTAAAGAGGTTGAAATTCAAATTTGAATTGCTGTCTATTTGTTAAGTTGCGGATTAAATTTGTGGAAAGTGGAGTATATCTTGTTATACTTGCCGTGGAAGTGGAAGTGTATTTATTGTTTTTACCATTTGTTATTGTTGTCGTGGAAGTGGAGTGTAATATTTGTGTTGTTGCCGTGGGAGTTGCTTGTGAAGGAGTGACTTGTGGAACTTAGAAAATTTCTTGCACCGTGATTTTGAAAGAAGTGGGAAATATTATTATTGTGGTGATTGAATTTAATATGCACCGTGTATAAAAAAGGTGTGTGTATAGCATTGCATTGCTGTGTTAAGCAAATAGTGAGTGTATAGTGTTGCATGTGGAGGTGAATTATATAAGTGTTACACCATGTTGTGTTAATGTGTTGTGGAGAAGAGTACTACACGTGGGTTGTAATCGCATACTTGTGAAGTTAAGTGGAGTTGTTTGTTTTCCTTTTTGTAGTTGCTATTGTGCGGCGTTAAAGGAAGTATAGTTGTGAAGTGTGTTTCCTTGCTCTAAATTGTCTTTGAGGATCAATATACGGGGTCTACAACTATGTCGAATGATAGTGTGAATGGGGGAATTGGTGATGAAGCCAATAGTCAGGTTGGTGGAGGTTAGGGTCATAATGTTGCAGGTAGGAGAACTTTGGAAGAACAGCTCCAGGATCTTACTACTATAGTTGCTACTCTAGCAACTAGAATTGACTGAATGACATTACCACAACCACCAGTGGTAAACCAGCCGACACCACCTTAAGTAGCTCCATAGAATCTTCATCGAGACTGAGTAGTGGGAGATGGGAATCTGAATAGAAGGATAGGTGAGGAGCATCTTCCATACAGGGAAGAGAGGGATGACAATTTTGGGGCAAACCTATCCCAGAATAGGGATTTCAAGCCACCTCGGGGCTTGGAATATGTGAAACTGCAGATGCCTTCTTATGATGGTAAGGGATCAGCTGATGAATATTTAGATTGGGAGGACAAGGTTGAGGGTCTCTTTAAATATTATGAGATCGATGATAGTACTAGGGTCCGATTGGCTACTGTCAAGTTTATAGGGTACGTTGTATTATGGTGGAAGAATCTGATTATCAGTAGGCGAAGGGATGGAGAGGCTGAGATTCAGACCTGGAGGGATATGAAAAGTGTACTGAGAAAAAGGTTCATTCTTGAGCACTACAAATAGGAACTGTTTATGCGACTGTAGACATTGAGGCAGGGAGGCAAAACAGTGGATGATTATGTGCAAGAGTTTGAAACCCTCATGATTAGGTGTGGGTCCATTGAACCTCCCGAACAAACTGTAGCACATTTCGTCTCAAGTCTAAAATATGAAATAGCGTGTGTTGTTGAGCTGCAGTGCTATAGTACACTTGATGAGGCTATTCAGTTAGCCTTGAAAGTAGAGAGGCAAAGGAGGTCCAACTTGTTTAGGGCTCCGAGCAGTAAGCCCAGTGCTATTACTAGACCTATATCAGCTGATGATCGATCAGGGGGAACAAAAGCGGTAGGTGAGGCAGTGAAGGCAATAGACAAAACTACCCCAACTATTATTAGAGAAAATTTACCTACTGGGAAGGGTAAAGAGGTAATGACTCTAGATGTGAGGCAGACTGTTCCCGGATCTACTAGTAGGAAGGTACGCTAAATAAAGTGCTTTAAATGCATGGGATTTGGGCATATGGCAGCACAGTGTCCAAATAAGAGGGTGATGACTATTATAGAGGACACTAGGGAGGATATTGGGGATGACCACGATCAGATTGAACCTATAGAACTGTAAGAATATTATGATGACCAAACTACAGACGCACCTGAGGAGCGTACAGGAGAAAAGTATCTACCCATTAATGTGTTACGCAGGGTTCTAACTATATCTCCTAATACTAGTGATTTACATAGGGAGAACATATTTCACACCTCTTGCAGAATCGGAGGTAACCTTTGTGTACTCATCATCGATAGTGGTAGTTGTACGAATGTTATATCTGCTGTAGTGGTAGACAAATTACATCTGTCTACTATTCCACATCCTAGCCCTTACAACTTGCATTGGCTGGATAATCGAGGTAATATGTATGTTACCCTTAGGGCAAAGGTTCCTGTGAATGTCGGGCAGAAATATCATGATGAGATCCTGTGTGATGTAGTCCCTATGCATGCATTCCATTTACTGTTGGGTCAGCCTTGGTTATTTGATCGACGGGTGTTACATGATGGGTTTAGAAATACCTACATGTTTAACATGGGCAAATTACACATAGTTCTATCGCCAATGACTCCATCTGAGGTCCATGGGTTTCAGGAACAAATCAGATAACCATCCACTACCTTTGATAGCCGGAAGAGCAGGACAACAGAGACATTAGGGTTCAGTTCCAAAACTGATCATCTAGATTTGAGGGCAAATCTTTTAGAAGCCCGAGGAGATGATGGGAAAATTTCTAGCACCGTCGACATTTTCAAAACTCGATTTGGATGATGATCCAAATCACTCTTATTTTACTTTATGTCTATTATTCTAATAAGTATTTGAGAAATAATCTTATAGGTACAATAATATTTCTCCATGGGATGCCAATATGTCCAACAATAGTTGATGGACACAGAACATTTTCAGATTGACAATCAAAGACCCGCTGCGATTGTTTTCCATTCCGAGGCATTGGTTCATGAAGACTTATGATATTTTGTACTTTGTAATTGCTTTATGAACTATTTTAGGCTGTATTTTCTTTTGGGACACTTTCATTTCCTTGTAATTTTCATTTAGGACTAGCCATTTTAAAAGTGGCAAACTTGTAATTTTGACCATTTTCTAACCCTAGGAGTAGCAAGTATTTATACTTGCTTATAGTAGGGTTTAAGGAGGCCATTTTGCATATTAGACACAAACACTTCATGTGTGGGAATTAAGGTTCATCCTAGTTCTAATCCTCTTATCAATTTCAACCCAAGAATTGAAATTGTGGTGAGTGCAACAAGGGGAAATTGTGAGTCATATCGATTTCTTTCTTTGTTGTTTTTCATTTCTTCTCTAGTAAGTCATATCTAGGGTGGATTTGAAGTTTCTTGGACTTATTTGTGAGTGTAATTCGTGAACAATTGTCTTGTTAAGATTGATTGTTCTTTTAGTACTTGAATTCAATATCATTTTAGTGTTGGCGTGAATTCGAATTGGAGGAAGAGTGGAAATCACGGTTTTGATGCCATCCATTTTGGTTTGATTCACGTGGAATTCAATTATTTTTGTTATTATATGGTGAAGATTACAAATAGGGATTGTAATTACACCATTTGATCTTTGGTTTTCCATAAAATCTCCAATGGTGTTCACATGAATTGTCATCTAAGTGGACCGGTTTGTATGTAATTTGTGAATTATTTTTCTTGAATCATTTGATTGTGCTTGAACTTGATTTTGAGCACATCAATACTGTAGCAACTATAGGTATGGGTATAATTAATAGCATCTAAGGCAAAGCCATCAATATCAAGTAAATCAAAGGTATAATATATCCTCTTATGCGTGTTTATTTTGCAAAAAAGTAGGCCACATAAAAAAGTATTACTTTTACAAAGAAACAAGCGCAGTACACATCAAGTTAAGAAATAAGAAAAGGCGAGCTTATCTTATCAAGGACTCAAGCTTGTTTAGGTTCCTAAAAAGGTTTGATCACCTTTTGTATGATTGTAGCAACAAGGAACAAAAATGATAGGCACTTAATATTTGGACAGTGGGTGTTTAGGTAATATGACAGGAGATGTGTCCTTGTTCACTAGCATAATGTAGAAGGAGAAAGGATACATAAGATTTGGAAATGATAGCAGAGGTAAAATTATAGGAATAGGTATGATTGGTCATCCTCTATATTAGATTGCAAATATTTCTTTAGTAAAAGGACTAAAACATAATCTATTAAGCATAAATCAATTATGTAATAAAGGTTATAAAATGATCTTTGAAAAGAGTAAATGTTATGCTTACAATACTGAAGGAGTAAAATTGTTAAAAGGTTTTAGGAAAAGGAACATATATCTAATTACACCATCTGATATGAATGATGAATGCTACTTTTTGACCATAAATGAAAATATACATGCTTGGCATAAAACATTTGGCCACGTGAACTTTAATCAATTGTTGTTGGTTTGCTTAAAATTAGCATAAAGCATGATATTAAATGTACAACCTATTTAAAGAACAAAATGGCTTCAATTACTCATAAAAGTAAAACTATGATTTTTACAAAAAGACCACTTGAACTGTTACACCTTGATTTGTTCAGAGCTATAAGAACCTTAAGTTTAGGAGGAAATAAATATGGACTTGTGATTGTTGATGATTTTTCAAGATATACATAAGTATTTTTGCTAAAACGTAAGTTTGATTCCTTTAATATGTTTCAAAATTTTGCTAAACAAATGCAAAATGAGAATAGAAATTCTATTGTTGCTTTAAGAACCAATCATGGCAAAGAATTTGATAATACTCTTTTTGTAACTTTTTGTGAAGAACATAAAATAAATCATAATTTTTCAACACCATATGCACCCCAACAAAATGGAGTAATTAAAAGAAAAAATAGGACAATACAAAAAATGGCATGTTGTATGTTAAATGAAAGTAGAATAGTTGAATACTTTTAGTTTAAGGCTATTGTAACTACTTGCTATATAATGAATAGAGTATATATTCAACCTAATACTACAAAAACATCATATGAATTGTTCTATGGTAGAAGATCATCTGTTTCATACTTACATGTGTTTAGATGTACATGTTTTGTGAAAAAGAATGCAAATAATCTTAGTAAGTCTAATGAACGATCAGATGAAGCAATCTTTTTGAGATATTCACAAAATAATAAAGCTTATTGTGTTTTCAATAAAACAACAAAGTAGTTAAAGAACCTATTAATGTGCATTTTCTTGATAAAGTGAAAGATGATTTTGATGATGATGAAGTGTTTTTTCCTATGAAAGAAGATAATAATAATGAACCTAAACCTAATATAGTTAAAAAGCAAGAACCATCTGATGAAATCCTAAAATCTGATAACTTAGAGACTAAAGTAGAAGGTAATCTAAAAATCAAAGTTGGTAAACTCGAAAGTTAAAAAACCTAGAAGTTTAAATCATCACATCCCCCTAATTGAATTATTGGTGATATAGAATTAGGAATGAAAAGTAGATCTAAGTTGCAAGAACTTGAAAATCACTTTACTTTGTTATCGAAATTTGAACTAAATAAAATTGATGAAGCATTAAGTGATAATAATTGATCAATGCAATGTAGGAAGAATTAAGTCAATTCCAAAAAAATAATGATTGGAATCTAGTACCTAGACCTCATAATAAGTCGATAATAGGAACTAAATGGGTTTTTAAAAATAAACTAGATGAAAATGGAAAAATTATAAAAAATGAAGCCAAGCTTGTAGCTAAAGGGTGTTCACAAGAAGATGGCATAGATCATGATGAAACATATGCTCTTGTTGCTAAATTTGAAGCTATACGGATTTTGCTTGCCTATGCTTATTTTAAGAATTTTAAGTTGTTTCAAATGGATGTGGAAAGTGCTCTTTTGAATGGTTGTATCAAAGAGGAAATGTATATTGAACAACCTCTTGGATTTGACAATCCTTTTAAGCCTAAATATGTTTTTAAGTTAAGAAAAGTTTTGTATGGAATTAAATAAGCACCAAGAGCATAGTATGAGAGACTTAGTGAGTATCTTATCTCTAGTGGCTATTAAAGAGGTACAATTGACACAATTTTATTCTTGAAACAGTATTATAATGATACATTATTTGTATAAATCTATGTTGATGACATAATATTTGGATCAACTAATAAAAAATATTGTCAAGAATTTACAAAGGTTATGCAAGCAAAATTTAAAATGGCAATAATAGGTGAGTTAAATATGTCTACAACTTAAGCAAACAAAAGAAGGAATTTCCATTCATCAAGAGAAGTATACTACATAGATATTGAAAAAGTTTAGATATGAAAATTCAAAGGAAGTTGCTACCCCAATAAGTTCTTCCACTAGGTTAGATCTTGATTCTCAAGGTAAGAAAATCAATAAAAAATTATATAGAAATTTAATTAGTTCACTTATGTATTTGACTGCATCTATATTAGATATTTTGTTTTCTATTTGTATTTGCACAAGATTTCAAAGTAATCTAACTAAAACATATTTCAAAGCTATTAAAAGAATTTTCAAATAAATTGCATGCACTACAAAATTAAGAATTTGGTATCCTAAAAACCAAAGTTTTGAATTAATTAGATACTCAGATATTAATTATGTAGGATGCAAAGTGGATAGAAAAAGTACTTTTGGTACTTATCATTTCTTTAGAGACAAACTAATTTCTTGGTCTTCTAAGAAACAGAACTTAGTTGCTCTATTAACATTAGAAGCTGAATATGTTTCAATTAGAAATTGTTGTCCACAAATTCTTTAGATAAAACAACAATTGCAAGATTATGGATTAATTTATAAAAATATTCCTATAAGATGTAATAATACAAGTGCTATAAATTTGAAAAAAAATCTTATGCATCATTCAAGATCTAAACATATAGAAATTAGACATCATTTTATTATGGATCATGTTGTGAATGGAAATATTAATATTGAATTTATATCTACTGAAAATCAATATGTAGATATTTTTACAAAACCTTTAGATAAAAATAGGTTTGAATGTTTGAGAAATAAAATTGGTATGTATAATTCTTTTTATTAAATGTATTTAGTTTATATTTTTCTAAACGTGTATTTTTTTTAATATGAATTATGGTAAATAAAAGCACGACTTTTTATGGAAAATATGTAAAGTAATAGATCCTCATAGCCGTTAGAGCACCTTTTCCAACTTTTTAAATCAAAGACTAATTTAGAGAGTAAACCTTCTCTCTCTTAAAAACTACATCTTGAAACTAACCAAACTCTAGGCTTCTTCATGGTTGAATTTCCAAAAGAAACTTGAACACTACTCAATTTCAATTTTAAAACCCTAAAATGGCTCTAAGAAAACATCTAGAATAGCATTTAGGGGTTTCAAATCCAAGAAAGTCAAAGAAACCATCACCTTTATAGATGAATCATCTGATTATGAGGAAATGGTATCTTTTAACAAAGATAAACACAAAAGGAAAGAAATAAGGTTGAAAAGAGTGCATAAACTTGTTAAGGAGGTATTTAATAAAGAGGAAAGTGATAATGAGGAAAGGTTAAGTGAAAGTGAGTTCGTCAAAGATGCTTCTAAGAATGATGACACAAAATCAAACCTTGAGATTGAAACTAACTATAAAGAATCCCAAACGAAGAATCTAAAACCAAAGAAAAAGAAAAGGGTGAAGAAGAGAAAATCTTCTTCTAAATTAACATTCGACAACCTTTGACCTAAGAAAAGGAAAAGAACTTCATATAAGGTATTACATTGTTCTTTCATGGATTTCAAGTTTCATAGGAATAATGGTTTTTACTAGGATCACTAACTGGATTGTATAAGGTGTAAAAATTTGTGTAATGTGACTGATCTTATAGATGAGGATTTAGTAAGAGAATTTTACAATAATCTAGATATGTTAGATGGTTTTGTTTTGAAATCACGAGATTTGGGAAAATCTAGAAAGTTTAGTTGAAAAGATCTTATTGAATGTTTTAACATAAGAGATGAAAAGGATAATTAAAGGTTGGTTAATCCTACAAAAAGTGATGTTTTTGAGGAAATTAATGATGGTGTTAGAGATTTTGTAGAAAAAGATATATTTTCTATTGAATTCGAATTGTTGATAAGGTTATAGCATAAGGCTGTTACAGATTGTATACTGCTAAATAATGGGACTAAAACAATAGTTTCTAAGATAAGGCAATAATAATCCTAGCTATTAAAAAGAAACTAAAAATTGACATGCTAAGTAGGATTTTGAAACACATGTAGAGGATTAGAGGATACAGACCTTATGGAAATCTCTTAATGAAGCTATTCAGTTTCAAGAATCTTAGTTTATCTAAGAAGATTAAGTCACCAACTAGACTAAAAAGAATTGGAGAAACAAATTTGAAAGATATGAATATTCTAGTAAAGGATAAGTTTTGGTTCTTGAAAGATGCAGCATGGTATAGACATCTTAAGTTTAGTCAGATGAAGTTTGATTGGAAAAAGGTGAAGGCAATTGCTAAGGGGGAGCTTTCATTGGACTCAAAAAGTGGTTTAAAGGATTCAGAACAATCTAAAAAGGAGGCAAACACATCACCTAAGAGAGCTGGCAAGGAAGTTCTAAAGGAGAAGAAGAAGAAGAAAAAGTTTAAAATTAAAACTATAGGGAAAAGTTGAGATCAATGAAGAAAGGGAAGTTCATGAAGATGATGAGTCAGAAAGTCACTTGGAAAATGTCCCTGTTAAACTACCTAAAGAATCTTCAAAACCTATCATCAATGCTGACATCATTGATTTAATGGAGAAAAGGTTTGTTGCAATGAGGAAAGACTTTGAAAATATAGTGCTAGATGCCATGAAGGGTTTTGAAAAACCTAATCCAACCTATCCTAACACTGATCCTTCATCACCATCCTTTGAATCAATTAGATCATCTTCTCCTAGAAAGAGTCTTGCTACTTCACAAGCTAATGTTGAACAAAATAAAAAATCTACACCAACTTCTCTAGTTACCTCAAATAATAAATCACCATCATCCTAAGCCTAAACCTTCTCACAAAGAATCTAAATGAATTGACACAAAATATGCAGATCATTCTTTATCAACCTCTGGATTTCAAGAAATTCCAATCTCAACAACTTGATGATGCTCTTACTTCAAGAAAGTTTGGAAGATTTAAAAGATTTGCTAGAAAGTCTATCAAGAAAACTAAAACAAAGAAAAATTAATTGATGTTTTTACTATTTAGAATTTCTTATTATCTGTTTTAAAGTACTTCTGATGTACTACTATTGCATTTGACTTTAATGAAAAATCTCTCTTATGTTAATGTTCTCACTAGTATTTTTTTTTATTTATGTATCTACTGATAATAAAAAGGGGGAGAAAAATATGTGAAAAATAAATAAAAGCTAAAAGGAATCTGATAATAGTTTTGATAATAACAAAAAGTTAAGAAATTACTAAGTTATTAAGTGTGCAGTTAAATAATATACAAGTAATTTAGTTTAATTAAAGAGCATTCTCAAAAGAGAAGTTTTCCCCTTTAGTTTTACTTAGAAAGTAACTTAAGGACTAACTTAGAGAGTACCTACTATATGACTCTTAAGTTTCTACTTAGAAGGTAGCTTAAAGACTAACTCAAATAGTAGACTTGCTGCACGAACAAAAATTGCAAAAACAAATAGCATGCTGTAAAACGCATTTATCCTTGAAGTTTTAATCAACTTGAAGGCCTAGCTCCAAAGTTGAATGTATTTGGGTAATAAATTCAAAATATTCCACATATTTAGTTAATATATCCAAGAAATTTCAAGTTATAATCAGTTTAAAGATTAAAATTAAAGTTAGTCTAGATATGATAAAGTAAAGTTTGTTTGATGAAGATTTATATTTTTAAGGTCTAAAGTAACATTTAGGGAGTAGAAAACATTAAAAAAGGATAACAAACAAAATACACTCCCATTTCTAAGGGATATGAAGTCAACATTTTTTGAAGATATTATCCACAAACTTCGTTAACAACATGGAATTGATCAATGAACATTTTTGAATTTGAGATAAGTATAAAAGATATGATTTCTAGCAAATGAAAAATATCTGGAACAAATTTTATCTCCAACATCTAGCTTATCCTCTTCTAGTCGTTGCATGATTTAAAGTTAAAAATACCTTAGCGTCTAAGAAAAACATAACACGAATATATATATATATATATATATATATACTTAACATTCACTATGCAAAATTCTGTTACCTTTCATTTTATTATTATTTTATACTGAACTTAGTGAAGATTCCATTATCATTATTCCTCATTAATTTTAATACTTTATGATAGGTAAATTACAAATAGGCTCTGAGTTCAAAGATAACTAAGTGATAGCATGAAGTCTGATAGAGTGAATTGTGGTCACTATTTGTAAATCTTGTTTCTTGATTAGATATAGTGGAATATATCGATGTGGCATACCCGGTCCCTAGCTTGGAGTTAGAAAAGAAGATTGAAGATCAAGGCGAAACCTCTATAAATCCTTATGCAAAATTCTTGTACTCTACTCTTTTATTTTCATGCATTTAATTATTTATTATATTTGCAAAGAAAATTCAAAGAAATAATTTATAAACAACTAATTGGGGACATGGTCTAATTTTTAAGAAAGAAACTTAATTTTTTTTAGCAACCAATTCATCCCCCTCTTGGTAACTCTTTGGGGCCATAAATAAATAAATAAATAAAATAAAATAAAAAATTCAGGGGCCAGTTCACCTAATTTGAGTTAGCCTTTTCCCTTGTCTAATTCAAAAAAAAAAAAAGATTTTGGAGGATTCTAAAGAAACTTCTTGTTATAAGCTAGTACAATCATAACTTACCTTAGCTAACCTTTTACATGACATAGCAGATATTTAAAGAAAGTTATGATAAATATGAAAATTACATCTAACTCCCAAAAGATACACATTATGTGTATATATGTGAATATCTTTAAAGAAAGATTCACTTGTCACAAATATCTTACCACTTCCATACTATAAATAGAGGATCACTCCACTAGTCTAAAAGATTGAAACTTTTTTGCAAAATTGATTACTCTTGCTGTTATGCCAATTCTCTAACTTAAGTGTCTAAGTCAAATTGCTGGAGATAACTTTAACTCTCAATAATTCATGTTTGTTCATCTTATTGTTACATTGATTCTCTAACTTCAGTGTCTAATGCACAATGATAATACGTGTTTACATACCAAAGTGAAAATTGCTACGCATGTGATTTGATAATTCCCATTGATTTATTTTTATTTATTTATTAATTATTATTATTATTATTATTATTATTATTATTATTATTATTATTCAGAAGAAATGGATTTGGAGCTGTTGTAGGTGCCATGGAGGGTTAAATCACGCATTAAAAAAAAATTATTCCTTTACCAAACCATGAGGGCATTATCCTCTACACCCTGATATCTTAGTGTATCCTAAAATAACTCTTGTAATCCTTGTAAATTATTATATATGAGCACTATATACTACTTTTCTTATATAAAGAGCATGATCAAATTATGTCATTTTATTAAAGTCCTAAGTATCCATCAATAGTATGAAAAGATGTCTTCACATAAAATGGGAATTAATGAAAAGGCTCTAAGTTATAAACTTTGTTTTGCAAATGCCAATCAACATCTTAGGAGTAGCAAGATCATTGTAAGTAAAGCTGGGACTGCATGGCGAGCTATGCGGGTTGGCCCATGTAACCCGCAAATTTTTATGGGTCAGGTTAGGGAAATTTGGTCTACAATTGGTGTAGGGCATGTCGTGCAGGTGCGGGATTGGCTCGCATGGCCCGCACTTTGCAAAAAAAAGAAAAATTACTAAACAGAGAGTCAAGGATAGTCGGACAAGGTAAGGGCAGAGGTATATTGTAGCCACAATCACAGATGTGTCTCGTCAAACGTCACTCATCACTCAACCATTGTCATTTAAGCTAAGACTAGGAGTAGGAGACTAGGCTAAGACTAGGACTTGGGGGCTAGGAAACAATAGTTCATTTTCAATTCAGCAGGTCAATCTCTTATCTCTCTCCTCGAAACCATCTCGTCCAACATCCATCTCTCTCTTTCAGTCTTTCCTTTCCCCACCTCTCCCGGATCAGTCTTCTACTCTTCTTGGCTGACAAAGTAAGTTGTGGAAAAAAAAAAAAAAAGAAAAACTCATTCAATGTCTATCTCTACTATGTACTCAGCTAGGAAAAAAAAGAAAGAAAAAATCACTCATCAATGTCGAGTCCTTCTTCTTGTCCATTCACTTCATCAAGTCGACATCGTCCTATAGCTCACAAAGTCGAACCATAGTCACGAACTCATGGCATGGCTTGATCTCGACTTTCAACTCAGTCACATTAGACATCATAAACCACGGTGTCTTCATCATCATCTCAAACCTTAGTTGCCAATCCATCGTCTCCTCATTATCGTTGTCATCATCGTCATTTGTCAAGCAGCGCATATGGTAACCGGTGAGTCCTCTTATCAACCAATCTCAAACTACACTTCCCTATATTCTATGTGTGGGGTGGGGAGGGTTGACTTCTTTGACCTGCAACATGTGCGGGCCATTGCAGGCTAGCCCACTATAACTCGCGGGTCAATGAGGGTTGGGGTAGGCCGACCCGTTTGGCTCGCTTTCCCAACTCTAATTATAAGGAGCAATATAAAGCACACAAGGAAGTAAGTTTCATGAAAGAAGGCATTAAAGTAGGGGTGGATCCAAAAACATCACAATGGAGGCCATACTTATCATATTTAAGTCAGAATTACAATATGTAGGTTATATATAAAGGAGAGATTTTGCAAATAATATAACACTTTTTAATATTTAATAAGAATTATCATCACTAGAAATATAACATAAAAATATTTAAATAAACAATTATAAGGAGAACTAAAAGAGTAACATGATATAAATATAAGTATTCTTTGATTTTTTTTTTTAATAATGACTTTACAAAATTATATCATTAATAATGTTATAAAAATTATCAATTTCATATAATCAATTATTCAAAAAAAATACCATTAAAACAATAAATACAACTTTTGAAAAACTAATGGGAATTGTACCCATGACTTTTAATGTATAAATACTTATATTTACCACTAAGGTATACATTATATTTTTTTAATAATTACTTTTAAAATATACATATCATATATATAATTTTTTTTTTAAATTTTCATAATTATTTAAAATTAATTTTTTTTAGCTTGGAGACAATTCATTTTATTCCAACTACTCAACAAGAAAAAGCATTGATCTTGTTGATGAAGTGATAAGTTTGACGCCTTATACATAGAATACCTAAACATTCTTGAGTAAAATGTAAAGGGCTGAAATTGTTAATTTGGTATATTGAGCCTAGTTTATTAATTATTTGGCTTAACTCATTGGAATAGATGATATGACCTAATGAATTTGGTCTATTTTTTAGGATGACTCAAGGAGAATTGACTTGAAGAGTCGGAATAGAGGTTATCGAATTAGTTCATCCACATCCAATAAGCTCATACACTCATGAAAAAGACTATTAGCATTAGGCTCTTAACAAGCTCATCAAGATTACCTTGAAATGAGTATACTTTATCTCATTCATCGATCACTAAAGTGATTCGACAAATGTTATGGAGCCTAGTAGTCTATAAATATTCAACCATTCTTCTTCATTACACACAACTCTTTAAAGATTAGAGAAACGATATTCTATTGTAAAATCTCTACTCTTAAAGATTAAATAAAAGTTCAGGAAAATAACAATTTTAATTACTTAAGAGCTATAGTTTTGATGCTCAAGGTTCCATTAACTCTCTTATGTATTATTTGTACATTAGATATATTGAGATTACACGTTACTTCTCTCTATCATTCTCTTATAGCCATCCAACTATTGTATTATCTTCATATCACTTCTATGAAAACCATGTATAAAATGGTACTTATATAATACTCACTAATGTGCTTCAATGGCAATTACAACATAAATCAAAGATGGAAGAAACAATGTATCCAATTTCAAGCAATGGCGTAAACCTTAGCTTGCAAAATGAACTCTAATTTGAGTGACAATGGAGAAAGAAAAGATAATTCCAATTACGTACCAGATATTACACACTAATAGCAATTGGAAAGGCTTGAGAATTATTGATATTACACACAAAAATCCTAAGCAAACTCGCCACAATCCCTAGGAAAGAAATTGATAAGAGTTAGCATGAAAAAGGAGAGATCTTTCATGGCAAATGTAAGTGAAATTTCAATCTGAAAAGTGTTGTCCAAAACCCTAAAATAACAAGTATTTACACCTGTACTAAATATGGAAAAATTAACATAAAGAAAATAATGAAAAGAAATTATATAACACAATATACTAAGACCTAATTATGGAATCAAAAACAACATAATAGAAATAGCCAGTCTTCAAGCTCCATTAGGTTAACAAACACTTAACATAATGTCGGCTCCTTAGTTCATTTTGGTTCATCATTGACCGTGACACCTCTCCAAGCCAAGTGCTAATGTGTTTAATAGTTCGTTGTCGCTCAATTAATGGTTCCTGCTGTCAAAAATGGTTTGATTCCCATCATCTCCTCGAGCTTATGGAAGATTTGCCCTCAAATCTAATGGGTCCTTTGTTGTAGATGAGAATTCTTGAAAACCACCTAGACTAAAAACCTTGGTTTGCAAATGCTTGTTGTCCTAAAGTCTTGATTGCCCAGTAATTTTGTTAATCTGTTCTTGGAACTCATGTACCTCAATTGGTGACATAGGAGTCAAGATAACCCATTCATCATCCTTGCGAAACACATAAGTGTTTCTAAACTCATTATGCACCACTCTCTTGTCAAACAGCCAAGGTCTTCCTAGTAGTATATGAAATGCGTACATAGGAAGAACATCACAAGCAATTTCATCATGGTATTTTCCCCCTATGCTGATTAAAACCTTAGCCCTCTGAGTGACAAACAAACTGTCTTCTATACTAAACCAATGCAATTTATAAGTATGAGGATGTGGACTAGTGACTAATTACAATCTATTTACTATTGCACTAGCTATTACATTAGTGCAACTATCACCATCAATAAAAAGAAGACACAAATTACCTAGAACCCGACAGGGAGTATGGAATAGGTTTTTCCTCTATATGTCCCCAACATCTAGAGATATAGTCATTACCCTACGTAATATGCTAATAGATAGATATTTATCATTTCCCTTGTCTTCACGTGCCTCAACATCAGGATCATCATGATACTCCTATAGCACTATTGACAAGTCATTAGGCTCCAGTATCTCTTCCTTTCCCTCTATATTCTCCACCTTCATAGCAATCATCACCCTTTTATTAAGACATTGAGTAATCATGTGTCCAAAGCCCATGCATTTAAAGCATTTAATTTGACACATTTTCTCACTTGTTGATCCTGGCACTGTTTGTTGCATATTAGCCCCAATAAACTCTTTTCCTTTTCCCAAAATTTCTTTCTACCTATCAGTAATAGTTGTATTTGTGTCCGTAGCTTTATCAATTCCCTTTATTCCCTTTTATTCAATTTGCTACCTATCTGAACCATAAGGTTTTGTTGAAGTTCCATACTTGTTGCTCACTACTCTAAACGGGTTGGATCGCCTTTGTCTTTCCACTTTCAAAGCTAGTTGAATGGCCTTGATGGGTGTCGAATCCAACAAAAATAAAACCTACTCCTAGACAATTATATGATTTGCATATAGTGGTGAGTAGGGTCGAATCCACAGAGATTGGTTAAACTTATTTTTATTCAAGGAGAATAAAAGGGAAAAGGAAAATGGGGGGGGGGGGGGTTGTTTGTGAATCAAATAAAGTAAAACAAGGTAAGAAAATCAGATATTGGTAAAAGCCTAGCCAAAGGAATCAAGATGGTTTAATTCTAGGAATTGATCATCGATGCAAATGTTCTCTATTCTTGTTCTAGATAAATTGGTTATGGTTATTAACAAGCTCTAACAACCTATCTCTCCTTACTTCCTCGATAACCTCGGAAAAGCGCTTTGAATTATTTCTCTTATTGATTAAACAACCCTTAGACAAGCGCTTAGGATTTAATCTATCAATAGCATTAAGATCTAGAGAGACTACCAATTCATGCCAGTAGATTATAAGATAACCTATTTAAACATGATCACACACCTCCATAACATGAATTCGATCATCTCTTTTATAACCAAACATGTTATTGCATCACTAAGACTAGAACAATCAAACAATTACGGATTTGACGTGCTAGTTGACAATATATTAACTTGCTAATTGAGTAGAAGAGCTCTATTCATACCAATCAACAAAGATAATAATGACAAAACGATCAGAAGATATATGAATACCCGAAAGCAAAGAATAGAATAAATACAAGTCAATTAGACCTCACAATTCGTGGAGAATTAAACATCTATGACCCTTTGGCTAGAAAAGTAGCTTAGCTACACATGTTCATCAATAAAACGAAAATAAAAGATAGAAACATAATGAACCCGGTTGCTTGCTCTGCCTCCGCGTTTCCTTCTTCAAGATCCAATATTCCAAGATCAAAAGTTGTCCTAACCCTCTAGGGTTGGCTCTATTTATACTATTAGATGGATAGCATGTGATCTTTTGCTAGCAAGATACGAAAATATCTTTCCTTTTTCAAGTAGATTTCGAGAAGTGAAGATACGTCTGCCTGGCACGCCCCACCATACGGCCGTGGGTTAAGCCGTGCCATCCTCTGTGCATATTCTTCAAGTCTTCAACCGCGCCCAGTGTGAACCACGGTTACACACACGGCAAGATTTCAAGCCGTGCCTTCATCTGTGCATAATCTTCAAGTCTTCATCCGTGTCCAGTGTGTAGCACGGTTACTCCCATGGCTAGATTTCCAGCCGTGTCTTCATCTGGTTGATGTTCCACACTTTCTTCTCCTTGGCACATCTATCTTCCACCACGGCTTCAAGCACGGTTTATCCCACGGGTTCCACCACGGCCGTGCCTTAAGCCGTGTCTCTCTCTGTTCAAAGACCTCATTTTCGCCTTCTTGTCCAGTGTGTAACACGGTTTGAACCTTGGCCGTGCCTCAAACCGTGCTTCCTCCGGTGGTGTAATTTCTTGTCTTGATCCAAGTTGTAGATGACTTCTCTAAAATACTTGAATTAGCATCCTTGACTGCATTTAACCTAATTTATCACGATGATAGAATTAAAGTACCATTTCCTTATGATTTCTATAAAATCAATAATAATTTAACACAATTTATACTATAAAGATTGAGTATAAAATGGCTCTATCAAATTCCCCCACACTTAAACTCTTGCTTGTCCTCAAGCAATTGCATCAAATCAATTGAGAAATCTATCATAAATTATACAAGCTTTCTTTTCATCATTCCAAGCATCTATTCATTTGTAATTCATGACTTGTAATTTAATGTCTACTACTTCAACCCAATGGGTTTCCTGTGATCAAATTACGTTAGACAAAATTCAATAGCTAATCTAAACAAAACAAACTTTAATCCTCATGTTTAGCAAAAGAATTTTTATTCCAAAAGTAAATACTTAATCCACTAAGGAAAAACACCCAATTAAACTTCATTGGACATTAGCAAACATATAATCCTTGCAACATAAAGTAAAAGCATATAGTATAAGCTCTTTGCTAGATATTCTCCCTTTTATACATCTTTGTTTTATTCAATGAATGTTTACATTCATGTTCTTTTGATTTATTCAAGCATCTGTTTTGACGGGTTTTTGCCCGCTTCTTTTCATGAACTTTTGCCTTTTTCGCCCTTATCGTTATAGTGAGTTCATTGAGTCGGCAACATCCCGAGCTCATCACTCAAGTGACCGGGTTTTAAGATACCCCTACGGACTCTTCCTCACTCTAACATTCAAGTTTGAATACTCTTGACTCAATTAGTTGAATCATTGGAGTAATGGCTATGCTTGATTCTTTTCTTCTTCTTTTTTTCACTAAGTGTTATGATTGCTTTACAAACAACTTCAAAGAGTATACAGTAGCTAATATAACCTAGAAGTAGACTTGTTTATTTTTCACTTAAGGACTCGACTTACTCTTAGACTTCCAATTCTAAAGCTAAATACAAGGTAAATTTGTTTCTTAAAGATTTCACTACTTAATTTTAACCATGTATTCTAATCACAGCAGTAGGTGAGTAAAACATTTGAACAAGTCAATTTCACATTTTGTAGATGCTTATTACAACATTTAGTACAATCTCTAGATTTCATGATAATAAAAAATTTGGCTTAAAATTACTTAAGGACAAACATTCAGAGTATAAGTTAGTTCTCTATTCTCTATATTTTATTATCCTCTCCCCCACACTTAGCTTGAACAGTGTCCTCATTGTTCCTAATTCAGCACAATTGAAGAGGAATTAACAACACAAAGGACATTAGAGAATAAGAGAGAGGAAATATTGGTACTTCCCTGGTATTGGAGTGCTCCCTTTAAGCTCTGGAAAGTGTCATCTAATGATATGTAGCCTTGCTGCAGCCGATCCAAAGAGTTCAAAACTACACTAAAATCAAAACAAACGAAACTAAAAAAAAAACAAAACTAAAACAAATCAAAACTAATGCAAAACAAAACTTTTTTTTTTTTTTTACATGGGTTGCCTCCCATGAAGCGCCTTTCTTTAACGTCTTTGGCTAGACGTTCCTGGCTAAATATTCGGATAAGGATTTGGATTCCAGCCTTGGTGCCTGTGGTAATGGGTTAATAATATCCGCAACAAAAATAGGAGATGGGTTAATAACATCCGCAACAAAAACAGGGGAGATATCGTTAGGGTGTTTCATGGCATCATAAATATGAAATTTAATCACTTCACCATCAAACTCCATAGTGAGGGTGCCATCATTTACATCGATTTTCGTTTTAGAAGTCTTAAGGAATGGTCGCCCTAATAATATCAGTGATGAAGTATGAGAATCACTATCGTCCATGTCAAGCACATAAAAATCAGCAGGAAAAACCAACCCATTGACTTGAACTAAAACATCCTCTAGAACTCCCTCAGGATAAACATTGGACCTATCAGCAAGTTGAACAATAATACCCGTTTCCTTTAAAGGACCAACATTTAAACGTTGATAAACAGACAAAGGCATGACATTGATAGAAGCTCCTAGATCACACATGGCTTTAGCGATTCCAAGACTACCTATTTTGCAAGGAATGGCGAACATACCCGGGTCCTTACATTTAGGAGGAAGCTTCTTCTGAATAATAGCTGAAACATTTTCACTCACACTAATCTTTTCATTGCCTTTCAGCTTCCTTTTGTTAGTGCACAAGTCCTTGAGGAATCTAGCATAGCGAGGTATTTGCTTAATTGCATCAAGTAAAGGAATATTTACCTCGACTTTACGAAACGTTTCCAGAATCTCTTTTTCTTCCGCTTCCTTCTTGGATTTCGCTAATCTGGAGGGGAAAGGAGGTGGTATCAATGTGACCTTCGATGGCTCATCTAGAGACTTGCTAATCTGGTCGCCCTGCTGGCTCGGAGTCAAAGTCTCTTTCTTGGTCTCTTCCTCAAGATTAGACGGATTTCCTTTCTTATTTGATCCCTGCAATTTTGTTCCACTTCTCAAGGTAATTGCATTAATGCTTTGCTTCGGGTTTGTAATAGTTTGAGAAGGTAACTTACCTTGAGTTTCTAACCTATTGATAGCTGAAGCAAGTTGGCTTACCTGATGCTCCAAGTTTTGAATGCTTTGCTTTGTTTCCTCCTGAAATTGTTTGGTATTCACAGCTAGAGACTTAACAATATCCTCAAGGGGCATACCTGAAGTGGAAGGAGCTTGGGGTACGTGGTGTGATGGCTTTGGCTGGAATTGTTGGACATGTTGAGGGTTATTGCCATATCGGAAGTTAGGATGATCCCTCCATCCGGGATTGTAAGTGTTTGAATAGGGATCATATTTCCTTTGTGGCTGTCCTGGGAATCCGCCTACAGCATTGGCGTGTTCATAGTTGTCATCTTGCAATATGGGACACATGTCGGTCGGATGACTAGGAGCAGCACAAATTCCACAAGCTTTCACCTGTTGGGTATTTCCAAGAGCTAGCTGCTGCACAAGGGAGGTAAGATTGGAAATTTGATGTTCAAGGTTAGACACATTTACCTCATTTACCTTCCTTGAAGACGTATCGTGCCTATACCCAAATTGTTGTGAATTAGCAGCCATAATGGAGATCAATTCCCTAGCTTGACCAGGGGTTTTGTTTACTATGGCGCCTCCACTTGCAGCATCCATCATCTTTCTTTCCATCGGAAGTAGGCCTTCGTAGAGATATTGGATGAGGAGTTGTTCGGATATCCCATGTTGTGGGCAGCTTGCACACAGTTGCTTGAACCTTTCCCAATACTCATGAAGAGTCTCAGTGTCCCTTTGTTTTATACCACAAATTTCTCTTCTTATACCAGCGGCTCTGGATGCGGGGAAGAATTTGTCCAAGAAGAGCCTTACCATATCTGTCCAAGTGGTGATAGAACCTGGAGGCAAATAAAACAACCAATCTTTAGCTTTAGTACTTAAAGAAAATGGAAAAGCACGTAGCTTGATTTGATCGTCAGTTATTCCTTGCGGCCTCATACTAGAACACACTATATGGAACTCTTTCAAATGCTTATGAGGATCTTCATTCTCAAGACCATGAAATGTAGGTAGCAGATGTATCAACCCAGATTTCAATTCGAATTCCACGGCTAGTTCGGGATAGTGAATACAAAGTGGTTGTTGATTCACATCCGGTGCAGCCAACTCCCTTAAGGTTCTCTCGAGATTTGCCATGTCGTCCTCTTTTTCAGAATCAAGGGATGAATCAGACAAGTCCGATACTAAGTTCGGTCCGGGGGATGATCTAGCTTCTTGTCGCAGCCTCTTTAGAGTCTTCTCAATCTCCGGATTATAAGTTAGTTCACCTATCTGAGAAGAACGAGTCATATAAGAATAGAAATAAATTTGACACCAATCCCCGGCAACGGCGCCAAAATTTGATGGGTGTCGAATCCAACAAAAATAAAACCTACTCCTAGACAATTATATGATTTTCATATAGTGGTGAGTAGGGTCGAATCCACAGAGATTGGTTAAACTTATTTCTATTCAAGGAGAATAAAAGGGAAAAGGAAAATGGGGGGGGGGGGGGGGGGGTGTTGTTTGTGAATCAAATAAAGTAAAACAAGGTAAGAAAATCAGATATTGGTAAAAGCCTAGCCAAAGGAATCAAGATGGTTTAATTACAGGAATTGATCATCGATGCAAATGTTCTCTATTCTTGTTCTAGATAAATTGGTTATGGTTATTAACAAGCTCTAATAACCTATCTCTCCTTACTTCCTCGATAACCTCGGGCAAGCGCTTTGAATTATTTCTCTTATTAATTAAACAACCCTTAGACAAGCGCTTAGGATTTAATCTATCAATAGCATTAAGATCTAGAGAGACTACCAATTCATGCCAGTAGATTATAAGATAACCTATTTAAACATGATCACACACCTCCATAACATGAATTCGATCATCTCTTTTATAACCAAACATGTTATTGCATCACTAAGACTAGAACAATCAAACAATTACGGATTTGACGTGCTAGTTGACAATATATTAACTTGCTAATTGAGTAGAAGAGCTCTATTCATACCAATCAACAAAGATAATAATGACAAAACGATCAGAAGATATATGAATACCCGAAAGCAAAGAATAGAATAAATACAAGTCAATTAGACCTCACAATTCGTGGAGAATTAAACATCTATGACCCTTTGGCTAGAAAAGTAGCTTAGCTACACATGTTCATCAATAAAACGAAAATAAAAGATAGAAACATAATGAACCCGGTTGCTTGCTCTGCCTCCGCGTTTCCTTCTTCAGATCCAATATTCCAAGATCAAAAGTTGTCCTAACCCTCTAGGGTTGGCTCTATTTATACTATTAGATGGATAGCATGTGATCTTTTGCTAGCAAGATACGAAAATATCTTTCCTTTTTCAAGTAGATTTCGAGAAGTGAAGATACGTCTGCCTGGCACGCCCCACCATACGGCCGTGGGTTAAGTCGTGCCATCCTCTGTGCATATTCTTCAAGTCTTCAACCGCGCCCAGTGTGAACCACGGTTACACACACGGCAAGATTTCAAGCCGTGCCTTCGTCTGTGCATAATCTTCAAGTCTTCATCCGTGTCCAGTGTGTAGCATTGTTACTCCCACGGCTAGATTTCAAGCCGTGTCTTCATCTGGTTGATGTTCCACACTTTCTTCTCCTTGGCACATCTATCTTCCACCACGGCTTCAAGCACGGTTTATCCCACGGGTTCCACCACGACAGTGCCTTAAGCCGTGTCTCTCTCTGTTCAAAGACCTCATTTTCGCCTTCTTGTCCAGTGTGTAACACGGTTTGAACCTTGGCCGTGCCTCAAACCGTGCTTCCTCCGGTAGTGTAATTTCTTGTCTTGATCCAAGTTGTAGATGACTTCTCTAAAATACTTGAATTAGCATCCTTGACTGCATTTAACCTGATTTATCACGATGATAGAATTAAAGTACCATTTCCTTATGATTTCTATAAAATCAATAATAATTTAACACAATTTATACTATAAAGATTGAGTATAAAATGGCTCTATCAGGCCTCATCTAAGGTATCATACCTCTAGAGCTCCACAATGCAGGCAATTTCATACTTTAACCTCAACACAAATTATGCTAGGGTTTGTTTAGGAGGTTCGATTGACTTACATCTAATTATCAGTGTCTCAAACTCCTGTACATACTCATCAACTGTTTTGCCTACCTGTCTCAATATTTGTAGATGCATAAACAACTCCTACCTATAGTGATTTGGTATAAACCTCATCCTCATAACTCGTTTCATTTCCTGCTAGGTATGTATCTCGGCCTCATCATCTCTTCGCCTATTAGCTATAAGATTTTTCCATCATAAGGTGACATAACCAATAAACTCTATAGCTACAAGGTGAACTCAAGTGTGATTGTTAATCTCATAACATTAAAAAAGGCTCTCTACCTTATCTTCCCAATCCAAGTAGTCTTTTGTAAAACCCCTTCCAACAAATGAAGGCATCTGCAATTTTACATATTATAAGCTCCGAGGTAGTCTGAACTCACGATTTGGGTAAGGCTCATGTTCAAAATTATCATCCCTTTCCTTCCTAAAAACATGATAATCTCCTTCTATCCTCCTATCCCTATTTCCTCCAACAGCTCCTTCTCTACGAGCATTCTAATGGACAACTCGAAGTGGAGGTGTCTGTGGATTTGCCACTAGTGGTTGTGGCATGGTCATTTCATCTACCTATGTTGCTAATGTAGCAACAATAGTGGTGAGATCCTGCAATTGTTTCTTTAGTGTTCTCCTACTTACAGCACGACGACCCTGACCTCCTCTAACCTGACTGTTGGCCTCATTGCCAATTCCGTCATTCACACTATTATTCGACATGACTGTTGAATTAAACTTTTTTTTTAATAATAATTCCTTTTTTTATACAATCACAGCTTCACACACCAATTCCTCCAACCAATACTCTTCACAACACACAAGAACAATTCAACACAACCTTCATGGTCACACTCATACCCACAACACAACACTCACACTTCACAGTACACACCCACCTACAGTTCAACACACAACCAATGCAACACACACTCCATGGCTTCACAAACACACCCATGGTGCAACACACAATCACGACACACTTCCACAATCACAATACAAAAATGATTCCAAGCTTTAATCAAAGTGCATTCAAAGAAATTTAATGCACAATTACTACATAAGGTAAATATGGAATCAATTAAAAAAAAATATTTCCTAACCTTCATGGCAAGGTCTCACAACAAGAATCCCTAAATTATACTTCCCTCAACTTCAATCCGCAATAACTAAGGTAAAATACAGCACAATTTATGTGAAATCAACACAATTACACTTCTAATGGAATCTATTATAATGATTCCTCAAAAATCATCCATGGCAAGGAATTTTAATTCAATTCCTCCTTCGAATCCAACCACAACAACAATTATATTACGGTACAATTCAACACAAGAACTTCAATTCCACTTCACACAACTTCAATTGCAAAATGGAACAACAAGAACCCTAAATCCCCAATTTGTGATTCACGAATTCCCTTCCACAAACCTACACTCTGATACCAAATTATGATGTGTTTCAATGGTAAGTGCAACATAAATCAAAGATAGAAGAAATAATGTATCCAATTCCAAGCAGTGGCATGAACCTTAGCTTGCAAAATGAACCTTAATTTACGTGACAATGGAGAAAGAAAAGATAATTCCAATTACATGCCAAATATTACACACTAATAGCAATTGGAAAGGCTTGAGAATTATTGATATTACATACAATAATCCTAAGCAAACTCACCACAATCCTTAGGAAAGAAATTGATAAGAGTTGGCATGAAAAAGGAGA
This sequence comes from Laguncularia racemosa, assembly GCA_037954665.1. Taxonomy (NCBI): domain Eukaryota; kingdom Viridiplantae; phylum Streptophyta; class Magnoliopsida; order Myrtales; family Combretaceae; genus Laguncularia; species Laguncularia racemosa. Next base: position 208,449 of record JBBMOL010000167.1, read on the forward strand.
GACCCTTCACGGCAAATGTAAGTGAAATTTCAATCTGAAAAGTGTTGTCCAAAACCCTAAAATAACAAGTATTTATACCTATACTAAATATGGAAAAATTAACATAAAGAAAATAATTAAATAAGATTATATAACACAATATACTAAGACCTAATTATGGAAACAAAAACAACATAATAGAAATAGCCAGTCTTCAAGCTCCATTAAGGTCAACAAACACTTAACATAAGGTTGGCTTCTCTCAGTTCATTTTGGTTCATCATGGGTCGTGACTCCTCTCCAAGCCAAATGCTAATGTGTTTGATAGTTCACTATCGCTTGGTTAATGATTCTTGCTGTCGAAAAAAATTTGATTCCCATCACTCACACAACCACTTTAGTTAAGACTTTTTCATCCTCATTTGCACCTATTATTTTGCTTTTGGTTTGGAGTGTTTCGCTAAGGAGCACAACGTCTGGCCTAGAGAATGAGTTAGAGGTTGCAAGCACGTCTCCGATTTTGGTTGAGATTGGGGTTAGCCATGATGATGATGATGATGGAAATATATTTTTCCCGAATTTGATTTAAAAGAGAGGATTTTCTTTTGGCTCAATTTCCCTTCTTCATTTTCTTTTCTTGTTCAAAGTTGGCTCAATTCCTTTAAGTTTTAATAAAAAAATGAAGTATATATGGTGTAATATACAAGATCCCATAAACATGACATATTTGTATATAATAAGATATAATTAATATTCTATAGCATTAAGTATTTTGGCTTGCTTCTATTAATTATTATAATATAATAATCGAAAGAGACGGAAGACTATCCATTTTTATATTCCATGTGGTGTGGTTTGGTTCGTCGTTCGGTTTGGACGTTCTCTGAAGATATGATATACATGACAACAGAATATCATATCACAACCGGTGATTATTAAAATGCCATGCAAAAATTTTTATCAATTGTTGTTGGCAATTCAGCTTATCAAGTTGCGTTGCGTCAATGATGATGGTGATGGTCCTGAGAGGAAGAAAGGAAACCTTGATGAGTTGTACTTGCACGTGGTTAGAGAGGGAGCTGGTCAATCAATCAATATCAGGAAGAGAAGAGAACCATAAATTAATTCTATATATATATATATATATAAAGGTCAATGTCATGCCACGTTCTTATGCATGATCGATGTGATTAATCTCTCTCTCCCTTCTATATCATCTCTCTCTGATGAATGTCTCTTTCTTTCTTAGTTGCTGAAATCCTGCGTTGCGCCTACATACCCGACACCCTTCATTTCTAATCTCTCTCTCTCTCTCTCCCTTCACTATCTATCTCTCTCAGATGTCTCTTTCTTAGTTGCTGAAATCCTGCGCTGCGCCTACCTACATGATACCCTTCATTTCTCGTTTGATGGTTTTCTTTTTATTTTGTCTTCTTCTTGCTTGCTAGTTGCAATACAAGTCCTTTCTCTCGTTGTCAGTTTTAGTTCTTGGTTTCTCTTCTAGGAATATCTAATCTTGGTCTGTTATTGTTTCGGTTGTACATTTAGAATTGAATTATGTCCCCAAATGTTTCTAGCTGGTTGAGGGTAATTTATGTGGTATTTTTATTCTGTTCTGCTCTCTTTCTTGGTGCTCTCAAAGGTTGTCCTGTCCATTCTCTTCTAACCTTTTTTTTTTCTAGATAGATAGATGGAGACTGGATTGACCAGTAGGGTTTGCTTTTGAATTACATGATTATATATGCAATTCATGGTTTGGTTTGCTCATGTACTTTGTTTATACAGGTCTGTCGGTGGGTCCTGCTGCCAGTGTGATTTTGATTTTCGGGAACTTTGGGGTGATTCTGGGCTTGTTTCCTGCTCATGTGTACTGGACAGCGTACACATTAATTAAGTAATAAAACTCTCTCTAATTTCCCTTGTCAAGTTTTTCTCTTTTAAGAATCCTGGAATGGAACGAGTTATTAAATTTCGTGACGAAAAAAAAAAAAATACAGCTTTAGCTTTTTAAAGCTTAACTTAATATTCAATTTGGTTCCAAGCCTATCCAGTTAAAAACCTTCGCAAATGTCCGACTGTATCCTACGAATATTGCATCTGAATATCGATTGTAGAAGTAAACCTGTCTGTGGCACCACAAACGTCTTGCCATTAGCGCATGTATGTCTAGCAGACTAAATAACAAAAAATGCTTAAGAATCAATTGTGAAGGACATTATATAATTTCCTTAATAATTATTTTTCAGTATATTAAGTGGCTTTTACTTTTTTTATTTTTTGTTGCAGGATTGATACATTGGATGCCCCGCTCAAAGTAGCAATTTTGATCTGTTTGCCGGCTTTATTTGGAATATGGTTGGGATTGAGCATAGCTGGCAGTGTTCTTGTTGGACTCGGCTATGGGTTCCTCACTCCTTGGGTATCAACCTTTGAAGCATTTAGACATAACAATGGATCACAAAGGCTCCTGCATTGTGTTGTGGTAAAGTAGTTTTTGTATTAATTTTGTCGCACAAGGAAATATCATTATCTAAAATCGAGCATGCCGCTTAAGTAGTTGGTGAAGGCTTTCTGTTGTTTTGTCTAAATTTCTTTGTTAGGAGTGCATTATTCTCCTCACCCTAAGATGTCTTGACTTTCTGAGTATTGTTTTGTTGATTGCATTGTGAATTTTAGTTTTGCAAAAGGTAATCTGAGATTACAGAAGGAAAGAAAAAAAAAAAAAAACCTGCTTAGCTAGTGGAAGGAGCTTTGTTGGTTGCTTTTTTTAAGAATTTCGTTGTTATAGAAAGTTATTTTTCTGCTCGTAGGATGGCACCTGGGGAACCATTAAAGGAAGCTGCACTGTGGTTAGAGATTTTGTGGATTTGTGTTATTATTCTTACCCAATTTACTTGAAGGAGTTGCGAGGGTCCCCCCCATACAACGAATCTCAGCCTCTCAGGTTATTGATTTATGGCTCCATGTTTAGCTAGTTCTTATGCTAAATGTGACCTAATGAAGCGAATTTAGTTAACCGCCATGTAAGTCATTATATTAATTCACAGACTTGTGGGCACATCTCCCTGTTTAAAATGCAAAATAGATTGGTGATCATTTGCACTGATACACTGATTGTTCTACATTTTCCATGCTCAGCAAAAAGGTTTCAGCATAACTAGGCAGATGTTAGGAGAAATAGCAAAACAGCATGTACTTGGTTGATTTATATCCAAGTTTTCTATCCAATCTAACATATTGTAAATTTATTTTGAAGATTGATTCATATTCCTTGTTGCATCATTGTTGGACTGATGGGCCTAATAGTGGATATTCCCCTGTACACCGCTATTGCTGTGCTTAAAAGTCCTCACATGTTATTTAAGGGGTGGTTTAGGTTAATACATGATCTGCTTAGCCGGGAGGGCCCGTTCCTTGAAACGGCTTGCATCCCAATAGCTGGCTTGGCTATTCTTTTCTGGCCTATTGTCGTCATTGCAAGCATCGTGGTGGCTATATTCTCTAGCTTCTTTATCGGAATATATGGAGCAGTCATAGTTTACCAGGTTTGCTTGTATATTGGCTGTTCCATTATGAAATTTGGTTCACCAAGAAACTCCAATTCATGTCTTATGTTGTTTGTTGTGGCAGGAAAGGTCCTTCCTAAGAGGTGCAGCTTATGTCATTGCAATGGTTGCAGAGTTTGATGAGTACACAAATGACTGGCTTTATCTTCGTGAGGGGACTATACTTCCAAGGTGATTATTTATGATTGTAATGGAAAAAAATGCAGCAGTGCTTCAGAATATTCTTAATAAGATAGTGTTGCACACAGACAGACCTCAATACAGAAAGAGAAAGGTTTCTCATTCATCCGAGTTGTCAGTTGGAAGGAATCTTGCAGCTGGAGGCAAAGTCAGCTCTACATTGACTGAAGCACCTGCAATGCTTGTGCCTAGCTTAGCTCATTCACTATCAGTTAAGGAGACAATACAAGAAGTTAAAATGGTTCAGGTAGCAATTTCTACTTAAACTATCAAGTAGAAATGATCTTCAATTGCCACAGGCCTATCAATAAACTGAAACTTACATTATTCTCACTTGGCCTCTCATTGACAAAACATAGTAAAAACATAATTAAGTTCTAACAACACAATTAGGTTCTATTTTTTTTTTTAATCCTTTTTTGTGTAACCCTGTACACAGGGGAAGTGTCAGCCCTGTTTTTTATTAGTAAAAATTTCTGAGTACAAGTAAAGAGGGAGGCATGGACGTAACTTCTTCAAAAGACAAAGTACCTGTAACTTGCAGAGAAAATAAAAGAGGCAGCACTATTCACTTTACAAAGAACCTGTAAAGGAAGGAGAAGAAAAAAGGGTCAAACTACTAATCCTCCTAAAGAAAAAAGCAAGGGCAAATAACTGCTTGACATCTCATAGCTAAATCAAACAAAGGGAAACAAAGTATGAAAATAAAACAGGTAGAACAAATACCCAAACAAGTATACTAACAAAACCAGCTAAATGGATACAGCATGAAAACTCAGTCCAATTTTGTCCTGCAAAAGAATCCTTTTGAAGCCATTGCCTTGGGGGGAGTCTGAAAGTGGAAAAAAACTATTTGAACATGTCTGGCTTTTTTGGAAAGCTAATCAGTGGCAGCATTTTGTTCTCCATAAATGGTGGGGCTTGAGAGTCATATCTTAACCTGAAAAATATTATTTCAAACGTCTTACCAAACTGTTAATATAGAGAGCCATCTGGACACTACCAACAAGTCTATCTCTACGAAGACCTGTTTGAAATTTTATCGCTCGCAAAATTCTAGTCCCTTAACCAAAGCTATGAGGTCAATAGATGTTGTAGATTGGTGTGAACCAGCTAAACCAAAACCCCAAATCACGTTTCGATTTTCATCTTTAAGATACCTTCTCTGCCTCCCTCTCCCTGAGATACACTGATCCATGTTCATTTTGAGCATTCTTGTATTATGAAACTTCTAAGAAAGAGGGTGAAGGACAGTCTGTCTTGATGATTTTGTAAATGTAGAGAACATATCCTCATCATATTTAATTTGCTTCTTAGTAAGAGGAGTGGCACTCCTAAGATTCATTAAATTGTCCATAATTTGTTTAATCGAAATGTTAGGAACCCTGTAGAGTTTCTATATTTCCTATTGTTTCTTTCAGCCCATAGATGCTACAAAGTTAAAGCAGGAACAAAAAATGAATGAACATAATTAAGTTCTTTGTTTTCTATTGTTGTTGTGTTATGTAGTCCAAATTTGAGACTGACAAAAGGTTATCCACAGCCACTAAAATTTATTGCATACGGCATGATGTATTGGAGTCTTATTGAGGTCATAGCCTAATGCATAAGTCATGCTAGTTGTCTTGACCAAGTAGCATGATTGTAAGCTATTTCCTTCAACTTTATGACAGTGATTTTCACAGACTAAATATCTGCTTGGCTTTATATTGGTGGAAGAATGATATTGCATAATGAATATTTATAGTAATGTGAGTGGACAGGATGACAAAAAATTATTTTGTCCCAGTGATTTAAAATCTTAGATTGATTATTACTCCATCAAACCATTTCCCACAAACAAAATAGAAAATTTATGGCTGATAATTAATAACTAGTTGATCATTTTCTGTTCGATATTTCATCTCCACTATCCATCCCATGTGCAGGTTTGCATTAATATGATCAGATCTTGTGAAATGAGGGGAAGAGAACTATTAGATGCTAATTTGATTAATCTGTCTGACCTCTATGAATGGCTGAGAGCTGAAAGTGGGAATGAAACAGCCATTATAGGCACTGGCCTACCATGCTATTCCCTTTTCCAGAATCTCCTATATTCCATTGAGGCTGGTTCAGATGGTTTACTGATGCGTGATGGTGTTGAAATAACACATTTGAACAGACCGAAGGACAAGCTATTAGATCTGTTCTTTAATCCGATATTGATTCTAAAGGAGCAGATTAAGGCCCTAAAATTGACCGATGGTGAGGTCCGATTCCTGGAGAAGTTAATCCTTTTCAGAAGCAACAGAGAACGGATGGATGCATGGGACGTTAATAGCTTTGAATCTCAAGATATTCTCAGGGCTGCTCATATACAGGGTATAATGAGAAGGTATGAGCATCCACATGAATGTACAATGAGTTATTCAGTAGCTTTGATATGGTGAATGATAATTTATTTTATCGAGGGTTAAACTTGTTATATCATGTCCTCAGTTTTATTTCACATTCGGTTTACACGTTAGAAGCTTCAGTTGTGCATCTTGGATCTAAAGTTAAAAGAAAATGTGCGATTGGATCCAAGAATAGCAGTTTGCATGCAATCAGAAATGAGGAAGAATCATGAGGATTAACATTCGAAATATGCCTTCTTTTTACAACACAGAATCCCACCCTTTGTTGATGCCTCACGGGGTAAAGCTAGATAAAAATTTGATACTCATACTAATACATCCTTTAGATATGCTCTTTGCTCCTCTAATGTACATAATATTTTTACAATTCTTCATGAATCCACTTCGAAAACAGATTTTGTGAAGAACGCTTTGAGTGCCCACATATATGCTATGGAATCACTTTGATGAGTCAACCTTCCAAATATGATTTGAATAAATAAATGGTCTTGTGTTGTCCTTCCTCCTCATTCAAGTATTATTTTCTCAAACCTGATGGATTTGCATTTGCTTATACTCAATCCAACATTGGCAGGATGATGGGGATGATAATGAATATGACGAAGTTACCCACCTATAGAAGACGATATCGTCATGTAGTGAAATCTTTAATCGCATATTCTCTGGAGAAAGAAGGTCATGGTTATCCATCCAATTCTTTCACATCAGCTGCTGCCTCCATCTCGAGTTCTATAGAGAAGGAAACAGATAACGGATCCAATTCTACGACATCAGTTGCATCTACTAATATTATTATTGTCTAGGACAAGAAATATCAACTAACCCTTTTTTTCCTTTTCTTTTCTTTTTTCGAACTTGTACATAAACTTTCTCAACTAATCTGGCGTTTTCTGTTCTTCTCACTGGCTGGTATGGGTGTTTAATGTCTATCATCTATCTCTAAATAGTAAAAGTTCGATAGCTAAATAGGTCACCAAAGGATTAGATAGTATAGTCATTTTTACTATAGATCGTGCTTATTTTATTGTAATTAGGGAATGATTTACTATTATAAATTAAAAAAAAAAAAAAACTATTGACACGATAATTTGAGATAGTTTCTAGGGGATTGTCAACAATCTCCTTTTACCACAAATGAATTTTATTTTGTTGTATTTTTTTTTTCTGTTAAAGTCTTAAACTTTTATCTTTTTATATGGTAGTCTTCAGAGTTTGCAAAAGTTGATAAATAAATTCTTTGTTTGATCTTGTTATATTTTTTATTATTAAAAAAAATAGTATCTATCGAAATTGAATAATTTGCAAAACCAATATAAGGTCGTCCTTAAGAAGATAAACTCAAACACGAAATATCCAATTAAAAAATCATCTTCAATCATCATATCCGAACAATCGCAAGCCAAAACATTTATAAAAAAAACCTAAATCAAAGCTCAACGGTATAAATTAAACACCATAAAAAAATCAGTCATCAAATTGTTTCTGGCTTTTTATCGGTTCTCTTTTCAAATATGGTTCTTTTCTCATTTGTTTCGAGCTTTACACTTGTTTTGTCTCCAAGATTACTCTCTGGCATTTTCTAGTCTCTAATCAAGTATTTTTGTAGTACCTGAATTTTTTATGATTTATCAATATATATATTATAACATTAAGTTAAGGCTAAGAACATAAAAATGTACTTAAAATGATGGGCGAATGGGTCATTTCACATGAAGGGCATAAATAACCTGAATTAATCTAGAGTCTCCTTTGTCATTTTGCACAATGAAACCATAAACAAAAGGAAAAATGCTCTTAAAACAACCTAAGGCGACTAAAGGAAATTCATTGACGTTCAATTTGGTCATACCAGGAAAGGATTTTTATAACTTACGAGAGATTCACGAATAAAGAATTGAGGTTAAAATGACTTACTACTACATGATGTCACTAGAATAAGATTGAAGAGGGAACGTGATGAACAAGGAAATTCATGGATCAAGGACTCAACTCACAGAAAGTTCAATGTAAGTATTCTAATTTATGTTAATTGAGGAGAAAATAAGTATTTTAGGGTTAAGTTAAGCTTAGGAATAAAGAGAATCGAATTTACGAGAAATTGGAATAAAGAAATTAAGGCTGATGAGAATTCACCGAGGGATACACGACCTCCAAACACAACTGTATTTCAACTGTATTGAACCTTAAACACACGACTTATATATGCCGCTGTGTTCAAATCGTGTTGAATTAAAGTATAATGAGAGATATACGACCTATCTATACGATCGTGTTCTAACCTTGTTAGAACCAAAACTCATTGAAAGATACACGACCTTTGACATGATTGTGTATTAGCCCGTGTTGAGCTACACAACTTCCAATATGGCCGTGTTGAGTAAAACATAACTTAATTATATATCTAATTAACTTCAAATTAAGTTAATTTCCATGCAACCTAGATAGGTAGTAAGACCTAAGAAAATTAAAATGATTAAGAGTAAGAGAGTTAAGAGAAGATATTAATCTCATATTAGTACTAAAAAGGACTTGTTGATGTTTTATAGATTTTAAATTAGCTTTAAGGCCAAGACTAGAAGTGCTTAAGACTGGAACTCAAGGTACGTGTAACTTGTGTGTTGTTCTATGCTTGTTTAAGATAGCATATGTATTGTAAATAATTAAGTTGAATGATTTGTCTTAAGTGTTTAAGTTATATGTTGTATGTGCTTAGATTGGCTTAAGGGCTCGTAGTGACAAATCCTTAGGGAGCACCCCAATGATCCATGTGTGATGTTATCCCTAATGGAGTCATGCTTGGAAATGATCTTGGTTGAATGTTGGATTAAGTGTTTAAGTGGATATGCAGACTGCCTTGTTCACTCAACCAGTGTAATTTATAAGGCTTAGGATGTGGAGTAGTGACTAGTTTTAATTTATTCACTAGAGAAACAGCTACTACATTGGTACAACTACCACCATCAATGATGGGAGCATAAAGGTTACCTTAGACCTTGTAGGAAATGTGAAATAGGTTCTCCCTCTATTCTTCCTCATTAATAGGAAAGGTAGTCATCACCCTGCACAAGATGTTGATGGACAAATACTGATCATTCCCCTTTTCCTCATGTACCTTAGCATCTACATCTCCATAATATTCATCTAATATAGCTGACAAATATGCGAAATCATGCATCTCTTCTTCTTCATCCTCACTCTTCACCTCCATGGCAGCCATCACTCTTTAGTTTAGACATTGAGCAGCCTAAAACCTAAACATTTAAAGCATTTGACCTGGTGATTCTTTCCTCCTGATGAATCTAGTACCATCTGTTTGTTCTCATTCCCAGCAATTGCTTTCCCTTTTCCAGCAAACTCCTTCTCCCCCCTAATGTTTAGAATAACTGCATTCTTCTCCACATTTATATTATATCCCCCCTTATCAGCCTGTTTACCGTCCGACTCGTATAGTTTTGTAGAGGATCCATACCTGTTACTCATTGCTCAATAAGGGTTAGGAGGTTCGATTGCTCCACATTGAATCATCAACGTCTCAAACTCCTAGACATACTCATCTATGGTTTTGCCCCCTATCTCAATGTTTGTAAATGCATGAATAGCTCTTGTTTGTAATGTTCTAGAATAAACCTCTTCTTTAGAACCCTTTTCATCTCCTATTAAGTACGAATCTCAGCATCACCATCTCTCCTCCTACTGGCCACAAGGTTCTTCCACCATAAGGCATCATACCCTATAAACTTAACTACTGCTAGACGTACTCGAGTATATTTTAGTGGACATGAGTGTGGAGGCCGTAGTGGTAGTTCCCATCACCAAGATTAAGTGTTTAAATGGACATGGGTCTAGGGCCTGTAGTGACAGTTCCTATCACTAAGATTAAGTGTTTAAGTGGACATGGGTGTGGAGCTCATAGTGCAGTTCCCATCACCAAGATTAAATGGCTTAAGTGTAACATAGGTGTGGGACCTGTAGTGATACTTCCCATTACCAAATTTAAAGGTTAAGGGATTAAGGGTGTGGAGCCCGTAGTGGCAGTTCCCATCACCAATTCATGTTTTAATGTGTTAAGTGAGTTAAGGGGGTCGTGAGTACCTTATTGTTATTTGTAGGCTTAAATTGTGTCATGAAATGGTGCCTTTGTTTAAATACTACATAATGCATATGATAATTGTTCATGTTTGTTTATGCATGTATGCTTATGTTATACGTACTGGGCATTAGTTCACCCCTCAGGAAACATTTTTTTTTAAATGTAGGTGTAAACACCCCATTTTTGCCCTAGGAGTCAATAATTTTCAACAATAATCAATTTTCAATTTTTCCTAATTTTTCTCAATTTTTCCCTAATTTAGCATAAAATAATAAAAATGTTCAAAAAATAAAAATAAATAGGAAAACACTTCAATTTTGAAAAATGATTTCGGAAATAGAAATAATGAATAATAAACAATTTTTACAAATTTTTGAAATTTCAAAAAATACAAAAAAATAGAAAAATCGCATTGCATATATGCAATTTGCGAAATTAGAAAAATCAGGAAAGTGGGCTAGCTCAGCTAGTCCGGACCATGGCTAGGCACGCGCGCAGGGGGGGCTCGGTCAGACGTTCGAATCGCGGAGGAAGCAGTTTCCACATTTTGCAATTTTTCGACTTATCCAAGACACGTGGCAGCATCTGATTGGCTGGAAGAAACGCATGCGCCGGGTGCGTGACCGTCTCCTACCTCGAGCCCGAGATCGCCGGCGAAGAAAAAATTCATATTTCGGTCGTTTTGATTCGATTTTTTTGCACAAATCCAACAGATCTTCAACAAAAATAAGATACACATTATCTAATTAAAATCAAATCGTAACAAATCGTTGGATGGGCACGAATCGGAGTTGGTTTTTCAACCGAAAATCCGATCAGCTTCAATTGGAGGAAATCCGAGCTTATCCAGCTCGGTTTCAAGCGCCTATAAATAGAGGAGGAGATGAGGAAGCAAGAAGAGAGATCAGAATTGCGAGAGAGAGAGAAAAGAGTGTAGATCGGAGGAAACCTAAAGTTGCGACCGCCGATCGGAGTTGACCCACCGCAAGGAGACGTTCTGGGAGTAAACCGCCACCACCATCGGATTCAGCACCCTCAAGAAGCTAGGATTCGACACTTCACTCGCCGCAAAGGACCGCCGGAACGCCGTGAACGAGCCAACCCCGCCGCTGTGTCCGACCGATCTGACCCGACCCGATTCGACCTGACCGACCCGACCCGCGCACCGACCCGGATCCAGGTAAGTCGGATTTTCCAGATTTATTTATTTATTTTGTTTGTTTATTTATTCTAAATTTATTATTTGTTATTATTGTTATTTTTTTGGTTTTTTTTATTTGTTTAGTTATTAGGTATTTATTTACTTCTATTTTCAATAAATAGGAAAAATGTAGAAATTAGGTTTTTTTTAGGATTTAATAATGTAAAATAAAAAAATAAAAAATAAAATAAAATAAAAAAATAATAAAATGAAGAAAAACAATAAAAATATTAGGAAAATAATAGTAAAGTTTTAGATTTCAAAATAGGATAGATAATAAACTTAGGATAAAATTTTCAACAAAAATAAAAAAATCACAAAAATAACAAAAAAATCATAAAAATTAATAAAAAAAAAAATAAGTTTTAGCACTTAGAAAAATCATTTTCGTCAAATAAATCAAAATTGATGTTTTCCTTACAAAATCATTTTCAAAATGAAGTCAAGCTTAGGCTTAGAGTTTTTAGGGAAAATCCAAAAAATGGTAAGAACATAAATCGAAAGAAATTTCAAAATTAAAATTCACCAACACACTAAAGATTTTCAGAAAAGCGAACTACGGCTTGTTTGATCCTGAGTAGCAGGTACGTAGGCACCCATTCGGGTCAACCCATAAAATAAATGAAAAATCCTTTTTCTTGAAATAAATTCAAAGACATAGCAAAAATTAACAGAAACATAATGAAACACATTTCTAAAAACGAACAATTTTAGGAGATTAGGTGGTAACCGCATAGGTTTTAATAGGTTAGCCTCCGGACTTAGAAACTCTGGTTTTCCCTTTTTCTCTTCTCACAAAAACGAAAAGAGGAAATAACGACGACTAGTAGTCCAAATTAAGACTAATCCGCTCCTTTAGTCTTAATTCACTTTTTCCCAACAACAGTTGGGTGGCGACTCCAAAAATCAAACGAAATTCCTAACTCAAGTCGAGGATCTAGATTAGATGAGCATAGGGTTTAGTTTAGATCGGATTAGGAATGGGAATTCAAAAATTAGACTCGATAGGATGGCGACTCCGCTGGGGACCCATACCAGCAGGCTAGCCACCTGAATCTCTCCAAGCTGTTCTCTTTAAAAAAAAAAAATGTGTTTCAATCATTACTTTGTTACTAACTTTGTAGGATTTAGTTAGATTTTAGTTTCTTTACTGTGGGGGTTTTGCATGCATACATATGTTTGTGTGAGTAGATGCGGTCGAACCCTGGACCGTCCTAGAAACCTAAGATGGGGAGCCATTGTGTAGGTTTCGAGCGAAGTGAGTTGATTCACCGTTCGGGACCGATTAGGCTACCCCACCCTATGCTTCGATATGGCCTGAGATCCATTTCTTCAAGAATGCGGGAGGCCATAGAGCTCGGGAACCAGTTAAAACCAACTTACTTGCATACATAACATCATACATAACATTCGACAATTGAATGAAAATGTAATGGTTTGTTATTTTGTCCTTGGAGTTCAGGACTATTTCCCTGTAACATTTTCATAGTTCTGTTTGTAACTAGGCTGTTTCCTATTGTAATAGATGGTTAGCAGTGCAGTCGACCGCCTCCTCCGCAAAGAGATTCAGGTGTACAAACCTTTGGACCCAAAATTGGTACTGGACCACTGGTTTACCTTGTACAACCCAGAGGAGTAGGCCTTCATCCAGCAGAAGATCGGCCCCATCCTCTCACTGACGGAGTCAGAGGCGAATTTACCTATGGTCCGGGCCATGCTCCAGTTATGGGAGATCGAGCCCGCAGCTTTCTTCATCGGGCCGCATGAGATCACCCCTACCCTGGAGGAGTACACCCAGTTGCTACAGGCTCCAGCACTGACTGATCAGATTTACACGCCAGACCTCGAGGCCGGGTCAGCCGGCACCTTCAGTAGACTGCTAAGCATCCGCAAAACAACGGTCAATAAAGCCCTGGCAGACTGTAATGGGTATTGCATATGAATGGATGACTTAGAAGCCTGGTTTATTGCCCGAGAAGACAATGGGGACAGAAAGGACATCCTGTGTGGAGACCCTAAGACTTACAGACAGAGAAGGGTGAACGCTTTCATCTTGATAGCCTTTGCCACCATACTGTTCCCCACCGAAGCTTTCTATATTCACTACCGGGTTGCAGAGCTGGTAACCCAATTCCTGGAGGGAATATCTTACATCCCGGCTCTACTGGCTGAACAGATTCGGAATTTGAATTTCCTTAAGAAGAAAGGCCATGGGATCCTCCGCTCCAGCATTAACCTTCTGCTAATATGGTTCGTAAGCCACCTCAAGTGCTTCGGGCTGAACATGGTCAGGAAAACCCTAGCCCAACAGGTGGATCTGGTGGATTCCTGTATAGAAAAGGTGAAGTTACCCGACGACATTACCAGCCACAGTTGGGTAGATCTGCTTAGAAGCCTTAGCGCCGAAGATATTCTATGGACAGCCAAGTGGAGTTGCTGCAATAAAATCATCTTAACCTACAGTAATTTCCATGCAGTGCCATTAATCGGGATCAACGGATGTATCGGATATCACCCCAACTCTGTAGTCCGCCAATTCGGTACCGTCCAAGACATAGTTTATCGGCCTTCACTCGAAGCAGTCACCTTTGAGTACCAGGATCCGAACCTGTTGGTAGCCGAGAAATTTGCTAAGCTGACAGAGGTCAAAGCACTCGGCGAGCTAGATGGAGAAGTGGGAAAACACCGAGCCACCAGAGAGTTTGTAATCCGTCAACTATACCAGACAGGGGAAAGAGCATACCGGGTTCCAGACGTCACCCAGCCAAGACCAGATAAGATCAATCCAGAGACAGAGATCTACCTGGAGCAGGTCAAGGCCCGGATGGAAGTATACTTCGAAGCTGCAGACTATAAGAAAGACATATGGAAGGGACACTTCAAGGAATCTGACCAAAGAAACAAGGCCCTGGAAGCACAATTAGAGAAGTGCCAAGCTAGGGTCAAGGAACTAGAAGCCATCATTAGTGGGAAGCCTGAGCCTCCACTACAGAAGACCAAAAGAGCTAGGAAATAGAGCATTATTTGTAATCTATCATTTTTATTGAACTCCAGAATTATTAATAAAAGTGAAGTTTTAATAATACATTATCAATCAGTTGTCAACCCTTTTATCTTTTAGCATCCGCGTGACACATGCATATCATTCTTGCATCCATCATACTAAAAAAGAAAAAATGCGCGCCAGGTATCAAAATAGCTTCCAAGCAACCGGACCTACCCAGAAGCCCAGTCCTTACGCGCTCAAAAGCAAAAATGGCCAACATCAGTGACAACCGCCACAACACCAACGCTGAAGCTGCCTCAGACTCTAGGATCATATCCCTAGAGCAAACGGTCCAACAGCTGGCTGCCCAGGTTCACCTCTTGACTGAAAGCATCGGCCTCGTGCGCAACACCCAGCCGGCTCAAGAAGAGTATTCAAGGGCCAGGAAGGGAAAAGCAGTGGAGGGACAGCCTCCGGAATACAAAGAAATCAATTCCTACCTTAACCCAGCCTTCGAGTATGAGCCAAAGGTCAGTCAAGGGTCGACCTTTGATGATCTGAAAAAGGAAATGGAAGAGAGACAAAAGGAGATGGAGAAGCGACTCTTCCAGCAGCTCAATGACAAGATGAAAACTATTGAAGGCCCTGATGGTTTTGAACAGGCCGGAATCACTAGCCTGCCAGCATACAGGGAAGAGGCATACCCTGACAAGTTCAAGACCCCAGATTTTGAAAAGTATGATGGGACCGGCTGCCCCAAGATGCATACCAGGCTATATGCCCAGAAAATGAGCAAATATGCTTAATACGATCAACTCATGCTCCAGACCTTCCAGGTTAGCCTCACAGGCCCCGCATTGGTCTGGTATACCCACCTCGACTTCAACATTGTCAACACTTGGGAAAAGCTAGCCCGGGCCTTTTATGATCAATACAAGTTTAACATCGAAGTTGCCCCATCTGTAATCGATCTGGGGAGTCTCCGAAAAAGACTTACTGAGCCGTTCAAGGAATATGCTCAGCGTTGGAGGGCCCAAGCCGCCAGGGTAGCCACACCGATATCTGAAAAGGAATTGACATCCATATTTGTCAATACCTTGGACAAAACTTACTTTTCACATTTGGTAGGCCAGACCTCTTCCAGTTTTGCAGAAGTAGTGGCTGCAGGTTGCAGGATCGAGAATGCCATCACCACTGGCAGGCTCCAATCAATGGAACCTCCTAGTGTCACACCAACCCAAAGGCCCTTAGGAGGAAACAGAGTTAAAGAGCCCACAGTCAGTACAGTGCATTCTAGTAAGGCAAAAAAACCTGGGACTCGGGTAACTTTCCAAACCACGAATACCCTAGCCCAGCAACCTACGACGGGTCATACACAGGTTGCCAGGCCCCCAAGGCAGTTCACTCTAGTCCCCATACCGCTCAGTCAGGTCTTCGCCCGGTTGAGGGCAGACAACTTGATTAGTTTCGAACTCCCCAACGACTGATACAGGCCTAAGAACTTCGACTCCAACCTCAAGTGTAACTATCACATGGGTCAAGAGGGGCACTCCACAGATAGGTGCTGGAGGCTCCGGCACAAAATCCAAGACTTGATTGACGCAGGGATCATACAATTGGATTTTGTGAACACCCCAGCACCGAATGTCAACACCAACCCGTTGCCCAATTACAAGCCTACCATCAACATGATCACGTCAGAAGAGTCAGCTCCCAAAGAAGCCCTTAAACAGAATCCGGCTGAGCGACCTGCTTCGGGAGAGACTCCAAAGGCGCACATTAAAGGAAGATGGTTATCCGGGGATCCCACGGTTGGCACTTTGGGAGAATCACACGGGAAGTTTCAGTACCTGGTAAACTATTCTTACACCCCGACTGAGCAAGGGCCGCCTAGTGGGTGGGGGCCGAAATTTGAGAAGCAAGACAATCTAGCAAAGGAAGAGGGAAAGACCATCAACATGATTAATTCTCAGAAGCCCCGGGTTATACGATGCTATGAGGGACAATCAGTCGAGGTGCAAATCCCGAGGAAAAGGTATGTATTCAATGTTCCCGTACCAGCAGAGAATTACAAGGCTGCACCATTCGACTATCGGGCCTTCGAACAAGAGCGACCTCCTATAGTGGGAGGTATCACCCGCTCTGGGAGATTATACGATCCGAAGAACCCAATACGGAGAAAACAGAGGAAGAGGAAGAGGGTCTTGCTGCATTTACGAAGATGGTAAAGGCCAGCGAATACAAGATCATGGAACAATTGAATAAAGTTCCAGCGCAGATATCTCTCATGGGCCTTCTTACCATCTGAGCCCCACAGGGAAGCACTCTTTAAAGTGCTAAAACAGATTCAAGTCCCGGAGGGTATTGCTACAGACAAGATGGGTCACGTGGCAAACTCTATCTTTACCATGGATCAAATATCTTTCTCTCCAGAAGAGCTAGGAGAAGAGGGAGACCAACATACCAAACCACTATTCATAGTGGTCCGGTGCAATGACACCATCGTCTCCCGAGTACTTATCGACAATGGATCATCCCTCAACGTCTGCCCATTGGCAACACTCGACTTATTGGGGGTCGATCCAAGCAACATAAAACCTAGCTCCACAGTGGTCAGAGCCTTCGACGGGTCGAAGAGAGACATTGTGGGGGAAGTGAACCTATCAGTGGAAATCGGTCTACAAGTATTCCACATCTCCTTCCAGGCCCTCGACATCCCAAGGTCTTTTAACCTGCTCTTGGGACGACCCTGGATACATGCTGCTGGTGCCATTCCCTCTAGTCTCCACCAAAAGGTCAAATTCATCACAAATGGGCAGATAGTTACAATACTGGGCGAGCAGGATTACGCCATAAACAAAGAGACTGCCATACCTTACATCGGGGATGAAGGTTCAGAAGACCTGGGGTTGCAGATTTTCAACGAAGTGAATATGGTGACTAGCAAGGAGGGCCATCAGTTTAAAGAGGGGCAGCACGGGACCTTCGGACTGGGGTATGTTCCTACGGCCGCGGAAGAAGCACAAGTAAGGGGTGTTAAAGGCCGAATAAAGGGGAAACTGATTGACACCCAGATGTGCATCCTACCTCTCCAACAATCTTTCCGAAAGGCAAATACCATTCAAGAGCTTCGAATAAGCAAAGAGGACAACAACAAAGGGGAATCAATCTCCCACATGTCCAACCAACATCCAGCTTTGAACAACTGGTTTTGTTGTCCTATCAATAGCGCTAGGTTAGCTCAAGAGTAGAAAAAAATCATTGAACAAATTTTATTGAGACTATTTATCGAATTCCATTACAGTTTGTTTCTTTTATTATTATATATGATTTCATTTTTTATGTCACTCAGATCTCCCACCATCGAACATCAGGGATATTTCGCGCAAGTAGAACGTAAAAACGCTGATATCGTTCCCAACGCTGCTGGGTCAGTTGTTGAAGACGATATCTTAGACCACGAAATAATACAAGAAAATTGGCTAAAACATGAACAAAGCGGAATCTCGATCGACGAGCCTGTGGAGACAGTAAATCTAGGAAGCATGGAAAACCCTAAGAACCTCAAAATCGGGACCAGTTTGAGTGCCGAGCAAAAATGTGAGATAACCGAGCTATTAAATCGAATATGCAGATGTGTTTGCTTGGTCATATGGTGACATGCCAGGGCTAGACCAGTCGATAGTAGTTCACAGGCTTCTCACAAGGGAAGATGTCAAACCTAAAAAACAAAAACTAAGAAGATTTAGGCCCGACATCTTGCTAAAAATCAAAGAAGAAGTCAAGAAACTACTAGAAGTAGGGTTCATCGAAGTATCCGACTACCCAGAATGGGTGGCAAATGTAGTCCCCGTTATAAAAAAGAATGGAAAAGTGCGCGTATGCGTGGACTTTCGGGACTTAAACCAAGCCACGCCAAAGGATAACTTCCCCCTACCTCATATTGATGTTCTAGTGGATAACACCGCGGGAAACCATCTCTTCTCATTCATGGATGGTTTCTCAGGATACAATCAAATAAAAATGGCCGAGGAAGACAAGACCAAAACAACCTTCATCACGACATGGGGGACTTTCTGTTACAAAGTCATGCCCTTCGGTCTGAAAAACGCCGGGGCAACGTATTAGAGAGCCATGGTCGCCATGCTTCACGACATGATGCATCGTGAGGTTAAGGTATACGTCGACGACATGATAGCTAAATCCAAAGAAAGAGAAAGCCATGTAGATATCCTAAGGAAGTTGTTTAAACGACTGAGGAAATTTCAGCTTAAGTTAAACCCGGAAAAATGTACTTTCGGGGTTACAATGGGGAAATTATTAGGGTTCGTCATCAGCCAGGAGGGCATTAAGATTGACCCTGACAAGGTAAAGTCCATATTAGAGTTACCTTCCCCACGCTCCATTAAAGAAGTAAGAAGCTTGCTGGGGAGACTAAATTATATAGCTCGGTTTATCTCACAACTCACCGACAAATGCCGGCCGCTATTCCGTCTGTTGAAGAAGAACGCCGCAATAGAATGGGACGACGAATGTGAAGAAACGTTCAGGATAATCAAAGACTATCTTATAAAACCCCCGGTCTTGATAGTCCCGAAACAAGGAAAACCCTTATTCTTATACCTCACCATACTCCCCGAATCCATGGGATGTGTGTTCGGGCAGAAAGATGAAGAGGGAAGAGAATGTCCCATATATTATTTGAGCAAGAAGTTCACAGATGGGGAACAAAGGTACTCAGAGGTGGAAAAGACGTGTTGTGCGTTAATTTGGGTCATGCATCGACTAAGGCAATACACCCTTTACTATCATATTGAGCTGTTGACAAGACATGATCCCTTGAAATACTTGGCAGAGAAGCCAGCATTGATGGGTAGAATCTCTAAATGGCAGATGCTTCTATCCGAGTTTGACATCACGTATGTAAATCAAAACTCGATAAAGGGGCAAGCCTTAGCCGATCAGTTGGCCGAACACCCTGTCGAGACAGATACCCAAGAAATACAAGTCCAATTTCTGGACGAGAACATATTAACAGTAGAAGATATGCCGGTAGAAAACTCTGGGAGAGAGCAGAATGGTAGGTGGAAACTGTTCTTCGACGGGGCTGCCAATGTATTCGGTTGTGGGGTTGGGGCAGTATTGATATCCCCAGACGGCACTCAATTCCCTACAGTGACAAGACTTACATTTTCCTATACCAATAATATCGCGGAATATGAAGCATGTATTCTTGGCCTCAAAATGGCCTGCCAAATGGGAATCCGCGAATTAGAGGTGTACGGGGACTCGTCGCTCATCATACTACAAACAAGAGGGGAATACAAAACTAAAGACCCCAAACTGGTACCGTACCATCAACACTTGACAGAGCTGATTGAGGAGTTTAAGGCAATCACCTTCACGTACATCCCGAGAATTCAGAATTAGTTCGCAGATGCCCTAGCCACACTAGCGTCCGTGATTCAAATAACAGGAGGAGCCGAAGTTCAACCGATGAAAATAGACATCGAAAGTCGGCCCGCTTATTGTTTGACAATTGAAAAGATACAAGATGATAAGCCCTGGTATCACGACATCAAGACCTTCCTCCAAGAAGGTAAATACCCTGAAATGGCTGGCAAGAATGACCAAAGAACGCTCAGAAGGTTGGCAAGTCATTTCTTATTAAGTGGGTCTATACTCTACAAGAGATCATATGATACCACCTGTTGAGATGTGTGGACAAAAATGAAGCATGCGAACTCATGAAGGAAATACATGAAGGGGTATGTGGACCTCATATGAACGGCTACATGTTGGCCCGAAAAATCATGAGGTTAGGGTATTACTGGTTAACCATGGAGTCGGATTGCATAAAGTATGTTAAGCACTGCCATCTGTGCCAAGTATACTCAAACCAGATCAATGCTCCACCCAATGAGCTACATTTGTTATCGGCGCCGTGGCCTTTCTCCATGTGGGGAATCGACATAATCGGCCCAATCACTCCAACGGCATCCAATGGCCACAGATTTATACTGGTAGCGATTGATTACTTCACCAAATGGGTAGAAGCGTCATCATATACCAATGTCACAAAAGGGGTAATAGTCCGCTTCTTAAAAAGGGACATAATAGCCCAATATGGAGTTCCTGAGTCGATCATCACCGACAATGGTACCAATCTCAACAATAAATCGATGATAGGTTTATGTCAACAATTCCACATAAACCACAGAAATTCAACCCCCTACCGACCTCAAATGAACGAGGCAGTAGAAGCAGCTAACAAAAATATCAAGAAGATCATCGAGAAAATGACAACAACTTACAAAGATTGGCACAAAATGTTACCATTTGCTCTCATGGCTTATAGGACTTCAATAAGAACATCTACGGGAGCTACCCCTTACTCATTGGTATATGGTACAGAAGCAGTGCTACCAGTGGAAGTCGAGATACCATCATTCAGAATCTTGTCAGAAACTCAATTAACAGAATCGGATTGGGTAAAGAAAAGGCTTGATCAGCTGAATCTGATTGATGAAAGAAGACTTACCGCGCTATGTCATGGTCAGTGTTACCAACAGAGGATAGCCCGAGCATTCAACAAGAAGATGAGACCTCGGTACTTCAAAGAGGGCGATCTAGTACTAAGAAAAGTTCTCCCGAACGCCCAAGACTCCAGAGGAAAATTCACTCCAAATTATGAAGGCCCGTATGTGGTGAAAAAGGTTCTGTCAGGTGGTGCTCTAATATTAACTCAGATGGATGGTCCAGAATTGAGAGACCCCGTCAACACAGATGCTGTAAAGATGTACTATCCTTAGGCAAGGGAATTGAAATTTTGCCAATGTTTATGAAAGCTAATATTCGATACAAAGTTCGTTGAGTCGAGTTTTTACTTTTCTACAAGCAAAGCTAATATCCCTGAATGGTCAACAATCCCAATCAATTCTCATCACAATAAATACACCTAAACACATTACCCACCACTTTGTCAATGAAAGATAAACACTAAAATGATAATGAATCTTAATGTAATTTGTGATATAATTTTGTCTACTCCTAAGCATTAAAACTGAGCGCATTATTAGGATAACATTACCGTCGAAAGAGCTTTGTGCATAAAGAAAAGAGGCACATCAAGATTTTCAATCCAGTGTCAAGATAAGAAGAAAAGAAGCAGGAGCAAACCAACAAGAAGGTTCAGTTGTTTGGTTGTTATCCGAGATAAACTGGCAAGCATATTAAAATAGGTAACTATCATCACATCATGAAAGGCATCACATCATTTAGCTTAGTAAGAAGCATGTTCAAGAGTACCAGATGAGTCAGCTCATAATGAAGCACGTGTCTAGACATTTCCTTTAATAGGTTTAGTCAGCCCAATATGGGCACTTTCCCGGAAAAAACCTGTTCTCAGGGTCAGCTCATAAAGGCACCTTTTGAGACAGTTCTATTTTAGGTTAGTCAGCTCTTGGGGCACTTTCCTAAAAGTCAATCCAAGGGTTAGTCAGCCCAATATGGGCACTTTCCCGAAAAAACCTGTTCTCAGGGTTAGCTCATAAGGGCACCTTTTGAGACAGTTCTATTTTAGGTTAGTCAGCTCTTGGGGCACTTTCCTAAAAAATCAATCCAAGGGTTAGTCAGCCCAATATGGGCACTTTCCCGAAAAAACCTGTTCTCAGGGTCAGCTCATAAGGGCACCTTTTGAGACAGTTCTATTTTAGGTTAGTCAGCTCTTGGGGCACTTTCCTAAAAAATCAATCCAAGGGTTAGTCAGCCCAATATGGGCACTTTCCCGAAAAAACCTATTCTCAGGGTCAGCTCATAAGGGCACCTTTTGAGACAGTTCTATCTAAGGTTAGTCAGCCCAAGATGGGCACTTTCCTAAGAATTTTATCAAAGGTTAGTCAGCCTAATATGGGCACTTTCCTAAAAATCCGTTCTCAGGGTCAGCTCATAAGGGCACCTTTTGAGGCACTACCACAGGTTAGTCAGCCCAAGATGGGCACTTTCCTAAAATCTATTTTAAGGTTAGTCAGCCCAATATGGGCACTTTCCTAGATTCTCCCGATTAGTCAGCTCTTGGGGCACTTTTCGGAAACATCCTTCCCAAACAGTTGCTAGTCTAACAAGACGCTTCTGTCGATAGGTAGCCAGCTCATAAGGGCGCTTCCTAAGTAAATTTTCTTTCAAAGGTTGCAAGTCTGATAAGACACTTCCTATCATCATTTCTCATACATTCCTATTCGATGCTTGAGATGTGTCCTGTCGCCAATTAGTTAACCCATAAAGCACTTTTTGGAGAGGGAACATTACCTTGAATTGTTAGGAACATCTTCAACCGTAGGATTATCAGCTCTTGGGGCATTTTCCTACTAAAACCTAATTCAAGAGGTCAAAAATGGCGTCTTTTGTTTGTCTTTGTAATTAAGTTTTTCAAACTTTACCACAAAAAGGGGCAGCTGTAAACACCCCATTTTTGCCCTAGGGGTCAATAATTTTCAACAATAATCAATTTTCAATTTTTCCTAATTTTTCCCAAATTTAGCATAAAATAATAAAAATGTTCAAAAAATAAAAATAAATAGGAAAACACTTCAATTTTGAAAAATGATTTCGGAAATAGAAATAATGAATAATAAACAATTTTTACAAATTTTTGAAATTTCAAAAAATACAAAAAAATAGAAAAATCGCATTGCATATATGTAATTTGCGAAATTAGAAAAATCAGGAAAGTGGGCTAGCTCAGTTGGTCCGGACCATGGCTAGGCACGCGCGCAGGGGGGGCTCGGTCAGACGTTCGAATCGCGGAGGAAGCAGTTTCCGCATTTTGCAATTTTTCGACTTATCCAGGACATGTGGCAGCATCTGATTGGCTGGAAGAAATGCACGCGCCGGGCGCGTGACCGTCTCCTACCTCGAGCCCGAGATCGCCGGCGAAGAAAAAATTCGTATTTCGGCCGTTTTGATTCGATTTTTTTGCACAAATCCAACAGATCTTCAACAAAAATAAGATAAACATTATCTAATTAAAATCAAATCGCAACAAATCGTTGGATGGGCACGAATCGGAGTTGGTTTTTCAACCGAAAATCGGATCAGCTTCAATCGGAGGAAATTCGAGCTTATCCAGCTCGGTTTCAAGCGCCTATAAATAGAGGAGGAGATGAGGAAGCAAGAAGAGAGATTAGAATTGCGAGAGAGAGAGAAAAGAGTGCAAATCGGAGGAAACCCAAAGTTGCGACCGCCGATCGGAGTTGAGCCACCGCAAGGAGACGTTCTGGGAGTAAACCGCCACCACCATCGGATTCAACACCCTCAAGAAGCTAGGATTCGACACTTCACCCGCTGCAAAGGACCGCCGGAACGCCGTGAACGAGCCAACCCCGCCGCCGTATCCGACCGATCCGACCCGACCCGATTCGACCCGATTCGACCTGACCGACTCGACCCGCGCACCGACCCGGATCCAGGTAAGTCGGATTTTCCAGATTTTTTTATTTATTTTATTTATTTTGTTTGTTTATTTATTCTAAATTTATTATTTGTTATTATTGTTATTTTTTTGGTTTTTGTTATTTGTTTAGTTATTAGGTATTTATTTACTTCTATTTTCAATAAATAGGAAAAATGTAGAAATTAGGTTTTTGTTAGGATTTAATAATGTAAAATAAAAAAATTAAAAATAAAATAAAATAAAAAAATAATAAAATGAAGAAAAACAATAAAAATATTAGGAAAATAATAGTAAAGTTTTAGATTTCAAAATAGGATAGATAATAAACTTGGGATAAAATTTTCAACAAAAATAAAAAAATCACAAAAATCACAAAAATAATAAAAAAATCATAAAAATTAATAAAAAAAAAATAAGTTTTAGCACTTAGAAAAATCATTTTCGTCAAATAAATCAAAATTGATGTTTTTCCTACAAAATCATTTTCAAAATGAAGTCAAGCTTAGGCTTAGAGTTTTTAGGAAAAATCCCAAAAATGGTAAGAACATAAATCGAAAGAAATTTCAAAATTAAAATTCACCAACACACTAAAGATTTTCAGAAAAGCGAACTACGGCTTGTTTGATCCTGAGTAGCAGGTACGTAGGCACCCATTCGAGTCAACCCATAAAATAAATGAAAAATCCTTTTTCTTGAAATAAATTAAAAAACATAGCAAAAATTAACAGAAACATAATGAAACACATTTCTAAAGACGAACAATTTTAGGAGATTAGGCGGTAACCGCATAGGTTTTAATAGGTTAGTCTCCGGACTTAGAAACTCTGCTTTTCCCTTTTTCTCTTCTCACAAAAACGAGAAGAGGAAATAACGACGACTAGTAGTCCAAATTAAGACTAATCCGCTCCTTTAGTCTTAATTCACTTTTTCCTAACAACAGTTGGGTGGCGACTCCAAAAATCAAACGAAATTCCTAACTCAAGTCGAGGATCTAGATTAGATGAGCATAGGGTTTAGTTTAGATCGGATTAGGAATGGGAATTCAAAAATTAGACTCGACAGTAGGTATTGAGGGAGATAATAACCTTGAAGATAACATGGGTTTAGGTGAACCACAAAAGAGGAAGAAGATGGTTATCATTATTACTATGGTGATTAGAAATTTAGGAGAATTATGTTAATTGAATGTAATAGATAGATTCATTTAGAGATAGTTAATTTAGAGTTTTATAGACTTCCACTGCATTAGATATTGAATATGGGTTTATGAAATTGATTTTGAAGTTGTAGGGTGTATTAAATGTCTTTATACAGGAATTTTAGAAAAAAAAGGTATTAGAATTGGTCTAGAGCCTTAACGGGTGTTCTCATGAGATAAGGACACATGGCGAGCAATAGTGATAGTTGCCAATCATAGTTTTAATAAATTGAATTCTTGTTTTTAATCCTACTACGAAGCAATAGGCAAGTGCACCTATCGTAGCATAATATAGAAAGTAAGCACAAGGTCGTCCCTTAGAGATACACCAATTACTAGTACTAACTCCGTTCCTATTATCTAACCGTCGCTTAATAATGTTGTTCAAAAATTGATTACTCTAATCTCAAAACTAACAACTCACTAACAACAATGGTTCTGAAGATTTATCAATTAACAAAAGCAACCTAGATCTTATTCTACTCCTTCTCTATCATGTAATTCATTAGATTTCTGAAGATTGTCATAATTGACTTCTTATACTGTCGAATTCTCTAGTCAAGTTAACTACATTCTCAAGTATATTAACCTATCTAATCCTAGGTTTATCAAATAGGATCTCTCCTTAGTTAATAACAACCTAGAATTTCATAAGGCACATGAATTCACATCAAAACAATTGATGTAAACAAAAGACTCTTATTTCCTATCTCTAGAAGAACAATTAAATCTCATTAATTGCATTAGATCTAATCATATGAGCAATTTCTCAATTAACTAATATGATATCACGTATAAATTCATATTCCAGATCTATGAATCTAAGAAACAATTGAAGAGCATGCAATTAATCATAAGAAAGTCAACAACTTTGCATTAAAGATCAAATCTTTATCACGTGACAGAGAAGTTTCAAATAAAATCTAGATCTAGGGTCTACTCCTCCATAAATTTGACAAAAGAAACACAATTACTAGAAGAATAGATAAAGTTCATGGTCACGACCCTTAAAGATAAAATCTTTTTCTTCGTGGGTCTTCAATCTCCTTTGGAATCGACAAAATCTTCTTTCCCTTGCTGTTATGAGAGTGAGAGAAAATGAAAAATTTGTAACCTCCTCTCTAGGGCGAACTGAAAGTCTATTTATACATGTACCCCGATTGGATATATACACAACCGGATACATAAGTAGTGTATCTTATTCGTGTATCTCATGCTTGCTTCCAGGTGTCCTTATGTGAATATACACGAGCAAGTACATGGGAGTGTACATTGGTCGTGTATTTGAAACGTCATCGAACAGAAGCAAAACTTAGATACACAAGCAAAGTACATGGGCATGTACTTTGCTCGTGTACTTTCCCACACTTCCCCACACTTAAGTCTTTGCTTGTCCTCAAGCAAAATAAAACATTAATCAAACTTCTCATTAATCATGATTATTGTTACCAAATAATACTACTCACACATTAGCATTTATGAATTTTAATCTTTAAAGCTCAATGCAATCCCTCAATTTAATGAGTGTGCTTCTCACCTTGTCATGAAAGTATTGTAACAAAGATACTTTAGTCAAATTTCTAGGATTAATCAGAGTAAACCAAGCTTTACCCTCATCATTTAACAACGGCTTTCATGATCAAAATTAGACACAAGATCAATCAGAGCAAAAGGAAATGTGGTACATTTCAACCACCACTAAAGAGTTTATAATCTTCTCAATTATCTCTCTAAGCAAAGCAATCAATACTTAAAGTACATTGCATCTATGTTTCCCCTGGATTCCTCCTCCTTTTTAGTTGATCTCTTCAAAGATTTTATTCTTTGTAATAGTTCACTATTTTCATCCTTTTTTTTTAGTTCAGCTGTTTAAGATCTTGCAACCCATGTAACGAGTTTTCAGCCGATAATCCTAGGCTCATCACCCAAGTTAACAAACGTTATCCCCTCAATTGAGGGTGTTCCCATGGGCTTAATTACTCGAGTTACAGGACCCTCTCAACTTTTGCCTTTATGGTATTTCATCTTGTTACGGTAATTTCCTCGGTTGGCCGATCTCAGGCCAGACGACCTTAGGTGACCAGGTTTTAAAGGAACCCCATCGAACCTCTATTACCTTAACTTATTATTTTGACTAGTTAGTAGCGGAGTCAAACATCGCTCTGCTGAGGGACCAAAGCCTACCCATACTAACCAATCCTTTATTTTCAAGTATAACATGCTTTCATTAAATTATTACTTTAAAGAGATCTTCTAAGAAGGATCACCAAGTGAATCATTTCACAGCGATTTTATCCCATAACTTTGACTAAGTATCAATGTTCTAAAGAAGACAAAGGTGACATGCACAACACTCTTTTAGAGAAATTCATTCACTAAATGCTAAAACATAACGTAATTTGCAATCATGATTTCAAAATTCGATCATCAAGCAAAAAGAAAAAAAATAGGAAAAAATTTTGAATGACTCATACAATTCAGTACAACCCTTATCAAATTTCTTTAGTATCCCCTTCCTTACACTTAGATTGAGACATTATCCCCAATGTCTTTATCATTCAAGAACATAATGGGAAATAAAGAGATAAAAAGAAAAAATAAAAAGAAAATGAACTGAGACTTCCCGGGATTAAACAAGTGACGGACCAATTGCATAGTTAGTGGAATGTCGATCATCTATATCAATGAAGCTCGCTAAAGAAAGTTATGGGACCATTTGCATTCGCAGGATAGCACCAAGATCAGCAAAGTTCAACACAACAAAAACGAAAGGTAAAAGAGTAAATAGAGATAAATCATTATTACAATCATCCAGCAAAGAAGAGTCTAGCTCAAGAGAAAGAGCTCCTCGAATATGTAAAATAAAACAGTTAACTTAAAGTCATTCATCATTCCGAACTAGTCTCCTCATCTTCATCAGTCTCATCGTCATCATTATCTTCATTCTCGTCTACTTCATCCTCTTCATCATCACTTTCCTCACCCTAGGCAATGATCGGTTCCACTTCCTTAGCGGTTTCCTCTATATCTTCTTCACTTTCTCCCTCGTTTTCCTTGTCTTTATCATCGCTAGCCTCAACTTCCTCTTCAGCTTCGGAGGAAGAGGCATAAGTGGGCAAACTGGCTTACCCCGCTGGGAAGCACTTAGCCAGCGACTGGAAAGCGTGAACTACAAATTTTCTAAATTTTTTTTCTTTCTTTTTCAACCCCTGTAGTTGAACTTTCATCTCACCTTGGGTCTTTTCAATGGATGCCAAGTGGTCAAGTGCCTGCTCTAATGTAGGAATAGAAGACTCACCAGGTGAAGACAAGGAAAGAGCAGCCTTGGAGGATTATGAAGAAAGATTCGGCCTGCTAGAAGTGTGGGAAGTTCCTATGATTTTTTTCACTCCCCACTTAGCAAACGGCCCATCAGAGATTCTTTCCTGATTACACTTGACGGCCTCTAACCCAGGGTCTTGGAAAATGTCCATGCTCTTCAGCAAATGAGTGATGAAGTTGTCGCGGTAAATCCCCTTAGATCGAGAGTCATGGGCCTATCTCCATATATAAAAGACCAACTCCAGCTCGATATTAATTTGATACCCGTGGGAGATGCTGTAAAGATAAAAGATTTCAAAGTTATTAACAACTCCCTTATTGCTTTTTCGGGCTCCAATTGTGTTTGTTAAGAGCTAATGACAAACTTTGAGGCAATCATCCTTAATTAGAGAGGCCTTAAAGTTGGATGGAAAGTACTCTTGATCCGGATCTCTGGTCAACTCCTCCCAACATACCTGAGCATTAACGTTGGGAGGCCAACTACAATGTAAACCCCAAAACTCAGGTGTCCGGGTAAAAGCTCCAGTGTAAAATCCCATTAGAGAACAGAAACAGAATTGGTAGATAGTAAAGTTGTGCTGTCGCCCATACACTTCAAAACTTAAAGAGTTGTCCCAACCTTTTTCAATTTCTATCTTCTGTATTTGCATAGTGGATAGGAACTTAAGAGTAACATCCCTATACGCTGGTTCTTGAATGGTGAACAGGACCTCCTATAGTCCAGTGGTAAGGATCTCCTTAATTGGTTGAACTAATTCATACCCTTCTAGCATGCCCTAATCAAAATATTGATGTGCACCAAATGGTTTATGTGAGAGAATTTTGAACCGCTTCTTGCTCCATGGCTCATCCGCAACTCTTTGGGTGGGGGGGCACGTGGAGCGGAGGATGAACTAGCACCATCCTGCTTCTGCTTAGTAGGGGTGGTCTTCTTCTTTTTAGTAAACTTCGGTTTAACTACATAAGTCTTCTTGCCCATCTGAATCAATCACAATGGTCTCAAAATAGGTTAGGGTCATTAATTACACAAAGAAAATGATAAGACTTGCATTGATTTTCCGAAAAAAGGAGGAAGATAGCACAGTTGAGATATACAACCAAGGTACACGATCGTGTACTTGGTTGTGTATCTACCCATCTCATACATGCACAAATTACCATAGGAACACTCAAAATTAGTACTTGTGGCTTTAGTATATTATCAATCTACCTTCTTGAAGGCAAAAAATGTAACTACAACACACCCAAAGCATCCTCAAACGATAAAGTTCGAATCTTGATTCTAAGAAGCTAGGTGCAATAGTTTAGTCATCATAAAAAAAAATGGCCTCATAACTTGGTTTCTAAGAAGAAGATCGGGAAAGAAACACAACAACATTATTCAAGAAACCCACAAAATCAAAGTCCCAAATATTTATGTTCAAACCTTAACTATCGATTCACTTGTTTGGCAGCCACTCATGACATCAATCATGCATGCATTCATGTGAGTTCAAAATGTCTACAGATCTATCAATAATTGACTTCCAAAATGCGAAATTACTCATCATACCATCATCATAGATGCAAGCATTTATGGTAGTCGTAAAAGAAAACCGAGCAATAACCGTATTGCATGAAGAAGAAGAAGAGAAAACTTACTTACCTTTAGTCCTTGAAAAGGAAGAAATTGATGGTGTGGAAAGAACAACCATGGTGTGGAGGAGTAGAGTGGGAGTGAGTGGGGAAAAAGGAAGTGCACGAATGGAGAAAGGGTCATGTAAATGGTAGAATGAAGTGAGGATTCCTTTTATAGTATGAGGAGAAAAATTAGATACATGACCAAATGCACGGTCGTGTAATTTGGATGTTGTATGTCGAGTGAGGCGCTGTGGTTCAGGTACACGATCGTATATCTCGTTCGTGTTCCATGGGAGAGCATTCTGTGAGATCAGATACACGATCATGTATACGAGAGTGTACCTTGTTCGTGTATCGAGAGGGTGTTCTATGGGTTAGATACACGACCAGGTACACGAGTGTGTACCTTGTTCGTGTATCAAGAGGGGTGTTCTGTGGGTTAGATACACAATCAGGTACACGAGCGTGTACCTTGTTCGTGTATCTAATTTTGCCTTCTGTAGGTCAGATACACGACCAGGTACACGAGCGTGTACCTTGTTCGTGTATCCAATTGTGCCTTTTGTGGGTCAGATACACGACCAGGTACACGAGCGTGTACTTTGTTCGTGTATCTCTGATATATACACAATGAGCATATTTTGAAGTGCACGGGAGGGCACACCATGACATATTCCCCTTTTGTACTGCAAAGTCAATTTAGACACCCTCTGGTATGTGTGAGAAACCGGATACACCACTAGTGTACCTGGTTGTGCAGATCAAAGTACATACCTGTCATCACTTCATCTTGCACTCCCTTGAAAAGATCTTCCATCCTGAATTTTCCTACACTTAGAGCTTAAAAGAAGCTCTATTAAGGTGACTTTCATAGAATCCAAACTTGGTTAACCCTTCTGTAGCTTGCTGTCCTGCAAAAGTTAATCCAAAACAACGGTTGATAATAAAGAAAGTAAAGAGTAAGGAAGAAAACTTACCTAAGCAACATGGGTTGCCTCCCAAGAAGCGTTGCTGTTTAACGTCGTTAGCTCGACGTAATGAACCGATGGAGCTTAAATGGAGATGAGAATGAGGTTCAACTCCTCCTTTTCTTCCAAAACTATTTTGTCCCCTAAGTAATGCTTAAGCCTTTGGCCATTCACCTTGAAAATGCCTTTCTCCGGGTGTTCCAACTCAACTGTGCCGTAGGGAAAAACCCTTTGTATCCGGAATGGACCGGACCATCTTAATTTAAGCTTCTTAGGGAACAATTTCAACCTAGAGTTGAAAAGTAATATAAAGTCCCCTTCATTAAACTGTCCATTCCGTGGTAGCTGAGCGTCATGAAACTTCTTGGCTTTCTCTTTGTATATATATGAATTGTCATATGCCATGAGCCTCCATTCATCTAGCTCATTAAGTTGCATCCTTCGATGTGCTCCAAACCGGCTGAGATCTAAATTGGTAGATTTGATCGCCCAAAATGCCTTGTGCTGAATCTCAATTGGTAATTGACAAGCTTTCCCATAGACCAATCGATATGGAGTAGTATCAAGGGGGGTTTTGTAAGCTATCCGATATGCCCACAAAGCATCATCTAACTTCTCGGCCCAGTTGAGATATGAACTTCATTAAGATACGCTTTAGGTCCCTATTTGAAACCTCCACTTGCCCATTAGTTTGGGGGTGATACGGCGTAGCAAGACGGTGAGTCACCTCATATCGCTTGAGAATCTTTTCTACTTGCGAATTATAAAAGTGTGTACCTCTGTCACTTATAAGTACCCGTGGGACCCCGAATCTACAAAAGAGCTTCTTCAAGAATTTAACAACCACCTGAGAGTCATTAGTCGACAAGGCTTGTGCCTCTACACGTAATCCATAGCTACCAATATGTATTATTTTTGAAGGAAGGAGGAAAGGGCCCCATAAAGTCAATGCCCCACACATCAAATACTTCACACTTTAATATGTAGTGTTGTGGCATTTCATTCCTTTTTGATATGTTACCATCCCTTTAGCATCGGTCACGACCATCCCTTTAGCATCGGTCACATTGAGCTATATATCTCTGAGCATCCCTAAACAATGACGGCTAGTAAAATCTTGCTTCCAATACTTTGTGCGCCGTCCTATTGGCACTATGATGTCCTCCCGTTGGCCCACTGTGACAGTGGAATAAGATTTTCCATCCTTCTTCATGGGAAACACACCTTCGAATCATCTGATCGGTACAAATTCTGAATAAATGTGGATCCTCCCAGTAGTAGTGCTTCAATTCGGTGAAAAATTTCTTCTTCTGTTGCTTGTTCATATCCTTAGGAAGGGCCTTTGCCACTAGGAAATTGGCAATATCAGCAAACCATGGATAATATCATCTTCAACGGTCTTGATGGCATACAATCGTTCCTCAAGGAACTCATTGTTGATCTCAACTTCGTTTGGTCTTTATAAGCAGGGATTCTCCAAATGTGACAGGTGGTCGGCTGCTAGATTCTTGGCACCTTTTTTATCCCTTATCTCAAGATCAAACTCTTGAAGAAGTAAAATCCACCAAATGAGGTGTGGCTTTGCATCCTGTTTTGTCAGCAAGAATTTCAAGGCGAAATGATTTGTGTATACGATGACCCTAGATAAGATGAGATATGGTTTGAACTTGTCAAAGGCAAAGACAACTGCCAACAACTCCTTCTCAGTGGTTGTATAGTTTTCTTGTGCAAGAGTGAGTGTTTTGCTGGCATAATGAATGGGTTGAAAGGGAATGTATAGTTTTCTTGTCTTTTCGCTGACCCAAAACAACTCCCACAGCCGAGTCACCAGCATCACACATAATCTCAAAGGGAATGTCCCATGTTGGTGTGACCATGATAGGTGCAGTGATGAGTTTTTGCTTGAGGAGTTCAAATGCATCAATGCATTCCTGGTTGAAGTCAAAGGAGGTATCCTTCTCCAAAAGTTTTGTCATTGACCTCACAATTTTCGAAAAATCTTTGATGAATCATCGATAGAACCCTACATGGCTAAGAAAACTTCGTATTGCCTTAACCGAAGATAGTGGGGACAATTTAGAAATTGCTTCGATCTTTACTTCATCCACTTCTATGCCTTTCTTGGAGATTTTATGACCCAAAACAATACCTTCCTTCGCCATAAGATGACACTTCTCCCAATTTAGGACCAGGTTAGTATCTTCACAACGTTGCAACACTAACTCAAGATGGTGTAGGCACTCATCAAAAGAATTCCCGAAAATAGAAAAATCATCCATGTATACCTCCATCTTGTCTCCTACCATATCCTCAAAAATAGCCATCATGCATCGCTGAAAGGTGGCTGGAGCGTTGCATAATCCGAAAGGCATGCGTCGATAAGCGAAGGTCCCAAAAGGGCATGTGAATGTCATCTTTTCCTAGTCTTCAGGTGTGATAGGAATCTGAAAATATCCAGACATCCCATCGAGGAAACAGTAATATACATGACCAGCTAACCTTTCAAGCATTTGGTCCATAAATGGAAGAGGAAAATGATCCTTTCGAGTTGAATCATTTAGCTTGCGGTAATCTATACAAACTCTCCATTCAGTGACAGTTCTCATCTGGATAAGTTCATTTTTTTCATTCGGTACCACTGTCATACCGCCTTTCTTCGGGACTATTTGAATGGTGCTCACCCATGAGCTATCAGAAATCGGGTAGATCATTCCTGCATCAAGCAATTTGATGATTTCCTTTTTCATAACATCTCTCACATTTGGATTAAGTTGGCCTTGCGGTTGTACCACCGGCTTAACACAATCTTCCATCAGAATTTTATGTGTACAAAATGATGGGCTAATCCCCTTTATATCTGCAATTTTCCATGCAATTGCTTTCTTGTGTTGTCCTAGGACATGCAATAACCTTTCCTATTGATCTCGATCCAGATTTGATGTAATTATGACTGGAAGTTTAGAATCTTCTTCCAAAAATGCATATTGAAGGTAGTTTGGCAGTTGTTTCAATTCTAGCTTAGGTGGTTCCTCAATTGAAGGTTTTGATCTCTGAATGGTGGATCTATTCATATCTTCAAAGCTTCTTTCTTCTCTCAACTTAGGATTATTATTAAGCTGATTGACAACTGCTCTAATCATCATATTTTCAGGTTGCTCTTTCTCCCCATTCATCCAACACAATTCCAATGCATCACCAATCAATAGGTCTTGCAATGAATCCGAAACTGTGAAGTCAAGGTAGTCGATTGCATAGCATGTATCATCATGGTGCAGGCTTTGTTTAAGGACGTCAGGCATTTTCACAATGACCTCTTCATTTCCTACTCTCAACACTAACTTCCCATCCCCAACATCAATTATGGCTCTAGCAGTAGCCAAAAATGGCC
Source organism: Laguncularia racemosa (assembly GCA_037954665.1). Taxonomy (NCBI): domain Eukaryota; kingdom Viridiplantae; phylum Streptophyta; class Magnoliopsida; order Myrtales; family Combretaceae; genus Laguncularia; species Laguncularia racemosa. The sequence continues at coordinate 242,796 of JBBMOL010000167.1, forward strand.
TCCCCAATATAAGAGGGACCTCCACATCTGCTTCCATGTCAAGGATGACGAAATCCGCCTGGAAGATGAAGTCTTGCACCTTCACTAATACATCTTCAATTACTCCTCTTGGGAATTTGACTGATCGATCAGCTAACTAAAGACTCATTCTAGTCGGTTTCGGCTCTCCAATACCCAATTTCTGGAACATCTTGTATGGCATCAAATTAATGCTGGCTCCTAAATCAGCTAATGCCAATTCTTTAGATAAATTCCCTATCAAGCAAGGGATGGTAAAGCTCCCAAGATCTTTTAACTTCTTTGGGAGTTTGTTCTAAATTACCACAGAGCATTCTCCTCCTAAAGTTACAGTAGAGAACTCTTCAAGCTTCCTTTTGTTCGATAGCAACTTTTTTCAAAAAATTTGCATATCATGGCATTTATGATAATGCCTCAACCAGTAGAAGGTTGATATGCAATTACTTGAATATCTTTAAAAATTTGCTATAGTACTCATCTGTTCTGTCCTTCTTAAGTTGTGCTGGATAAGGAACATTAGGCTTGTATTCTGGGATTAATTGAGGTGATGATTTCTCTTTAGGTGATTTTTCTGAATGCTTTCCGCCTTCTTTGAGAACTGCTTGTTCTTTTGCTGGTTCAGTCACCTGACTCTCTTCTTCTTGAACCTTTGGTTGTAGTTCCTTACCACTTCGTAATGTGATAGCCTTAACAGGTTCTCTAGGGTTGGTTTCCGTGTTTCCCGATAGTGAACCTTGAGATCTCTCTAACAAAAGCTTAGCTATCTGACCGACCTGGTTTTCAAGATTGTGTATTGATGCCTCATGATTCCTTAGAGTCGTGTCTTGATTTTTCATAATCAAATTTAAGGACTTCTGTCTCTCTTTTGAATCCTTGATGAATTTTGTGAGAAGATCTTCAAGTGGCAGTTTGGAACTCTGGACCGGTGGCCTCTAATAACTTGGTGGAGGATTCGGATTGCCCTTCTGAATATTACTATTATTATTCCAAGAAAAATTTGGGTGATTTCTCTATCTTGGGTTATAAGTATTGCTATATGGATTGTTTTAGGGCTGAATTGGGTTTCCCAAATAATCCACTTGCTCCGTTTGCCCTTCCTCACCACCTGAGGGTTCCATAATAGCCAGCTGATGTTGTGAGATGGCCAACTCGTCGATCTTTCTAGATAAAGCCTCAACTTTGGACATGATAGAAGTAGCCACATCCACTTCAAGAATGCCTGCCACCTTCTTTTCTTTGCCCCTACCATGTGACCATTCATAATTATTCGCAGCCATGTCTTCAAAAAGAGTCAAACTTTCTTCAGGAGTTTTATGGTTCAAGGTGCCACCAGCTACGGTATCTACTGTTTATCTCGTTTGATAGTTCAACCCATTATAAAATATCTAAACTTAAAGCCACTCTAGGATCCCATGGTGCAGGCATTTCCGCATTAAGTCCTTGAATCTCTCCTAGGTTTCATACAACGTCTCCATGTCATGCTGATGATAAGATTGAATCTCATCTCAAAGTTTAGCAGTCTTTGAAGGAGGGAAGAATTTGTCCATAAACTTCTTAATCAGACCTTGCCATGTAGTAATGGAGTTCCTCGGTAAAGAATTCAGTTACTGCTTAGCCTTGCCTTTCAAAGAGAATGGGAAGAGCCTGAGGCGGATCGCATCATCACTAACTCCATTAAATTTGAAGGTATCGCATATCTCTAGAAAGAGTTGGATATGCGCATTTGGATCTTCATCCTGTAAACCATCAAATTGAGTATATTGCTGCACCATCTGAATCACGGCAGGCTTAAGTATTAATTTTGGCCTGGCAAAATCAGAATTGGTTCTAGGTGGCTCATTAGCTCGGCCATCTCTATTATTAACCAGTTGATGATTCGGGGGATCCACAACAACATTTCCTTGATTCAGCTCTTGAGCACGACCATTAACTTGATCAGCCATTTCTTCCTTCAATGATTCTCCTTGAATACCAATTGATGTTGACTCAGTCGAGTGTTGCTTTTTCTAATAACAACGAATAATTTTCTCTGGCTCAAGATTAAAAATAGCAAGTTCCTTGGAGCGACTTCTGGTAATGCACTGTAAACGTAATACAAATCAATTATGAGCTCCAAATTCTCAAGAGGAAAAGAGAAGAAAGATAAGAAAGAAATAAATTGGTTAAATTAATAAGTAAAAAGTGTTTCTAATATTGGCGTTTCCCCGGCAATGGCGCCAAAAACTTGATCGTTGCCAATCATAGTTTTAATAAATTGAATTCTTGTTCTTAATCTTACTACGAAGCAATAGGCAAGTGCACCTATCGTAGCGTAATATAGCAAGTAAGCACAAGGTCGTCCCTCAGAGATACACCAATTACTAGTACTAACTCCGTTCCTATTATCTAACCGTCGCTTAATAATGTTGTTTGAAACTTGATTACTCTAATCTCAAAACTAACAACTCACTAACAACAATGGTTCTGAAGATTTATCAATTAACAAAAGCAACCTAGATCTTATTCTACTCCTTCTCTATCATGTAATTCATTAGATTTTTGAAGATTGTCATAATTGACTTCTTATACTGTCGAATTTTGATACGTTCAGAATGTATATAAAATAAAAGCACAACAGCAACAAGTGCACTGGTCGTATCAAGTAATAGAGTGGTGAAAAGTAAGGTTGTCGATCCCTCGAGGAACCAATAGAGTATTAGACCTATGGAAATTCTTATCAATATCTAGGTGATTAAAAAGGGGTTTTGAAATGTCTAAGCTAAAAATTTAACTTAAAGCAAACAAGGAGAATGTTATGAAGAATCTATCAATTATGAACGAGGGAAATTAGAATTCATCCTAGATTCGTTAATCAAACTGCTACCATGTTATATCAACTAGTGGTTATAAGGTTATTCAAGTGAGTTTAGAAAATCCTTTTTAGGGAAGTTAACCTTAAATCAATTAGTCGGCTTCCGCGTCTCCAATTAACCAAGGAATCAAAATTATGATCATACACCTCCCGATGCTACAAACAACTAATGCCCTAAATCAATTAACCCTAATCCCTTAGTGATTAATTAACAAGAAACATTGCATTGTGCCCTCCATAAACTCTAATTAAACCAATTATCGCAACTCCCATATTGACAATCAGTTTAATTAAGAATTCCTAACAAGTCCTAATCAAGTCCCGTATCAAAAGGATTTCTAACAATTATAATCAAAGACCAATTATAATTGAAATCAAAGGAATTGCAATCATGAATAATCTTAATAATTCCTAATCATATAACATGGCTACAATTATCCTTTTAACATTCTAGTGTTTCATCCAATTTCCCAAGGAAAAGACTTAGCAATTCATGGAGATAAAGACATGATTATGATTCAAGGAGATTCATGCAAAAGAAATCATATTCAATAGTTGGATCAAATACTTGAATTGCATATAAGAGATAAAGTTCAGAAATCACCAATTCAACAATATAAATAAAACCTTAATTGCAAGGAACTCCATAAATCCTTCACAAAGGATGATAATCTCCACCAAGATCACAAAGTTTTCTCCAAGATTTGATCTCCAGAATTCTCCCTTAAAACTAGGTTAAAACTACTTTAAGAACAAGAAAAAATGACCAAAGATCCCCTACAAATCGACCTAGGACCTATATATATGCAAGGGGAGGTGAGGAGATGCAATTAAAATAAGACCGGCCCAAGGTCGACAGCCTTCGTTTAAGTCGGCCATAAAGGCTGGCGGTGTTACATGGAAAGCCGGCCATAAAGGCCGGCGGCCTTGATTTTTCCTTTGCCATCCTTCAATCTTTTCATGCTTCAATTTGTATGAAATCTCTCTAAATTGATTAAGCTTTGAACTCAAAGTCCTCTAACATCTGAAATGTAAAAATAAACATGATTAAGTATCATTTCCTTGTGATTTCTCTAAAATCCATAATGAATTCTTGCAAATTACTTAATGAATTATGAGTAAAATATGCCTTTATCAACTCCCCCACACTTAAACTTTTGCTTGTCCTCAAGCAAAATAAAACCAGAAAGAAATCCATCCTAGAAAGTACAAAAATTTTCATTATCATACAAACTTGAACATCTGTCATCTCTACTTCTGACTCACTACTTTGTGATGCCCACCACTCAAACCAAACTGGGAATATGTGATTAGAGTACTATACTTAAAATTAACCAACTAATTTAGAGAAAACAAACTTTAATCCAAGCGTTTAACCTAAGAATTCTTATTCCAAAAGTAGATATTCAGTCCTAAAGGAAAAACACTCATTTAAACTTCACTGGCAATTAGCAAGCATATGATCCTTCCCATCACTTCTTTAAACAGGTAAACATAAAATGAAAGCATATGGTATTAATTCCTTTCCTAGATTTTCTCCCTTTTTATTATAAGTCCAATGTAACTTATTGATGAGCATTCACTAAAACTCTACTTTTTTTCTCTCTCTCTCTCTCTCTTTTTTTATTACTATAAAATAAGTTCGTGTATTGAACTTTTGCTTATCCGCCCTTATCGCTATAGTGAGATCATTGATTCAGCACATCCGGGCTCATCACCCAAGTGACCAGGTTTTAAAGGGACCTCATCGAACTCTCCCTCACTCTAGCATCCAAGTTTGGATACTCTTAACTCAATTACCTGAGTCATTAGAGTAAGGCAACTTATTTCATTTGAATGCTATACAGAATTAAGACTTTTTTATAAGGGATCACTAAGTGAGGAGTTTCCCTTACCTCTTTCATTAGATGTTGAAAAGCTTTCAAAGCAACTTTCAAGAAGATATACTAGCTAGAGAAGAGACCCGAAGTAGACCTGTTTATCTTTCACAAGAGGACTCAATTGACTCTTAAACTTCAAATTATAAGGCTAAAAACTAGGTAAATTTGATTTCTAAAGATTTTATTCATTAATTTTAACTAAGTACAAGAATCACAATAGTGGTGAGTAGGGCATAATAATGAGTTATTATTTTTAATAAATCATAAACAGATGCAAAAGGCTATTTTTTTTTTTTTTTGGTATAATCTCTAGATTTCCATCAAACTTTTTGAAAAAATTGGCCTAAAAATTGTCAGATAACTCAGGGACAAATACAGTTCAAGATAATGGAAGAGTATGATCATCAAAGCACAGAACAAGCAATACTCATCTCAACTTTTTAATACCTACATTCCCTTGCCCACACTTAATGATGTGCCGAAAGGGGGTCAAGCACAATCAACTAAAAGGGATGAATTGTCAATGATCATCCACGCCACAAACAAAGGAAAAGCCTCAATATTCCAAATGAAAATCCGAAATTGTGATGAATTACAATATATCAAATGACGATTGCTAGAAGGGAAAACGAAATGGTATTCAAATTCAATTCAAAGGTGCTTTCAAATTTCGAAATTAGAACCCTAATTTCCAAAGAACAAAAACAACATAAAATAACTAATTCCTCACCAGATATGACGCACTAGTTTGGAGTTAGGATCAACTTGTAATTTGTTGATATGACTCACAACAAATTCAAGTCCACTCGCCACAATTTCACTAATGAAATTGATAAGAGCAATATGCTTGCAAGAGGAGACTCTCACGGCACAAAGGGGTTGTTTTCTCAATGTTCAAAAAGCTCCTCAAAAACCCTAATTTGCAAGTATTTATACTTGCACCTTTTAGGGTTAGAATGACTAAAAAATCACAACTATGCCACTATAGGGTGGCCGGTCCTAAAGGTAAAATACAACCAAATAAAATGTCCTATAAAGCTTACAAAATAAATGGTTCAAACATAAATTACAAGTAAAGAAAATAATCTTCGGTAGGCTAGCTTCATGATGGAATCCGTCGGTTCAACTCATCGCCGGTTCAGGTCGGTCCATAAATAACCCACAAGCTGAGTCTTAGTGAGTTTATCCATCGCCTTGTGAAACGAAATAAGCATACCTGTTGGAATATACAATTCATGAATAAGATAAAAGAGGTTAGATAATAATTTATTCCGAGGTTGATCTGCTTGAAATGGGCCCTCATTGCCAAGATTTGAAATCCTTCAATTTTTGTCCTAATGATAGGTCTTGTCGGATTTTGATTCCCATCATCTCCTTGGACCTCAAAAAGATTTGACCTCAAATCTTGTAGTTCAAATGCAGCAGAGACTCTGTTTCCCAAAAGTAATCCATCTGAAGGAGTATCTCTACAGAATCCCAATATCTGAAATACTATAGTAGATGATTGTTTTCTTTCCTCCATCTCTAGGATGTATCTCTCTTGTAACAAAAACAAGGACTCATTATCGACTGATGTTTCCTCTATCTCAACACTTTCCAACGAGTTTGTTTCCTTTGACTCATCCCTGTTATGCTGATCCCTAGAGTCTTCTAACAATTGGTCCAACTGATCATTACCTTCAGAAACCTCTGAAGGTTGGCACAGTGGTGTTTGACATCTTTCATCTGTGGAACCCTTATCTTCAAGTGAAGGCATTTGTAGCTCTGCACACTCTGAGCCTCTAGGTGGTCTAAATTCCATTTCTGGGAATGGTTTAAGTCCAAAATTACCAACTCTATCTTCTCTAAGAGCATGATAATCTCCCTTTGCTCTAGGTGGCTCCTGAAGGTTTACCACTGGTGGTGGTGGCAATGTCATCCTATCAATCTTTGTTGCTAATGTAGTAACAAGTTTTCTAAGGTCCCGAAGTTGTTCATCTAAGGTCCTCCTACCTGCAACATTAGAACCCTGACCTCCACCCATTCGACTATATGCTACATCACTCATTCCTCCATTCACACTATTAATAGACATTTTTATGGATGCAATCTATTTGATGTACCAATGTAATGTCTAGTAATTGTAGCACACTTGCTTCACAAAAACAATTCACGCCAAAAACCAACTCACTCCGCCACTTATACACTTTACATACAACACAATAAATTCACGCAACAATAATATGTTGCAACTCTTCACTTCCATGGTAGCAACAAACAAAACTAACTAAAATGCTCCTTTAAATGGCAACAACAACAAGAAACGGCAACAACAACTATACACTCCACTTCCACCGCAACTTACATACATACACGGCAACAAATTCACAAGTGACAACCTTAATGCAACTTTGCCACAAATGGTAAGAATCAATTTCAAATTCAAATGAAATATAATCAATACCACTCTTAACTACTTGAAGTAAATGGATGTGTTTCAATTCAAATTGTTTCCTTTTCTTCCACACAATTCAAATCTGGAAATTATACACTTTCACTTCCAATTTGCACAACACAACACCATATATGCTCCTACTCAATCACGGTGCATTTCTCCACTTGTATAACATTCTTCAACCGAAATAAACATAAGAAGGCAGCATTTAAATTTGAAAATCAATTCACTTTACTAATTGCAACTCCTCCACATTTGGTAAGATGCAAATTTTCAAATTCAAACAAGCACAATTAACTCCTTCACTCTTAATGCTTGTTTTGAAATCAAATAACTTCCTTTTTTACACACTAATCAAATCTGGAAAATTGCAAATATCCTCCACAATTCTGAATTCAACAATGCAAAAACAAACATAATTCCCTTCCTACACAATTTGCACTTCCGAAATTGCACTACCTTCCTCTCCTTCACGGTGAAGTCAAGACAAAAAATTACAACAAGATGTCCACTTCTACAACAACAAGTTTCAACTTCCCAAGTAAGATACTCACGCCAATTAGTACCAATACAAACAATTCAATTAATCCTCAATTTCAACAAGGATCAATCACGCAAACATCAAGGTAACAACAACAAAAAAAATACATTCACTTGATCCGAATTTCCACTCCCTTGCAATTCGGTTCACAAAGGTAATACCAAAAACTTTCAATTCCCAAAACTTCAATCAACAAAACCCTTCTCATATACCTTCAATTAACTTACGGCAAGATGGAAACAAAGGACAATCCTAATTGCAACAATTCCTCCTCTTAACCATAAGCAACTCACGGCAATAGGAAGATAACAATATAAGGATAAAAAATCTCAAATTCAACAATCCCTCCTCTTAACCTTAAGCTCTGATACCAAATTATGATGTGCCTAAAGGGGGGTCAAGCACAATCAACTAAAAGGGATGAATTGTCAATGATCATCCACGCCACAAACAAAGGAAAAGCTTCAATATTCCAAATGAAAATCCGAAATTGTGATGAATTACAATATATCAAATGACGATTGCTAGAAGGGAAAACGAAATGGTATTCAAATTCAATTCAAAGGTGCTTTCAAATTTCGAAATTAGAACCCTAATTTCCAAAGAACAAAAACAACATAAAATAACTAATTCCTCACCAGATATGATGCACTAGTTTGGAGTTAGGATCAACTTGTAATTTGTTGATATGACTCACAACAAATTCAAGTCCACTCGCCACAATTTCAATAATGAAATTGATAAGAGCAATATGCTTGCAAGAGGAGACTCTCACGGCACAAAGGGGTTGTTTTCTCAATGTTCAAAAAGCTCCTCAAAAACCCTAATTTGCAAGTATTTATACTTGCACCCTTTAGGGTTAGAATGACTAAAAAATCACAACTATGCCACTATAGGGTGGCCGGTCCTAAAGGTAAAATACAACCAAATAAAATGTCCCATAAAGCTTACAAAACAAATGGTTCAAACATAAATTACAAGTAAAGAAAATAATCTTCGGTAGGCTAGCTTCATGATGGAATCCGTCGGTTCAACTCATCGCCGGTTCAGGTCGGTCCATAGATTACCCACAAGCTGAGTCTTAGTGAGTTTATCCATCGCCTTGTGAAACGAAATAAGCATACCTGTTGGAATATACAATTCATGAATAAGATAAAAGAGGTTAGATAATAATTTATTCCGAGGTTGATCTGCTTGAAATGGGCCCTCATTGCCAAGATTTGAAATCCTTCAATTTTTGTCCTAATGATAGGTCTTGTCGGATTTTGATTCCCATCACTTAAGAATATACAGTGTCCACACTGTCTCACATCAATGCAAATAACAAAATAGAAGGAAATAAGACAAAAGGAACTAGTACTCCCCTGGTATAACATGTAGAAGCCATATTTAAATCCCATCAAAGTTGAACTTTGAGAGATTGGTCCTTGTGAACATTCACCTTGCATTTTCCTAAAACAAATTAAAAGAAAACCAACGAAACATAATAAAGTAAACGTAAATATGGGCTGCCTCCCATAGAGCGCTTGTTTTATAGTCACCAGCCTGACTATCAGGGTTTGTCATCTTAGCTTAAATCAAGGAGTTTAAACAACTCCTCCAACACCATCGTCTTTAGATTAGGATTCTAAGCTTCCTTCCATGGTATGGTGCCCTTCTTTTCAGCTTCCACCAATGTTTTGTAAGTGGATATCAACAAACTTACCTACTGGATGTCTACCCTTGACCACCTCAGGATTTCCCTATGTTCATCCAACTGGCCTTGAATCTGCTGCTGCAATTCTCTTGTCATAGGCGCTGGATTAATGTGAGGCCATGGATTTCCTAAATTCAAACACTCATAATTAAACAATTGATTAGAAAAGACATTAGGTTCAAGTGTCTGCATGGGCATTAATGTCGTCACTGGTGGCTTCTCATAGTGGTCAATCTTCTCGAAAGCAACAACATTTTCAGTCTGGGGTACTTGCTCACAGCCTTTGTTTTCTTGCTCATCCTCATCCCCCCAATCATCTATCTCATTCAAGACAGCTTCAAGAGTGGTTTGCCCTACATCTTCCTCCACATCATTGTTAGTAATTTCACCGTCAGCAGATATGTCAGAATACATTGCTTTCTCATTAGACAAAAACACAGGATCATACATATCAAATGTTACCTAGTCATCTAATGCTCTAAGGGTGAGCTGACCTTGTCCTACATCAATTAGAGCTTGACTTGTGGCTAGGAATGATCTACCTAGAATGAGTGGAATGCCCTCATCTTCTTCCACATCCAGTATGACAAAGTCCACTGGAAATATGAATTTATTGACCTTGACTATGACATCTCCACTGTACCCTTGGAAAACCTTGAGCTCTTATCAGCTAGCTGCACAGTGATTGGTCTCCTCTTGCACTTTTGTGGCTTTATTCCAAGCTTCCTAAAAACTGAAAGTGGCATTAAATTAATACTTGCACCAGAATCAATCAAATCATTCTCAAAATCAATATTACTAATGGTACAAGGGATACTGAAACTTCCCTGATCTTTCAGCTTTCTAGGTAGCTGAGTAGATTTCTTCTCTATGACAACTGAACTCTCGCCAAGAAGCATTACTTTCTCAACACTCTCCATGGATCTTTTGTTAGAGAGAAGTTCTTTCATGAATTTGGCATAGGATGGAATTTTCTTCAAGGCCTCTAAGAGAGGTATATTGATTTGAAGCCCTTAAATATGTCACAAAACCTGGCAAACTGGGCTTCCAACTCCCTCTGCTTGAGTCTTCCTGAGAATGGGATAGGTGAAACATAAGGCTGCAACACTGGTGCTTTGGATGTGAGTTCCTCCTCCTTCTACTTACCTTTCTCTAGATCTTTCTCTTGAATTTTTACCTGCCTTTCAGCTTTCTTCACCTCCTTACCACTCCTTAGCATGATGGCATTGACATGATGGGTGTTCTCCTCAGTTTTGCTAGGTAAAGACCCTGAGGGTCTAGTACTTAGCTGCTGTGCAATTTGACCGAGTCGACCCTCCAAGTTTCTGATAGAAGCTTGTTGGTTTTGCAAGAGGGTGTCAGTCTTTTGCATGTAGCTACTCATGAGCTCTTCCATCTGAGTGGGTTGCTGTTGAGAATAGGCATTCCGAGTAGAGGCTTGTTTGGGAAATCCAGGGGGTGGGTTAAGTGCTTAATTCTCATTCCTCCACGAGAAGTTTGGATGATTGTGCCACCGAGGATTGTATGTATTCGAATATGGTCCTTGAGTACCTCTCTAGAGGTTGCCTACAAAGTTTACCTGCTCTCCACTAGATGGAGCTGACGACTTTCCAGCCATGCACTCACTAGCTGAGTGAGGTCCTGAGCAAATTTCACAACTAGAAGATGGATTAGCATTAAAAGAATTTGAAGAGGTGAGTCTACTTACTTGAGTGGTGAGGGCAACTATCTGAGTAGTCAATTGAGCCATACTGACATTGTCATTCACTGAAGCCACTCTTGTACCACTTCTCTCATTCTGCCAATTGTATGCACTAGAGGCCATCTCTTCTATCAATGCACTGGCCTCTAAGTAAGTTTTTCCCATTAGTGTACCCCCAGCTGCAGCATCCACAAGAGTCCTCAATGTCTCATCCAGACTCAAGTAAAAGATCTCAATAAGGAGATTGTCTGGTAAACCATGATGTGGGCATTTTCTAGTTGCTTCCTTGAATCTCTCCCATGCCTCATAAAGTGATTCACCACTAAACTTTGTAAAGTTAGTGATGTCACTTCTTAGTTTGGCTGTCCTAGCTGGTGGGAAGAATCTCTCTCAAGAACTTAGTTGATAGGTCTTCTCAGGTAGTGACAGATCCCTGGGGCAATGAATAAAACCAAACTCTAGCTTTATCCCTCAATGAGAAAGGGAAAAGTTGTAGTCTTATGGCATCATCAGTGACACCATTCTGCTTGACAGTGTTGGTGTATTAAAGGAACCCAGCAAGATGATCATCAGGGCTCTCATTTGAATACCCTAAAAACTGACTCGATTGCACCATCTGAATGAGTGCCGGTTTAAGCTCAAAATTGTTGGCTTGTATAGCTGGCCTAACAATGGGCGGTTCCTGAATCCTAGGAACAAAGAAATCTCTAAATGCTCACTGAACACCCTGAATCTGGCGATTATCCTCATTTGCCATCTCTTTTACTTGTTCTCTCTACTTGTTGTCTCTTTTAATCTGACGTAGAGTACGCTCAATCTCATATCGAATGGTAGGAGATCAGCACTCCTACTCCTGCTCATGTAACACCTGCAAAGAGACCAAAAGCCAAGAAAAACGTAAAATTGCACCTAGACTACCAACAGAACTACAAAATCTAATATTTATTAGTTCCTTGGCAACGGTGCCAAAAACTTGATACGCTTAGAATGTATATAAAAAAAGCGCAATAGCAGCAAGTGCACTGGTCGTATCAAGTAATAGAGTGGTGAAAAGTAAAGTTGTCGATCCCTTGAGGAACCAATAGAGTACTAGACCTATGGCAATTCTTATCAATATCTAGGTGATTAAAAAGGGGTTTTGAAATGTCTACGCTAAAAATTTAACTTAAAGCAAACAAGGAGAATTTTATGAAGAATCTATCAATTATGAACGAGGGAAATTAGAATTCACCCTAGATTCGTTAATCAAACTGCTACCATGTTATATCAACTAGTGGTTATAAGGTTATTCAAGTGAGTTTAGAAAATCCTTTTTAGGGATGTTAACCTTAAATCAATTAGTCGGCTTCCGCGTCTCCAATTAACCAAGGAATCAAAATTATGTTTATACACCTCCCGATGCTACAAACAACTAATGCCCTAAATCAATTAACCCTAATCCCTTAGTGATTAATTAACAAGAAACATTGCATTGCGCCCTCCATAAACTCAAATTAAACCAATTATCGCAACTCCCGTATTGACAATCAGTCTAATTAAGAATTCCCAACAAATCTTAATCAACTCCCGTATTAAAAGGATTTCTAAAAATTATAATCAAAGACCAATTATAATTGAAATCAAAGGAATTGCAATCATGAATATTCCTAATCATATAACATGGCTACAATTATCCTTTTAACATTCTGGGGTTTCATCCAATTTCCTAAGGAAAAGACTTAACAATTCATGGAGATAAAGACATGATTATGATTCAAGGAGATTCATGCAAAAGAAATCATATTCAATAGTTGGATCAAATACTTGAATTGCATATAAGAGATAAAGTTCAAAAATCACCAATTCAACAATATAAATAAAACCTTAATTGCAAGGAACTCCACAAATCCTTCACAAAGGATGATAATCTCCACCAAGATCACAAAGTTTTCTCCAAGATTTGATCTTCTCAATTATCCCTTAAAACTAAGTTAAAACTACTTTAAGAACAAGAAAAATTGACCAAAGATCCCCTACAAATTGACCTAGGACTTATATATATGCAAGGGGAGGCGAAGAGATGAAATCAAAACAAGACTGGCCCAAGGCCGGTAGCCTTCATTTAAGCCAGCCATAAAGGCCGGCGGTGTTGCATGGACAACCGACCATAAAGGCCGGCGGCCTTGATTTTTCCTTTGCCATCCTTCAATCTTTTCATGCTTCAATTTGTATGCAATCTCTCCAAATTGATTAAGCTTTGAACTCAAAGTCCTCCAACATCTGAAATGTAAAAATAAACATGATTAAGTACCATTTCCTTGTGATTTCTCTAAAATCAATAATGAATACTTGCAAATTGCTTAATGAATTATGAGTAAAATATGCCTTTATCAAATTCTCTAGTCAAGTTAACTACTTTCTCAAGTATATTAACCTATCTAATCCTAGGTTTATCAAATAGGATCTCTCCTTAGTTAATAGCAACCTAGAATTGCATAAAGCACGTGAATTCGCATCAAAATAATTGATGTAAATAGAAGACTCTTGTTTCCTATCTTTAGAAGAATAATTAAATCTCATTAATTGCATTAGATCTAATCATATGAGTAATTTCTCAATTAACTAATATGATATCACACATAAATTCATATTCCGAATCTATGAATCTAAGAAACAATTGAAGAACATGCAATTAATCATAAGAAAGTCAACAAATTTGCATTAAAGATCAAATCTTTATCACATGACAGAGAAGTTTCAAATAAAATCTAGATCTAGGGTCTACTCCTCCATAAATTTGACAAAAGAAACACAATTACTAGAAGAATAGATAAAGTTCATGGTCACAACCCTTAAAGATAAAATCTTTTTCTTTGTGGGTCTTCAATCTCCTTTGGAATCGACAAAATCTTCTTTCACTTGCTGTTATGAGAGTGAGAGAAAATGAAAAATTCGTAACCTTCTCTCTAGGGCGAACTGAAGGTCTATTTATACATGTACCCCAATTGGATATATACACGACCGGATACATAAGTAGTGTATCTCGTTTGTGTATCTCATGCTTGCTTCCAGGTGTCCTTATGTGAATATACACGAGCAAGTACATGGGAGTGTACATTGGTTGTGTATTTGAAACGTTATCGAATAGAAGCAAAACTTAGATACACAAGCAAAGTACATGGGCGTGTACTTTGCTTGTGTACTTTCCAGAAATCCGCTTTAATATACATAAGTAAAACAGCAAAGTGCATGGGCGTGTATCTTGCTTGTGTACTTTCCAGAATTTTTTTCTTCACATGTAATGTATCTAATTCCTTCCAAACTTGTTCTGACTCTTCAAAACTCCTTCCTTTAGCTCCAAAACAATCTAGAAGATTTTGAAATTAACATTCATTCCATTAATCACCCTTTTCTTCAACAAATCATCTAAAAATTCAACAATAAAGCACAATTTCATTACTTTAGATAAGGGTATTTTGCGACTTATCAAATAGCGCGGCTCGAGTTTTGGGGCATTACAATTTTTGTGGAGCTTTCTTCCTAAAAGGGTTTCTTGCAAGCTTTAAGCTTATTCACTTGGTATATTTTATCTTCTTCTTTTCAAAGTTTCATCTTTCTTTGTTTTTTATGCATCTTCAGTCATTTTAGATCAATTCTCCAGAAGTTTTTCTGCATTCCTTTTCTTTCGAACTAATTTCTTCATCCATGGTAGATGGGCTTTATTTATTTATTTAATTTTCTAATTTTTTTAATTATTATTGTTTTATCCAATTCATGTTTATTTAATTATTTTATTTATTTATATTAGTAATATGCACAAGTCATGTTGTTTCATGTGTCAAATATAAATGAAAAAGTTAATAAGGTTATAAACCTCGAGCATTTTTTCGATTTAAGGCAGAAATCATGTAGAGATATTCGATAGACAATTCTAAAGTCAATAAGATGCCTAACTTTAACCAAAGTGGTTACCCTAAATTACTATAATATACATAATAAAAACCTTAATACGAGGAATTGAGCCTTAAATCAAACATAAACCCAATATGTTAACTTTATAGCCTTAAAACCAAAAAGGGAAACCTTAAACCTTAAGATAATCAAGCAAAACACTAACTTGACTCAGAAACCCTAAGTTAGCAACTCAAAACCTTAATTTGAATGATAAACCTTAAGACAACAAATCAAAGCCTAAAGCCCTAAATCAAAGCATTGAATCAAACTTAACTCTAAAGTCGAGATAATTTCGTAAAACACCCCAAATCATATAATTCAATATTAGTAGGTAACATTTCTTATCAATTGATGTTGATCCACTTAATTAAGCAAAAATTCATCATTACAACACACAATTGTGGTGTGAATTAAGATGCCAACATAGTTAGGACATTCTGATTTCTAATCACCAATTTCTTTAGTTAAACTAAACTACCCTTAATCCAACTTAATTAAATCACTAAAAAAGCTACTTGAATAACTCATTAGATAAAGGAAAAGCACCCCGGGTCCCCACCTACCCCCTCTCAATTAACAACTAGCCATGTACACATATATTTTACACTTGACACTTGGCACATTGTAAGGGCTATTCTTAAAATAAGGAGAGTAAGGTGGTAGATTAGAGTAAGCTAAGGTGATGTGCCTAAAATCAAGGTCTAAGCACAATCAAATGAACCAAAGGAACACTTTAACTCTCAAATCAATAACCGGTTCAAAAAGGGTAAAATTGCGTGAACCCTAGTGAAGGTGCAATGAGATCCAAATACTCAATGATGCAATTATAATTCTACAATGATAATTTCTTCTAACATAACACTAATCACATATAAATCAACGTGAATAATTCACAATTTCAAAATAAATCTTCAACTCTAAGAACTCCTTTCCACATGTGCTAATCACGGTTCAAGAAGCACACATAAAGGATGAACCGAATTTAAATGCCAAGTACCTCAATTAAGCATAAAAATTTGAAATAATAGGAAACATTTGACCGAGAACTATCTTAATTCACCCCTAGATATTACACACTAGATAAGAAAAGAAATCACAACAAAATGAAATTGATATTACTCACAATTTCAAAGTGTTGCACTCATCACAATTTCAACTCTTGGGATTGAAATTGATAAGAGTCTAATGACAATTAGGAGAACCCTAATCCTCATGCAAAGTGTATCTCAAATGTGAAAAAGATGGCCTCCTCAAACCCTACTTTAAGCAAGTATTTATACTTGCTCCCTTTAGGGTTAGAAAATGCACAAAATTACAACTATGCTACTTTTAGGGTGGCCGATCTTAAATGAAAATTACAATCAAAATGAAAGTGTTCCAAAAGAAAATACAACATAAAATAGTCCATAGAACAATTACAAAGTAACAAATATCATAAATCTTCATGAGCTAATGCTTCGAAATGGAAACAATTGCAGCGGGCCTTTGATTGCAAATTTGATGATATCCTGTGACCATCAACTAGTGTAGGATATGTTGGCATCCCATGGAGAATTATTATTGTACTTGTAAGATTATTTCTCAAATACTTATTAGATAAAAGTAATGAAGTAAAATATGAGTGATTTGGATCATCATCCAAATCTAGTTCTGAAAGCATAAACGGTGTCAAAAAATTTCCCATCATCTCCTTGGGCTTCTGAAAGATTTGCCCTCAAATCTAGAGGATCATTTTTGAAATTGAGCCTTGACATCCCTGTTGGCCTGCTCTCTCTACTATCAAATGTGGTGGAAGTAGTTCTGATCTTTTCTTGAAACTGATGTACCTCAGATGGAGTCATAGGTAACAGTACTATGCGAGACTCGCCCATGCTGAACATGTAGGTGTTCCTATATTAATCATGTAACACCTACTAATCAAACAACCAAGGTCTACCCAACAACAAATGGAATGCATGCATAGGAATCACGTCATATAGGATCTCATCGTGATATTTCTGCCCAACACTTACAGGCACCTTCACCCTTATTGTAACATACATACTACCTTGATTATCCAACCAATGCAAGTTATAAAGGCTAGGATATGGGCTAGTAGACAAATGTAATTTGTCTACCAGTACAACAGATATAACATTCGTGTAACTACCTCTATCAATGATGAGCACACAAAGATTACCTTTGATCCTGCAAGAGGTGTGAAATATGTTCTCCCTCTGAATGTCTTTAGTATCAGGAGATATGGTTAGAACCCTGCGTAACACATTAATAGGTAGATGTTGTTCACCTGTACGGTCCTCATGTGTTTTTGCAATCTAGTCATCATAATACTCCTGCAGTGCTATTAGTAAATCTGTAGGCTCAGTCTGTTCCTCGTCAACCTCAACATCTTCCCTAGCACCTTCCATAACAGTCATCACCCTCTTATTTGGACACTATGCTGCCATATGCCCTAATCCCATGCATTTAAAACATTTGATCTGGCATGCTTTTCCACTAGTAGATCCGGGAACAGTCTACCTCACATATGGTACTATTACCTCTTTACCCTTCCCAGCGGGTATATTTTCTTTGGTAGTGTTTGAGATGGTTTTGTCCACTGCTCTCACGGCCTCACCTATGACCTTTGTTCCCCTTATCGACCGTCAGTTGCTATGGGTCTGGTTATAATACTAGGCCTACTGCTCGGAGCCCTAAACAAGTTGGACCTCCTTTGCCTCTCTACTTTCAAGGCTAACTGAATAGCCTCATTAAGTGTACTATAGCATTGTAGCTCAACAACACATGCTATTTCATATTTCAGACTTGAGACAAAGTGTACTATAGTTTGTTCTGGAGGTTCGATGGACCCACATCTAATCATGAGGGTTTCAAATTCTTGCATATAATCATTCATTATTTTGCCTCCCTACCTTAAAGTCTGTAGTCGCATAAATAGTTCCTATTTGTAGTGTTCAGGAATAAATCTTTTTCTCAACACCCTTTTCATATCCCCCCATGTCTAGATCTCAACCTCTCCATCCTTACGCCTGCCGATAATTAAATTCTTCCACCATAGTGTAGCGTATCCTGTAAACTTGACAGCAGCCAATTGAACTTTGGTATTGTCATCGATCTCATAACATTCAAAGAGACCCTCAACCTTGTCCTCCCAATCTAAATAATCATCAGCTGATCCCTTACCATCATAAGAAGGGATCTATAGTTTCACATACTCCAATCCTCGAGGTGGCCTGAAATCCCTATTCTGATATGGTTTAGCCCCAAAGTTGTCATCCCTTTCTTTCCTGTATGGATGATGATCCTCATCCATCCTTCTATTTAGATTTCTATCTCCCACTACTTTATCTCTCTGAGGATTTTGTGGAGCTACCCGAGGTGGTGCTTGAAGGTTCACCACTGGTGGTTATAGTAATGTCATTTTATTAATCTTAGTTACTAAAGTAGCAACTATGGTAGTAAGATCCTGGAGCTATTCTTCCAAAGTCCTCCTACCTGCAATATTATGGCCCTGACCTCCACCAACCTGGCTATTGGCTTCATTGCTAATTCCCCCATTCACACTTTCATTGGACATGTTATGAGTTAAGAAGTAATCCCACAAATTTCAGCACACTCCTTCAACAACACCAACCTACACATTTAATAACCACAATAATGCAATAGCTCACGTTCCAAGAAGAATTATAGGCACAAGGAAATAATTTATACTCCAAGTAAGGTTCACTAAATGAAGTACACACAAAACTTTTAAGTAGTTAGAATTAAATTCAACTACAAGTGTTTAAGTAACTAGTCAATTACTTTCACCCTTTAATGATTTCTTTGAATTTCAAATTCTACTACTCAAAACCTTCCTTTCTTGTTAAGGTTTCACACTATAATAAATCCCAAATTGCAGCACCTTAACACAAGCACAAATGCACAACCCCACCGTCACAAACTCTCTTGCTTACGGTTCCACCACCAATCACGCCACTAGCAATAATTCTCAATTCAACATACACAAAAATACACCAAAAATACACACACTCTTCACTAAATTTGCAAAAACACAACTCCACATACACACCTCTTAAGCGACAGTGCAACAACCTCCCTAAATACAACACAATATCACACCACTTATAACATCTCAAGTGCAACACATTCACACCGCCACTTACAACAATATACACGTCACAAGCAACATAAAACTTCTTCAATTCACTACTCCTTCTCAAAGAAAATTCAAGGATAACACATTGCAAATTCTTCACTTCAAATACAAATCCAATCCGCAACTTACACAAAGGCAGCAATTTAAATTTGAAAATCAAACCACTTCACTAATTCCAACCCTTTCAAATTCAAACAAACACACATTAACTCCTTCAATCTTAGTGCTTGTTTTGAAAATCAAATAACTTCCATTCTTCTACACTACTCAAATCTAGAAATTGCAAATGCTCTCCCTAATTCCAAATTCAAACAATGTAAGAATCACAATTCTCTTCCTATACAATTGTACTTCTGAAATTGCATTAAAAAAAATGTACTATCTTTCCCCTTCCTTTACGATGAAGTTCACAACAAAGAGGCTTCAACAAGTACTCAAAAATCACTCAACAAGCAAAAAATTCAACTTCCTAAACAAGACAATCATGCCACTTCAAGCAATCACAACAACAATTTCAATTTATCCCTAATTTTGGAATTGAATATGTAAGAACATGAACCCTAAATTTCTGAAATTCAAAATTGCAAATCACTCCTCTTAAACCTCAAGCTCTAATACCAAAAGATGATGTGCCTAAAACCAAGGTCTAAGCACAATCAAATGAACCAAAGGAACACTTTCACTCTCAAATTAATAACCGATTCAAAAAGGGTAAAATTGCATGAACCCTAGTGAAGGTGCAATAAGATCTAAATACTCAATGATGCAATTATAACTCTACAATGATAATTTCTTCTAACATAACACTAATCACATATAAATCCACGTGAATAATTCACAATTTCAAAATAAATCTTCAACTCTAAGAACCCCTTTCCACATGTGCTAATCACGGTTCAAGAAGCACATATAAAGGATGAACTGAATTCAAATGCCAAGTATCTCAATTAAGCACAAAAATTCGAAATAATAGGAAGCAAATCTGACCAAGAACTATCTCAATTCACCCCTAGATATTACACAGTAGAGAAGAAAAGAAATCACAACAAAATGAAATTGATATTACTCACAATTTTAAAGTGTTGCATTCGCCACAATTTCAACTCTTGGGAGAGTCTAATGACAATTAGGAGAACCCTAATCCTCACACAAAGTGTATCTCAAATCTGAAAAATATGGCCGCCTCAAACCCTACTTTAAGCAAGTATTTATACTTGCTCCCTTTAGGGTTAGAAAATGCACAAAATTACAACTATGTCACTTTCAGGGTAGTTGGTCCTAAATGAAAATTACAATAAAAGTGAAAGTGTCTCGAAAGAAAATACAACATAAAATAGTCCATAGAACAATTACAAAGTACAAAATATCAGAAATCTTCATGAGCCAATCTTTCGAAATGGAAACAATTGCAGTGGGCCTTTGATTGCAAATCTCATGATGTCCCGTTGTGATCAACTAGTGTAGGATATGTTGGCATCCCATGGAGAATTATTATTGTACCTATAAGATTATTTCTCAAATACTTATTAGATAAAAGTAATGAAGTAAAATATTAGTGATTTGGATCATCATTTAAATCTAGTTCTGAAAGCATAAATGGTGCTGGAAAATTTCCCATCATAAGGGAAACTTGTCAAGCATGAAAAGAGATTTCTAAATTTGGCATTTGACTAAACCTAGTATCATACTAATAACCACTAGACCAAATTAGACTCATACTAACCTAACTAACCAACAAATAATAGCAATACATTAAGTTACTCAATTTAAATAAATAAAAACATAACACACACACATCTCTTATTGATTTTCTCTCTCTCTCTCTCTCCTACTTCACTTTCATTTTCCTTTCTTTTTATTTTTTCATCTCTGAATCAAACACTCACAAGATGCTCAAAGGAAAAACACACCACCACCATAGCCTCACTACCACTTTCGATGCCACCTACATAGCCACTCATTCCATTTCCATTTTACCATCACCAACTTAAACAATCTCCAACACCATCTACTTCAAATAGTGGCCAAAACTAACCCCTTAAACTTCACTACACTCATTTACTCTTGTAACTATATCCACAATAGCTAACCAACATACATCTAGCAAAGGCACGAAGAGGAGAACTAAAGAGTGGTAGCTTGGAGTTGCTATGACTAGGGGGGAGGGGTGGTAGAAGATTTGGAAAAGGCGAGGAAGCTACATTCTTAGGGGCTCACCCACCATCACAAGAGTAGGAAGCACTATTGTCTTATATTAGTTATTTTCTTATATATTTTTTCCATTTTAATTTGATGTATTTTGTGTATAAATTTCCATGTATTAGGTGGCATTGTGATCAGATTCCCTTTGATTATACAAATATACAAACTTTAGGTTAACACATATAATACTTTAAGCAATGTGCTAGAATGTACTAAATGTAAGATTTCCTCACCATTTAAGCATAAAAGCTTCGAGAAAGCTTAATTAGTAATAATTCTATTTGTTAGCCAAAAACTAAAAAGCCATTAAAAACTTCAAACTTTAGATATTTGGACATCTTAAAAGCACTAAGTAACCCTAAATAATAATTAGAAGTAGTTAGATGTTATTGAGCTAAGAGAAACATGAGAAAAACATAAATGGACATCAATTTCTATTGCTGGCTAAAACATGTTGATAGCCTATAAGACTCAAAATTTAGTTATTTAAGAGATTTACAACAGTAACAAGCATCAATGATATGCTAAGATCCAATTCTAATTAACAATCTTAATTGAAGATTCAATTAAGTAATTGCTCAACAAGATAGGCGTTAACCCTAATTGCACATGAACCCTAATTTTATGTAACAATAATAAAATGAAACTCCCAAATTCTTACTAGATATGACGCACTAGCAAAATTAGGAACAATTTATAATTGTTGATGCAACACATAATAATTTCACTTGTTACAATCCCTAAATTAGAATTGATAAGAGTATGTATGGAAGAGAAGATGAGTCCCTTTCCACGTAAATAGCAGCCGAAATATATCTCTCAAAAGTTTCTTTTTTGTTGTCTTTTACAAGTATTTATACTTGTCCTAAATATGGAAAAATAACATAAGGAAAAATAGCTACACATGGTGCTGGTTCTTTGATGCCCTCCTCGATCAACAAAACATAACACAAGGTCGGTTTCTTTGATTCATTTAGGGTCACCATGGACCATGAGTCATCCACAAACCAAGCACTAGTGTGTTTACTCATCGTCCTATAATACTGACAAGTGTACCTGATTAAATACAAAACAATTATATAAAGTAAATGAAGACATTATGTAAATGTCTTTGGGTTCCATTTGTTCAAAAAGGATTCTCGATGCTATGTTCTATAGTCCTTTGGCTCTCGCTTTTATTATGGGTCTCGTTGATGCTTTGGTTTGATTCATATTATTTCCTCGGGCTTATGGAAGATTTGTCCTCAAATCTGATGGGTCTTCATGTGTATCATTTGGTATATAAGGCAATAGATCTGCAACATTGAATGTAGCAGAGATGCCATATTCTCCTGGTAATTCTATCTTGCTTGCATTGTTGTTGATACGCTTTAGAACTTAGAAAGGTCCATTTACTCTAGGTGAAAGCTTTTG
This sequence comes from Laguncularia racemosa, assembly GCA_037954665.1. Classification (NCBI taxonomy): domain Eukaryota; kingdom Viridiplantae; phylum Streptophyta; class Magnoliopsida; order Myrtales; family Combretaceae; genus Laguncularia; species Laguncularia racemosa. The sequence goes on from JBBMOL010000167.1 coordinate 265,625, forward strand.
TGACTTCTTGTGAGGAAACCTGTCTTTGCTGAGATTAATCCAAACTAGATCACTTAGATTATAAATTCTGGTTTTCCTATTTTTGTTGCCTTAAAGTTTCTACTTTCCTAAGTTTTCTGAAGGTGTTCAAACGCCTTATGATGAAGTTTCTAAATCTCTTTTGCTTGTTCTACTCCACTTAAGCTTTCTTCCTTTGTTATCGGATTAGCTATTAAATCCAATGGAAGAGTAGGATTATAGCCATACACGACTTCAAAGGGAGACTTACTGGTTGAACTATGAGTTGACCTATTGTAAGAGAATTCAACAATAGGAAGACACAAGTCCCAATTAGTAAGATTCTTGCCAACTATAACTCTTAGTAAGGCACCAAGAGCACGATTGACAACCTCCGTTTGGCTCTCTGTCTAGGGATGACATGAGGTACTATACATGAGTTTAATACCAAGTCTTTTCCATAGTGTCTTCCAGAAAAAGCTAAGAAACTTAGTGTCTCTATTAGACAATATGCTGTGTGGAACACCAAGTAGTTTTACAATTTCCTGCACAAAAAGGTTAGCTATAAAAAGTGCATAATCTATTTTGTAGCAAGGCACATAATGTGACATTTTACTGAAGCGATCAAAGACAACCATAATGGAATCTTTTCCTCTTTATATCCTAGGTAGACCTAAAATGAAATCTATACTAATATCAATCCAAAGTTATGTAGGTAGTGGCAAAGGCATATATTCACCCTAAACTCCTTTCTTCCCTTTTGCTCTTTTATAAACACCACACCTCTCCAATACTTTATGGACATCCTTTATCATACCCTTCCAGTAAAAGTGCTCTTTCAATAACTCCAAAGTTCTCTATTCACCAAAATGACTAGATAATCCTTGAGCATGAGCTTCCCTCACCAACAACTCTCTAACAGAACTATAGGGTATATATAATTTTCCTACTTTATACAGAAAGCCATCTATCATATAATACCCATCAATTGTCTTTCCTTCAGAACATCTCTTAACAATTAATTTCAAGAATTCATCATGAGCATATTATTCCTTCATTAATTCAAACCCGAGAAGTTTTGATTGTAGAGAGGTGATAAGTACATACCTGCATGACAAAGCCTTAACTACAATGTTCGTACTTCCCTTTTTGTACTTAATCACATATGTAAAACTCTCTAAAAACTTTACCCATTTGGCTTGGCATTTTGATAGATGTTGTTGACCTCTAAAGTGTTTCAGTGACTCATGATCTATATAAATAACGAACTCCTTAGGAAGAAGATGATGTTGCCACGTCATCAACACCCTCACTAAAGAATAGAATTCCATATCATATACTGAGTAGTTTAGAGGTGCACCACTCAATTTTCACTAAAACAAGCAATGGGCTTTTTGTCCTGCATCAACACAGCACCAATCCCTACCTTTAATGCATCACACTCCAATTCAAAAATTCTGTCAAAATCAGGTAAAACTAACACTAGAGCACTAGTTAGCTTTGTTTTCACCTCCTCAAAAATCTTTTAGGCTCATTCTCCCTAAACAAAAGGAACATTCTTCTTTATCAATTCGGTTAATGGATTGACAATGCTGCTAAAATTCTTGACAAAATGTCTATAAAATGAAGCCAGTCCATGAAAACTCCTTACCTCAGCAGTTGATTTTAGTATTAGCCAATCCCTACTAACCCTCACCTTTTCTTCATCTACTTTGACACCAGAACTAGTTATGATAAATCCAAGAAATGTTACCTCAGTTTGATAGAAAGAATACTTCTTGAGATTTGCATACCGCTGTTATTCCCTTAGTACTGAAAACATTGCCTATAAGTGCTTAACATGATTTTCTAGGTTTCTACTGTAAATCAAAATGTCATCAAAATAAACAACAACAAATTTTCCCCAAAATTCTTTCATTACATGATTCATTAACCTCATAAAAGTAGGGCATTGGTCAATCCAAATGGCATGACCATCCACTCATATAACCCATGGTGTGTTTTAAAAGCAGTCTTCCACTTATCTCCTCCCTCATTCAAATTTGGTGATATCCTCTTTTAAGATCCACCTTAGAGAATACCTGTGCACCATGAAGCTAATCTAACATATAATCAAGTTTAGGAATGTGATACCTGTATTTGATGGTAATTTTATTGATGGCTCTACTATCAATGCACATTCTCCATGTGCCATCCTTCTTAGGAACAAGAAGTGCAGGAATAACACAAGGACTGATACTCTCCTTAACAAGGTCCCGTGCTATTAGTTCATCTACCTAACGCTTCAATTCTTTAACCTCTTCAAGATTCACGCGATATGTTGGTTTATTTGGAAAAACTGACCCAGGCTGAAAATCAATGGCATGTTCAATGCCTCTCAAAGGTGGCAATTCCTTAGGTAATTCATCAAGAAATAGATCTTTGTACTCATCCAATACCTAGTTTACTACATGGGTTAACTGTTCACGACCATCCACCTCTAGTGCATATCTCATATGCAACACATACACTAGCCTCTCATTCTCTATGGCCTCCTCCAATTCATACTGCCCTACTAATAATGTCTTCTTTTTACCAGCCTTATTAATTTGTCTCTGTGCCTCTTATACCTCAATAGGTGACATGGGATTCAACATTATTTGCTTACCCTCCTTTTGGAACACATAAGTGTTCCTATAGCCATCATGTAACACCTTTCTATCATATAACCAAGGTCTGCCAAGCAGTATATGTGATGCACACATTGGAAGAATGTCACAAATAATTTCATCATGGTACTCCCCTATACTGAATGGGACCTTAGCCCTCTAAATAACATGCAAACTACCTTGTTCACTTAACCAATGTAGTTTGTTAGGCTTAGGATGTGGGGTAGTGACTAATTTTAATTTAGCCACTAATGAAGTAGCTACTACGTTAGTACAGCTACCTCCATCAATGATAATAGCACAAAGATTACCTTAAACTCTATAGGAAATGTGAAATAGGTTCTCCCCTTGCTTATCCTTATTAACAGGAAAGGTAGTTATCGCCCTGCGCAATACATTAATGGATAGATAATGATCATTTCCTTTATCCTCATGTACCTCAACATCTGCATCACCATAATATTCATCTAAGATAGTCGATAGATTTGTGTTATCATGCATGTTTTCTTCTTCTTCCTCACTCTCAATCTCCATAGTAGTCATAACTCTTCCATTTGGACATTGTGCAGTCATATGTCCAAAACTTGGACATTTAAAATATTTAACCTGGCGATTCTTCCCTCCTAATGTCTTAACTACTACCTATTTGTTCTCATACCCAACAACTATTTTTCCTTTCCCAGATGATTCTTTCTCCCCTTTAATGTCTAGAACTACTGTATTCTTTTCTATACTTCTACCATATCCCCCTCTATCAGCCTGTTTACCCTCAAACCCATGCAGTTTAGTAGAAGATCCATACTTATGCTCGCTGCACAATAAGGATTAGATCACCTCTATCTCTCCACTTTCAAAGCTAATTGAATGGCCTCATCAATGATGTCATACCTCTGTGATGAAGGGCGAAACACTTTTAATTCCTAGATGATTTCAAGTATTTTTTTGTTGCAAATCGAGTGGAAATCATTTAGAATTGGTACTTAATAGCATAATGTATCGCTTTCAGGTGATGTGGAACCTATCACGAAGAAATCAATTAGATTCATCAAGAAAAGAAATGGAAAAGCCAAGCCTTTTGCCCATACACCCCTCCATACGGGGCGTATGGAATCCATACGGGGTGTATGGAATCCAAACGGGGTCGTATCAACCCAGACTAGCCCCTTAAAAATGCATAGAAGGCGCTACGCCCCTTCCATACGGGGCGTATGGATTAGCAACGACTTAGATTTTCTTGATATTTGCCCCTTTTCTCTTTCTTTTTTGTACATGTCTATATATATATTTAAGTGGAGAGAGAAAGAGGAGGCAAACTTAGGGTTTACATTTAGTACACACCTCACTTTTCTCTCTTGGAACAACAACACAAGAAGGTCATTATCTCAACTAAAGCATTCAAGATTCGAACTTCCGGGTAATGTCATGAACTCTAGCTGCTCTCCTATCAATTGTAATTACATTTTATCTCTCATGGAGGAGTAATCTAGAGATCTAGACCTCTTTTGAAACCATTCTTGTTATGTGATGAAGGATTGATCTTAATGAAGACATATTGATGTTCTTTCGTTTCATTACTTGTTCTTGATGAGTATCTTAGATTTATATTTCCGGAGTATGAATCTATGTTTGATTTCATTCAAGTTGATTGAGAAATTGCTTGTATGATTAGATCTAAGGGTAATGAATGAGATTTGATCGTGATTCTAGAGATAGGATAGCAAAAATCTTCTATTTACCAACCGAACGGTGAGAGAGTCAAGTGCTTCATGCAATCCTAGGTTGCTATTGGTTGAGAAGAGATTCTAACGGATAAACCTAGGATTAGATAAGCTAATAGATTTGAGAGAATTATTAGTTTGACTAATGAAACTCCACAGCTTAAGAACCGGATTTTTTTATCTTTAGTTTCTAATGATTCGCATGGCATGAATGGGATTAGAGAGAGGTCTAGGTTGCTTAGTTGTTGATTTGAACTTGTGTTTTGTTAAGTTCCTTTTCTTTAGTCTAGTACATTTTATAATTAGTCTCTTTTAGTTAAGTTCATTGAATCATTTACTCGCCTTGATCGGTTGGATAATAGGAACGGAGTAAATATTAGTAGTTGGTGAACTTTAATCTTCCTTGGAACGAACCTGATTTCGGACACTATATTACGCTACGATAGGTGCACTTGCCTATTGAATCGTAGTTGGAAGCAAGGAACAGGTTTATAAATTATTAAGCTACGATCCGCAACGATCAAGTTTTTGGCGCCGTTGCCGGGGAAGTATTAAGGATTTCACCTTTATTAAGAACACTTCTTACTTATTAATTCAGCCATTTTCTTTTTATTTGTTTCATTGATATTCCTTTGGTTGATCGAATAGTGAATCTACTGATTTTCTACATCTCTTGACAGTGCATGACCAGAGGCCATTCCAAGGAACTTGTTGACTTCAATCCAGAACCTGACAGAGTTATTTGAAGATACAACAAGAAAGGAAAGTTTAAGGCAGAAGCTTCATCAACAATTCTAAGGGAAGACTCACCAAAAGGAGAGATGGGGAATGTACCAGAAGATGATCCGGTTGAAAACCCTCTGCCCCCTCATCAGATAGTTCAAAACAGGGGAAGAGTGAATGGTCTTCCAAGAACCAATTTGGATTATTCTCGACCAAATCTTCAAGGTATAACTTCCAGTATTGTTAGACCACGGGTTCAGGCCACCAATTTTGAGATAAAGCCAAGTATGATCAAGATGGTTCAAGACAATGCCCGGTTTGAAGGATTACAGGATGAAGACCCCACAACACATGTTCGACTCTTCTTAGAGTTGTGTGACACTTTCAAGTTTAATGGGGTTAGTGAAGATGCAAAAAGGGTTAGACTTTTCCCATTTTCCTTAAGGGGAAAGCTAGGCAATGGTTGGGGAACTTACCCAATGAGTCCATCACTACATGGGATGATTTATTAACGAGATTCATGGACAGATACTTTCCTCCCTCAAAGACTGCCAAACTCAGAGCGGAGATACAAGGATTCTATCAGAAGGACTCAGAAACTCTCTTTGAGGCATGGGAGAGAGTTAAGGAATCATTGAGAAAATGTCCACATCATGGGATTCCCGAATGGTGGCAAGTTCGGTTATTCTACAATGGGTTGAATTATCAGACAAAGCAAATGATTATTGCAGCTGCTGGTGGGACTCTCAAACATCAAACCCCAGAGGAAAGCCTACGTCTTTTTGAAGACATGGCTGAAGACGATTATGAGAGCTCACGTGGTCGAATTAGAGAAAGAAGGACTCCTGGTGTTATGGAGATGGACATAGCCTCTACTATACTTGCTAAGGTTGATGCGTTAGCAAGACAAGTCAATCAAATGTATACTTTGTCTCAACAAGCAGCAACTATAGAGCTTTACTTTGATGAGGGAACCAACACTGCCTATGTTGATTATGTGGGAAGTTCATCTCGTCCTCAAAACAACCCAAATAGCAACACTTATAATCTGGGTTGGAGGAATCACCCAAACTTTTCGTGGAGCAACAACAACAACATACAAAGGAACAACCCTAATCCTCCTCCAGGCTTTCAAAGACCACCTGACCAATCACCTAAGTCGTTGGTTGAGGAGATGCTGACTAAGCTGGTAAAGGATTCTGAAGAAAGAGATAAGTCCATCCATCAGATTTTGAAAAATCAAGAAACCACTCTTAAGAATCATGATGCATCTATTTGTAACCTGGAGACACAAGTCGGGCAATTGGCCAAACTTCTATCAGAAAGGCCTTAGGGCTTACTCCCAGGAAATACAGAACCAAACCCTAGAGAACATGTTAAGGCAGTAACTTTGAGGAGTGGTAAGGAGCTGCAGTCTAAAGTTTAGGAAGAAGAGAATAGGGTAATTGAATCGACCAAGGAGCCAGCTACCATCAAGAACAAGGGTAAACAGCTAGATGAGCGAGATTCCACATCAATGCCCGTCCTAGAATACAGGCCCACCATTCCCTATCCAGCCAGATTAAAGAAAGATAAGACTGATGAACAGTATGGGAGATTCTTGGAAGTGTTTAAACAGCTGCATATCAACCTTCCCCTGGTTGAGGTATTGACTCAAATGCCAAAATATGCAAAATTTTTAAAGGAATTATTGTCAAACAAGAGGAAATTGGAAAAGTTTTCTACTGTAACTTTGGGAGGAGAGTGCTCAGCTGTGATCTAAAATAAACTACTTAGGAAGCTCAAAGATCCTGGGAGTTTTACAATTCCCTATCTTATTGGGAATTTATCAAAGGAAAAAACATTGGCAGACTTGGGAGCAAGCATCAACATTATGCCTTACCAATTATTTAAAAAGCTGGGGCTTGGGGAACCCAAGCCAACAAGAATGAGCTTGCAATTGGCCGACCGATCGGTAAAATTCCCAAGGGGGGTAGTGGAAGATGTGCTAGTAAAAGTCCAAGACTTCATTTTTCCAGCAGACTTCGTTATCCTTGATATGGAAGCTGATGTGGAGATTCCTCTCATTCTGGGAAGACCATTTCTGGCTACGGCAAGAGCTGTGATAGACGTAGGAGATGGGAAGTTGGTCTTGCGAGTGGGGAATGAAGAGGTCATAGTAAAGATGCCAGATGTTCTACAACAAAGTATGCATCATGATAATACATGTTTTGCTGTGGACTACCTTGATGTGATGGTGCCTGATGCTATGGGAGAGTTGTTGGCTGATGATGAAGTGGAGTTTTGCTTAATGAGTGGGGGAGAAGAAGAATTCAAAAGTGAGGTATTGAGATCAGCTGTAAATTAGCCTAATGACCATGCCGAATTAAAAAGGGATAGAGGCTTTGAGGATATAAGCCATTCCAACATCTACAAGTCTAAGCCATCTATAGAGGAGCCCCCTGAATTGGAGCTCAAACAACTACCAAGTTATCTTCAATATGCATTCTTGGAAGAGGGTTCTAAACTTCCAGTCATCATATCTTCGAATCTTGACAAGGATCAGAAGGAGAAGCTCTTACTTGTTCTTGGTGAACATAAGAAAGCTATTGCCTAGAAGATGGCTGATATAAAGGGCATTAGTCCCTCATTTTGTACCCATAAAATCCTATTGGAAGAGGATGTTAAGCCTGTGATCCAACCCCAACGTAGACTAAACCCAAACATGAGGGACGTGGTAAAAAAGGAAGTAGTAAAACTACTTGATGCGGGGATGATTTACCCAATCTCTGATAGCCCATGGGTAAGTCCTATACAAGTTGTTCCTAAGAAGGGTGGTATGACCATCGTGCCGAATGAAAAAAATGAGCTTATTCATATGAGAATGGTCACTGGGTGGAGAGTATGCATTGATTATCGCAAACTCAATGAGACCACTAGAAAAGATCACTTCCCTCTTCCTTTCATTGATCAAATGCTGGAGAGGCTGGCTGGGCATGCTTACTATTGTTTCCTGGATGGAATGTCCGGGTATTTTCAAATCCCCATCCACTTGAGGTGATTTCAAGACGTCGAGCTAATGACTTTAAACAAAGCGTCTTTTGGAAGGCTATCGGGGCCTATCTCTTTCTTTTTCTTTTTTCTTGTGCATGTATATATTTAGTTTGTCTTTCCTCCTTAATGCTTTTTGATTGTATAGAAGCCGCGTTTTGGATCTTCTACAACTTTCTAAAGTAGAGAACTTTGAGGATTTTGATTGCAAAGGGCAGGTTGATCCATGAGAAGCTCGGGAGGTGCATATCGGGTTAAGGAATTCACCACATTTCATTTCAAAGGTAAGTACCAAAAAAAAAAAAAATTTTGCTGATACGCCCATACACCCCTTCCATATGGGGCCGTATGGACATAGGCCTGCCGCCAGGGTGCACAGAGGGCACTACGCCCCTTCCATACGGGGGCATATGGATCAGCAGCAGGCCCCCAAGGTGCACAGAGGGCACTACGCCCCTTCCATACGGGGGCGTATGGATCAACGGCCGGCCCCAAAGGTGTACAGAGGGCACTACACCCTTTCCATATGGGGCGTATGGGCAACCTGTGATGAAAAAAAAAATCATCTTCTTCTTCCTCTTTTCCACCTCTCACGGCACGTTAAAGTAACTTTTGAGGATGCAGAGATCATAGATTCTGCTTTACTTTTACTGCAAGAACTTTTTAACTTTCTTGTTTCTCAACTCATTGTGGTTCATGAGGTCGATGCATGCTAACCCAGACTTAGGGGAGTACTAGTTCTTTTCTTTCCTTATCATATAATAGCTTGTTGATGCATTCGTTTTCTCTTACTTCGGAATTATATGTCAAGACATTGGGGACAATGTCTCATTTAAGTGTAGGGGAATTAGAAGAATGGGATTCATTGTAGAACGAAGAAAAATGAACTAGGAGTGGTTGAAGTCCGGCAAAAAATAGAAAATTTTTCAAATTTTTTCAAAATTTTCTATTTATTCATCCCTGATGGAAAAAGACAATTTAGCATTCAATAAGGGATTAACTCTGAAAGCTTATCTTGTAATGCACTTTAGTCATGTTGAATTTTGTTAACTTAGCCAAAATTGTGGAATGAAATCCTTGTGAAGCAAGTTTACCCGTTGCTTAATGTTAGATTTTGGAATTAGGATTAGTTCGGGATCCTTAGAAAAAGGTCAATTGGTTTAACTTTGGGAAGTTTTCTAGTAGGGTTAGTTCTCTTTTGAATTTCTAGAGAGCCATTTAACCCCCAAAGAAGGGGCAAATGTGGTAGTCTTCTTAGTGATTCTTTCTTAGGAGATCTCTTTAATCCTTAAATCAATCAAAGTAAATAGAATTCTTTTAGTATGGGTGGGCATTGGTCCCTCAGAAGAGCAAAGTCTAACCCCTCTACTAATTATTTGAATAACTTCCCTAAAGGTTAAGGTAGTAGAGGTTCGTTGGGGTCCCTTTTAAAACCTGGTCACCTAAGGTCATCTGGCTTGGGATCGGACAACCGAGGAAATTACCAAAACAAGATGGGAAAGCAAAAAAAAAAATAAAATTGAAGGGTCTTCCAACTCGAGTAATTAAGTCCATAGGGATGCCTTGATTTGAGGGGACAACGTCTGTTAACTTAGGTGATGAACCTGAGATTATCGGCTGAAAGCTCGCTACATGGGTTGCAGGATCCAATTTAGCAGATTAAAAATAAACCATGAAGAGATCTTTATAGAAGGGAAAAGCTAGGTGGAGTACCGATGCAATCTACCTTCTTTTCGGGTTACTTTGCTTGGATAGATTGCCTAAAGGATCATATCCTCCTAAATAACTTTTTAAAGTGGACTAATTCTCCTTTTTGTCTGTTTGAACTTGCAATTAATCGTAGTTTGGAAGCTAACCTTAACAATAGGGATAAACGCTTGATTTATATTGACTAGTTCTAGACTTTTGGCTGAAGTTTCCTCGGTTCAATTTCCTTGATAAGGTGTAACACAAGTTAGAAGAAAGAGGAATCCTTTTGTGTTTCAAAGCTATATCTAATGAATGTTGATGATTTTCTATTTTGTGAGTCCTCATTGAATTGAGCGTTTATCTATTTTGCTTGAGGACAAGCAAAGAATCAAGTGTAGGGGAATTTGATGAAGGGCGAAACACTTTTAATTCCTAGATGATTTCAAGTATTTTTTTGTTGCAAATCGAGTGGAAATCATTTAGAATTGGTACTTAATAGCATAATGTATCGCTTTCAGGTGATGTGGAACCTATCATGAAGAAATCAATTGGATTCATCAAGAAAAGAAATGGAAAAGCCAAGCTTTTTGCCCATACACCCCTCCATACGGGGCGTATGGAATCCATACGGGGTGTATGGAATCCATACGGGGCCGTATCAACCCAGACTAGCCCCTCAAAAATGCACAGAAGGCGCTACGCCCCTTCCATACGAGGCGTATGGATCAACGACGACTTAGATTTTCCTGATATTTTGCCCCTTTTCTCTTTCTTTTTTGTACATGTCTATATATATATTTAAGTGGAGAGAGAAAGAGGAGGCAGACTTAGGGTTTACATTTAATACACACCTCACTTTTCTCTCTTGGAACAACAACACAAGAAGGTCATTATCTCAACTAAAGCATTCAAGATTCGAACTTCCGAGTAGTATCATGAACTCTAGCTGCTCTCCTATCAATTGTAATTACATTTTATCTCTCATGGAGGAGTAATCTAGAGATCTAGACCTCTTTTGAAACCATTCTTGTTATGTGATGAAGGATTGATCTTAATGAAGACATATTGATGTTCTTTCGTTTCATTACTTGTTCTTGATGAGTATCTTAGATTTATATTTTCCGGAGTATGAATCTATGTTTGATTTCATTCAAGTTGATTGAGAAATTGCTTGTATGATTAGATCTAAGGGTAATGAATGAGATTTGATCGTGATTCTAGAGATAGGATAGCGAAAATCTTCTGTTTACCAACCGAACGGTGAGAGAGTCAAGTGCTTCATGCAATCCTAGGTTGCTATTGGTTGAGAAGAGATTCTAATGGATAAACCTAAGATTAGATAAGCTAATAGATTTGAGAGAATTATTAGTTTGACTAATGAAACTCCACAGCTTAAGAACCGGATTTTTTGATCTTTAGTTTCTAATGATTCGCATGGCATGAATGGGATTAGAGAGAGGTCTAGGTTGCTTAGTTGTTGATTTGAACTTGTGTTTTGTTAAGTTCCTTTTCTTTAGTCTAGTACATTTTATAATTAGTCTCTTTTAGTTAAGTTCATTGAATCATTTACTCGCCTTGATCGGTTGGATAATAGGAACGGAGTAAATATTAGTAGTTGGTGAACTTTAATCTTCCTTGGAACGACCCTGATTTCGGACACTATATTACGCTATGATAGGTGTGCTTGCCTATTGAATCGTAGTTGGAAGCAAGGAACAGGTTTATAAATTATTAAGCTACGATCCGCAACGATCACTCTGCAACTCTACAATACATGAAATATTATATTTTAACCTAGATACAAATCTCGCCATGGTCTGTTTAGGAGGTTCGACTGCCCTACTTTGGATCATCAATGTTTCAAACTCCTAGACATACTCATCTATAGTTTTGCCTTCCTATCTTAATGTTTGGAGATGCATGAATAACTCCTATCTGTAGTGCTATGGTATAAACCTCTTCCTCATAACCCGTTTCATTTCCTACCATGGATGAATCTCAGCATCACCATCTCTCCTTCTACTGGATACAAGTAATGGGAAAATCTTTGACACTGTCAACCTTTTAAGAACCCAATTTGGATGATGATCCAAATTGCTCATATTTTACCATATGTCTTTATTTCTAATAAAATTTGAGAATAATCTTACAGGTACAATTATAATTCTCCATGGGATGCCAAAATGTCCTACAACTTCAGTTGGACATAGAACATTTTTCAGCATAACAATCAAAGACCCGCAGCCGAGGCATTGGATCATGAAGACTTATGTTATTTTGTATCTTGTAATTGTTTATTGAACTATTTTGGTTGTATTTTGGTTTTGGGACACTTTTATTTCTTTGTAATTTTCATTTAGGGTTAGCCACCTTAAAAGTGACAAACTTGTAATTTTGAGCACTTTTTAACCCTAGGAGTAGCAAGTATAAATACTTGCTTAAGAGAGGGTTTGAGGAGGCTTATTTTGCAGATCAAACGCTTCTTCTTCACGTGAGAATTAGGGTTCCTAATTGTCATCTAGACTCTTATCAATTTCAATCCGAAGAGTTGAAATTGTGGCGAGTGCAACACCTTAAAATTGTGAGTTGTATCAATTTCATTTTGTTGTGATTTCTTTTTTTCTCTAGTGTGTCATATCTAGGGTTGAATTGAGATAGTTCTTCGTCAGAATTACTTCTTATTGTTGACGAATTCTTGTGTTTATTTGAGGTCCTTTGCAATTGAATTCGAATCATCATTAAAGAATTTTCCTTGAAAACGTGTTTTTCACTATTGGAAAGTAGTCCTTGGAATTGAGGTTTTCTTTTGAATTTGTGGATTATTTTCGTGGATTATATGAGATTAGGGTGTTTTTAGAAGATATTATCATTGAGGTTTCACAATTGCATCATTGAACATTTGGATTTCCTTGTATTTTCATTAGGGTTCACGTGAAATTACCCCTTGTGGATTCAGTTTTACCTTGACTTGAGATTGTTTTTTCTTAAGTCTTTTAATTGTGCTTCTAAGTGGAATTAGGCACATCGTCTTTTTGGTATCAGAACTCTTGTTGAGAGAAGGGAATTGGTTTCATATGATTTCGTGGAGTTAATCATCCATTAGGATTGATTTAGTGGAAACCGCAATTGTATTGATTGTTGTGGTTTTGAGCTTGTGAAATTACCTTGTCTTGGAGTTTATTTTGCTATTTGTTGGAGTTGGTTAGGGAAGATTTTGTTCATCATTTTGTGTACCATAATTTCCGGTGTGTAGCGTGAGGAGGTACAAGTGTTGTTTAATTCAACAATTTTTGGAACTTGCAAAACTTACCAAAATCCTTGCCGTGGCTTGTTGTAGCGTGGAGGAGGAAGTGTAGTTTATTGTTTTGATTTCCATTGTGTAATTCTGAATTGGTGGAGTATAATTTGCAGATTGCATTGAGTTTTTGATTAGTAAGGAATTATTTGAATTCAAACATATGCAATTAAGTTGTGGGAGTTAATGATTGCTATTTGAATTTGAATTCATTGTTACCAATTGAGGAAGGCTTGTAATAAGTGAAGTTGTTTGAATTTCAAATTAAAAGTTGCTGCCTATTGTGGAATTCGGAATTCATTTGTGGAAAGTCACATATTAGTCCTTTGTCATCATTATTTGCCGTGGAAGTTGAAGTCTACTTGTAATTAATATTCATCTTGTTGTTTCCGTGGAAGTAACACATCATCATTGTTGTTGTTGCTTGTATGTTGTCGTGGAGTGACTTGTGGAAATTAAATTTGTTGCACCGTGTAGTTGTGATGTGTTGTGGAGAAGAGTATTACGCGTGAGTTGCAATAATATAATTGTATCATTAAGTGGGTTTGTTTGTTTGTCTTTTGTAGTTGCTATTGTGTGGAGTTTAGGGAAGCGTAGTAGTGGAGTATGTACCCTTGAATCAAATTGTTTTGAGGAATAACATACGAGAGTCTAAAAATATGTCAAATGACAGTGTGAATGGGGGAATGGGTGAAGAAGCCAATAGCCAGGTTGGTGGAGGTCAGGGTCGTAATGTGGCAGGCAGGAGAACTTTGGAAGAACAACTTCAGGAGCTCACTATTATAGTTGCTACACTGGCAACTAGAGTTGATAGGATGACATTGCCACAACCACCAGTGGTAAACCAACTGGCACCACCTCAAGTAGCTCCACAAAACCCTCATCGAAATAGAGTAGTGGGAGATGGGAATTTAAATAGAAGGATGGGTGAGGAGCATCTTCCAAGCAGGGAAGAAAGGGATGACAATTTTGGGGTAAACCTAAATTAGAATAGGGATTTCAGGCCACCTCAGGGTTTGGAGTATGTGAAACTACAGATGCCATCCTATGATGGCAAGGGGTCAGTAGATGAATACTTAGACTGGGAGGATAAGGTCGAAGATCTCTTCGAATTTTATGAGATCGACGACAGTACTAGGGTCCGATTGGCTGCTATTGAATTCGTAGGGTATGCTGCACTCTGGTGGAAGAATATAATCATCAACAGGCGTTAGGATGGAGAGGCTGAGGTTCAGACCTAGAGGGACATGAAGAGATTGTTAAGGAAAAGGTTCATTCTTGAGCACTACAAACAGGAGCTGTTTATGCAACTGCAAACCTTGAGGCAGGGGGCCAAAATAGTGGATGATTATGTGCAGGAATTTGAGACCCTTATGATTAGGTGTGGGTCTGTTGAGCCTCTAGAACAAACTATAGCACGATTTGTCTCAGGTCTAAAATATGAAATAGCATGTATTGTTGAACTGCAACGCTATACTACACTTGATGAGGCTATTCAATTGGCCTTAAAAGTAGAGAGACAGAGGAGGTCCAACTTCTTTAGGGCTCCAAGCAGTAGGCCCAGTACTGTTAATAGACCCATATCAGCCGACCGCCGATCAGGGGGAACAAAGGCGGTAGGTGATGGAGTCAAGGCAGTGGACACTACTACCTCAACCATTATAAGAGAAAATTTACTCACTAGAAAGGGTAAAGAGGTCATGGCCCCAGAAACGAGGCAGACTGTTCCCGGATCTACTAGTGGGAAAGCGCGCTAGATAAAATGCTTTAAATGCATGGGATTTGGGCATATGGCTGTACAGTGTCCAAATAAGAGGGTGATGACTATTATGGAAGACATTGGAGAGGATACTGAGGATGATCATGATCAGATTGAACCTACAGATCTACCAACAGCACTATAGGAATATTATGATGATTAGAATGCAAACACGTCAGAGGTAACCTTTGTGTACTCATCATCGATAGTGGTAGTTGCACGAATGTTATATCTGCTGCACTGGTAGACAAATTACAACTATCTACTATACCACATCTTAATCCTTATCACTTGCATTGGCTGGATAATAGAGGTAGTATGCATGTTACCCTTAGGGCAAAGGTTCTTGTGAGTGTCGGGCAGAACTATCATGATGAGATCCTTTGTGATATAGTTCCTATGCATGCATTCCATTTGCTATTGGGTCGGCCTTGGTTGTATGATCGACGGGTGATACATGATGGGTTTGAAAATACCTACATGTTCAGCATGGGCAAGTTACGCATAGTTCTATTACCGATGACTCCATCTGAGGTCTAGGGTTTTCAGAAACAGATCAGGAATCCATCCACTACCATGGTTAGCCAGAAGAGCAGGACAACAGAGATACTAGGGTTCAGTTCCATAACTGATCCTCTAGATTTGAGGGCAAATCTTTCAGAAGCTCGAGGAGATGATGGGAAAATTTCTGACACTGTCAACCTTTTCAGAACCCAATTTGGATGATGATCCAAATTGCTCATATTTTACCATATGTCTTTATTTCTAATAAAATTTGAGAATAATCTTACAGGTACAATTATAATTCTCCATGGGATGCCAAAATGTCCTACAAATTCAGTTGGACACAGAACATTTTTCAAGATAACAATCAAAGACCCGCTGCCGAGGCATTGGATCATGAAGACATATGTTATTTTGTATCTTGTAATTGTTTATTGAACTATTTTGGTTGTATTTTGGTTTTGGGACACTTTTATTTCTTTGTAATTTTCATTTAGGGTTAGCCACTTTAAAAGTGGCAAACTTGTAATTTTGAGCACTTTTTAACCCTAGGAGTAGCAAGTATAAATACTTGCTTAAGAGAGGATTTGAGGAGGCTTATTTTGCAGATCAAACACTTCTTCTTCACATGAGAATTAGGGTTCCTAATTTTCATCTAGACTCTTATCAATTTCAATCCCAAGAGTTGAAATTGTGGCGAGTGCAACACCTTGAAATTGTGAGTTGTATCAATTTCATTTTATTGTGATTTCTTTTCTTCTCTAGTGTGTCATATCTAGGGTTGAATTGAGATAGTTCTTGGTCAGAATTACTTCTTATTGTTGATGAATTCTTGTTTTTATTTGAGGTCCTTTGCAATTGAATTCGAATCATCATTGAAGAATTTTCCTTGAAAACGTGTTTTTCACTATTGGAAAGGAGTCCTTGGAATTAAGGTTTTCTTTTAAATTTGTGGATTATTTTCGTGGATTATATGAGATTAGGGTGTTGTTAGAAGATATTATCATTGAGGTTTCACAATTGCATCATTGAACATTTGGATTTCCTTGTATTTTCATTAGGGTTCATGTGAAATTACTCCTTGTGGATTCGGTTTTACCTTGACTTGAGATTGTTTTTTCTTAAGTCTTTTAATTGTGCTTCTAAGTGGAATTAGGCACATCAACAAGGTTCTTCCACCATAAGGTGACATATCCTATAAACTCGACTATTGCTAGACGAACCCAAGTGTGATCATTAATTTCATATCACTCAAAAAGCCCCTCTACCTTATCTTCCCAATCTAGATAATCCTCTATAGAACCCTTTCCAGCAAATGAAGGCATTTATAAATTTACATATTCCAGACCCCTAGGCAACCTGAACTCATGGTTAAGATAAGGTTCATCCTCAAAGTTATCATCCATTTCCTCCCGACAAGCATGATAATCTCCTCCCAATCTCCTACCCTTATTTCCTCTTATTGCTCCTACCCTACATGCATCATTAGGGGTGCCTGTGGATTTGCCACTGATGGTTGTGGCTATGTCATCTGATTAACCTATGTTGCTAGTGTAGCAACAATAGTAGTAGGATCCTGTAATTGTTCTTCTAAAGTTCCTCTTCCACCTATAATACGGCATCTCAACCTCCTCCTACAACTTGACTATTGGCTTCATTACCAATTCCTCCATTCACACTATCATTCGACATGGTTGTTAAATTAAACTTTGAAAAATTCTTTTTTTTTTTTTTTTATACAATCACACCTCCACAACACCAATTCCTCCAACCTAAATACACTCTTCACATCACACACATAAACACTTCAAGGTATAACTCACACACACTTACGACACAACACACCTTTACGACAACACATACACACCCACAACATAACACACACACTTACGGTATAACACAACCTCAAGGCACAACACACACTCTCTCATGGCACAACATACACTCACTCATGGCACAACATACCCTTAAGGCAAAACACACACACAATCACGACACCATATACACTCATGACAATGCTTACCCTCCACGGCACAATTTCCTCAAAACTCAAGTTAATATTGCGATCAAAGCAATTTAATGCATAATTACTACACAAGTACACAATTATGGAATCAATTTGTAGATCTTCCAACCTTCTGCGGCAAGAACCCTAAATGATACTTTCCTCACTTCAATTCACAATGACCAAAGTAGTGATATGCATGAAACCCTAGGTTTATTAAACCTAGAACCTCGATGATGTTATTTGAATCAATTACCTCGATGATCGTCTTGAATAAGTTTTGAGTAACTAGACCCCAATCACACCTGTTGATTGAAACCTAAGTTATCAAAGGGTTTTCCAAGCAATTCACTTGATAATTCCTATGGAAGAGTTCTTTTGCAAAAGTACCAAAAAGGGGATATTTCGTGATTCACAAAATTGTATATTCACTCAATCATAAGATGTCTACGCTAGCCTCCCTTAGCAAGGCTTTAGCATACAACAACAATATGGAAAAACATTAAGTTACCTAATCTATCCTTATCCACATGTAACTAAGTAGGCAACTAAATAACATAAGTTATAAACCAACAAATAAAACAAAAACAAACCAAATATGTCTCTAACTTTGTCGGTTCAAAAAAATTCTAATGTCTCTAAATATCACATCCTTCCATGGTCACGTGAATCAAGTTAACACATGTTGGTTCTCCTTTAGTGTAGCTTGATTCCTTAGCTTGCAAGTCTATGACTAATCTTTGTAGAGCTTCGTTCATCCTCTTAGCTCTAGCTTGAGTTATCAGGCCTCTAATACCATGTAATGGATCATGGGATTTTGGCTGCTTCCTTTTTTATGCTAGCTAATCCTCATCATTCCCTCCTTCCTCGAAAAGATTCGTCCTCGAATCACCTGCATCATAAGGAGTAAGATTAGAAATGTTAAAGGTAGCACTTACATTACCATAGTGGCTTGGTAGGTCCATCTTTTAGGCGTTGTCATTTATGCGCTCCACCGCTTCGAAAGGTCCATCCCCCCTTGGATGTAACTTAGATTTGCGTTGCTCAGCAAAATGTTCCTTCCTTAAATGTACCCAAACTCAATCACTTAGATGGAATATAGCTTTGAGGTGTCCTTTGTTAGCCTGTCGGGTGTAATGTTCATTCTTCTTTTCAATGTTAGCCCGTACCTGAGTATTTAAATCCTTAACAAATTCTGCCTTCTTTGTGCCATCAAGATCAATAAACTCATTAGTAGGTAAAGGCAATATATCCAATGGAGTTAAGGGATTAAAACCATACATAACCTCAAATGGAGAGTAAGATGTAGTAGAATGTATAGTTTTATTATATGCAAACTTTACATGAGGCAAACATGTTTCCCATTGCTTCAAATATTTATTAACACGCAGCAATGTAGAAAGTGTCCTATTAACCACCTCTGTTTGTCCATCCATTTGAGGATAAGCTACAGTGGAAAATAGTAGTTTAGTGCCTAGCCTATTCCATAAAGTGCACCAAAAGTGGCTTAAAAATTTCACATCTTTATCACTCAAAATAGGGTTAGGTAAACCATGTAATCGAATGATCTCCCTAAAGAATAAATCAACTATATGTCATGCATGATTAGTTTTAGAACATGCAACAAAATGAGCCATTTTACTAAACCTATTGACGACAACAAATATGCTATCTTTGCCATTCTAGGACCTAGGTAAACCTAATATGAAATCCATGGAAATGTCAATCCAAGGTTGACTAGGTACAGGTAATGGGAGATACTCCCCATAGGGCATGACTTTGGATTTAGCCTTCCTACATGCAATGCATTTCTTATACAAAATTTGTACATCATGTCTTATCCTAGGCCAATATAAATGCTCATGCAAAATATCTAAAGTTTTCTTTACTCCAAAATGTCCCATGAGACTGCCCCCATGTATCTCTCTCACTAATAATTCTTATATGAAACTCTTAGGCACACACAATCTATCCTTCTTAAATAAATATCCCTTATGCCTATAGTAGTTCGCATACCCACTTTCAGAACAAGTAGCCTAAATCTGATTAAAATCAGCATCATGTTCGTATAATTCTTTCATACTTTCAAACCTAAGCAATTTAATATGTGAAGAGAGGTTAACAGAGAATACCTCCTAGATAGGGCATCAGCCACTACATTTTCCTTGCCCTGCTTATATTTGATGACATATGAAAAGGTTTCAATAAACTCTAACCACTTGGCATGCCTCTTGTTTAACTTTCCCTACATCTTTAAGTACTTCAAACTTTCATGATTAGAATGAATGATGAATTCCTTGGGCCATAGATAATGCTGCCATGTTTGCAACGTCTTCACTAGGGCATATAACTCCTTGTCATATACTGGATAGTTTAGAGTAGCACCGGGGAGTTTCTCACTAAAGTAGGCTATTGGTTTGGAATCCTACACTAACACACCACCAAAACCGTTCCCGGAAGCATCACATTTGATCTCAAAAACTTTATCAAAATTAGGTAATACTAATAAAGGAGCGTTAGTTAACTTACCTTTCAAAGTTTGGAATGCTTGCTCGTGTAATTCGATCCACCTAAATTCTGCATTCTTCTTCACAAGATCATTCAATGGAGCAGCAATGGAGCTAAAGTCTCTCACAAATTGCCTATAGAAGCTGGTTAGACCGTGGAAGCTCTTAACATCATTGGCGTTCTATGGTGTTGGCCAATCGCGAATTGCCTTCACCTTCTCCTCATCTATAGCTATTCCATCTACTCCTACAACAAAACCAAGAAAAACCACAAACTCCATACAAAATGTACATTTCTTCAAGTTGGCATACAATTGGTTTTCCCTTAAAACAGTAAAAATACTTTGCAAATGTTATACGTGATCATCCAATGTTTTGTTATAAAACAGGATATCATCAAAATAGACAATAACAAACTTACCTAAAAATTGACGCAAAACATGATTCATTAATCTCATGAAGGTACTAGGTGCATTTGTCAACCCAAAAGGCATTACCATCCATTCATATAATCCATGTTTGGTTTTAAAAGCAGTTTTCCACTCATCATCCTCTTTCATACGAATTTGTTAATATCCATTTTTAAGGTCAATTTTCGAAAATAAACATGCACCATGCAACTCATCAAGCATGTCATCTAATCTAGGAATGGGATGTCTGCACTTAATTGTAATTTTGTTGATCGCCCTGCAATCTACGCACATGCGCTATGTCCTATCTTTCTTGGGGACTAATATCACTGGAACCGAGTAAAGGCTCAAACTCTCTTGTACGAATCCTTTCTCTATAAGCCCATCTACTTGTCTTTGAATTTCCTTGGCCTCCTCCGGATTGGTTGTTACGAATTCGTTCTGCTCTGATACCAAATGATACGAATTTGATATGCTTTGATACCAAATGTTACAAATTCATTATGCTCTGATACCAAATGATACAAAATTGAATTCGAATCCTTTTCACACAAATCAAATCGTCAATAACAATTTTAAGTTTTTCTGGATTTTGATACTAACAAAATAAAAAACAAAGATATGGATATAATTACCAATCTATAGATGCCAAGATTGATAAAATTAAACTAATTCGCAATCAAATCATAGAATGATAGAGACTATGTTCTATAAATCAATCACTGAGGTTAAAGAATTCCAAGAATTCAATAACAATGCTCGCCACAAATTCTATAGGAACCAAGAATTTGATAAGAACAATAAGAATAAAGTGAAAATCAATTCTCAATATTCAAGAATCTCCAAAGAAGATTCACACACATGCTCAAAGTGTTTGCTTACAACAAAAAATAACATTCTCCCCCGAAAAAACCTAAGGGCGACTATTTATATCATCCTAAAAAAAATTATGCGAGGCCATTCAAAGCCGACCAAAGGCCGGTGGCCTAAATACATAGGCCGGCACCAAAGGCTGGCGACCTTCATTTAGGCCGACACCAAGGCTGGCGGCCTACATTTAAGCCGGCTCCAAGGTCGATGGCCTTGAAGTTAACTCGGCCGGCTTTTATTCAAGGCCGGCTTAAGGTTGGCCGAACTTCGCCTTGGGTCCTCCCGACCCCTATGTCCTCCTTTTTTTGGACCCTGTACTGCCACCTAGAGCTTGGATTGACTTTGTTTTCTTTGGTGCTCGTATCTTAGCTCTTGGAATAGTATCATTAAAATAGTCGTCCTTAGGGTTTTTGGGGGGAGAATGTTATTTTTGGTTGTAAGCAAACACTTTGAGTGTGTGTGTGAATCTTCTTTGGAGATTCTTGAATATTGAGAATTGATTTTCACTTTATTCTTATTGTTCTTATCAAATTATTGGTTCCTATAGAATTTGTGGCGAGCATTGTTATTGAATTCTTGGAATTCATTAACCTTAGTGATTGATTTATAGAACGTGGTCTCTATTGTTCTATGATTTGGTTGCGAATTAGTTTAATTTTATCAATCTTGGCATCTATAGATTGGTAATTTTATCTATATCTTTGTTTTTTATTTCGTTAGTATCAAAATCCAGAAAAACCTAAAATTGTTATTGACGATTTGATTTGTGTGAAAAGGATTCGAATTCAATTTCATATCATTTGGTATCAGAGCAAAACGAATTCGTAACAATTGGTATCGGAGCATATCAAATTCATATCATTTGGTATCAGAGCAGAACGAATTTGTAACATTTGGTATCAGAGCCAAAAGGATTTGTAAGGAGCGAAGGTTGGAGGATTTGTGAATCAGAGCGGGTTAAATCAAATTGGTAAGGCTATTGAATCTCAATTCAATTGTAGTTTTAATTCAATACTGCTGTTGGTTGAAAAATTGGGAATTTATTTTGATAAGTATTGTTGTGAATTCAATTGTTGGGTGTTGAATTGGTGTTTGGGCTGTTGTTAAGAATTGGGGTTTTGTGAATATCTTTGCTGAAATTTTGATTGGTAGAGATGTCGTTGCATGGAATTGTTAATAACAACAACAATGGGAATGATGCTGATAATCGGGGTGAGGTTGTGACTAGGGCTGAGTTCAATCAAATCCAAGAAAATATTAGATTGATTATGGAGAGATTAGAGGTTAGGGATAGAAGAAGCCATAGTGGTGCAGGAATTAGGAGGAGATATTCTAGTGGTGAATCTGATGCTGGTAGTGAAAGGAGTAGGAGAGGAAACAATGATGACAGGCGTAAGGGGATTGAAAACATCAAGTTGAAAATTCCACCTATCACTAGATGTAGTAAACTAGAGGAATTCCTAGACTGGGTGCCACGGGTTGAGAAGGTGTTTGACTGCTATGAGTGGGATGAGCGCATAAAGGTGAAAATGGCATCTCTAGCATTTTCTGGATATGCTAGTCTGTGGTGGGATAAACTACAAATTGAGAGACATAGGGTAGATGAGGAGAAAGTGCATTCATGGGCTTTGATGAAAAGGTTGATAAGACGTAGATTTGTGCCAGATTACTATAAACAAGAGATGCTAATGGAGTTGCAATCCTTGAGGTAGGGTAAGAAAAGCATAGAAGAGTATGTGAAGGAGTTTGAGACACTAATGGCAAGGTGTGATATTAGGGAATCATCAGATGAATTTATAGCTTGTTTCATCAATAGGTTGAAGATGGACATTGCCAATGTAGTGGAACTCCAGCATTATCAGACTTTTGAGGATGTGATTAAATTAGCCAGTCAGGTTGAGCGGCATCAGCGCAGGCGGGATCAGAAATGGTGGGATTAGAAATCATATCACCACCATAAGTCAGATGATGGTGAGAGGGAGAAGGAAAGGAAGGAAAAAGGAAAGGCTAGTGAGGCTGTTGACCAAACATAACAGAAGAAGAGCAGGGATATAAAATGTTTTCAGTGTTTAGGACTTGGCCATATTGCTTCTCAATGTCCTAATAAAAGGGTTATGGTCATAAAGGGAGACAAAGTTGAGAGTGAGGAAGAAGGACAGAAGAGTACTTAGGCAGAAGAGGAAGATGAAGACATTATAGCGAATCCAGTACAAGGAGACTTGCTAATGGATAAGCAGGATAAAGCTATTCCTAATTTAAGAGCCAATTTATTTCATATCCAAGGTATAGTGCAGGGGAAGACTTGTTTGATTGTGGTTAACACAGGCAGTTGTACTAATGTTGCTTCAGCAAGCTGGGTTACTAAGTTGGGTTTATAGGTGGAGCAGCATCCAAGACCTTATGCACTTCATTGGTTGAGTCAACAGGGAGCTGTTCATGTACACAAACAGGTTTGTGTTCCATTACTTATTGGTAATTATACTGACGAGATTGTTTGTGATGTAGTTCCCATGGAAGCTACGCATTTGATCGATGGAAGACCTTGGCAGTATGACCTTAGAGCTAAGTATGATGGATACACCAATGAGTATACCATTCAGCAACAGGGTAAGGCATACAAGCTTCTTCCTATGAGTCCAATTGAGGTACAACAAACAAGGTTGATTTGCCTTAAGAAGCCTAAAGGAAAGAGGAGTCTCTTTATGTGGTGTAGCAGGCTGGATGATACAGATTCAAGGTCGAATCTTTTTCAACATGGAGGGAATGATACGATTCCAAGAGCTAAGATACGAGCACCAAAGAAAACAAAGTCAATTTGAGCTCTAGGTGGCATCATGGGGTCTAAAAATGGAGGATATAGGCGTTAGGAGGACCCAAGGCGAAGTTCAGCCAGCCTTAAGTCAGCCTAGAATAAAGGCCGGCTGAGTTAACTTCAAGGCCGTTGGCCTTAGAGCCGGCCTAAATGAAGGTTGCCGGCCTTTGGAGCAGGCCTATGTATTTAGGCCGCTGGCCTTGAATGGCCTTGCACAATTTTTTTAGGATGATATAAATAGTCGTCCTTAGGGTTTTTCAGGGGAGAATGTTACTTTTGGTTGTAAGCAAACACTTTAAGTGTGTGTGTGAATCTTCTTTGGAGATTCTTGAATATTGAGAATTGATTTTCACTTTATTCTTATTGTTCTTATCAAATTGTTGGTTCCTATAGAATTTGTGGCGAGCATTGTTATTGAATTCTTGGAATTCTTTAACCTTAGTGATTGATTTATAGAGCGTGGTCTCTATTGTTCTATGATTTGATTGCAAATTAGTTTAATTTTATCAATCTTAGCATCTATAGATTGGTAATTTTATCCATATCTTTGTTTTTTATTTAGTTAGTATCAAAATAAAAAAAAAAACTAAAATTGTTATTGACGATTTGATTTGTGTGAAAAGGATTCGAATTCAATTTCGTATCATTGGTTCTATATGCTGGCCGGTTTGGAATGGAAGAACCTAGCATGAAATCAATCTAGTGTTCTATCCCTTACAGAGGGGGTAGTCCCTGCAGCACTTCTTTAGGGAACAAGTCCTCGAATTCCTACAATAAAGACACAACAACACTAGGCACAGTAGAGTTAAGTTCAGTAATAGAAAAATATAATCCTTGTACCTAAGTACAACTGTTGTTTGGCCAGCACTGCACTCTTAACCTCACTCTTTCTTGCCAGACTCTCTACTCTCTATGTTTGAGTGTCTTTTCCCTCTTTGCTCACCAGTGTTTGTTTTTCACTTGTTTTCTTTTTCTCTTCACTTTTCTCTCATACACTCAAGTGTTTTTCTCTAAACTCCTTTGCAATCCTCATCTAATCCTCATTAGCTTCCCATGGTTTATGTGGTGTGAGTACCACTTTCCTTTTGTTTAATACAAAGGAATACTGATTTTTGTACCCATCATACGTAATCTTCCTGTCGAATTACTAGGGTTGCCCTAACAGTATGTGGCTAACCCGCATAGGTATCATATCACACATAACCTCATCCTTGTAGCTTCCTATGGAAAAGGCTATAAGAACCTGCTTGGTTGCTTTAACCTCCCCACATTCATTTAACCACTGTAATCGACATGGCCTCGGATGTTTCACAGCTTTCAACTGCATCTTTTCTACTAGCAAGGTGCTAGCAACATTAGTGTAACTGCCACTATCGATTATCAAGCTACAAACTCTACCCTGCACATGACATCGTAAATGAAAAATATGTTCACACTGGATCTCCTCACTACCCTACTGAGGTTGTACACTAAGTACTCTCCTCGTGACATACAACTCGCCACATATGAGTCCCTCTAAGTCAACATCTTCATACTCCTGCGATGGTGACTCCTCCTCCTCCTCAGAGCTCACACTCTCTACATCCCCATTGTCATAGATAATTACAACTCTCTGATTTGGACATTGGGATGCAATGTGTCCAAACCCCTGACACCTAAAACACTTAATATCTCTAGTCCTAGAAGGGGGTTTAGTATCAGTTTTTCCCTTAGGTGCAGTAATTGGATTCTTAGCCTTTACGCCCTCCTTAGGCTTTAAATCGGTGGAGTTCCTCTTCTAAGTAGACTTCCATGGAGATTTGGAAGTCAAACTAGTCCTCTACTCACTCCTATATTTTAATTGCCGCTCTACTTTAATTGCTCTGTGCAGTAGTTCTTCCATATCTAAATAATTGTGTAGGTCCACTACACCAACTATTTCCCTATTTAACCCATTAATGAATCTAGCCATAGTGGCCTCATCCTCCTCCTCAACTTTAGCCCTAATCAAGGCTATCTCCAACTCCTTGTAATAATCCTCTACACCTTTGGCTCCCTGTGTCAATCCCTGGACTTTCCTAAGTAAGTCCTTATGGTAGTGACTAGGAATGAACCATTTTTGCATAATAGTCTTCATCTCATCCCAAGTGCTAACAGGTTTCTCTCCATACCTATGCCTATTACGCACTAACTGATCCCACCATACATTAGCGTAATCTAAAAACTCTACTACAACCAGTTTTATCTTTTTCTCCTTAGTGTAGTTATGGCATTTAAACACATGATCCATTTTTCTCTCCCACTCTAAATACAACTCTGGATCATTCTTTCCCTGAAATGTTGGAATTTTCAATTTGATACTACCCAGATTACTATCACGCCTCTAGGTACTCCCTTTGTCCCTAACGTGTTGATAATATCCAAAATCAGACTCCTCACCTTCTTCTATCCTAACTCCTCCCCTATTCAATCTACCTATTCCTCACTTGAAAGTGGTACTACTAGATGGTTCCCTACTCCTTTCCATCCTATCCATTCTTTCATGGATCTACTCAAGTTCACCCATCAAGATTCTTTTCATCTCCCCCATCAACTCCACAAACATATCAATAGAGTAAGATCACAAGTAAAAAAAAATAATGAAAAATTATATATGTTCCTCACACCCACTCGTGTATTGCTCACAAATAATATGCTCACAATGCCACTCATGTATATCTCTCACAAAATATGTCCTCACAACCCCCTTTTTTTTATACTCCTTTGTTAGGAACTCAGATTGGAACTCCTCAACACAAATCACTAAGTCAACACCTACTAAGCATTAGTGGTTCTAAGTCACGGTGCAATGAAGAACAAGTGTGAATTCTAATAGATGTGAACAAATTCTTACTACTAATTTCAGAACAAATCAAACAAGTCCGTATCATGCAAATTAAATGGAAACACAATTTGCACCAAATATATATCAAGAATATTAGTGTAATTTGGATACACAATTTTGAAGGACAAGATGTAATTTGTGGCTAGAATTGGTACTTGCCAAAACTAGATTTTCACTCTTTTTATCTACTTTTTTTTTTTTATTTCAGTTCTTGATTTTTATTTGCAACCGAATTGAATTTTTTTTTTTTTTTTTTGCACATATGCCTTTTAATATGAACTATGAATTGAACAACAATTGAATGTTTTAAGCCTAACTAAAAGTTTGTTGCCGTCGGTCTCTAAGGGATTTAGTGACCGAACAAGATTTTTTTTTATACAAATTTCCAGATATTGATGAGATCCATGATGAGAGTCAAGCCGGAAGAAGAAATGTGGATCCTCTTGAAGTGCCGCCTGGACCGATCACAAGAAATCGAGCGAAACGATTCAAGGAAGCACTTAACAGGTTGATAAAGGATGTCTATGAAGCCGGAAAGGATTGGAACAATCATGAAATTGGAATGGATTGGAACAACCATGGGAAGACCCTTGCTCTTATACAAGTCACACCGGATACGGGTTGAAGAGGGCGTGTATTTTCAAGGCACGGTTGTGTAGGAATCTCAAGATTGCACAGAATCATACATGGCCAGACACACGGCTGAAAGGCACGGCCGTGTAAGGAGATAAGAATTGGCGCAGAATCATACACGGCCAAAGTACACGGCCGTGTATCCCCTGCCAGCCAACATGTTCTGTTTTGTTATTTTTACGCACTTATTGAAGTGACGTCGTTTTGGGCTTGTATTTTCATGAATTGTAACCCTTGTATAAAAGCTCTTAGGGTTTAGAACAATAGATGATATACATCTTAAAACATTAAACATATTTGAGAGGCTCCTCTCTAGGTTCTTCAAGAACTAACTAGAACTTATCCGATTAATTTCTGTGGCGTTCATCCCGACTTATCAATCGGTCTTTCATCCCGATTGTGGCGTCTTCATATTATACCAAGGTTCTTGTCTCGCTTATAGACAACGGGTCGCGGTTTCCACATGGGGGTGTTTAGGCGTCTTAGGTAACGAATTCCGAACGTATTGGTATTGGGTTTCGTCACAGGTTGGCGTGGTTCGTATCAGTTTGGTATCAGAGCTTAGGTTTGTCAAAACATCAAGTTCGGTTGAGGAAGGTAACATCAAAACCCTAACTCCAATCGTTCATATCCATTGTTAGCATTCAATTTCATAATATTAATTGTCTATTGATAGTGTAGTATCTACTAGTCACTAGTCGATTGTTAAAAAAAAAAAGAGTAAAAATCATGACAAAAAAAAAAGAAGAGAAAAGAAAAGAAAGACAAGAGAAACGTGATCAAAAGCAAAAAAAACAGAGACAAAAAAAAATTCGGATAGAAAAATAGAAAAAAAAAATTTACGAACCCTAGATTTGTTTTGAATTCTACGGAAAGGAATTAGTGTAGTTTGGGTTAGTTCCAAGAGAATTGAGAAGAGGAGTTGGCGAGTTGATATCATCGTTATTTGTGAGAATACACGAGTGACTGTGTGATATCATCATTTAAGCGAAACACGTAAGGGAGTGTATCGTGAGATTTAATTATATATATATATTTGTGTTAGTACTAATATTTTCTACAGGAACTATGTCGAGGCAACATTCTCCTGAAGGTAAGAGGGGAAGGCTTGATGCTAGGTTAGTAATTGAGGCGTTGAGGGGAGAAATGAAGAGGATGTTCCAAGAGGGAATGGAACAAATCCATGAGACGGTAGAGCAAAGACTAGAGAAATCCACAAACCTATTCCAAGGGCGTAAGAGGGAGAGTCGTTCCAGGAGAGTACCGAGGGTTGGAGATGAAATGTCGGATGATGACTTTGATGAGCCTTCTGTCGGGAGTTATAGAGGTTATAGTGGTCGGAATAGAGGAACTAGGGATTGGGAAGAGAGAGGAGATAGGAATAGAGAGGATGATCAATTGAGTAGCAGAAAGATGAAGGTTCCTCCTTTCCAAGGGAAGAATGATCCTGAGGCGTATTTAGAGTGGGAGAAGAAGGTAGAGATGGTGTTTGATTGTCATAACTATAGTGGGAGAAAGAAAGTGAAACTGGCTGCTATTGAGTTTTCGGATTATGCTATAGTGTGGTGGGATCAACTAATGTTGAATAGGAGAAGGAATGGCGAGCCACCTATTGAGTCTTGGGAAGAGATGAAGAGAGTGATGAAGAAGCGGTTTGTGCCTGCGTATTACTATCGTGAATTGCACAACAAGTTGCAAACTCTTAGGTAGGGAAGCCGAAGTGTGGATGAGTATTTCAAGGAGATGGAAGTTACTATGATCAAGGCGAATGTAGAGGAGGATAGAAAGGCTACCATGGCTAGGTTTCTTGCGGGATTGAATAGAGAGATTCAAAATGTTGTTGAATTGCAGCATTATGTAGAATTAGAGGATATAGTTCACATGGCTATAAAGGTTGAGAACCAGCACAAGAGGAAAGGTAGTGGTAATGCACGGTTTCAACAGGGTAATGGTTCATCCACTTGGAAGACCAACCAATGGAAAAAGGAAGAAAAGCCTTTACCCACCAAACCAAAAGGAGAGCTGAGGCAAGCGAGTTCTACTCCTGGTAATCAAGGTAACCCTGAATCTTCTACTTTTAGAAATCGTGACATTAGATGCTTTAAATGCCAAGGTAGAGGCCATATTGCTAGTTAATGTCCAAATAGGCGTGTGATGATTTTGCGTGATGATGGTGAGTATGAGACTAAGGGGGATAGTGAAGAAGAGGATATGCCTCCATTAGAGGATGCTAGTGATGCTGAGGAGCCTGCAATGGGAAGGTTAGTGGCAGTAGTGAAGCGAGCTTTGAATGTGTAGGTGAAGGAAGAAGAGGAGGTGCAAAGAGAGAATATATTTCATGCTAGATGTTATCTAGGAGATCACATTTGTAGTTTGATCAATGATGGAGGGAGTTGCACCAATGTAGTGAGTAATTTTATTGTTGAGAGGCTGGGGCTCAAAACTGTTAGATACCCTAGTCCATATAAATTGCAGTGGTTGAATGATAGTGGTGAGACTAAGGATAGTAAGCAAGCATTGATTGGTTTTCGCATTGGTAGGTAAGAGGATGAGGTGTTATGCGATGTAGTGCCAATGCAAGCATGTCATGTGTTATTGGGGGGGCCATGGCAATTTGATAGGAAGATTGTTCATGATGGCTTTTCTAACAAGTATACGCTTGTTCACCAAGGGAAAAGCTTTAATCTTAAACCATTAACACCTAAACAAGTGTATGAGGATCAATTGCAGCTACAACAGTCGTTTGCAAAACATAAGGTGAGTGAAAAGCAGAGGGAGAGTGAGAAAGCAAAAGACAATGAGAAAGAAAAGGAATACAAAAGTCAATATCAAAAGGAAAAAGAGAGGAAGACTGGAAAGAGTGTGAGAGACCAAGTTGAAGGGGGATCAACTTTGGTGGTGAGTGAAAAGGAGAGGGCAGCCTTGCAAAAGGAGAGTTGTGTAGCAAGAGCGAGTGTAGTAAGGAGAGCGTTAATAATGAGGCAACCTATGTTGTTGCTGGTTTTTAAAGAAACATGTTTGACTACTAACGAATTATCTAACTCTTTGCCTAGTGTGGTTGTGTCTCTTGTACAGGACTTTGAAGATGTCTTTCCTGAGGAGATTCCAAAGGGATTACCACCTATTCGTGGTATTGAGCACCAGATTGACCTTGTACCCGGAGCATCGATTCCAAACAAGCCAGCTTATAGGAGCAATCTGGAGGAGACAAAGGAACTCCAAAGGCAGGTCGATGAATTAATGGAGAAGGGGTACGTGAGAGAAAGCATGAGTCCATGTGCAGTGCCTGTGATTTTGGTGCCTAAGAAGGATGGGACATGGAGAATGTGTGTTGACTGCCGCGCCATCAACAACATTACGGTAAAGTATCGTCATCCCATTCCTCGCTTAGATGATATGTTAGACGAGTTACATGGGTCTAGTGTCTTTTCCAAAATTGATCTATAAAGTGGATATCACCAAATTAGAATGAAAGAAGGTGATGAATGGAAAACCGCATTCAAAACAAAATATGGATTGTATGAGTGGTTAGTAATGCCTTTCGGTTTAACTAACGCACCTAGTACTTTTATGAGACTTATGAACCATGTTTTGAGGACTTTTATTGGAAAATTTGTGGTTATCTATTTTGATGATATTCTTATTTACAGCAAGAGTTTGGAAGATCATATATCTCACTTGAGGGATGTTTTAGAAGTGCTTCGAAAGGAACAGTTATATGCTAACCTCAAGAAGTGCACTTTTTGCACAGACAAATTTGTGTTTCTTGGTTTTGTTATTAGTGCACAGGGAATACAGGTTAATGAAGAAAAGGTTCGTGCGATCCAAGAATGGCCTAGTCCAACCAATGTAAGTCATGTGCGGAGTTTCCATGGACTAGCGAGCTTCTACAAGAGATTTGTGAAGAATTTCAGCACCATTGCGGCACCACTCACTGAGGTAATTAAGAAGAACGTAGGGTTCAGATGGGAAGAGCAACAAGAGAAGGCCTTTCAGACGCTTAAAAATAAGCTGACTCAGGCGCCATTACTTGCTTTACCTAACTTTACTAAAACGTTTGAAATTGAGTGTGATGCTTTAGGATTAGGTATTGGAGCAGTGCTTATGCAGGAGCGAAGACCGATTGCATTCTTTAGCGAGAAGCTAAGTGGGGCAACCTTGAACTACCCTACTTACGACAAGGAGTTATATGCATTGGTTCAAGCCCTAGAGACGTGGCAACACTACCTGTGGCCAAAAGAGTTCGTGATCCACACTGATCATGAATCTTTGAAGTACTTGAAGGGGCAACACAAGCTGAACAAAAGACATGCTCGTTGGGTAGAGTTCATCGAAACATTTCCATATGTCATCCACTACAAGCAAGGTAAAGAAAATGTCGTTGCTGATGCACTTTCTAGAAGGTATACTCTTATCTCTACTCTTAGTTCTAGACTGCTTGGTTTTGAGCACAATAAGGAATTATATGCTGTTGATCGAGATTTTTGTGAGGAGTATGTGCATTGTGAGAAGAGTGGGCATGGTAAATTTTATAAACATGAAGGATTCTTGTTTAGGGAGAGTAAACTGTGCATTCCAATTTGTTCTTTAAGAGAATTACTCGTGAGGGAGTCTCATGGAGGAGGTTTAATGGGACACTTTGGAGTAGCTAAAACCTTAGGGGTATTGTAGGAACACTTCTATTGGCCTCACATGAAAAGAGATGTTGAGAGGATTTGTGAGCGATGTGTCACGTGTAAGCAAGAGAAATCTAGAGTCCAACCTCAAGGGCTTTACACCCTACTTCCCATTCCTCATGAGCCTTGGGTAGATATTTCTATGGATTTTGTGTTAGGATTACCCAGGTCTAGACATGGTCAGGATTCTATTTTTATAGTTGTTGATAGATTCTCTAAAATGGCACATTTTATTCCTTGTCACAAAACGGATGATGCTTGTAATATTGCTAATTTATTCTTTAGAGAAGTTGTGAGATTGCATGGTATGCCTAGAACAATTGTATCGGATAGAGATGCTAAGTTCTTGAGCTACTTTTGGAAGACCTTGTGGGCTAAGTTAGGAACTAAGTTATTGTTTTCTACTACTTGTCATCCACAGACTGACGGTCAAACTGAGGTAGTGAATCGAACTTTATCTACTTTGTTGAGGGCTGTAATTAAAAAGAATATTAAAAGTTAGGAGGATTGTTTGCCGCATGTTGAATTTTCTTATAACCGTACAGTGCATTCTGCTACTAAATTTACTCCTTTTGAGATTGTGTATGGTTTTGATCCACTAACTCCTTTGGATTTATCACCTTTGCCTAGTTCCGAGTATGTTAATCTAGATGGCAAGAAGAAAGCCGAATTTGTTAAATAGATCCATGAGAAGGCAAGGTTGAACGTTGAGCGACGAACAGAGCAATATGTGAAACAAGCCAACAAGGGTCGTCGACAAGCTGTTTTTGAACCTGGAGATTGGGTTTGGGTTCACATGCGCAAAGAGCGGTTTCCCGTGCAGCGTCGATCTAAACTACTTCCTAGAGGCGATGGACCATTTCAAATCCTTCAGCGCATCAACAATAATGCATACAAGATAGATTTGCCTGGTGAGTATCAAGTAAGTGCCACATTTAATGTTACTGATCTGAGTCCTTTTGATGTAGGTGATGATTTGAGGACAAATCCTTTTCAAGAGGAGGGGAATGATGAGATCCATGATGAGAGTCAAGCCGGAAGAAGGAATGTGGATCCTCTTGAAGTGCCGCCTGGACCGATCACAAGAAATCGAGCGAAACGATTCAAGGAAGCACTTAACGGGTTGATAAAGGATGTCCATGAAGCCAGAAAGGATTGGAGCAATCATGAAGTTGGAACGGATTGGAACAACCATGGGAAGACCCTTGCTCTTATACAAGTCACACCGGACACGGGTTGAAGAGGGCGTGTATTTTCAAGGCACGGCCGTGTAGGAATCTCAAGATTGCACAGAATCATACACGGCTAGACACACGGCTAAAAGACACGGTCGTGTAAGGAGACAAGAATTGGCACAGAATCATACACGGCCAAAGTACACGGCTGTGTATCCCCTACTGGCCAACATGTTCTGTTTTGTTATTTTTACGCACTTATTGAAGTGACATCATTTTGGGCTTGTATTTTCACGAATTGTAACCCTAGTATTAAAGCTCCTAGGGTTTAGAACAACAGAGGATATACATCTTAGAACATTAAACATATTTGAGAGGCTCCTCTCTTGGTTCTTCAAGAACTAACTAGAACTTATCGGATTAATTTCCGTGGCATTCATCCCGACTTATCAATCGGTCTTTCATCCCAATTGTGGCGTCTTCATATTATACCAAGGTTCTTGTCTCGCTTATAGACAACGGGTCGCGGTTTCCACTTGGGGGTGTTTGGGCGTCTTAGGTAATGAATTCCGAATGTATTGGTATTGGGTTTCGTCACAGGTTGGCGTGGTTTGTATCAGATATGAGTATGGAAAATAACAACAGACGAATAAAGAAAAAGGATAGAATTTACTTGATTCAAAAAGCCGAAGCTCTGATGCCAAATGATGCGTGAAACCCTAGGTATATTAAACCTAGAACCCCGACGACGTTATTTGAATCAATTATCCTAAGGATCATCTTGACTAAGTGTTATGTAACTAGACCCCAATCACGCTTGTTAACTGAAACCTAAGTTATCAAAGGGTTTTCCAAGCAATTCAGATGAGAATTCCGATGGAAGAGTTCTTTTGCAAAAGAACCAAAAAGGGGATATTTCATAATTCACGAAATTGTATATTCACTCAATCATAAGATGTCTACACTGGCCTCCCTCAGCAAGGCTTATATAGCATACAACAACAATATGGAAAAACCCTAAGTTGCCTAATCTATCCTTATCCACATGTAACTAAGTAGGCAACTAAATGACATAAGTTATAAACCAATAAATAAAACAAAAACAAACCGAATATGTCTTTAACTTTGTTGGTTTAAAAAATATTCTAATATCTCTAAATATCACATCCTTCCATGGTCACGTGAATCAAGTTAACACATGTTGGTTCTCCTTTAGTGTAGCTTGATTCCTTAGCTTGCAAGTCCATGACTAATCCTTGTAGAGCTTCGTTCATCTTTTTAGCACTAGCTTGGGTCATTAGGCCTCTAATACCATGTAATGGATCATGGGATTTTGGCTTCTTCCTTTTTTATGCTAGCTGATCCTCATCAGGTAGATACGACACAAATTCAACAATTTCTCAATTTCAATTCACACACAACAATGAATTGCTCAATGGTATGGTATAAACCCCAAATCCCCAATTCAAATCAAGACTCCCACGTGTAATTTCCTTCCTAAAACCATAACTTTGATACCAAAAGATGATATGGTTAGATCCAATTCCAATTAACAATCTTAATTGAAGATTTAATTAAGTAATTATTCAACAAGATAGGCGTGAACCCTAATTTCATGTAACAATAATAAAATGAAACTCCCAAAGCCTTACCAAATATGACGCACTAGCAGAATTAGGAACAATTTGCAATTGTTGATGCAACACACAACAATTTCACTCAACACAATCTCTAAATTTAGAATTGATAAGAGTATGTATGGAATAGAAGAGGAATCCCTTTCTACGTGAATAGTAGCCGAAATATATCTCTCAAAAGTTTCTTTTGTGTTGTCTTTTACAAGTATTTATACTTGTCCTAAATATGGAAAAATAACATAAGGAAAAATAGCTACACATGACACTGATTCTTTGATGCCCTCCTCTGTCAACAAAACACAACACAAGCCCGATTTCTTTGAGTCATTTAGGTTCACCATGGATTGTGAATCATCCATAAACCAAGCACTAGTATGTTTGCTCGCCATCCTGTAATATTGACAAGTGTACCTGATTAAATACAAAACAATTATATAAAGTAAATGAAGACACTATGTGAATGTCTTTGGGTTCCATTTGTTCAAAAAGGATTCTCGATGCCATGTTCTATAGTGCTTTGCCTCTCACTCTTATTATGGGTCCCGTTGATGTATTGGTTTGATTCCCATCAATAAAGAAGTGATTTAGAAAGTTAAGAATGATTATGTAACAAGAAACAAAATCCATCCCAGTTTAAAACCACAACTGCCACCTAAAAGGAAGAAATAATATGACTTTATTAAATTCCAACATACCAAGATAAAAAATTAAGAATAAGAAAAGATTAGGAACAAACTCTTTGTATAAATACAAATATTAAGGCTTTTAGGAGAAAATACACTAAATTGATATAGTGCCCACAAACTCGATTGGGTTAATACCACTAGTAAGCTTAGCTAAAATTTCCACCTTCCAAAATGCTATATAAAGGACCAATTTAAGTTAAAGACTAATTAGAATTAGTTTTTCATGAGGTTTAGGGCCCAATTGGGATTAAAAAAAAGCCTCAAAATAGGCCTAAAAATGAGACCAATGAAAATGATATGATTTTTTCCACAAAAATGCACACCTTAAATGAAAAAATTGACCCTACCATCTAAAATTACACTTAAAAATCTTCAAAGTAACTATAAAATGCAAAAAAGGGATTTAAAATAAGAAAATTATGGCTAAAATATGGAGACCCAACATAACTATAGTGAATTTAATTAAGTAATTCCTATAGTTTAGCATACACATGCTTACAAAACCTTATTTTCATCATCTGGTGATCTTAATTTTAAGTTTAAGTTACCTTAACTAGTAGCAAATATGATTGAGTGAGTGTTCTTATGATTATTGTGCTTGTTTTGTGATTGTAGAATTAATAGTGCCTAATTGTATTCATGACAAATATGGATGTATGGTGATCGAGAATTGCATGTGATTGAATTGTGATGCAATTGGTGATAAGCTACATCGATATATTAAGACTACTCAAGTATGATGGTTGTACATTATATTGATAGGTTTGTGAGTCTATGAAGTTTTCATGATCACCTAAATAATTGAACTTAATTATATTTGACTTGAAAAATAAATTGGATTATGAATATCATAATTTGCATGTAGAAGGCCATCAGCATCACACGATGATATGGAGAGGTAATATGGAGGTAATTCTCTATACGTAACCTTACTTTGACCTTTGGGAACTATTGAGTACTTGGAAATGCCACCCTTTAATTGAGGTCCAGTTTGGAGATTCACCACTTAGGGATTGATGAGACTAAGTGTGCCATCCACATCTACACTACTTTAGGCATTTATGTATATTTATATATGTAGCAAATCCAATACTACTTTATTGTTTACAAAAGTTATATTTATTATAAACTTTTGGAAGTGTGAAATTGAGAAACTTAACTCGAGGTGGTTGGAATCTAGAGCTGACATGTTGGTTGTTATTTTGCATCTCATGCAATGAAGGGTGTTAAATCAGTGCTATATAAAACGTTTTGATGGTTGTATAGGTTGTTGCATCTCATATGCATGCCATGCATTCATATACTATTTTAATTAACTTGTTTGATAATTGCTTAACTATACAATATGAGTAATAACTTATTAAGCTGGATGTAGCTTAGACCTTTATAGTATGTCTTTATTGCAGAAGCCTATACGGTTAGAGCTTCACCAATGTATGCTAGAGGTCAATACATGGGATATTGGGAATAAGTGAAGTAAGATGAGAGTATGAGAGATCATTTTATTAATTATTAAGACTCTTTATTTATGCTATGTTTTGTAATATGAGAAAATACCTAAATTGCCTTTTGCTTTGTTATTACTACTTATACTTACCATTAACCTATGGATATTTAGTAGGACTTAGGTCCTATATTATGATATGAAGTAATGTGAACTTATTAATTATTGTTCTCTTGTTACTTGGAATTGTAAACTTAACCTAGACTAACCAAATATGAGCATACCCTATACTCCACATGGCTTTTTAAATAATAAGGGAGTTATTCTTGAGTTTCAGAGAAGTGCATGGAAAACTGGGGTGTAACAGTTTTAACTTATATCAAAGAATGAAATAAATTGATTAAAATCTAAACCTAAAAACCTAGGATACCCCACAAAAAGTAAGTGAGAGTGTAGGTAAAACCGGGATAGGTATGTACACATACACACACACATGTATATATGTATAACTACATATGTAGTGATTTTTTAGGGTTTAGATTTACAAAAAGAAGTAACTTTTCCATGATATAGATTAATCTTTCAATTAGATGGGATAATTATATCTCTTTTAGAATAAGAGACAGGGAAACACCTATGGAATACAAGGGATGGCTGATGATGATTTGCAAGGATAAAGCACTATTAGGTAGGCTACCTACTTTATTGTTAGTCATGACGTGATGAAGAGTAGGTTTAGGTTAATTTTAGACTCCTATTTATCTAAAGACCCGATGGACTAGAGGAGGCCTCTATATAGAAGCTAAGATGATTTACGTTATGGAGATGCGAGCTAAAGAGATAGGACAAATGGGAGAGATAACTAAGTTTACCTTTGTAGTGGTTAAGTCAAATAGGCCAAGTTACCTTAACTTTGTAGAGTGGACCTAAGTTAAGCTAAGGTTGATCTTCGCGAAAGATAAGAGGAGGGACAACCTAAGATTTGAGGCTAAGGAGATTGCCAAAGCCACTCATGATTTGTGGAATTCTATGGAAAATTAGCTGATGAATGTAATCATTCTAGGTATTGGAGAGGAGGAGATACCTGAGGAGGTTCAAGAGAAGTTGTAGAAGACATTCTTCAATATTCCCTTGAGCTAGTTTGAGGATAGTATAGTGGTTATAGCAGCTCCTATATACTAGGAGGTAGTTCAAGATGAGGAGATGGATATGGATATTGAGTTAGACTTTCTTGCTATATATACTACCTGACTTTTGTGATGTTCCAATTATGCCTATGACAAGTGATGAGTTAACTTATGTGAACTCGTCTTTAGTTAGCTTGGATTTAACACCTTGGAAGCTTATAATGTTAGTGGGAGGCGAGGATATGATGAACTTAGATGAGGTTGTTATAGAGCCGGACCCTCTCAATTTCATGACGTTTGATGAGGATGGATTTAATGATTTGAATGGATTGAGTTAAGGTGGACATATAGTTAACAGTGCCTAATGTCAAGTTTGAGAGCACATATTTGCTTAAGTGGGACAAGGGTAGGTTTGATGATTCACTAGGAGCTTATAATGTTAGTGGGAGGCGAGGATATAATGAACTTAAATGAGGTTGTTATAGAGCCAGACCCTCTCAATTTCATGTTGTTTGATGAGGATAGATTTAATGATCTTAATGGCTTGAGTTTAAGGTGGACATATAGTTAACAATGCTTAATGTCGAGTTTGAGAGCACATATTTGCCTAAGTGGGACAAGGATAGGTTTGATGATTCATTAGGAGCTTGCTTAGCTATTGGATCATTCTATGTGTGCACATGTCTTCCTAGAGTTAGGTTGGCAAGTAGGGGAGGATGGACCTAGTAGATTGTTTTTCATTGAGGTTATGACCATAATGTTTTGTAATATGAACATAGATGCTCCTAAGTTTATTATAGGGATCATACATGATCATTTTATATTTGAGAGTCTTGCATTGTATTGATGATATCATTGTACATTTGATGTATTTGCACTCCTTAGGGTGATTAAAAGTGATCACCTTTACTAAAATGAATGAAAATAAAATATATTTTATTCTATTTTGTTTTGCCATGTATTTAGGTGTAAATAATTCTTGTTATAAATGGCATGATTAACAAGTTTATAAATTGATATGTAGAGTTATGAATTTTTTACCTTAAAGGCTAACCTAAAGAAAATTTTACAAATGTCGTAGAGGACAAGGGTAATCCTTGCAAAATGCTAATGCCAGGGTTAATGAACAAGAACAAAATCTACCTAGAGTCCAAACTATTTGATATTGGTTATGATTGAAAGAAAAAATGAATGGTTTAAGGTATTCTTAGAGAGTGTTCAACCATTGCTAGTGCCGAGCCCACCGTTGCTAGCACCAACTTTGCCACCCCCAACACTGACCCCACCACCATTGCTAATAGCTATAGAAGTGCCACTACTAGCTACACTAGCTGACATGGTTCATCTCATACCCCTAGAGCCCTAACCATAAAGGGGTGTATTGCTAGAATTCATTCAATGCAATAGATATTTGAGGGCACTTTTGGATAACCCGATGAAGTCGAGGATTGGATATCTCAGATTAAGAGACTTTTTAAGGCTTTTGAGGTTCCTTGAAAATTGAAGGTAAATTTTCGTACTTACTACAATTATGAGCTTGGGCTTGGTGGGAGTCTAAAAGAAGATCCTTATAGCCACTAATTATTTAGGGGACTTTTAAGTGGGAATTCCTAGAGCACTAGTTTCCAAGTAGACTTTAGGCTAATCACAATGAGGATTTTTTTCACCATAACAGTGAGAGGTCGTAGTATCAATCAATGTCAAGTAGAATTTAACTGTTTAATGGAATTTGCTCCCATGGATTACTAGTATAGTGATGAGCTGAAAATGCAAGTTTTTGCAAGAGGAATGGACCTCAAAATGAGAAGGGTGATTGAATTTGAAGTTTGCACATTTAAAGAGATGGTGGAAAAAGTAAGGGTACTAGAAAATGATAAGAAATAAGAAGTTGAGTCTATGAGGGATAGAGTGAACATTTTTAGGAAGAGACCATAATGGATCAAGATCTAGTGGTAAGAACAAGAAATTTGTGCACCCCCATAATTTCTCTCATTAAAGGGAAAGATTGTGAGTGCCTCATTCCTTTAGTGTTGGAAGTGCAAGGGCAAGCAATAACCTTGAGAGTGCCCACAATTAAGAAGTAAATGTTATTTCTATGGAGAGGCTACACAACACATTATAGATTGTTTAAGGAAGGGTACCGCCACTTGTTTTCTTTGCAAGCAAGTAGCACTTTTGTTGATTAATTGTTCATAGTGGTAGACTACAGTGGCTCTAGTAGCTAAAGCTTTGTAGATTACAAGAGAACCTATCATGCCCCTGAGGTTACTAAGCGTAATAGCTCACCATGTACAAATTGAAGACTATTGAGTGTTAATAGAGATGGACTCAAAATGACATTAAGAGTGTACATAAGGTGTTGATAACACTAGAAACCTTTGAAATTAATGGTTTTAAAGTAGTACAAACCTGTATAACTTCTTCTGAATATAGAATACTATAAGATATTACATCTTACAATAAAGCCTACAAAGCCATAAATATTACATTCTTCTAAATAGAATTGTAATACCTGAAGTTTTTAATATTTCTATTATAACATTATAACATAAAAACCAAGGCTAAGGTAGGGATTTCATAAAAATTTGAGGGGCAAATGGATCTTTTATAGTCAAAATATAAATACTTTATGTTGACCTAGCTCTCCTCTTTTTCACCCCTCACAGGAACAATACAGTGAAAAAGCAAGAAAAGGAGGAGAAGCTCTCTAGAGAAAACCTAAGGCGATTGAGAGAAGGACAATAAGGATCAAATCCAGTTTATATCAGGTAAGAATATTAACGGATTAGTGATTATTTCACGTGAAATTGAGGATATGATTGTTTTCAACCCTTGTTCTAATAGAATTTGGAATTGGGAAAGGCTAAATGAGCATGAGAATCCACCAATCAAGGTTACAATTTGTGAAATTTGTTTTTGAGGTAAATGAATTAATTTGTGCAATTTAATTAGATAGTACATATTTTAAGGTTAAGTTAAACCTAAGGATAAAGAGAATCGAATTTAAAAGAAATTGGAATAAAGAAATTAGGGTTAGGGAGAAATTACCGAGAGATACATAACCTCTCAACATGGTCGTGTTTCGACCGTGTTGAATATAGGATATACCGAGAGATACACAAGCTGTTTACACGGCTGTATTCTGACCGTGTTGAATGTAAAGCATACTGAGAGAAACACGGCCTATCTATACAGTTTTGTTCCAACCATAATGGAACCAAAACTCACCAAAAGATATACAACCTTTGAAACGGTTGTGTATTAGCCTGTGTTGAGCTACATGGCCTCTAACATGACCATGTTGAGAGAAATATAACTTCATTGTATATCTATATAACTTCTAATTATGATAATTTTCATGTAACTTAGATAGCTAGTAAGATTTTAGAGAATTGAAATGATTAAGATTAAGATAATTAAGAGATGATATTAATTTTAGATTAGTATTAAGAAGGACTTGTTGATGATGCATAGATTTTATTTTAGCTTAAGTCTAGAACCAAAAGTGCTTAAGGCTAGGATTCAAGGTACATGTAACTTTTGTGTTGATTTATGCTTGTTTAAATTAGTGTATGTATTGAATTTGATTTAATTGGAAAAATTGGCTTAAGTGTTTAAGTTGTGTGTTGTATGTGCTTAGCTTAGCTTAGGGGCCTGTAGTGGAAAATCCCTAGGGAGCACCCTAATGATCTTTATATGATGTTGTCCCTAGTAGAGTCATGCTTGAAGATGATTTGGGCTGAATGTTGGATTAAGTGCTTAAGTGGACATAGGTGTGGGGCCTATAGTGGTAGTTCCCCTCACCAAGACTAAGTGGCTTAAGTGAGCATAGGTGTGGGGCTCGTAGTAGCAGTTCCCATCACTAAGTTTAAGGATCATAGGTTTGGGGTCCCAAGTGGTAATTCCCATCACCAATACATGTTCTAACGTGTTAAGTGTATTAAGGGGGTCATGAGTACCTTGTTGCTATTTGTGAACTTAAAATGTACCATGAAACGATTGCCTGTGTTTAAGTGTTGCATAATGCATGTGATACCTATTCATGTTTGTTCATGTGTATGTGTTTACGTTATACATACTGAGCATTAACTCACCATTTGAGGAACATTTTTTTAGATGCAAGTATTGAAGATGTTAATAACATGGAAGGAAGTCTAGGAGTGAATGAACTAGACAGAGAGGAAAAGGATGATTATCACTACTATTATGGATAGTAAAACTTAGAATGATTTTGTTATTTGATTGGAACAAATAGTAGTTTCCTAGAGAATATGTAATTGAAATTTTTATAGACTTCTGCTGATTAGAGATTCGTTATGGATTTATGTTAAATTGGTTTCAAGGTTAAAGGATAGATTGAAATCTTTTTATATCATGATGTCATTATTGTAGATAATGAATGGAGATTTGAAGGAATTGTAAGATTAAGAGGTATCAGAGTTGACTAGAGCCTTCATGTGTTATTGTATAATAAGGACATGTGGCGAGTAGTAGTGTAGTCCAGGTTCTGGGGTGTTACAACTTATATGCTATTAGAGCTTTATGTTTGTGAACTTTGGGGACTTAAGTTTGCATCTATAAAGGATGGGTTAAAGATCCTTTGGACTTATATTTTGATCTTTAGAGCATAGGTTGTTGATCCTAAAGAACATAAGTAATGATCCTTAGAACTAAGTGATGATCAATAGTAAGCTATGATATTTAGTGAAATTAAGTATTTGATCTACAAGACAGTGAGACATGAAGAGAGTGGGAAAAATATAAGGCGTTTATCTATTTACTTTCTTGTGTTATTACTTTATTTACAATTCTTTTAACTACTAAGTTATGTATATGAGTAAACATTATATGTGTATATATCTACAAATTGTGACACTAACCTAGATTGACATTAACTTAAATAGAATGCCTTTAGGAAGAATGACCAGATTAGGAGCTAGAAGGGGTGCTAGACGTGACAACCCCATTGAGGAGGAAATCCATAATCTACAACCACAAGGTGAAAGGGGGTAGATGGCTAAAGAGACAATTCAACTACTTCATACAGTAAATCACTTGGTGGGACTTTTAGCACAATAACACTAAGTCCCTAATGTCCTACAACATAGGAATGTTAATGAACCCATTAGCTTTGATAGGTTCATTAGAGTGGCTAAAAAGTTTAACCCTAGAGTGGATGACCTATTGGAGGTTGAGGATTGGGTACAGGAAATTGAGAAAACCTTTGCTACCTTTCAAATACCAAAAGACAGGAAGGTAAATTATGCTACATTCATAATGAAGGGAATTGCAACAAAATGGTGGGCCTCGGTTCCTAGACTTGTAAGGGAATACATGAATTGAACAGTGTTTAAGGAGCTATTTTATCAAAGGTACTTCCTTAACAGCTCTAGAGATAAGATGGATAATGAATACTACAACTGTGAACAAGGGAACCGAATAGTTGAAAAATATGAGGTAGAATTGAATCATCTCATCCAATTTCTTCCTAAAAATGTGCGTAACGATGATAGTTCCCGAGCTAAGAGATTCCGAAGAGGCTTGGACTTAAACTTACAACTTATAGTGGGGGCCTTTTAACTAAATACATATGCTAGAATGGTTGATAAGGCTAAGTCCCTCGAGCAAAACAAGAAGATTATTGAAGAACAGAGGAGTCGCAGAGCGGTAATAGCTTTAGGAAAAAGACTTAGCTCAAGCGGAATGGGGCAAGACAAGGGTAAACGACACCATGTGCAACAATGTAGAACATAGAATGTTGTAGCCTTTCCCTTACAAATTAGACAAGTGCCCTTAACACTTCCTACAGTAGGCCTAAATGTTAAATGTACTAGATGCTATAGGCCTCATGAGTTGAGAGAGTGTAGATGGCTAGAGGGGGCATGTTTCTCTTATGGGAAGACTAGACACATTAGTAGGCATTGCACTAAGAGGTCAGTCCCCCTAATTTTCTATCATGTGTGCAACTAGAGGGGATACGAGGTAATCAATTGTCCTCAAGAATAAATAAGAAATCGAGTAAGCCCAGTCTAACAAGCAGCTAAACCTCTAGTGAGAGGATAGGGAGGTAAACCATAGTTAAGGGGTCTTAGATAAAAAGTTCCTACCAGAGTGTTTGCCATTCACTAGTAGTAGCACCAAGATATCCTTGATGTAAAAAACACTGCAGGTTTGCTTCTAGTACACTTTCGTAATGCTTACGTCCTGTTTAATATCGGTGCATCTATATCCTATGTGTTTGAGAATTTATATGCGCATGTGCATGGGATGTTAAAAACATGGATGATTGTTTGGCTATTAGTACTCCTTTAAGAGTAGGAGGAAGGATAAGTAAAATATGCAGAGGAGTGGGAATAAAGGTGCAGGGTAGGGTGATGCCAATAGATCTTCTAATATTGGAGATGGTGGAATTTGACATTATTCTAGGTGTCAACTGGTTGTCAAGATATCATGCCTCCATTGACTATCACAACATGGTGGTACAACTTAATATACTAAAGGAGT
The DNA here is from genome assembly GCA_037954665.1 of Laguncularia racemosa. Classification (NCBI taxonomy): domain Eukaryota; kingdom Viridiplantae; phylum Streptophyta; class Magnoliopsida; order Myrtales; family Combretaceae; genus Laguncularia; species Laguncularia racemosa. The sequence goes on from JBBMOL010000167.1 coordinate 310,337, forward strand.
ACTTTGAGTATAAGCTAGTAGTGCAGAGACTTACTAGATTACCCACTTATGAGATGTGAGGAAAAAGTATGCTAACAACTATATCTATTGAAGCCAGTGAAGAAATCATGATGAAAGTAGTACCTGTAGTGAGGGAGTTTCCTGAAGTGTTCTTAGAAGACCTTTCTAGTTTACCCCCAGCCAGGGAGATAGAGTTTAACATTGATTTAGTAGATGGTACGGTACCTATATTAAAACTAGTCTATAGAATGGCACCAGTGGAATTAGAAGAATTATGGAAACAATTACAGGATCTACAGGATAAGGGTTTGATAAGACTCAGTGTCCTTCCTTAGGGTACACTAGTCCTATTTGTGAAGAAGAAAGATGGAAGCATGAGACTTTATATAGATTACAGAGAGTTAAACAAGGTCACTATCAAGAACAGATATCCTCTCCTTAGGATAGATGACCTGTTTAACCAATTGCAAGGAGCTCAGGTGTTCTCTAAAGTAGTCTTGAGATCAGGCTACCATCAATTAAGAATTAAAGAAGAAGACATTTGGAAAACAACATTCGGGACTAAATATAGGTACCACGAGTTTCTAATGATGCCTTTTGGACTAACGAATGCACCAGCTGCATTCATGGATTTAATGAACAGAGTATTTAGGGATTTTCTAGGTAAATTGGTAGTCGTCTGTATAGACGATATCCTAATATACTCTAAAAGCACTGAGGAGCATGAACAACTCTTGAGATTGGTATTAGGTAGGTTATAAGAACAAAAGTTATATGCCAAATTCAGTAATTGTGAAATTTGGTTGGAACAAGTAGTTTTCTTAGGTCATGTAGTTAATAAAGATGGGATATCTGTAGATGTAGAAAAGGTGAGAGCAGTAATAGATTGGCACAGACTGAAGACAGTTACAAAGGTCAAAAGCTTCTTGGGTCTAGCAAGCTACTATAATAGATTTGTAGAGGGGTTTTCCAAAAAAGCAACTCCTCTAACTAGATTGACAAAGAAGGATGTGAATTTGAATGGGATGATAGATGTGAAGCCAGTTTTCAGATGCTAAAAGAAAATCTTGTGTTAGTGTTAGTTTTAACCTTGCCTAAGAGTGGAGAAGAATTTACAATATATAGTAATGCCTTAGTTTAAGGGTTAGAATGTGTGTTAATGCAAGGTGGTTAGGCAATAGCTTATGCATCCCACTAACTGGAGCCTTATGAGAAGAAGTACCTAACTCATGACTTAGAGTTAGTAGCTATGATACTAGCTTTGAAGTTATGGAGGCATTACTTATATGGAGAGAAGTGCAAAAACTTTATGAATCACCAGAGCTTGAAGTATATCTTCACCTAGAAGGAATTGAATATGAGATAGAGGAGATAGTTGGAGCTAATCAAGGATTATGACCTAGATATACAATACCATTCAAGAAAAGCTAATGTGATGGCAGATGCCATTAGTAGAAAGAAACAAGGTAATGTAGCCACTCTTATCACTTCACAGAAAGAGTTATTAGAAGACATGTGCAAATTGGAACTAGAAATCTTAACCTAAGAAGTGGGAGCAAAAATGACTACTGTAAACACCCCAATTTTGCCCTAAGAATGAATAATAATCAATTTTCAATTTTTTCCAATTTTTCTTTAATTTAGCAAAAATAATAAAAATATTCAAAAAAATAAAAATAAATAGGAAAACACATCAATTTTGAAAAATGATTTCAGAAATGGCAATATTAAATAATAAACAATTTTTACAAATTTTTGAAATTTCAAAAAATACAAAAAAATAAAAAAAATTGCATCGCATATGTACAATTTGCGATATAAAGAAAATCAGGAAATTGGGCTAGCTCAGCTGGCTCGTGTGTGCGCATGGGGAGCTTGTAGAGGCCAGAGGTTGCGAGTTCGAATCCTCCCCTAAGCACTCTGTGAAATTTTTTTGTCTTTCGCCTGGAGCTACCACGTGGCAGTGTGTGATTGGCCGAGGGAAGTCATGCGTGTCGCGCGTGATCGTCTTCTTCGAAAGCCTAGCCAGAGAAAAATCCGGCAGAAGACCGATAAGGTTGAAATTGCTGGATTTCTTCGAATCTTTTTGGATTTCAATAAATCTAAAACCGAATTATCCAGATAAATCACAAGATTACAACAAATCGGCATCAAATAGGTTGGATAAAATCAAATCTAGAAAACGGAAAAATATGGGTTTATCCAAATCGCCGGATTCGAGCTTATCCGGAGTCGATTCAAAGTGCCTATAAATAGGAATCGAAGGGAGGAAGCCAAAACACGAATCAGAATTGAGAGAGTGAGAAAAGAGTGTAAATCGGAGTAGACCTAAAATCGCGATTGCCGACCGGAGTTGAACCACCACTAGGAGACGATCTGGGAGCAAACCACCGCCACCATTGGATTCAACACCCTCAAGAAGCTAGGATTCGACACCTCACCCGCGACGAAAGACCGCCGGAACGCTGTGAATGAGCATCCGCCACCGCCGTGTCCGACCGATCCGACCCGATTCGACCCGACTTGTGCACCGACCCGGATCCAGGTAAGTCGGATTTTCCGGATTTTCTATTTTTTCGAATTTTTCTTATTTATTTATTTGTATTTATTTGATTTATTATTTGGTAAATTGTTTATTAATTTGTTGGTTATTTATTTATTTATTTAGTTATGTTTTATTTTCAATAAATAGGAAAATGATAGAAATAAGATTTTTCTAGGATTTAATAATGTAGAAAATAAATAAAATAAAAGAAATAATAAAAAAAGGAAAAAATAATAATAATAATAATAATGTAGAAAAGTAATAAAAATATTAGGAAAATAATAATAAAATTTTAGATTTCAAAATAGGATAGATAATAACTTAGGATAAAATTTTTAGCACAAAAATCACAAAAAAACTTAGAAAAACCATAAAAAATCAACAAAAATCATAAAAATAATAAAAATCATGAAAACTTACAAAAATTATAAAAAATAGTAGAAGGATCATAAAAATCATAAAAATCATGAAGCTTCATAAAAATTAATAAAAATTCAAAAAAAATGAATTTTAACACTTAGAAAAATCATTTTCTTCAAATAAATCCAAAATTGATGTTTTTTCCTAAAAATCATTTTCAAAAATCAGATTAAAACTTAGGCTTAGATTTTTTCAGAAAAAAAAATCCCAAAAATGGTAAGAACATAAATCAAAAGAGATTTCAAAAACTAAAATTCACAAACAAACTTAAAGTTTTCAGAAAAGCGAACTACGGCTTGTTTGATATTGAGTAGCCGGTACGTAGGCATAAAAATGAATTTTTCGGGTCAACCCATAAAAATGAATGAAAAATCATTTTCTTGAAATAATTCAAAAACATAATAAAAAGTAACAGAAACACAATAAAACACATTTTTAAATAAGAACAATTTTAGGAGATTAGGTGGTAACCGTAAGGTTTTAATAGGTTAGCCTCCGGACTTAGAAACTCTGGTTTTCCCTTTTCCTCTTTTCAAAAACGAGAAGAGGAAATAACGATGACTAGTGGTCCAAATTAAGACTAATCCGCTCCTTTAGTCTTAATTCAATATTTCCTAACAACAGTTGGGTGGCGACTCCAAAAATCAAACGAAATTCCTAACTCAAGTCGAGGATCTACATTAGATGAGCATAGGGTCTAGTCTAAATCGGATTAGGAATGGGAATTCAAAAATTAGACTCGACAGGATGACGACTCCACTGGGGATTCATGCCAGTAAGCTAAGCCACCTAAATCTTCGAATGGTTCTCTTTAAATTTGCTTCAATTATTATTCTGTTACTAACTTTTCAGGAATTAGTTAGATTCTAGTTTCTTTGCTATGGGGGTTTGCATGCATATGTGTGTGTGAGTAGATGCAGTCGAACCCGGACCGTCCTAGAAACCTAAGACGGGGAGCCATTGTGTAGGTTTCGGGCGAAGTGAGTTGATTCACCGTTCGGGACCGATTAGGCTACCCCACCCTATGCTTCGATATGGCCCAAGATCCATTTCTTCGAGAATGCGGGAGGCCATAGAGCTCGGGAACCAGTTAGAACCAACCTACTTGCATACATAACATCATAAGGGGTTGACAATTGATGACGATGTAATGGTTTGTTGTTTTGTCATGGAGTTCGAATTTATTTCCCTGTAATGTTTTCATGGTTCTGTTTGTAATTAGGCAATTTCTTATTGTAAATAGATGGCTAGCACTGCAATCGACCGTCTCCTCCGCAAAGAAATTTGGGTGTACAAACCTTTGGACCCAAAATTGGTACTGGACCATTGGTTTACCTTATACAACCCAGAGGAGCAGGTCTTCATCCAGCAAAAGATCGGCCCCGTCCTCTCATTGACAAAGATAGAGGTGAATTTGCCTTTAGTCCGGGCCATGCTCCAATTATGGGAAATCGAGCCCGCTGCTTTCTTTATCGGGCCGCATGAGATCACCCCTACCTTGGAGGAGTACACCCAGTTGCTACAGGCTCCAGCACTAACCGATCAAATCTATGTGCCAGACCTTGAGGCTGGGCCAGCCGGTACCTTCAGCAGATTATTAGGCATCCGTAAAACAGCAGTCAATAAAGCCCTAGCAGACTGTAATGGATATTGCATATGAATGGAAGATTTGGAAGCTTGGTTCATCGCCCGAGAGGACAATGGGGATAGGAAGGACATACTATGTGGGGACCCCAAAACTTACAGACAGAGAAGGGTGAACGCTTTCATCTTGACAGCCTTCGCTACCATACTATTCCCTACCGAGACCTTCTATATTCACTACCGGGTCGCAGAGCTGGTGACCCAATTTTTGGAGGGAAGATCTTACATCCCGGCTCTATTGGCTGAACAGATCCGGAACTTGAATTTCCTCAAGAAGAAAGGCCATGGGATCCTTCGCTCAAGCCTCAACCTTCAGCTGATATGGTTTGTAAGCCACCTTAAGTGCTTCGGGTTGAACATGGTTCGAAAAACCTTAGCCCAGCAGGTGGATCTCGTAAACTCATGTATAGAAAAGGTGAAGCTGCCCGACGACCTTACTAGCCACAGTTGGGTAGAGCTGCTTAGGAGCTTCAGTGCCGAGGATATTCTGTGGACGGCCAGGTGGAGTTACTGTAACAAAATCATCTTGACCTGCAGAAACTTCCAAGCAGTACCTTTAATCGGAATCAGCGGATGTGTTGGTTATCACCTTAACTCAGTGGTCCGCCAGTTTGGTACCATCCAAGATATAATTTATCGGCCCTCGCTGGAAGCAGTCACCTTTGAATACCAAGATCCGAACCTGTTGGTAGCCGAGAAGTTTGCTAAGCTGGCAGAGGTCAAAGCACTTTGGGAAGCCAGAATTGAAAGCCCGAATGTGGACATCGGGGAATTAGATGGCGAAGTGGGAAAACACCGAGCCTCCAGAGAGTTTGTAATCCACCAGCTATACCAGACAGGGGAAAGAGCATATCGGGTTCCAGACGTCACCCAACCAAGACCAGACAAGATCAATCCAGAGACAGAAGTATACCTAGAACAGGTCAAGGCCCGAATGGAGGTATACTTTAAAGCTACAGATCGTAAGAAAGACATCTAGAAGGGACGTTTCAAAGAATCCGACCAAAGGAACAAGGCCTTGGAAGCACAATTGGAGAAGACCCAAGCCAAAGTCAAGGAATTAGAAGCTATCATCAATGGGAAGTCTGAGCCTCCACAATAGAAGACTAAAACAACTAGGAAATAGATCATTATTTGTAATCTTTATTTTGATTATCGAACTCCAAAATTTTCAATATGAATAAAAGTAAAGTTTCAATATTACATTGTCAATCAGTTGTCAACCCTTTTATTTTTAGCATCCGCGTGACACATGCATATCATTCTTGCATTCATTGCACTAACATAAAAACAAAATGCGCGTCCAGGTATCAAAATAGCTTCCAAGCAACCGAACCCTCCTAGAAGTCCAATTCTCACGCGCTCAAGAACAAGAATGGCCAACAGTAGCGACAACCGCAACAACGCCAATGCTGAAGCTGCCTCGGACTTTAGGATTATGTCCCTAGAATAAACAGTCCAACAACTAGCTGCCCAGGTTCACCTCTTAACTGAAAGCATCAGCCTCCTACGCAACACTCAGCCAACCCAAGAAGAGTATTCAGGGGCCAGAAAGGGGAAATCAGTGGAGGGACAGCCTCCGGAATATGAAGAGATCAATTCCCACCTTAACCCGACCTTTGAATATGAGCCAAAGGTCAACCAGGGGCCGACCTCTGATGACCTGAAAAAGGAGATGGAAGAGAGGCAGAAGGAGATGGAGAAGCGACTATTCCAGCAGCTCCATGACAAGATGAAAAGCATTGAAGGCCCTGATGGTTTTGAACAGGCCGGAATCACCAATCCGCCAGCATATAGGGAAGAGATATACCCTGAAAAGTTCAAGACCCCAGAGTTGGAAAAGTATGACGGGACCGGCTGCCCCAAAATGCATACCAGGCTATATGCCCGGAAAATGAGCAAGTATGCTCAATACAACCAGCTCATGCTCCAAACATTCCAAGACAGCCTCACAGGCCCTACACTAGTCTGGTATGCCCACCTGGACTTCAACATTATTAACACCTGGGAGAAGTTAGCCCAGGCATTTTATGACCAATATAAGTTCAATATTGAAGTCGCCCCATCCGTAATCGACCTGGGGAGTCTCCGGAAGAGACATGCTGAGCCGTTCAAGGAGTATGCTCAGCGCTGGAGAGCCCAGGCCGCCAGGGTAGCAACCCCGATATTTGAAAAGGAATTGACATCCATATTTGTCAATACCCTGGACAAGACCTACTTTTCACACCTGGCAGGCCAGACCTCATCCAGTTTTGCAGAGATAGTGGCTGCGGGATGCAGGATTGAGAATGCCATCACCACCAGTAGACTCCAAACAATGGAGCCTCCTAGGGTCACACCGACACAAAGGCCTTTAGGAGGAAACAAAGCTAAAGAGTCCATTGTCAGCACAGTCCACTCCGATAAGGCAGAAAAATCTGGGACTCGTGTGACATTCCAGACCACGAATATCCCAGCCCAACAACCCACGACAGGTCACGCCTAGGCCGCCAGGGCCCCAAGGCAGTTCACTCCAATCCCCGTATCGCTCAGTCAGGTCTTCGCTCGGTTGAGAGCAGACAACTTGATCAGTTTTGAGCTCCCCAATGACCGGTACAGGACCAAGAACTTCGACTCAAACCTCAAATGTGACTACCACATGGGTCAGGAGGGGCATTCTACAGATAGGTGCTACAGGCTCCAGCACAAGATCCAAGACTTAATTGATGCCGGCATCATCCAGCTGGATTTCGTGAACGCCCCAGCACCCAATACCAACACCAACCCACTGCTCAATCACAAGCCCACCATTAATATGATCACATCTGAGGAGTTGACTCCCAAAGAAGCCCCTAAGCAGAATCCGACGGAGCAACAGAAGAAGCAATCCCACCAAGCTCCAGAAGAAACACCAAAAGCACACATTAAAAGAAGGTGGTTAGCTGGAGACCCAACGGTCGGCACTTTGGGAGAATCACATGGGAGATTTCAGTATTTGGTAAACTATTCTTATATCTCAACCGAGCAGGGGCCGCCTAGTGGATGGGGGCCGGAATTTGAGAAGGAAGACAACCCGTCAAAGGAAGAAGGGAAGGCTATAAACATGATCAATTCTCATCAGAAGCCCAGGGTTATACAATGCTATGAGGGACAATCAAATGAGGTACAAATCCTAAGAAAAAGATATGTATTCAATGTCCCGATACCGGTAGAGAATTACAAGGCTGCACCGTTCGACTATCGGGCCCTCGAATAAGAGCAACCTCCTATAGTGGGAGGCATTACCCGCTCTAGGAGATTATACGATCCAAAGTATAAAAGCTCGACTGAAGAACCTAACGTAGAAAAAGGAGAAGAGGAAGAAGGGGGACTTGCTGCATTTACAAAGATGGTCAAGGCCAGTGAATACAAGATCATGGAACAATTAAATAAAGTTCCAGCACAAATATCACTCATGGGCCTTCTCACAACGTCCGAGCCCCACAGGGAAGCACTCTTGAAAGTGCTGAAGAAGATTCAGGTCCTGGAAGGTATCGCTACAGATAAGATAGGTCACGTAGCGGACTCCATCTTCACAATGGACCAGATAGCCTTCTCTCCGGAAGAACTAGGAGAAGAGGGAGAGCAACATACCAAACCACTATTTATAGTGGTTAGGTGCAATGATACCATTCTCTCCTGGGTCCTCATTGACAACGGATCATCCCTCAACTTTTGCCCATTGGCAACACTCGACTTATTAGGGTTCGATCCAAGCAACATAAAACCTAGCTCCACGGTGGTCAGAGCTTTCAACGGATCAAAAAGAGACATAGTGGGAGAGGTGAACCTATTGGTGGAAATCGGTCCACAAGTATTCCACATCTCCTTCCAAGTCCTCGACATCCCAAGGTCTTTCAACTTGCTTTTAGGACGACCCTGGATACATGCTGTTGGAGCCATCTGATAGAGCCATTTTGTACTCAATCTTTATAGTATAAATTGTGTTAAATTATTATTGATTTTATAGAAATCATAAGGAAATGGTACTCTAATTCTATCATCGTGATAAATCAGGTTAAATGGAGTCAAGGATGCCAATTCAAGTAAATTAGAGAAGCCATCTACAACTTGGTTCAAAGACAAGGATTTACACCGCCGGAGGGAAGTACATGGGCGTGTAATTGAAGTACACGACCGTGTACTTGGTTTTGAATCAACAAGAAGATACATGGTTGAAGTACACGGCCGTGTATCGGAAGCACGATTTGAGGCACGGCCATGGCGCAAACCGTGTCACACACTAGACAAGAAGACGGAAATGTGGACTTTGAACAGAGGGAGACACGGCTTATGGCACGGCCGTGGTGGAAGCCGTGGGAGCAACCGTGCTTGGAGCCGTGGTGGAAGCTAGACGTGCCAAGGAGAAGAAAGTGTGGAACATCAACCAGATGAAGGCACGGCTTGAAATCTAGCCGTGGTACACACTGAACACGGATGAAGACTTGTAGATTATGCACAGATTAAGGCACGACTTGAAATCTGGCCGTGTATGTAACCGTGGTACACACTGGGCGCGGATGAAGACTTGAAGAATATGCACAGAGGATGGCACGGCGTGACCCACGGCCGTGTGTTAGGGCGTGCCAGGCGGACGAACATTTACTTCTCGAAATCTACTTGGAAAAGGAAAGATATTTTCGTATCTTGCTAGCAAAAGATCACATGCCATCTCCCTAACAATATAAATAGAACCAACCCTAGAGGGTTAAGGGAACTTTTGAACTTTTAATCTTTGGGAATCTGGAATCACCTTGGAGACAAGAAGGAAACGAGGAGGCAGAGCAGGCAACCGGGTTCATTATGTTTTTATTTTTATTTTTCGTTTTATTGATGAACATGAGTAGCTAAGCTACTTTTCTAGCCAAAAGGTCATAGATGTTTAATTCTCCACGAATTATGAGGTCTAATTGACTTGTATTTATTTTATTCTTTGTTTTTGGGTATTCATATATATTCTGATCGTTTTGTCATTATTATCTTTGTTGATTGGTATGAATAGAGCTCTTCTACTCAATTAGCAAGTTAATATATTGTCAACTAGCACGTCAAATCTGTAATTGTTTGATTGTTCTAGTCTTAGTGACGCAATAACATGTTTGGTTATAAAAGAAATAATCGAATTCATGTTATGGAGGTGTGTGATCATGTTTAAATAGGTTATCTTATAATCTACATGCATGAATTGGTGGTCTCTCTAGATCTTAATGCTATTGATAGATTAAATCCTAAGCGCTTGTCTAGGGTTGTTTAATCAATAAGAGAAATAATTCAAAGTGCTTGTCTGAGGTTATCGAGGAAGTAAGGAGAGATAGGTTGTTAGAGCTTGTTAATAACCATAACCAGTTTATCTAGAACTAAGAATAGAAAATATTTGCATCGATGATCAATCCCTTGAATTAAACTATCTTGATTCCTTTGGCTAGGCTTTTATTAATATTCGATTTTCTTAACTTGTTTTACTTTATTTTGATTCACAAACAAAACCCCCCCCATTTTTCTTTTCCCTTTTTTTTTCTCCTTGAATAGAAATAAGTTCAACCAATCTCTGTGGATTCGACCCTACTCACCACTATATGCAAATCATATAATTGTCTAGGAGTAGGTTTTATTTTTGTTGGATTCGACACCCATCAAATTTTGGTGCCGTTGCCGGGGATTGGTGTCAAATTTATTTCTATTCTTGTATGACTCGTTCTTCTCAGACAGGTGAACTAACTTATAATCCGGAGATTGAGAAGACTCTAAAGAGGTTGCGACAAGAAGCTAGATCATCCACTAGACCGAACTTAGTATCGGACTTGTCTGATTCTGAAAAAGAGGACGACATGGCAAATCTCGAGAGAACCTTAAGGGAGTTGGCTGCACCGGATGTGAATCAACAACCACTTTGTATTCACTATCCCGAACTAGCTGTGGAATTCGAATTGAAATATGGGTTGATACATCTGCTACCTACATTTCATGGTCTTGAGAATGAAGATCCTCATAAGCATTTGAAAGAGTTCCATATAGTGTGTTCTAGTATGAGGCCGCAAGGAATAACCGACGATCAAATCAAGCTACGTGATTTTCCATTTTCTTTAAGTACTAAAGCTAAAGATTGGTTGTTTTATTTGCCTCCAGGTTCTATCACCACTTGGACAGATATGGTAAGACTCTTCTTGGACAAATTCTTCCCCGCATCCAAAGCCGCTGGTATAAGAAGAGAAATTTGTGGTATAAAACAAAGGGACACCGAGACTCTTCATGAGTATTAGGAGAGGTTCAAGCAATTGTGTGCAAGCTGCCCACAACATGGGATATCTGAACAACTCCTTATCCAATACTTCTACGAGGGCCTACTTCTGAGGGAAAGAAAGATGATGGATGCTGTAAGTGGAGGCGCCATAGTAAACAAAACCCCTGGTCAAGTTAGGGAATTGATCTCCATTATGGCTGCTAATTCGCAACAATTTGGGTATAGGCATGATACGTCTTCAAGGAAGGTAAATGAGGTAAATGTGTTTAACCTTGAACATCAAATTTCTAATCTTACCTCCCTTGTGCAGCCGCTAGCTCTTGGAAATACCCAACAGGTGAAAGCTTGTGGAATTTGCGCTGCTCCTAGTCATCCGACCGACATGTGCTCCACATTGCAAGATGATAATCATGAACACGCCAATGCTGTAGGCGGATTTCCAGGACAACCGTAGAGGAAGTATGATCCCTATTCAAATACTTACAATCCCGGATGGAGGGATCATCCTAACTTCCGATATGGCAATAACCCTCAACATGTCCAACAATTCCAGCTTAAGCCATCACACCACGTACCCCAAGCTCCTTACACTTCAGGTATGCCCCTTAAGGATATTGTTAAGTCTCTAGCTGTGAATACCAAACAATTTCAGGAGGAAACAAAGCAAAGCATTCAAAACTTGGAGAATCAGGTAAGCCAACCTGCTTCAGTCGTAAACAGGTTAGAAACTCAAGGTAAGTTACCTTCTCAAACTATTACAAACCCGAAGCAAAGCGTTAATGCAATTACCTTGAGAAGTGGAACAGAATTGCAGGGATCAAATAAGAAAGGACATCCGTCTAATCTTGAGGAAGAGACCAAGAAAGAGACTTTGACTCCGAGCTAGTAGGGCGACCAGATTAGCAAGTCTCTAGTTGAGCCATCGAAGGTCACATTGATACCACCTCCTTTCCCCTCCAGATTAGCGAAATCCAAGAATGAAGCGGAAGAAAAAGAGATTCTGGAAACTTTTCACAAAGTCGAGGTAAATATTCCTTTGCTTGATGCAATTAAGAAAATACCGCGCTATACTAGATTTCTCAAAGACTTATGCACTAACAAAAGGAAGCTGAAAGGCAATGAAAAGATTAGTGTGAGTGAAAATGTTTCAGCTATTATTCAGAAGAAGCTTCCTCCTAAATGCAAGGATCCAGGTATGTTTACTATTCCTTACAAAATAGGTAATCTTGGAATCGCTAAAGCCATGTGTGATCTAGGAGCTTCTATCAATGTCATGCCTTTGTCTATTTATCAACGTTTAAATGTTGGTCCTTTAAAGGAAACGGGTATTATTGTTCAACTTGCTGATAGGTCCAATGTTTATCCTGAGGGAGTTCTAGAGGATGTTTTAGTTCAAGTCAATGGGTTGGTTTTTCCTGCTGATTTTTATGTGCTTGACATGGACGATAGTGATTCTCATACTTCATCACTGATATTATTAGGGTAACCATTCCTTAAGACTTCTAAAATGAAAATCGATGTAAATGATGGCACTCTCACTATGGAATTTGATGGTGAAGTGATTAAATTTAACATTTATGATGCCATGAAACATCCTAACGATATCTCTCCTGTTTTTGTTATGGATGTTATTAACCCATAACCACAGGCACCAAGGCTGGAATCAAAATCCTTATCCGAATATTTAGCCAGGAACGTCTAGCCAAAGACGTTAAAGAAAGGCGCTTCATGGGAGGCAACCCATGTCAAAAAAAAAAAAAGTTTTGTTTTGCATTAGTTTTGGTTTGTTTTAGTTTTGTTTTGTTTTAGATTAGTTTATTTTGATTTTAGTATAGTTTTGAACTCTTTGGATCAGCTGCAGCAAGGACACATAATCAAATGACACTTTCCAGAGCTTAAGGGGAGAACTCCAATACTAGGGAAGTACCAGCATTTCCTTTCTCTTATTCTCTAATGTTCCTTGTGTTGTTAATTCCTCTTTCATTGTACTGAATTAGAAATAGTGAGGACACTGTTCAAGCTAAGTGTGGGGGAGAGGATAATAAATTATAGAGAATAGAGAATTGATCCATACTTTGAATGTTTGTCCTTAAGCAATTTTAAGCCAAATTTTTTTCAAATTTATCATGAAATCTAGAGATTGTACTAAATGTTGTAATAAGCATCTACAAAATGTGAAATTGACTTGTTCAAATGTTTTACTCACCCACTGCTGTGATTAGAATACATGGTTAAAATTAAGTAGTGAAATCTTTAAGAAACAAATTTACCTTGTATTTAGCTTTAGAATTGGAAGTCTAAGAGTAAGTCGAGTCCATAAGTGAAAAATAAACAAGTTTACTTCTAGGTTATATTAGCTACTGTATACTCTTTGAAGTTGTTTGTAAAGCAATCATAACACTTAGTGAAAAAAAAAAAGAAAAAAAGAATCAAGCATAGCCATTACTCCAATGATTCAACTAATTGAGTTAAGAGTATTCAAACTTGAATGTTAGAGTGAGGAAGAGTCCGTAGGGGTATCTCAAAACCCGGTCACTTGAGTAATGAGCTCAGGATGTTGCCGACTCAATGAACTCACTATAAAGATAAGGGCGAAAAAGGCAAAAGTTCATGAAAAGAAGCGGGCAAAAACCCGTCAAAATAGATGCTTGAATAAATCAAAAGAACATGAATGTGAACATTCATTGAATAAAACAAAGATGTATAAAAGGGAGAATATCTAGTAAAGAGCTTATACTATATGCTTTTACTTTATGTTGCAAGGATTATATGTTTGCTAATATCTAATGAAGTTTAATTGGGTGTTTTTCCTTAGTGGATTAAGTATTTACTTTTGGAATAAAAATTCTTTTGCTAAACATGAGGATTAAAGTTTGTTTTGTTTAGATTAGCTATTGAATTTTGTCCATAGTAATTTGATCACAGGAAACCAGTTTGGTTGAAGTAGTAGACATTAAATTACAAGTCATGAATTACAAATGAATAGATGCTTGGAATGATGAAAAGAAAGTTTGTATAATCTATGACAGATTTCTCAATTGATTTGATGCAATTGCTTGAGGACAAGCAAGAGTTTAAGTGCGGGGGAATTTGATAGAGCCATTTTATACTCAATCTTTATAGTATAAATTGTGTTAAATTATTATTGATTTTATAGAAATCATAAGGAAATGGTACTCTAATTCTATCATCGTGATAAATTAGGTTAAATGGAGTCAAGGATGCCAATTCAAGTAAATTAGAGAAGCCATCTACAACTTGGTTCAAAGACAAGGATTTACACCGCCGGAGGGAAGTACATGGGCGTGTAATTGAAGTACACGGCCATGTACTTGGTTTTGAATCAACAGGAAGATACACGGTTGAAGTACACGGCCGTGTATCGGAAGCACGGTTTGAGGCATGGCCATGGCGCAAACCGTGTCACACACTAGACAAGAAGACGGAAATGTGGACTTTGAATAGAGGGAGACACGTCTTATGGCACGGCCGTGGTGGAAGCCGTGGGAGCAACCATGCTTGGAGCCGTGGTGGAAGCTAGACGTGCCAAGGAGAAGAAAGTGTGGAACATCAACCAGATGAAGGCACGACTTGAAATCTAGCCGTGGATCTAACCGTGGTACACACTGAACACGGATGAAGACTTGTAGATTATGCACAGATTAAGGCACGGCTTGAAATCTGGCCGTGTGTGTAACCGTGGTACACACTGGGCGCGGATGAAGACTTGAAGAATATGCATAGAGGATGGCACGGTGTGACCTACGGCCGTGTGTTAGGGCGTGCCAGGCGGACGAACATTTACTTCTTGAAATCTACTTGGAAAAGGAAAGATATTTTCGTATCTTGCTAGCAAAAGATCACATGCCATCTCCCTAACAATATAAATAGAACCAACCCTAGAGGGTTAAGGGAACTTTTGAACTTTTAATCTTTGGGAATCTAGAATCACCTTGGAGACAAGAAGTAAACAAGGAGGCAGAGCAGGCAACCGGGTTCATTATGTTTTTATTTTTATTTTTCGTTTTATTGATGAACATGAGTAGCTAAGCTACTTTTCTAGCCAAAGGGTCATAGATGTTTAATTCTCCACGAATTGTGTGGTCTAATTGACTTGTATTTATTCTATTCTTTGTTTTCGGGTATTCATATATCTTCTGATCGTTTTGTCATTATTATCTTTGTTGATTGGTATGAATAGATCTCTTCTACTCAATTAGCAAGTTAATATATTGTCAACTAGCACGTCAAATCCGTAATTGTTTGATTGTTCTAGTCTTAGTGACGCAATAACATGTTTGGTTATAAAAGAGATGATCGAATTCATGTTATGGAGGTGTGTGATCATGTTTAAATAGGTTATCTTATAATCTACATGCATGAATTGGTGGTCTCTCTAGATCTTAATGCTATTGATAGATTAAATCCTAAGCGCTTGTCTAGGGTTGTTTAATAAATAAGAGAAATAATTCAAAGCGCTTGTCTGAGGTTATCGAGGAAGTAAGGAGAGATAGGTTGTTAGAGCTTGTTAATAACTATAACCAGTTTATCTAGAACTAAGAATAGAAAATATTTGCATCGATGATCAATCCCTTGAATTAAACTATCTTGATTCCTTTGGCTAGGCTTTTATTAATATTCGATTTTCTTAACTTGTTTTACTTTATTTTGATTCACAAACAAACCCCCCCCCCCCCCAATTTTCTTTTCCCTTTTTTTTTCTCCTTGAATAGAAATAAGTTCAACCAATCTCTGTGGATTCGACCCTACTCACCACTATATGCAAATCATATAATTGTCTAGGAGTAGGTTTTATTTTTGTTGGATTCGACACCCATCACCATCCCCTCTAGTCTCCACCAAAGGGTCAAGTTCATTGCAAGCGGGTAGATAGTCACGGTACTGGGCGAGCAAGATTACGCCATATACAAAGAAACTACCATACCTTATATTGGGGAAGAAGGTTCAGAAGACCTGGGGCTGCAGATTTTCAATGAAGTGAACATGGTGACCAGCAAGGAGGGCCATTAGTTTAAAGAGGGGCAGCACGGGACGTTTGGACTGGGGTACATTCCTACCACCGCAGAAGAAGCACAAACAAAACGTGTCAAAGGCAAAATGAAGGGGAAGCTGATCGACACCCAGATGTGCATCCCACCTCTCCAACAATCTTTCTGAAAGGCCAACATCATTCAAGAGCTTCGGATAAATGAAGAGGACGACAGCAAAGGGAAATCAACCCCCCGCACGTCCAACCAGCATCCGGCTCTGAACAATTGGTTTTGTTATCTTATCAGTAGCGCTAGGTTAGCTTAAAAGTAAAGAAAAATTATTAAACAAATTCTATTGAGACTCTTTGTCAAATTCAATTGTAGTTTGTTTTCTTCTTATATATATGCTTTCACTTTCATGTTATTCAGATCTCCTACCATCGAACATCAGGGATATTTCGCGTAGGTAGAAAGTAAAAACGTTGATATCGTTTCCAAAGCTGCTGGGTCAGTTATTGAAGGTGATATCTTAGACCACGAAATAACACAAGAAAATTGGCTAAAACATGAACAAAGCAGAATCTCGTTCGACCAGCCTTTGGAGACAGTAAATCTAGGAAGCATGGAAAAGCCTAAGAACCTCAAAGTCGGGACCAGTTTGAGTGCCGAGCAAAAACGTGAGATAACCGAGCTATTAACGGAATATGCAGATGTGTTTGCCTGGTCATATGGTGACATGTCAGGGCTAGACCAGTCAATAGTAGTTCACAGGCTTCCTATAAGGGAAGATGTCAAACCTAAAAAACAAAAATTGAGAAGATTTAGGCCGGACATCTTACTAAAGATTAAAGAAGAAGTCAAGAAACTGCTAGAAGTAGGGTTCATTGAAGTATCCGACTACCCAGAATGAGTAGCAAATATAGTCCCCGTCATGAAAAAGAACGAAAAAGTACGTGTATGCGTAGACTTTCGGGACTTAAATCAAGCCACGCCAAAGGATAACTTCCCCCTACCTCACATTGATGTTCTAGTAGACAACACTGCGGGAAACCATCTCTTCTCATTCATGGACGGTTTCTCAGGATATAATCAAATAAAAATGGTTGAGGAAGATAAAACCAAAATGACTTTCATCACAACATGGGGAACTTTCTATTACAAAGTCATGCCCTTCGGTTTGAAAAACGCCGGGGCAACGTATCAGAGAGCCATGGTCGCTATACTTCATGATATGATGCATCGAGAGGTCGAAGTATATGTCGACGACATGATAGCCAAATCCAAAGAAGGAGAAAGCCATATAGATATCCTGAGGAAATTGTTTAAACAATTGAGAAAATTCCAGCTCAAGTTAAACCTAGAAAAATGTACTTTCGGGGTCACGACAGGGAAATTGTTAGGGTTTGTCATAAGCCAGGAGGGCATTAAAATCGACCCTGACAAGGTAAAGTCTATATTAGAATTACCTTCCCCACGCTCCATTAAAGAAGTAAGAAGCTTGCTGGGAAGATTAAATTATATAGCTCGTTTTATCTCACAGCTCACAGACAAATGCCAGCCATTATTCCGTCTATTGAAGAAGAATGCCACAATAGAATGGGACGACGAATGCGAAGAGGTGTTCAAAACAATCAAAGACTATCTTACAAAACCTCCGGTCTTGATAGTCCTGAAACAAGGAAAACCCTTATTCCTATACCTCACTATACTCCCTGAATCCATGGGATGTGTGCTGGGGCAGAAAGATGATGAGGGAAGAGAGCGTTCCATATATTATCTGAGCAAGAAGTTCACGGATGGGGAACAGAGGTAGTCAAAGGTGGAGAAGACTTGTTATGCTTTAATCTGGGTCATGCATCGACTAAGGCAATATACCCTTTACTACCATATTGAACTGCTGACAAGACATGATCCCTTGAAATACTTAGTAGAGAAACCAGCCTTGATAGGGAGAATCTCTAAGTGGCAAATGCTCCTATCTGAGTTCGACATCACATACGTAAATCAGAACTCAATGAAAGGGCAAGCCTTAGCCGATCAATTGGCGGAACACCCTGTCGAGACAGATTCCCAAGAACTACAGGCTTAATTTCCATATGAGAATATATTGACAGTGGAAGATAGGCCGGTAGAAGACTTTAGGATAGAGCAGAACCCGAAATGGAAATTTTTTTTCGATGGAGCTGCCAATGTATTCGGTTGTGGGGTTGGGGCAGTATTGATATCCCCGGACGACACTCAATTCCATGCAGCGACGAGACTTACATTTCCCTATACCAATAACATCGCAGAATATGAAGCATATATTCTCGGCCTCAAAATGGCCTACCAAATGGGAATCCGCGAGTTAGAAGTATATGGAGATTCGTTGCTCATCATACCACAGACAAGAGGGGAATACAAGACTAAAGACCCCAAACTGGTACCGTATCATCAACACTTGACAGAGCTAATTGAAGAATTCAAGGCAATCACTTTCACATACATCCCGAGAACTCAGAATCAGTTTGCAGATGCACTAGCCACACTAGCATCTATGATCCAGATAACAGGGGGAGCCGAAGTTCAACCAATGAAAATAGACATCGAAAGTCGACTCGCCTATTGTTTAACCGTTGAGAAAGTACAAGATGACAAGCCCTAGTATCACGACATCAAGACCTTTCTCCAAGAAGGTAAATACACCGAAATGGCTAGCAAGAATGACCAAAGAACACTCAGAAGGTTAGCAAGTCATTTCCTATTAAGTGGGTCCATACTTTACAAGAGAACATTTGATACCACCTTGTTGAGATGTGTGGACAAAAATGAAGCATGCGAACTGATGAAGGAAGTACATGAGGGAGTATGTGGACCTCATATGAATGGCTACATGTTGGCCCGAAAAATCATGAGGTTAGGATATTATTGGTTGACCATGGAATCAGATTGCATAAAATATGTCAAGCACTGTCATCTGTGTCAAGTCTATGCAAACCGGATAAATGCTCCGCCCAACGAGCTACACTTGCTATCAGCACCATGGCCTTTCTCTATGTGGGGAATCGACATAATTGGCCCAATCACTCTGACAGCGTCTAATGGCCACAGGTTTATACTGGTAGCGATTGATTACTTCACCAAATGGGTAGAAGCTTCATCATATGCCAATGTTACAAAGGGGGTAATAATCCGTTTCTTAAAAAGGGACATAATAGCCCGATATGGAGTTCCTGAGTCCATCATCATCGACAATGGTACCAATCTCAACAATAAATCAATGATAGGTTTATGTCAGCAATTCCATATAAACCACAGAAATTCAACTCCCTACCGACCTCAAATGAACGGGGCAGTAGAAGCAGCTAACAAAAATATCAAAAAGATCATCGAGAAAATGACAACAACTTACAAAGATTGGCACGAAATGCTACCGTTTGCTCTTATGGCTTATAGGACTTCAATAAGAACATCTACGGGAGCTATCCCTTATTCATTGGTATATGGTACAGAAGCAGTGCTACCAGTTGAAGTTGAAATACCATCATTCAGAATCCTATCAAAAACTCAGTTAACTGAATCAGACTGGGTAAAGAAGAGGCTTGATCAACTGAATCTGATTGATGAAAGAAGGCTTACCGCACTATGTCATGGCCAGTGTTACCAACAAAGAATGGCCTGAGCGTTTAACAAGAAGATGAGACCCCGATACTTCAAAGAGGGGGATCTGGTACTAAAGAAGGTTCTCCCGAACGCCCAAGACTCCAGAGGGAAATTTACCCCAAACTATGAAGGCCCCTATGTGGTGAAAAAGGTTTTGTCATGAGGTGCTTTGATACTAACTCAAATGGATGGTCCAGAATTGAGAGACCCCATTAACACAAATGCTGTAAAGATGTACTATCCTTAGGCAAGGGAATTGAAATTTTGCCAATGTTTATGAAAGCCAACATTCGCTACAAATTTCGTTGAGTCGAGTTTTTTAATTTTTTCAAGCGAAGTTAATATTCCTGAATGGTCGATAATCCGAATCAATTCCCATCACAACAAATATTCCTAAACACATTACCCATCACTTCGCCTATAAAAGATAAACACTAAAATGATAATGAATCTTAATATAGTTTGTGATATAATTCTATTTACTTTTGAGCATTAGAACTGAATGCATTAGTAGGATAACATTACCATCAAAAGAGCCATGTGCATAAAGAAAGGGAGCACAACAAAATTTTCAATCCCGTGCCAAGATAAGAAGAAATGAAGCAGAAGCAAACCAGCCCGAGGGTTCAGTTGTTTGGTTACTATCCACGATAAAGCTGGCAAGCACATTGAAAAAATAATAACTATCATGAAAGGCATCACATCATTTAGCTCAGTCAGTAGAAAGCATATTCAGAAGCATAAGATGAGTTAGCCCCTAGTTGAGCACCTGTCTAAACATTCCTCTTAATAGGGTAGTCAGCCCAAGAAAGGGCACTTCCCTATGTCTTTTCTAAGGTCAGCCTGTAAAGGCACCTCTTTGAGATATCATTTTTATCTTAGGTTAGTCAGCCCAAGATGGGCACTTTCCTAAAAATCTGTTCTCAAGGTCAGCTCATAAGGGCACTTTTTGAGACAACTCTATCATAGGTTAGTCAGCCCAAGATGGGCACTTTCCTAAAAGTCTGTTCTCAAGGTCAGCTCATAAGGGCACTTTTTGAGACAGTTCAATCAATTTTATCATAGGTTAGTCAGCCCAATATGGGCACTTTCCTAAAAAGTTGTTCTCAAGGTCAGCTCATAAGGGCACTTTTTGAGACAATTCTATCATAGGTTAGTCAGCCCAAGATGGGCACTTTCCTAAAAATCTGTTCTCAAGGTCAGCTCATAAGGGCACTTTTTGAGACAGTTCAATCAATTTTATCATAGGTTAGTCAGCCCAATATGGGCACTTTCCTAAAAAGTTGTTCTCAAGGTCAGCTCATAGGGCACTTTTTGAGACAACTCTATCCTAGGTTAGTCAGCCCAAGATGGGCACTTTCCTAAAAATCTATTCTCAAGGTCATCTCATAAGGGCACTTTTTGAGACAACTCTATCCTAGGTTAGTCAGCCCAAGATGGGCACTTTCCTAAAAAGTTGTTCTCAAGGTCAGCTCATAAGGGCACTTTTTGAGACAACTCTATCATAGGTTAGTCAACCCAAGATGGGCGCTTTCCTAAAAATCTGTTCTCAAGGTTAGCTCATAAGGGCACTTTTTGAGACAGTTCAATCAATTCTATCTTAGGTTAGTCAACCCAATATGGGCACTTTCCTAAAAAGTTGTTCTCAAGGTCAGCTCATAAGGGCACTTTTTGAGACAACTCTATCATAGGTTAGTCAGCCCAAGATGGGCACTTTCCTAAAAATCTATCTTAAGGTTAGTCAGCCCATGAGGGGCACTTTCCTAGATTCTCCTGATTAGTCAGCTCTTGGGGCACTTTTCGGAAATATTCTTCCAAACAGTTGCTAGTCTAACTAGACGCTTCTGTTGACAGGTAGCCAGGTCATAAGGGCGCTTCCTAAGTAAATTTTCTTTCCAAGGTTGCAAGTCTGATAAGACGCTTCCTATCATCATTTCTCCTACATTCCTAAACAATGCTTGATATGTTTCCTATCGCCAATTAGTTAGCCCATAAAGCACTTTTTGGGGAGGGAACATTACTCTAAATTGTTAGGACCGTGTTATCTATTCAAGAGGCCAAAAATGGCGTCTTCCTTTTAGTCTTTGTAGTTAAGTTTTTCAAACTTTACTACAAAGAGGGGCAGCTGTAAACACCCCATTTTTGCCCTAAGAATGAATAATAATCAATTTTCAATTTTTTCCAATTTTTCTTTAATTTAGCAAAAATAATAAAAATATTCAAAAAAATAAAAATAAATAGGAAAACACATCAATTTTGAAAAATGATTTCAAAAATGGCAATATTAAATAATAAACAATTTTTACAAATTTTTGAAATTTCAAAAAATACAAAAAAATAAAAAAATTGCATCGCATATGCACAATTAGCGATATAAAGAAAATCAGGAAATTGGGCCAGCTCAGCTGGCTCGTGTGTGTGCATGGGGAGCATGTAGAGGCCAGAGGTCGCGAGTTCAAATCCTCCCCCGAGCACTCTGTGCAATTTTTTTGTCTTTCGCTTGGAGCTGCCACGTGGTAACGTGTGATTGGCCGAGGGAAGTCACGCGTGTCGCGCGTGATCGTCTTCTTCGCAAGCCTAGCCAGAGAAAAATCCGGCAGAAGACCAATAAGGTTGAAATTGCGGTATTTCTTCGAATCTTTTTGGATTTCAATAAATCTAAAACCGAATTATCTAGATAAATCACAAGATTACAACAAATCGGCATCAAATAGGTTGGATAAAATCAAATCTAAAAAATGGAAAAATATGGGTTTATCTAAATTGCCGGATTTTAGCTTATCCGAAGTCAATTTGAAGTGCCTATAAATAGGAATCGAAGGGAGGAAGCCAAAACACGAATCAAAATTGAGAGAAAGTGAGAAAAGAGTGCAAATCGGAGGAGACCCAAAATCACGATTGCCGACCGGAGTTGAACCACCACCAGGAGATGATCTGGGAGCAAACCACCGCCACCATTGGATTCAGCACCCTCAAGAAGCTAGGATTCGACACCTTACTCGCGACGAAAGACCGCCGGAACGCTGTGAGCGAGCATCCTCCGCCGCCGTGTCCGATCGATCCAACCCGACCCGCTTCGACTCGACCGACCCGACCCGCGCACCGACCCGGATCCAGGTAAGTCGGATTGTCCGGATTTTCTATTTTTTCAAATTTTTCTTATTTATTTATTTGTATTTATTTGATTTAATATTTGGTAAATTGTTTATTAATTTGTTGGTTATTTATTTATTTATTTATTTATGTTTTATTTTCAATGAATAGGAAAATGATAGAAATTAGATTTTTCTAGGATTTAATAATGTAGAAAATAAATAAAATAAAAGAAAATAATAAAAAAAAGGAAAGAAAAGAAATAATAATAATAATAATGTAGAAAAGTAATAAAAATATTAGGAAAATAATAATAAAATTTTAGATTTCAAAATAGGATAGATAATAACTTAGGATAAAATTTTTAGCACAAAAATCACAAAAAAAACTTAGAAAAACCATAAAAAATCAACAAAAATCATAAAAATAATAAAAATCATGAAAACTTAGAAAAATTATAAAAAATAGTAGAAGGATCATAAAAATCATAAAAATCATGAAGCTTCATAAAAATTAATAAAAATTCAAAAAAAAATGAATTTTAACACTTAGAAAAATCATTTTCTTCAAATAAATCCAAAATTGATGTTTTTCCTAAAAATCATTTTCAAAAATCAGATTAAAACTTAGGCTTAGATTTTTTCAGAAAAAAAAATCCCAAAAATGGTAAGAACATAAATCAAAAGAGATTTCAAAAACTAAAATTCACAAACAAACTTAAAGTTTTCAGAAAAGTAAACAACGGCTTGTTTGATCCTGAGTAGCAGGTACGTAGGCACCAATTCAGGTCAACCCATAAAAATGAATGAAAAATCATTTTCTTGAAATAATTCAAAAACATAAAAAAAAGTAACAGAAGCACAATAAAACACATTTTTAAATAAGAACAATTTTAGGAGATTAGGTGGTAACCGTAAGGTTTTAATAGGTTAGCCTCCGGACTTAGAAACTCTGGTTTTCCCTTTTCCTCTTTTCAAAAACGAGAAGAGGAAATAACGACGACTAGTGGTCCAAATTAAGACTAATCCGCTCCTTTAGTCTTAATTCAATATTTCCCAACAACAGTTGGGTGGCGACTCCAAAAATCAAACGAAATTCCTAACTCAAGTCAAGGATCTGCATTAGATGAGCATAGGGTCTAGTCTAGATTGGATTAGGAATGGGAATTCAAAAATTAGACTCGTCAACTACCTTAAGGAGACATCCAACCATAATGAGCATAATTAAAGCTTATAAAATAGAAGATAAAGATATTTAAGAGATTAAGAGTAGAATGGAACAAAGCAGGGCTCTAAAATTAAACTTGGATGCAAGGGGATCTTAAAATACAAAATGAGATTATGTGTGCCTAAAGATGTAGAATTGAAGAGGGAGATAATAAAAGAGGCACATTACTCCACCTATACAATACATCTTGGAAGCACCAAAATATATAAAGACTTGAAGAGTCATTATTGGTGGGGAAATATGAAAAGGGAGATAGCTGAGTATATAGCCAAATGCCTCACATGCCAGCAAATCAGAATAAAACATCAAAGACCAGCTAGAGAATTGTAGCTTCTTCTAATACTAGAGTGGAAATGGGAGCATGTGATAATGGACTTTGTTACAGCCTCCTAAACACGAGGGAGAAGTAAGATGCAGTTTGGGTTATAGTGGACAGATTGACTAAGTCTGCTTATTTGATACCTATCAGAATAGGATACAAGATGGAGAAACTAAGTCAAATATATATACAAGAGATAGTTAGAATACATGGGATGCTAATGACTATCACTTCTGATAGAGACACAAGATTTGTGAGTAGATTCTAAAGCAGTTTACATAAAGCATTGGGCACCAAACTACAAATTAGCACAGCGTTTTGATAGAGCCATTTTATACTCAATCTTTATAGTATAAATTGCGTTAAATTATTATTGATTTTATAGAAATCATAAGGAAATGGTACTTAATTCTATTATGGTGATAAATTAGGTTAAATGGAGTCAAGGATGCTAATTCAAGTAAATTAGAGAAGTCATCTACAACTTGGATCAAGACAAGGAGTTACACCACCGGAGGAAAGCACATGAGCAAGCATCTGTCTAGAAGGAGGCACAGTTTGAGATCTGGCCATGTGGTAAACCGTGCTACACACTGCAGGAGAAAGAGAGACACGACTTAGGGCGCGGACGTGGTGGCAGCTGTGGGAGCAACCGTGCTTGGAGCCGTGGTGGAAGCTAGACGTACCAAGGAGAAGAAATTGTGGAACTTTGACAGAGTATGGCACGGCCTAGGATCTAGCCGTGGTGTAGATTGTGGTACACACTGGACAAGGATGAAGACTTGTAGATCATGCACAGAGGAAGGCACGGTTGAAAATCTAGCTGTGGGTGGAGTCGTGGTACACACTGGACACGGAAGATGATACGTGAATTATGCACAGAGGAAGGCACAGCTTGACCCACGGCCGTGTGGTAGGGCGTGCCAGGCAGACGAAGATTCACTTCTCGAAATCTACTTGGAAAAGGAAAGATATTTTCGTATCTTGCTAGCAAAAGATCACATGCCATCCCTCTAACAATATAAATAGAACTAACCCTAGAGGGTGAGGGCAAGTTTTTAATCTTTAATCTGGAATCTTTGGATCTTGAAGAACCTTGGACCATCTTGGAGGCGGAACAGGCAACCGGGTTCATCATGTTTTTACCTTTTATTTTCGTTTTATTAATGAACATGTGTAGCTAAGCTACTTTTCTAGCCAAAAGGGTCATAGATGTTTAATTCTCCACGAATTGTGAGGTCTAATTGACTTGTATTTAATCTATTCATTGTTTTCAGATATTCATATATCTTCTGATCGTTTTGTCATTATTATCTTTGTTGATTGGTATGAATAGAGCTCTTCTACTCAATTAGCAAGTTAATATATTGTCAACTAGCACGTCAAATCCGTAATTGTTTGATTGTTCTAGTCTCAGTGACACAATAACATGTTTGGTTATAAAATAGATGATCGAATTCATGTTATGGAGGTGTGTGATCATGTTTAAATAGGTTATCTTATAATCTACTGGCATGAATTGGTGGTCTCTCTAGTTTTAATGCTATTGGTAGATTAAATCCTAAGCGCTTGTCTGGGGTTGTCTAATCGATAAGAGAAATAATCAAAGAGCTTCTCTTGGTTATCGAGGAAGTACGGAGAGATAGGTTGTTAGAGCTTGTTAATAACCATAACCAGTTTATCTAGGAATAAGAATAGAAAACATTTGCATCGATGATCAATTCCTAGAATTAAACTATCTTGATTCCTTTGGCTAGACTTTTATCAATATTCAATTTTCTTATCTTGTTTTAACTTTATTTGATTCACAAACAAAACCCCCCATTTTCCTTTTCCTTTTTATTCTCCTTGAATAGAAATAAATTTAACCAATCTCTGTGGATTCGACCCTACTCACCACTATATGCAAATCATATAATTGTCTAGGAGTAGGTTTTATTTTTGTTGGATTCGACACCCATCACGTTTCACCCTCAGATGGATGGTCAATTTGAAAGGACTACATAAATATTGGAATTTATACTCAGAGCTTGTGCACTGGATTTTGAAGGCAAGTGGAATGAGCATATACCTCCGGTAGAGTTTGCTTATAATAACAGTTACTTAGCAACCATCCATATGGCTCTATATAAAGCTCTTTATGGAAGAAGGTGTAGATCCCCACTATACTAGGATGAAGTGGGAGAAAGACAAATGATGGGGCTAAAATTAGTATAGGAAGCAGTGGATAAGGTGAAATTGATCCAACAGAAAATTCAAACAACTCAATCTAGACATAAGATTTATGTAGACAAGAGAAGATGCCCTTTGGAATTCTAAGTGGGTGATAAGGTCTTATTGTGAATTTCTCCAACAAAAGAAGTAATCAGATTCGGTAAACTTAAGATATGTAGGCCCATTGGAGATCTTAGAAAGAATAGGTACAATGGCTTACAAGTTAGCTCTTTCACCAAGTTTGGCTAGAGTACATGATGTATTCCATGTATCTATGCTAAGGAAGTATGTACTCGACTCAAATCAGATAGTGGCTTTAGAACCACTAAATGTGCAGCTAAACTTATCATATATGGAAAAGCCGATCAAAATCATGGATACGAAGGAGCAAGTACTAAGACAGAAAACAATCCCTTATGTTAAAATGCAATGGACTAACCAAGTCGAAAGGGAAGAGACATGGGAACTAGAAGTAGAAATGAGGAAGAAATTGATGTGCTCAAAACCACTTTGAAACACAATCAATT
The DNA here is from genome assembly GCA_037954665.1 of Laguncularia racemosa. NCBI lineage: Eukaryota > Viridiplantae > Streptophyta > Magnoliopsida > Myrtales > Combretaceae > Laguncularia > Laguncularia racemosa. The sequence goes on from JBBMOL010000167.1 coordinate 337,218, forward strand.
GACTCAAAGAAAACAAGTCTCAAGTCAATCACAAATCGGTCCACTAATGAGACAATCCACATGAACACCTTGTAGATTTTGATGGAAAATGTTAATCAAATGATGTAATTATAATCTCTATTTGTAACATTCACCAAGTAACCACAATAAGGATTGAAAATCACGTGGAAATCAGATTAAAGGAAGCAATAAAACCGTAAAATCCACTTCCCCCTTTCAATCACAAATTCTCGCCACAAGCTAAAATGATATATATAATTCAAGTGCTCAATGAATAATCAATCTTAAAAGATGATTATTCATGAAAAACAAACACAAATATTTCCAAGAAAGATTCAAATCTACCCTACATATGACTGACTAGAGAAGAAATGAACATACAACAAAGATGAAATCGATATGACTCACAATTCCCCTTCGTCGCACTTGCCACAATTCCAATTCTTGGGTTGAAATTGATAAGAGTTTTGAACTAAGGAATGAACCCTAATCCCACATGTGAAAGTGTCTCTCATTTTTGTAAAATATGGCCTCCTCAAACCCTCTCTTAAGCAAGTATTTATACTTGTTACTCCTAGGGTTAGAAAGTGGTCAAAATTACAAGTTTGCCACTTTAAGGTAGCTAGTCCTAAATGAAAATTACAAGGAAATAAAAGTGTCCCAAAACCAAAATACAACCAAAATAGTTCATAAAAGAATAAATATATAAAAGAAATGGTCCTTCTTAATGCCAGTCTTCAAGAAGCTTTTGAATCAGGTTCTGTTAACAACCCTGGTTCGCTCAGTAGTATGGGTGTTTTTGCATCCTATAGGACTGACAAATGAACCTACTAAAATACATCAAAATTATAGTGCAAAGATGTAGGAAGTAGGTTAGTTTTCTCAAGGTTAGGTTTCTCTAACAAAACCCTTAAAGCTAGATTATGGAGACCCTTAGCTCGGGCCCTGGTGATAGGTCTTAGAAGAGTCTGATTCCTATAAGAAATATCTAGAACTCTTCTAGAATCAAGTACTTTCAAAGACGAAAGTTTTTATAAGGGGAGGAGAATGTAATACCTAAAGTTTATAATATTTCTATTATAATATTACAACATAAAAACCAAGGCTAAGATGGGGATTTCATTAAATTTTGAGGAGCAAATAGGTCTTTTTATGGTCAGAGTATAAATACTCTATGTTGACCTAGCTCTCCTCTTTTTTACCCCTTAAAGTAATAACACAGTGAAAAAGCAGGAAAAGGATGAAACACTCTAGAGAAAACCTAAAGGTGATTGAGAGGAGGACAACAAGGTTTGAATCCAATTTATATCAGGTAAGAATATTAATGGATTAGTGATTATTTCATGTGGAATTGTGAATATGATTGTTTTCAACCCTTGTTCTAACAGAATTTGGAATTGGGAAAAGGTAAAATGAGCATGGGAATCCATCAATCAAGGATAAGACCAGTGGAAGTTTTTTTGAGGTAAATAAATTAATCTATGTAATTTAATTAGATAGTACATGTTTCAGGGTTAAGTTAAGCCTAGGGATAAAGAGAATTGAATTTGGAAGAAATTAGAATAAAGAAATTAGGGTTAAGGAAAAATTACTGAGAGATATACGACCTCCCAATAAGGCCTTGTTTTGACCATGTTGAACCCTAAACATATCAAGAGATACACGACCTATCTACATGGTTGTGTTTCGATCGTGTTGAATACAAAACATGTCGAGGGATACATGGCTTGTCTACACCGTGTTGAATGTAAAGCATACTGAGAGATACAGAACCTATTTATACGACTGTGTTCCAACCGTATTGGAACCAAAACTCACTGAAAGATACACGACCCTTGACATAGTCGTGTATTATGCTATGTTAAGCTACATAGCCTCTAACATGGCTATGTTGAGAGAAATATAACTTCAATGTGTATCTTTTTAACTTCTAATTAATCTAATTTTCACATAACTTAGATAGCTAGTAAGACCTTAGAGAATTTAAATGATTAAGATTAAGAGATGATATTAATTTTAGATTAGTACTAAGAAGGACTTGTTGATGATGTACAAATTTTAGTTTAGCTTAAGTTTAGGACTATAAGTGCTTAAGGCTAGGATTCAAGGTACATGTAACTTATGTATTGATTTGTGCTTGTTTAAGTTAGTGCATGTATTGAATTTGATTTAATAGGAAAAATTGGCTTAAGTGTTTAATTTATATGCTGTATGTGCTTGGCTCGGCCTAAGAGCCTGTAGTGGTAGATCCCTAGGGAGCACTCTAATGATACTTATTTGATGTAGTCCTTAGTGGAGTCGTGCTTAGAGATGATCTGGGTTTAATGTTGGATTAAGTGTTTAAGTGGACATAGGTTGATAGGAATCAAAATCCTACAAGACCTATCATTAGGGCAAGAACTAAAGGATTTCAAATCTTGGTGATGAGGGTCCTTTTTAAACAAATCGACCATGGAATTATTTATATACTAACCTCTTTTCTATTACTTATGTATTGTGTATTCTAGTAGGCACACTTATCAGGCTTTATAGGGCGATGGACAAACTCACTAAGACTCAGCTTGTGGGTTATCCATGGACCAACCTAAACCGAAGATGAGCTGGCTCGACAAATTCCATTGAAGAGCTGGATTGTGAAGACTATTTTTGTATTTGTTATTTTTCTTTGAACCATTTATTTTGTAAGCTTTTAGGACATTTTATTTGGTTGTATTTTGAGGATTTAGGACTGGCTACCCTTTAGTGGCATAGTTGTAATTATTTAGTCATTTTAACCCTAAAAGGAGCAAGTATAAATACTTGCTTAAGTAGGGTTTATGTAGAAGTTAAGAGTATACACATTTTGCTGCCCATTTTCATGAGAGTTAGGGTTCTTACCTAATTTTCATAAGACTCTTATCAATTCTTCAAGGAATTGTGGCAAGTAGCAACTAAAGGAATTGTGAGTTATATCATTTCCTTAGTTGATTCCCTTTCCATGCTAATGTGTAATATCTAGTTTTGATTAGGATTGTGTTCTTTGGTTCTTGAATTCACATCAATTGTAGGATCAATTTTATCATTATATTGTTTACAATTTAGTGGAAATTGGTTCCTATATTGTCTTGTTAATTGCAATTCTTCATTTGCTAGTGGAATTCTTCATTTGCATGGAAGCTTATTGTATAAGAAGTTCACGTCAATTTTTAGTGTTGTTGGTGATTAGATTAACATTTGATATTGTTTTGTGTACCTTAGATTTTTTAGCACACCATCATTTGGTATCAGAGAAACTTATTTTATAAATTTGGATTCATAAGATTTAGTGGTTCACACCTCTTGAGGACTTGGATTTGGTGATTGAATTTGTTTCAATTGGTTGCATGTCTATGCTTGGATCCTATGATCATTTAGGTACATCATCTTTTGGTATCAGAGCATATCGTACTTGGTTATTCAAGCTTGGTCATGCCCATATTTGTGGATTTGTTTAATTGCTTCTAAAATTGCAATTGTGTACATGTGCTTTGGATTTTTGAGCACATCATCATTTGGTATCAAAGCAACTTATTTTACAAATTTGGATTCATAAGATTTAGTGGTTCACGCCTCTTGAGGACTTGGATTTGGACATTGAATTTGTTTCAATTGGTTGCTTATATGTGCTTAGATCCTTTGATCATTTAGGCACATCATGGGTATAGGGGCTGTAGTGGCAATTCTCATCACCAAGATTAAGTGGGTTAAGTGAACATGGGTTTGGGACCCCGTAATAGTAGTTCTCATCACCAAGTTCAAGGGTTAAGGGATCATGGGTTTGGGGCCCATAGTGGCAGTTCCCATCACCAATACATGTTCTAACATATTAAGTGTGTTAAGGGGGTCATGAGTACCTTGTTGTTGTTTGTGAACTTAAAATGTACAGTAAAATGGTTATCTGTGTTTAAGAGGTGCATAATGCATGTGATACCTGTTCATGTTTGTTCATGCATGTGTGTTTGTGTTATACGTACTAGGCATTAGCTCACCCTTCAGGGAACATTTTTTTAGATGCAGGTATTTAAGATATCAATAACATAGAAGGAAGTCTGGGAGTGAATGAACTAAGAGGAGAGGAAGAGGATGATTATCACTACTATTTTGGAGAGTATAACTTAAAATGATTTTGTTATTTGATTGGAACAAATAGAAGTTTTCTTGGAGTATGTAATTGAAATTTTTATAGACTTCCGTTGCATTAGAGATTCGTTCTGGATTTATGTTAAATTGGTTTCAAGGTTAAAGGATAGATTGAAATGTTCTTATATCATGGTGTCATTATTGTAGATAATAAATGGAGATTTGTAGGAATTGTAAGATTAAGAGGTATCAGAGTTGACTAGAGCCTTAGCATATTCTTGTGTGATAAGGAAACGTAGCGAGTAGTAGCATGGCCCAAGTTCTGGGGCATTACAAGAATAAAGTTCAAATAAATATTTATAAACTATCTTATTATAGTTTCTTCATTTTCCTCATAGACCCAACTTTATTTGTTTAGTAAAGACTTACTAATGGTTATGTTCTTCTAGGATAAAATCAATAAGGTGCTTGCAAAAAGGGAGAGTTATGGGGCTATAAGCTATAAATAACTTAGTAAGCAAAGCATCTTATATCATCGGTCAAGCAAAGACATAGATGAACAATTTGTTAATTACTAAGTGATAGTTAACTATAACATCACATGTAGTTATTCAAAGCCTACATGAAGTCTAAGGATATTTTATTTTTACCTTTCCTTTAACCTTGGGTTGAGGATCTTGGTAGTTCCATTAGAATCTAGGTGTCAAACTCATAAATTTGACCCAATATACATCCTTAGCTACTCAAATCTTTCAGAGTTACTAGTCAAACTTTAAAGATAAATAAAATGCATCCTAAGAAAATAATCTCCTTAGTTACTCACACCTCCAATTGTATGTTTCCCAAAACAAAATAATGGACTCAGATTCTATCATTACATGACGATCCTCACATCACTTATTTTGTATTGATAGAATAGGAACTCAACTTAGAACATTCCTTCACTACTTGTAAGACCATGATGGCAAAAGTTTGAGATGCAGAATGTTATGCATGTCTCATTTTCTTTGAGTTTTTTTATATGCTTACATTAGATTTAACAGGTGACTAACTAAATTTAATGTAAATCATATCACAATTCACAAACACATCAAACATTATCCAATCATTATCACTTTGTATAAATAAGCTTCAGTCAAGCACAATCACACATGTTGCACACATGGGTTGATTAATTCCTTTAATTTAAGTGCAACTACAATTATAAGTACAAACATGGTGAAAATCATCAATGTTACTTATTTGGCTGTCTTCAAGAATCAAAATAATCTTTTAGAAGGGAGAAATCTTCGCCTTTAGCACCTACTTCAAACAACACATCGACATAAGTATAAATAATATAAAAGAAGTCTTTTAAAAATCCTTTTTGAGTTTTGGATTTGGAAATTCTTTAAATCCTAATATTCTATAGTCCTTGCTTAAGTTTAGATAGAGTCTTGTTTCCAAATGAATCTTTTAAAATATTATTATACTTTTCATTTAGTGTTCATCTTGGAATCCTTAAGTCTTTGTAAATTTTTCTTGTTTTATGTCTCAAACTTTTGATTAGTGGTGTTTTTCCTTCATGAATCTTCTTTAAATGTTTATGCTTAAGAAAAGTTTCATGATGATATAAAAGGTAAGTTTGTCTACTACGGTATTCTTGTGCCATAAGAGTAAGGTATGGTTTAGGGTCTTAATCTTCTAGAATTTAGAATATAGTTTGCAAGAGATATGTGCTTACCTTTATCAAATATTTGAAAAGTGGTTTGAAAGAGTGTTTAGGTTTGTAGATTTAGTAGGGATGCCAAGGGGAATTTTCTTGGAAAAGGATGGAAGTTCAACGTGTGATGAGGATGGTTTTAGGAGCTGATTGGATTGAATTTTTTGGAAGGAAATTCAAATTTTTTTGGGGTATAGAATGTTCGATGGAAAGGGGGAGTAAATGTGTGTTTTTTTTTCACCTTGGTAAGTTTCTTATTTATAAATGCATATGTCCTTTTCAAATTAATAAAGATATGGACACTTGGATGGAGGGGGTTATGTGGTTAGTCAACTTTGATTTCAAGAGGATAATATGTCATTTTCTTCATAGGTTTTGTGTTTTGTGTCAATAATTAAGACACTTCTATTGTAGTGATTTGCTTACAAGGTCATTTTCATGAATTTTACACATGTAAATTCAAATGTTTTTGGACAATGATTGAGCCCTTCTTTACTGTGATTTTTTTTATAGCTAGGCATATGTCACTTTTATTGTGATTTGAATGATTTTAGCACTTGAAATTAGGAGACTTTAATCATGCAAAATGGCTCTAATTATTGATTTTATTTTTGGTGTTTTGTGTCTTTTTACTTTAGCTTTGACTGGCTAGATCTAGGGCAAGTCACTCTTTAATTTTAATTAAAATTTCAAGTATTAGGATGTGGTTTTATGGGCATATGTTTAAGAAAGTTTTGCTTCATATATACCTAGGATTTGTAATCTTAATTTAGGGTGTTGCAATATCTAGGAAATTGGTCAAAATTAACATGGTGATTTTCTCCAAAATTTGGAGTAGAAACTAGTGAAAAATAGGATGTTTATTGTTGATGTTACTTCGATTATTGGTAACTTATGGGCATGAGTGTCATTTCTCTTAAGATGCCTTAGCCTTAAAAATATTCCAATTGAATAAGGAATTTTGAAAATGACATTTTGGAAAGTGAAGGCTTGGATAGTGATGTGATGCAAGTGTACCTATCAAATTTTGCAGTATAGTTTATAAAATACGGATATTATCTCATAGAGATTAAGAGTACTAATACTAACATATATCGTATTATCTAACCAATAAATTAGAGAGTTTGATTGAACTAAAAGCTATAATGCAATAATAATTAAAGAACTAAAAATTTATTAAAAGACAGAAAAAGCAAAGTAGTTTAAAATTAACTTCAAGAAGGTAAAACTAATATTTAGACTTTGTTTCCCTTATGGATTATTATATGATATTAACAAAAAGTATTCAAATCCTTTTTAAATTTCATTGACTAAGGGAATTCCAAATTTAGTTTAATAACTTTCTTAAGCTTATTAAACCCTAATATTAAAATTATTTATTTGAATTTCATCATAATAGTATAATTCAAAAACCACATTAAAAACAATAACTTTTCATAACTAAATTAAATAAATCTAGAAGAATTATGTAACTTATCTCTAAGATTACATACTCTTTTTAAAAATGATAGAACTAATTATACATCAAATTTCTCAATCTTAATGTATAATATCAAATGATAGAAAAATACCTTAGAAATATTAATCTAATCAAAACATCAAGAACACATGTATGGATCAAGAAACACAAGAATTCATTGAATAATAACATAGAATCCTAATCACATAATAAACCTAGGTTTCACAAGTCTAGATATTAAGGAAAATTAAGCACTACTCATATTAGAAACCAAATTTTTCAATGATATATAAACATGCATCATCAAGGAAATGAATTTGAATAAAGAAAACCTTAATTTCTTAAAGTGTAGAAAAGTGGCTATCCTATCTCTCTCTAAAACCCTAGAACAACTTATAAATAATGTTTATCTTTTCTTGATGTAAAGTCCTCTTCTATTTATATAATAAGCATAAGAAACTCTATGTTTTAGGCCAACACATTATCCATCATGGTTGTGCTTTGGGTCATGTCTAATTTGTAACTTAAAATCATGTAAAACATGACATTCTAGTAGACATGGCCTTAGATACAGTCGTGTCTATAGGTCATGTCTAAATCAATTAAATTAGAGAGATACACGACCAATGAGCACAATCGTGTCTAACCCCTATGTAACTTTTTATGAATCTTTAACTTTAACATAACCAACAAACATGGTTGTGTTTAGCCCTCGTATAGTTTTCTATAAACCTTCAGCATCAACATGATCTTCGAATGTGGTCATGTCTGGGTCGTGTCTAGCTCAAAACTTTATAACTTCTTCTATCTAGCTCTAAATTGAGTAAAATTGGATTTCTTTTCTTTCTTTTTAATTGCATTTTCCCTCAAAGCCTTAAAATCAAATATTACTCAATTTAAATTCATATTCTTCAAAAACATGCCAAAATTAAGGGGAAAACATGTTGAATCTCACTTAATATCTATATCTGATAGGAATCAAAATCCGACAAGACCTATCATTAGGGCAAGAACCAAAGGATTTTGAATCTTGGCGATGGGGGCCCATTTTGAGCAAATTGACCATGGAATTATTCGTTTACTAACCTCTTTTATCTTATTCATGTATTTTATATTCCAACAGGAATACTTATCATGCTTTATAGGGCGATGGACAAACTCACTCAAACTCAGCTTGTGGGTTATCCATGGACCGACCTAAATCGATGATGAGTTGGGCCGAAAAATCTTGTGGAAGAGCTAGCATGATGAAGACTTTTTTATTTATAATTATTTCTTTGGACTATTTATGTTGTAATCTTTCTTTTGGGACATTTTCATTTGCTTGTAATTATCTTTTAGGACTGGCCACCTCAAAAGTGGTATAGTTGTAATTTTGTGCATTTTCTAACCCTAAAGGGAGCAAGTATAAATACTTGCTTAAAGTAGGGTTTGAGAAGGAAATTTTTTCAGAATAGAAATTCACTTTTACGTGAGAGGGTTAGGGTTTATTTCTAATTTAATTGCTCTTATCAATTTCAAATCCCAATTTGAGATTGTGGTGAGTGGCTTTAAGGTTAATTTGTAAGTAATATCAAATTTACTTTGTTCTAATTTCCTTTCCTCTCTAGTGAGTAGTATCTAAGGTTGAATTGGATGTTTTATTGACCGAATTTGATTCCATTTGTAATCAAATTCTTGTTGCTTAATTGATTGGTTTAGCCTTAGTTTTAACCTTCAATTTAGCATCATTTTGTTGGGAAAGTGGATCACGAATTAGATCTTGTTGTTCTTGTGTGTAATTCACATGGAATTACTTGTGATTATTGTTTTATTGGAGAAAATTATCATTGTTGGATTGTTAATTGCAACTTTGAGCATTCGGATTTCATTACATCTCCATTAGGGTTCACGTAATTTTTTACTCCATTGAACCAGTTTGATCTTGTGAATTGAAGTTGTTTCTTTGATTCATTTGCATGTGCTTAGACCTTGGTTTTAGGCACATCATCTTTTTGGTATCAAACCAATCTAATTTGGATACTTAAGATTGATCACATCCTCATTTGAAGAATTGGTTATAAACATCAAGAATTTATGCCATTTGGAAGTTAGTTTGATTGGCATTGTTTGATTGTTTATCAAATTGGTTTTGCAAGTTCTTAATCTTGGGTTTTAGGCACATCAATATCTAATTAAGCACTCATCAAACTTTTGCACACTTAAGCATTTGCTTATCCTTGAGCAAATTGAATAGTAAGAAAAGAAACACTTAATGAATTTACTACTATTCAAGAAATTAATCAAAATAATTATTATTTAACCTTATAATAGCTTAAGAGACAAACTCTTAATTAACTTGTAGTTTCAAAAGAAGATTAACTATAATTCTTTGTACTTTTTACCTAACCAATTATTTTAAATATCTAAAAGATTTGAAACTTGAATTATCATCTCCTTAATCAAGAAAAAGTTATAAACACTTTACTAACTTTACTAAAATGTATACACTCCCTTCTTCGATTTTACTAAATATTATAATCCAAGGTAAATATATCTACTTATCCCTTAATCATTTCTCTTTGTTTTTTTTTCAAGTAGTTTCATTGGTCAGTAAGTCCTAGACTAAGCGATCTTAGGTTACTAGGTTTTAAGATACCCCTTCGGACCATTAACTACCTTTATTTAATAGAGGTTATGACTTATGTTTAGCCTTAACAAGGACTTTTCTCTTGACCCTTTTAGTGAGCTTTCAACCAAAAATCTTAAGTTCTTCACTTAAGTTAATAGGCTTTATTCCACACAAGGGAGGCACCCTACAAGCTTAATTACTTGGGTCAACGAGGCCTACAACTAAACTTTATTCAATTTATTTAATTTCATTTCTAACTATATTAATTTTTCAAGAGATTTTTAAATGATAAGTATTAACTATTTATTTATCAATGATTATAGTGTTCTAAAAGTATCAAAGGGGAATATAGACATCAAAGTAAAGTCAAAAGAAATCTATGTCTAATTCCTAACTAGTGATGTTATTTAAATTTCCAACTCTTCAAGTTCAAAAACTTTGATCAAGTGTTCTATACTACCCAATTTTGATCAAGTTCAAAATTGCAAGTTAACTTATGATTTTCAAGTTAAATAAACAAATTTTTTATTTTTTAAATAACTACACATTTAGAACTCCCTTCCCCATCACTCACATCATCATAAAGTCCTAGGATTTACTCTCTAGTGTTTGTATCAACTAGAAAATCAATATTGAATTGTGTTGTTGAGTTTCACACAAACCTTTCTAGTTTATTCAATCTTAGAAATATACGTGCAAGGTCCGTGTAGTACCGGTATTGTAAGTCTAGGGTTTTCCCAAAATTTAGATTAATGTATTCACTTTTCTTTCTACCCTCTCCTAAGGAGGACTTTAGTCATGACTGGCTGTAGTTGACTAATGTGCCCTTTCTCCTTATTGGTCCTCTAATTTAGAAAGGAGATGCATCTATCTAAAGGAAGTTAGTTTGATTAGGATCACTTCCTTAAGATGTGTCATAGGAGGCAGGTTGTTCAATGTGTCCATTACTTTAGCCGAAAGTGTGATGTAAGGCCCACAACATGTACTACTTACCTTAAAGTTGCTAGATTGATGTTTGATGAAAAAGGCAAGGAGAATGGCTAAGTTCACTAGGTATTGCTCCAGGATACTATACAAGTAAAGTACATCGTGAGTGGAGACCACCCCGGTACTTTTTCCCCTTCTGTTGATTGTATTTGATAAAAGCCAATGTAGGATAGGTAGGATACGTTGGAAGCCTTAGGGTTATATGTATGATGATCGCTAATGGTTCTCTAATATAGCCAAGACGACATTTCATGTAGAAGTTAGTATGGTAAAGCAGCAAAATCCTTAGAATTTATGTAGTCTTCATCATAAAGACCTAAGTACCTAACTTTACCATAGAGATCCTATTGGGTTGGCCTCAAATCCTAAAATTCAAATAGCTTATAATTCCCCATAATATTCCATCATGATCCAAGTAATAAGTTGTGAGGAATTATAATGTAAGCTCTTGGTATATTGGGACCCCTAATGAGAATAGTTGTTCCTACACAACCCCCTTCAATCGAACCTTTGATCTCTTACACCATATGTAGCCAATGGATCACATCCTAATCCATGCAAAATTTTTAGCCAAGTGTTTTCTTTTTAAGCATCTTATATTTACCGATCTCAGCTAAGTTAGTGAATTCCAGCATAGGATGATCAGGAGGTGGTGGTAAAGCTAAATGGGTTAGTGGAAATGATGTGCCTAAATCTAAGATTAAGCACATGCAAAACAAGATTAAAAGACACTTAAACAATGCCAACCAATCTAGTCCTCAAATGGCGCAAATCCTTAACACTTGTAACCTATTTTTCAATGATGATGTGTTTGAATCTTAAATCCAAAATTGATATAGCTCTGATACCAAAAGATGATGTGCCCAAAGGGGGGTCAAGCACAATCAACTAAAAGGGATGAATTGTCAATGAACATCCACGCCACAAACAAAGGAAAATAGCCTCAAATTCCAAATGAATCCCGAAATTGTTATGATAACAATATATGATATAACAACGATTGCTAGATAGAAAATGAAAGGGGATTCAAATTCAATTCAAAGGTTCTTCAAATTTCGAAATTAGAACCCTAATTTCATAAGAACAAAAAGTACATAAAAGTAACTAAATCCTCACCAGATATGACTCACTAGTTTGGAATTAGGATCAACTTGTAATTTGTTGATATAACACACAACAAATCCAAGCCAACTCGCCACAATTTCACTAAGGAAATTGATAAGAGCAAATGCTTGAAAGAGGCACTCTCTCTCACGGCAAAGGGGGTGTATTTTCTCAAATGTTCAAAAGCTCCTCAAAAACCCTAATTTGCAAGTATTTATACTTGCACCCTTTAGGGTTAGAATGACTAAAAAATCACAACTATGCCACTATAGGGTGGCCGGTCCTAAAGTTAAAATACAACCAAATAAAATGTCCCATAAAGCTTACAAAATAAATGGTTCAAACATAAATTACAAGTAAAGAAAATAATCTTCGGCAGGCTAGCTTCATGATGGAATCCGTCGGTTCAACTCATCGCCGGTTCAGGTCGGTCCATCGATAACCCACAAGCTGAGTCTTAGTGAGTTTATCCATCGCCTTGTGAAACCAAATAAGCATACCTATTGGAATATACAATTCATGAATAAGATAAAAGAGGTTAGATAATAATTTATTCCGAGGTTGATCTGCTCGAAATGGGCCCTCATCACCAAGATTCGAAATCCATCAATTTTTGTCCTAATGATAGGTCTTGTCGGATTTTGATTCCCATCAGGAAATAGAAATTTTGGCAGAAGATCAAGTGGCTCTTGGGTGTCCCTTTTGATATACTTATTACTTTGCCCTACTATGTCTTGGTGCCATTTTGTATTTTTTTTTTAAGAAAAGGAAAAAGAAAAACACTTCAATCACACATCAATTCACCACTAAACAACAACATAATGAATTCCAACAAGAAAATTCTATTACTTATTACCCTATGTTTAATTCTCAGTTAACGTTTGCAATTTATAGCATCATGATCCCCCTTGAAAAATTAAATCTTCCTAAGTGTACCAAATCTTCATACATGTACCAATTTATTATTCAAGAGCATTATATGATGGAAAGGTATGAAAAAGCACAACATTTTTGCAAAAATCAGAAGCATGGATATAAACACGACCTAACTAAGAATAAACATGGTCATGACTATCTTCTGTCTAATTGCAAAACTCAACATATGATTTCTTCGATTCTGGCCTATTCATGCAATGACATTATAAGTTTCTCATGTATATACCAAAGAGAATAATCTAAAATCATCCCTAATTACCAAACAAATTAGACTATCACATAAAAAGAAAAAACAAAATTAAACCTAAGGCAATGCTGATATGAACCATTCACCAAAAAAGAGAGTAGATGTTCAACTTAGAGTGTGAAGAACTAGAGCCATACCTTAATTTTGACAAAAGTGGATGAAGAGAGAAATAGAAATGTGCATAATCGGAGTTAGAATGTGTGCACTATGTTGTTCATGTTCATGCTCATGTTTAGAGAAAAAGGGTGTGTCTGTGTGAATTATGAAGCCCATGTCATGTCTAATCCTTTTATTTATGGGTTGACATGTCAAGTTGACATAGGTGTGTTGCGCTCGTATTTGTGCTTAGACTATCAAAGTGCCTCATTAAAGGTCCATACGATTATATGACTATGTCTAAGGACTATGTATCTCTTAATAAGATTATGGTTTAAGGGACTCTCGACATGACCTTAGACATGATTGTGTCTAAAGGCCATGTAAATCTCTGTGCAAATTGACATTCTTTGGATGTTATGACACAACCATGATATAGTCGTGTCTAATGGTAGTGTACCTTTGTGTAAAAATTTTCATTTAAAGCTCCATTAGACACGACCTAAACATGACCATGTCTAAAGGTCATGTAACTCTCTACAAGAGAAAACTCTTCGAGTTGATTTTGATACAACTTCGACTTGCTCGTATCTGCTAGTCATGTTACATCTAAAGAATGGTATAGATTTGACACGCCCTATGACACAATTGTGCTAATGGTTGTGTTAAACACGCAAAATTTATGGCTTGCTTGAAAAATTTAAAATAAACTAAGGACATAATGAAAGTAATGAACATAAAGAAAGTAACCTTATGAAATTAAAATAAACTAAGGAAAACTTACTTGAAAAATTTAACTTAAGTTGCCTCCCAAAAAGCGCTTTTGTTTAATGTCATTAGCTCGACGTATTTTCTTACCTATGCATTAGGAATTTGGTTCAGATGAAGGTCTTCCCTTTCATTTAATACAAATTCTTCTCCTCCAAGGTAAAGCTTTAATCGTTGACCATTTACCTTAAACGTACGTTTCTCTAGATGTGTAATTTCAACTATTCCGCAAGGCAAGATATGAGTGACCATGTAAGGCCTAGACTACTATGATTTTAGTTTTTCTGGAAACAACCTTAAATGTGATAATATGCCAAATTCAAGAAGGAATCAAAACAAACATAAAAGCTTTAAAGATAAATTGCAATATCCCCAAATCGAATAACCTAGATACCATGCCAACTTCCTTTACCAGATATGACGCATTAGTAGAAGATAGATCAAGCTCAGTTTTTGTTGATATAACACATAACAATTCTTAGCTTTAACTCACCACAATTAATAAGGATTGGTAAGAGTTGTCTAAAATGAGAGAAGGCTCCCTCGTGTATTCTATTGTCTACAAAATGAAAAGTGTCCCTTTTGTTTCCATGAAAAAGGCATTTATAATAGCCTCTAAAAGAACAGATATTGGCTGATAAAATAAATGAAAATGTAAAGGAAAAACTAGCCTATATAACTTGTAAGCTACTTAAGAAAAACCGCTAGCTTAAGTGGGTTACACCATCAATTCAAAGTCTATCTCATCTACTTGGTTGTTGTCCTGAAGCACTATAAATGCACTTGATTAGATGTAAAACAATCATGTAAAAGAAATGAAGATGCTATGTGATTTTCTTTAGGTTCCATTTGATCAAGTAGAACTCTTAATGTTAGATCTTATAGTCCTTTGGTTCCAGCTCAAGTAAGTAGTCCTATACTTGAAATGATCTAATAAACATCATCTCCTCGAGCCTGTGGAAGATTTACCCTCAAATCTGATGGGTCTTTATGAAGCTCTTTTGGTAAATACGGTGACAGATCTGAAATATTGAAGGTAGCAGGCACACTATAGTCTCTTGGTAATTCCAACCTGTAAGCATTGTTGTTGATGCACTCTAAAATCTTGAAAGGTTCATCTACTCTAGGTGAAAGTTTCTGTGACTTCTTATGAGAAAACCGATCCTTACTGAGATGAATTTAAACCAAATCACTTAGATTGAAAATCTTAGCCTTTTGTGTTTATTGCCTTGAACACACTATTGTTCTTGAGTCCTCTTAAGATGTTTAGATGCCTTCTAATGAAGTTTCTGAATTTCCTAAGAATGCTCCACTCCACTCAAGCTTTCTTCCTTTGTTGCCATTTTAGCTATCAAATCTAATGGAAGTGTAAGATCATAACCATACATGACTTTAAAGGGGGACTTACCGGTTGAACTATGTGCCGACCTATTATTGTAAGCAAACTCAACAATAGGGAGACATAAGTCCTAATCGGTAAGATTCTTGCCAACCATTGCTCTTAGTAAAGCACCAAGAGTATGATTGATAACCTCTGTTTAACCATCTACATGAGCTTGGTACCAAGTCGCTTCCAAAGTGTCTTCTAAAAGAAGCTAAGAAACTTAGTGTTTCTGTCAGACACTATGCTGTGGGGAACACCATGTAGCCTTAAAATTTCTTACACAAAAGGTTAGCAATAATGATGTGGTCAAAACCAAGTTCAAGCACAATCAAATGACTCAAGGAAAACAATCCTCAAGTCACAAGCAAACCGATCCAATTGAACTAGGAAATTGCATGACCCTAATGGAACTTTGATGAAATCCAATGTTTCAAAGATACAATTAACTTCCACTAATGATCAATTTCACTAATCAACCATAAGAACAAGTGAATTACACGTGAAATGGATGAAAAAGAAAAGCATAAAACCGTGATGTACCCTCTTCCCACACAAGCTCAAATTTACACCAATCACTAAAGTGTATTCAATCTCTGAACAATCAATCTTACAAGATTGTTGTCCACAAAATACAATCACAAATATGTCCAAGAAAGATTCAAATCTACCCTAGATATGACTCACTAGAGAAGAAATGAACATACAACAAAGATGAAATCGATATGACTCACAATTCCACTTTATCGCACTCGCCACAATTCCAATTCTTGGGTTAAAATTGATAAGAGGTTTAAACTAAGGATGAACCCTAATTCCACACGTGAAAGTGCTAGGTTATTTCTGCAAAATATAGCCTCCTCAAACCCTCTTCTAAGCAAGTATTTATACTTGCTAGTCTTAAGGTTAGAAAGTGGTCAAAATTACAAGTTTGCCACTTTTAAGGTGGCTATTCCTAAATGAAAATTACAAGGAAATAAAAGTGTTCCAAAATGAGTACAACATAAATAGTCCATGCAAATGAAAAATATATAAAAGAAATTGGTCTTCAAGATGCCGGTCTTCTATAGGATTCATCGGCCCAGCTCATCGCCGGTTTAGGTCGGTCTATGGATAACCCACAAGTTAAGTCTGAGTGAGTTTGTCCATCGCCCTATAAAATATGATAAGTATGCCTGTTGGAAAACAAAATACAAGAATAATAAAAAAGAGGTTAATTTATAAATAATTCCGGGGTCGATCTACTCAAAATGGGCCCTCATCGCCAAAATTCGAATTCCTTTGGTTCTTACCCTAATGATAGGTCTTGTCGGATTTTGATTCCAATCATCTCTTCGGGCCTTAAAAAGATTTGCCCTCAAATCTGGTAGATCAAATGCAGTAGAGACTTTATTTCCTCCTAGCAAGCCACTTGAAGAAATATCACTACAGAATCCCAAAATCTGAAATACCACGGGTGGTGATTGTTTTCTCTCCTCCATTTCTAGGATGTATCTCATCTGCAACATAAATAATGCTCCATTATCCAATAAGGTCACCCCTAAATCAACTTGTTCCACTTAAACCTTTTCCTCCTTTTCTCAGTCATCTGTATGTTGCTGATCCTCATGGTCTTCTAATGGTTGGCCCAACTGCTCATTACCCTCTGAAGCCTCTAAAGGTAAACATAACTATCTCTGAATAGTTTGGCTCTCTGGCGGTTTGCTCGTCTAACTATGATCATCAAGATCCTCTAAAGGTTGGCACATCAGTGTCTAACAAATTTTATGCTCTAAGGCTTGGCTCGTGTCACTAGAGCCCTCAAGAACCTTTGAAGGTTGGCATACCTGCGTCTACACAGTTTGGTCCTCTAAAGGTTTGATCATGTGGCTATGATCCTCAAGATTCTGTGATGGTTGTTTTATCTGTCTTTGCATCTCCTGGACCTCTGATGGCGACATAGGGTTTAATACTATACGTTTTCCATCTTTTTTGAACATATAAGTATTTCTATACCCATCCTGTCATATAACCATGGTCTACTAAGTAATATATGAGATGCACAAAGAGGAAGAATATCACATTCAAGCTCATCATAGTACTTGTCCCCTATATTGAAGGGTACCCTAGCCCTTTGGGTTACACAAAGACCATCCTGATCATTCGACCAATGTAATGTATAGGGTTTAGGATGTGGGATAGTTTCAAGTTTCAACTTCGATACTAATGATGCAACTACAACATTAGTACAACTACTACCATCAATAATAATTGCGCACAAATTTCCTTGTACCCTACAAGAAGTATGGAAAAATTTTTCTCTTTGTCCCTCATCAATGGTTTGAAAGAAAGTCAAGTCCCGATGCAATATGTTAGTAGACAAATACAACTCACTTGACATTGTTGCTTACTAATTTCAATAACCTCAATACACTTCACCACACTACGGCAACATACCCTTACACGGCCCTACACACCCACAGTGCTCACAATCAACCAATACAAGAAATGCTTATTGTTACTTCAAGTAAAGTCAAGTGAAATAATTGAAGCACAATGAAATAATTCTTAGTACCTCAAGTAAAGTTAAATAAATGAAGTACACATAATTATTTCTAGGTAATTAAGAATTAAATTCAACTAGCAAGTGTTTAAGTAATGAGTTTCAATTACTTTCACACTTTAATGCTTGTTTTTGAATTCAAACTTCACCACTCAACTTTCCTTTCTTGCTAAAGTTTTACACCCACAATGAGTCTTAATGTGCAGCACCTTACACTACACACAACTCTACAAATTTACACCACCACACACACCTCACTCCTACACGGTGCAACCAATTCACTACAACACTACTACACGTTGTAACTTTTTTTTTTTAAACACTCTTACATCACCATACATACACACAATCACGGTGCACTCACTTCACCACAACACCAATTCACCACGTTGCAACACCTTCACTCACATACTCATTACGCCATACACACACAATTTACACCGCAACTCACACTCAAAGGTAGCAATAGATTCAAACTCAAATCACTTTACTAAATGCAACCTCCTCCACAAATGGTAAGAACAATTCAAATTCAAATAAAACTTATTCAATGCTACTCATTGAATTGCCTCAAACTTAAAGAAGGTGTTTGAATTCAAATGATTTCCTTCTTTTTTTTACGCAATGCAATCTGAAAATTGCAAACACACTACTCAATTTCCAAAATCTTCTTGCAACAATTCAAGATCACACTCTTCCACACTTAAACTTCTCCACTTCTATCCAAGTTTCAAGCTACAACTTACAACAAAAGGCAACTTAACTTTCAAATTTAAAAAGAAGTTCAATAAGTGCAAGATTCCATAAATGATAAGAAGCTATTTTAAATTCAAATGACACACAATAAACAATGACTTAATGTGTGTTTTGAAATTCAAATTGACTTCTTAACTCACACTTTAATTCTGAAAATTTCAAATCTGAAATCTCAATTGCCACTCCTCAAATCCGAAATGACACAAGACAATTTTCACTTCTCCGCTTGATCACAAAGGACCAATACTCTTTTCTCTTCACGTTTCACTCTAAAGACACTTCATATTCACGGTCAATTCTCAAGGAATCCAAGAATGTTACAAGTCTCCAAGTGTACAACAACTAAACAACAAGATAGCACTTCAACAACACAAGAATAAAACACAACTCCACTTCACAATTCAGATCAATGTAATAATTCAACAATCCTTAAATTTGGAATTCCAAATTGTAAATCCCTCCTCTTAAACCTCAAGCTCTGATACCAATAGATGATGTGGTCAAAACCAAGTTTAAGAACAATCAAATGACTCAAGGAAAACAATCCTCAAGTCACAAGCAAACCGATCCAATTGAACTAGGAAATTGCGTGACCTTAATGGAACTTTGATGAAATCCAATGGTTCAAAGATACAATTAACTTCCACTAATGATCAATTTCACTAATCAACAATAAGAAAAAGTGAATTACACGTGAAATGGATGAAAAAGAAAAGCACAAAACCGTGATGTACCCTTTCCCACACAAGCTCAAATTCACACTAATCACTAAAGTGTATTCAATCTCAAATAAACAATCAATCTTACAAGATTGTTGTCCATGAAATACAATCACAAATATGTCTAAGAAAGAGTCAAATCTACCCTAGATATGACTCACTAGAGAAGAAATGAACATACAACAAAGATGAAATCGATATGACTCACAATTCCACTTTATCACACTCGCCACAATTCCAATTCTTGGGTTGAAATTGATAAAAGGTTTGAACTAAGGATGAACCCTAATTCCACACGTGAAAGTGCTAGGTTATTTTTGCAAAATATGGCCTCCTCAAATCCTCTTCTAAGCAAGTATTTATACTTGCTACTCCTAGGGTTAGAAAGTGGTCAAAATTACAAGTTTGCCACTTTTAAAGTAGCTAGTCCTAAATGAAAATTACAAGGAAATAAAAGTGTTCCAAAATGATTGCAACATAAATAGTCCATGCAAATGAAAAATATATAAAAGAAATTGGTCTTCAAGATACCGGTCTTCTATAGGATTCATCGGCCCAACTCATCACCGGTTCATGTTGGTCCATAGATAACCTACAAGCTGAGTCTGAGTGAGTTTGTCCATCGCCCTATAAAATATGATAAGTGTGCCTATTGGAAAACACAATACAAGAATAATAGAAAAGAGGTTAATTTATAAATAATTCCGGGGTCGATCTGTTCAAAATGGGCCCTCATCGCCAAAATTCGAATTCCTTTAGTTCTTGCCCTAGGTCTTGTTGGATTTTGATTCCTATCAAATAAAAAGTGCATTATCTATTTTATGACAAGGTATGAAGTGGGACATTTTACAAAAGCGGTCAACAAATACCATGATGGAGCCTTTGCCTCTCCGTGTCCTAGTAAGACCCAAGACAAAATCCATACTAATATCAATCCATGGCTGTGTAGGTAAAGGTAAAGGCATCTTTTCAACTAAGCTTCCTTCTTTCCCTTTACCCTCATACAAACTCCACATCTCTCTAAAATCTTTTGTATAGCATCCCCCTTTAGTAAAAGTGTTCCTTTAACAATTCTTAGGTTCTCTTCTCACCAAAGTGTCTTGATAATCCTCTAGCATAAGCCTCCCATACCAATAATTCCCTTATAGACCCATATGGTATACACAGTTTTGCCACTTTATATAAAAACTAATCTATCATATAATAACCGTTGACTACATCTCCTCTAAAACATTGCTCAACAATCAATTTTAGATGATCATCATGAACATATTGTTCCTTCATTAATTCAAATCCATGCAACTTTGATTAAAAAGAAGTGATAAGTACATACCTATGTGACAATGCATCGGCTATAATATTTGTACTCCCCTTCTTGTACTTAGTCACATAAGTGAAGCTCTCTGGAAATTCCACCTACTTTGCTTGATGTTTAGACAAATGTTATTGGCCCTTGAAGTTCTTTAAAGATTTGTGGTCTATATAGATAATAAACTCCTTAGGAAGGAGATAATGCTGCTACGACATCAATGCACGCACTAAGGAATAAAACTCCTTATCATACACTGAGTAGTTCAAAGTTGCACCACTCAATTTCTCACTAAAATATGCAATGGGCATTTTATCCTACATCAACACAGCACCAATACCTACTTTTGATGCATCACACTCCAGCTCAAATGTTTTGTCAAAATTTGGCAATACTAAAACTGGAGCACTAGTCAACCTTGCCTTTACCTCTTCAAAAATCCTCTAAGCTCGGTCTCCCTAAACAAAAGGAGCATTCTTTTTTGTTAGTTGAGTTAGTGGATTCACCATGCTATTGAAGTTCTTGACAAATCTCCTATAGAAAGAAGCTAAACCATGGAAACTCCTCACATCAATTGCTAACTATGGCGTTGGCCACTACATGATGGCTTTAATTTTCTCTTCATCAACTCTCACACCAGAACCAATCACAATAAAGCCCATAAATGTTACTTTTAAATGACAAAACGGGAACTTCTTAAGATTCCCATACAATCTCTAATCTCTCAAGATTGAAAAGACTGCCTGTAAATGCTCAACATAACTATCTAGTTAGTTGCATGAAGGTACTAGAGGCATTGTTCAATCCAAACAACATGACCATCTACTCATACAATCTATATCATGTCTTAAAAGCGGTCTTCCACTCATCTCCTGCTCTTGTAGGAATTTGGTGGTACTTGCTCTTAAGGTTAACCTTAAAGAACACATGTGCACCATTTAGTTCATCTAGTATATCATTAAGTCTAGGAATGAGGTACTTGTATTTGATGGTAATTTTATTAATGGCTCTACTATCAATGCACATATGCCGTATACCATCCTTCTTCGGAACAAGAAGTGTAGGAATAGTATAAGGGCTAGTACTCTCTCTAACAAAACCCCATTTTACCCATTCATCCACCTATCACTTCAACTCTTTTGCTTCTTCAAGATTCATGCAATATGCGGGCCGATTTGGTAAAGACCTATCCAGGCTGTAAATTAACTACATGCTCAATGCCTCTCACTAGTGGTAATCCCTTAGGTAACTCCTTAGGAAATATATCCATGTACTCATCTAGCACTTGGTTCATAATAAGAGGCAACTATGCTTGCCCATCAACCTCTAACACATCATCTGCAATAAATATACTAGCCTCTCTTCCTAAATTACCTCTTCTAGTTTGTTCTGTCTCACAAATAAAGTCTTCTTTTTAGTGGTTTTATTATTCTGTCTTTGTGCCTCTTGTACTTCAACTGGTGACATGGGACTTAAATCAATTCGCTTGCCATCCTTCTAGAACACATAGGTGTTCCTAAACTCATCATGCAATACCCTCTTGTCAAATAACCACAGCTTGCCAAGTAGTATGTGTGATGCACATATAAGAAGAATATTACAAACAATCTCATCATGGTATCCCTCTCCTATGTTGAATGGAACTTTAGCTCTTTGAGTAACATGAAGACTGCCTTGATCACTTAACCAGTGCAACTTATATGTCTTAGGGTATGGAGTAGTAGCTAGTTTAAATTTATTAACTAATGAAGCAACCACTACATTGGTGCAACTACCACCATTAATAATAAGAGCATAGAGGTTACCTTGGACCCTATAGGAAATGTAGAATAGGTTCTCCCTCTATTCTTCTTCATTAGTAGAAAAAGTAGTCATCACCTTATGTAAGACATTGATGGCCAAATATTGATCATCTCCTCTATCTCTATGAACCTTAGCATTTGCATCCCCATAATACTCATCTAGTACTACTAACAAATCTGTTGGCTCATCCAACTCTTCCTCGTCATCCTCACTGTCCACCTCCATAGCAGCCATTACCCTTTGGTTTAGACACTAAGCAGCCATATGTCCAAAGCCTAAGCACTTGAAGCATTTGATTTGGTAGGTTTTCCCTCCTGATGACTCGACTGTTATCTATTAATTTTTAGTTCCAACAACTGCCTTCCCTTTCTCAAAAAATTTCTTCTCCCCTTTAATGTCT
Source organism: Laguncularia racemosa (assembly GCA_037954665.1). Taxonomy (NCBI): domain Eukaryota; kingdom Viridiplantae; phylum Streptophyta; class Magnoliopsida; order Myrtales; family Combretaceae; genus Laguncularia; species Laguncularia racemosa. The sequence goes on from JBBMOL010000167.1 coordinate 360,136, forward strand.
GTAACAGTTGCATTTCTTACCATTTCCCCCTTTATCATCTCCTACTAAGTATGGATATCAACATCACCATCACCATCACCATCACCATCTCTCCTCCTACTAGACACAATGTTTTTCCACCATAAGGTAGCATACCCCATAAACTCTACTACTGCCAGACACACTCGAGTATTGTCATTAATCTCATAAAATTTAAAAAGCCCTTCCACCTTGTCCTCCCAACTAAGATAATCCTCAACAAATCCTCTTCTAGCAAATGAGGGCATCCATAATTTCACATACTCTAAACCTTTAGGTGACCTAAACTCACGATTATGATAGAAATCATCTTCAAAGTTATCATCTCTTCCTTCTTGATGTGATGTGCTCACAACCAAGTTCAAGCACAATCAAATGACTCAAGAAAAACAATTCTCAAGTCTTATACAAACCGGTTCAATCAACTAGGAAATTGTGTGATCCTAATGGAACTTTGATGAAATCCAATGGTTCAAAGATTCAATTAACTTCCACTAATGATCAATTTCACTAATCAACAATAAGAACAAGTGAATTACACGTGAAATGGATGAAAAAAAAAAGCACAAAAACCGTGATCTCAAATCCTTCCAACAATTCCAATTCACGCCAATAACTAAAAAAGCATTCAATCTCCAATGAACAATCAACCTTACAAGATGATTATCCACGAATTACAATCACCAATAAGTCCAAGAATGATTCAAATCTACCCTAGATATGACTCACTAGAGAAGAAATGAACAACAATAAAGATGAATCGATATGACTCACAATTCTCCTTTGTCGCACTCACCACAATTCCAATTCTTGGGTTGAAATTGATAAGAGATTTTTGGAATTAGGAAACCCTAAGCCCTCTCACGTTAAAGTGAAGTGTATAATATGCAAAATGGCCTCTTCAAACCCTCTCTTAAGCAAGTATTTATACTTGCTACTCCTAGGGTTAAAAAAGTGCTCAAAATTACAAGTTTGCCACTTTTAAGGTGGCTAACCCTAAATGAATATTACAAGGAAATAAAAGTATCCCAAAACCAAAATACAACCAAAATATTTCATAAAAGAAGAAATATATAAAAGAAATGATCTTCAAGATGCCAGTCTTCTATAGGATCCATTGGCCCAACTCATCGTCGGTTCTGGTCAGTCCATAGATAACCCATAAGCTGAGTCTGAGGGAGTTTGTCCATTGCCCTATAAAATATGATAAGTGTGCCTGTTGGAAAACACAATACAAGAATAATAGAAAAGTGGTTAATATATAAATAATTCTGGGGTCGATCTGCTCAAAATGGGCCCTCATCGCCAAAATTTGAATTCCTTTAGTTTTTGCCCTAATGATAGGTCTTGTCGGATTTTAATTCCTATCATCTCCTCAGGCCTCAAAAAGATTTGTCCTCAAATCTGGCAGATTAAATGCAATGGAGACTTTGTTTTCTCCTAGCAATCCATCTAAAGAAGTATCTCTACAAAATCCCAATATCTGAAATACTACAGGTAGTGATTGTTTTCTCTCCTCCATTTCTAGGATGTATCTCATTTGCAACACAAATAATGCTCCATTATCCAATAAAGTCGCCCCTGTATCAACCTGTTCCATTGAAACTGTTTCCTCCTTTTCTAACTCATCTATATGTTGTTGATCCTCATGGTCTTCTAATGATTGGCCCAACTGCTCATTACCCTCTAAAACCTGTGAAGGTGAACATAACTGTCTCTAAACAGTCTGGCTCACTGGTGGTCTGCTTGTCTGACTATGATCATTAGGATCCTCTAAAGGTTGGCACATCTAGGTCTGACAAATTTGTGCTCTAAAGGTTGGTTCGACTGCTCATGGCCCACTGATGGTCTACTGATTTGTTACTGAACCCTTTGAACCTCTGAAGGCGACATTGGATTCAAAATAATTCATTTTCTTTCCTTTTGGAATACATAAGTATTCCTGAAGCCATCATGTAAAACCCTCCTATCATATAACCAAGGCCTGCCAAGCAATATATGGGATGTACACATAGGAAAAATATCACACTCAATCTCATCAAAGTATTTATCCCCTACACTGAATGGTACCTTAGCTCTGTGGGTCACATGTAAACTTCCCTAATCACTAAACCAATGCAATGTATACGGTTCAGGATGTGGAATAATAGCAAGTTTTAGTTTCGATACCATCGATGCTGCTACCACATTGGTACAACTACCACCATCAACTATAAGGACACATAAATTTCCTTGTACCCTACAAGAAGTATGGAACAAGTTTTCCCTTTGTTCATCATCCTTAGTAGTAAATGTAGTCAATGTCCAGCGTAATACATTAGCATAATGAAACATTTCACTAGACATGATTGTGTTCAAACCCAATAACACAATAATTATCTTCACACTTCCATGGTTCAAGCACACAACCAAGCTACAAGTGAAGTACACTCAACTACTTTCAAGTAGATAGAATTAAATTCAACTACAAGTGTTTAAGTAACTAGTTTAATTACTTTCACACTTTAATGACTTGTTTGAATTTTAAATTCTATTACTCACTTTCCTTATTCTTGCCTTGACTTCTCACCACTTAAATACACAATGGGCAGCAAGGAAAATACAAACACAACACACCATCCACCGCCACAAAAGTCCCCTTATGCTCATGGTTCAACAACATTCACACCACCAACAACAAGTAGCTTGACAACACATACAACAACCAACACCAAATGTTAACACCCTTTACTAAATTTACAAAAAAAAATACAACACTACATACAATCCTCCTCAAGCTACGGTACACTTTCCCCACTTCCACACAAATATCAAACCACAACTCCAACACAAAAAAGGCAGCTCAACTTTCAAATTCAAAATGAGCTCAATAAGTGCAAGATTCCATAAATGGTAAGAAGTTATTTCAAATTCAAATGACTCACAATTAACTATGACTTAATGTGTGTTTTGAAATTTCAAATTGACTTCTTAATGTACACTTTAATTCTGATTTCAAATCTGAAAAATGATAATTGTAATTCCTCCACTTTCCGAAAATGCACACACTAAACAATTTCACTTCACAATTGAAACACTACCACTCTTCTCCTTCACGGTTTGTTATCCATGCACTATACTCTCACACTTTAGCCTTAATGTGTAGAACCTTACTCCACACAACTTCCACAAATTCACAAATGGCAATTCCTTCACTCAACATACAAACACAATGCCAACAATTCAATACTCCTTTTTACACCACAATTCATACACATACAACCATGGTGCAACAACCTGCACAATTTATTTTTTTTTTGTAAGCACAACTCTACATACAATACTTCAAGGTGTACACATCCTTGCCACTACACAACTCCCATTCACACCATAAACCACAAGCAATGGCAGCAACAAAATTCAAATTTGAAATCACTCCACTAAATGTAACCTTCTCCACAAATGGTAAAAAACAATTCAAATTCAAATAACACTTATTCAATGCTACTCAATGAATTGCTTTCAAACTTAAAGAAGGTATTTGAATTTCAAATGGATGCTTATCCTTCCACACACTTCAAATCTGAAAATTATACACTAAGCCTCCTTTATGCCCAAATCACTCCAAGCAAAAATACACCTCTACTTCTTCACAATTGAGGTAACTTCAAGTTATGACTTTTGAATCACAAGTTGTGCTACTATTCTTTTTTTTTATATACACCAAAATATCAATCAAATGGAGCTTCAACAAGACCTCAAAACTCACTCCAACAAGCAGCAAGTTCAACTACCCAAGCAAGATAATCACGCCACTTCAAATAACAACATAAACAATTCAATTTTCCACTTTCAATTTCGAAATCAAAATGTAAACTCAAGAACCCTAAATTTTCGAAATTCAATTGAAAAATCCCTCCTCTTAAACCTCAAGCTCTGATACCAAAAGATGATGTGCTTAAAACCAAGTTCAAGCACAATCAAATGACTCAAGAAAAACAATTCTCAAGTCTCATACAAACCGGTTCAATCAACTAGGAAATTGCGTGATCCTAATGGAACTTTGATGAAATCCAATGGTTCAGATTCAATTAACTTCCACTAATGATCAATTTCACTAATCAACAATAAGAACAAGTGAATTACACGTGAAATGGATGAAAAAAAAAGCACAAAAACCATGATCTCAAATCCTTCCAACAATTCCAATTCACGCCAATCACTAAAAAAGCATTCAATCTCCAATGAACAATCAACCTTACAAGATGATTATCCACGAATTACAATCACCAATAAGTCCAAGAAAGATTCAAATCTACCCTAGATATGACTCACTAGAGAAGAAATGAACAACAACAAAGATGAATCGATATGACTCACAATTCTCTTTTGTCGCACTCACCACAATTCCAATTCTTGGGTTGAAATTGATAAGAGATTTTTGGAATTGGGAAACCCTAATCCCTCTCACGTTAAAGTGAAGTGTATAATCTGCAAAATGGCCTCCTCAAACCCTCTCTTAAGCAAGTATTTATACTTGCTACTGCTAAGGTTAAAAAAGTGCTCAAAATTACAAGTTTGCCACTTTTAAGGTAGCTAACCCTAAATGAATATTACAAGGAAATAAAAGTGTCCCAAAACCAAAATACAACCAAAATAGTTCATAAAAGAAGAAATATATAAAAGAAATGATCTTCGAGATGCCAGTCTTCTATAGGATCCATCGGCCCAACTCATCGTCGATTCAGGTCGGTCCTTAGATAACCCACAAGCTGAGTCTAAGGGAGTTTGTCCATTGCCCTATAAAATATGATAAGTGTGCCTGTTGGAAAACACAATACAAGAATAATAGAAAAGTGGTTAATATATAAATAATTCCGGGGTCGATCTACTCAAAATGGGCCCTCATCGCCAAAATTTGAATTCCTTTAGTTTTTGCCCTAATGATAGGTCTTGTCGGATTTTGATTCCTATCATGGTGGCATGGTAATTTCCTCCAAATCACCTTCCCTTATTACTTGCCAATGCTCCTACCCTACGAGCATCATTGATGGCTACCTGAGGTGGGAGTGCCTACAGATTTACCACTAGCTGTTATGGAAGTGTTACGTAATCCACTTGTTGGCTAGATTAGCAACAATGGTGGTTAGATCTTATAATTGCTCTTCTAAGTTTCTCCTACCATCTACAGTATGATGTCCCTGGCCTCTTCCTCCAACCTGACTATTAGCTTCATCCCTAATTCCACCATTCACATTATCATTCGACATAATTGTTAAATTGCAATCTCAACACAAATGTCCTAAAGTATGATCACACATACCACAACCTTAATGTCAACCTTCGTTCAATTTCTAACTCATAATCATGCAACTCACAACATAAATCCAAATTTTAGCCCTTGTTCAATTCCAATCCACAATCATGTGAATCACAACAAAAACCAAAATGTTAACCCTTGTTCAACTCCTAAATCACAATCACACAACCATGACATACACACTTTAATTTCAATCTCAATCAATTTCAATTCACAACAAGTAACCCATGGAATAAACCTAATCTCAATCCACAATCATGCAACCATAGCGCAACTACGACATAACCTACAGCATAAACCCTAATTTCAACCTTTGTTCAATTCCAATTCACAACAATCAATCAACCTGATACGAGATCGGTTTGATCGGATTCCTAACTAATATGAACTACGCTAACGTGTGACGAAACCCAATACCAATACGTTAGAAATTCGTTACCTAAGATGCCAAACACCCTCAAGTGGAAACCGCAACCCATTGTCTATAAGCAAGATAAGAACCTTGGTATAATATGAAGACGCCACAACCGGGATGAAAGACCGATTGATAAGTCGGGATGAATGCCACAGAAATAAAATCCGATAAGTTCTAGGTTAGTTCTTTAAAGAACCAAGAGAGGAATTCTCTCAAAAGTGTTTTTCAATGTTTCAATGTTGTATCCCCTATTCTCTAACCCTAGGAGCTTTATATTAGGGTTACAATTCGTGACAATAAAGGTCCAAAACGACATCACTTCAATAAGTGTGTAAAATAACAAAACAATACATAAAACCGGCTTTGGGGAGATACACGGCCGTATACTTGGCTGTGTACTTTTCTGTGGAAATTCTGGCAACATACACGACCGTGTTCCTCTAGTCGTGTATCTTTCTGTGGAAATTCTTGACACCATACACGACTGTGCCTTTTAGCCATGTGTATGACCTTGTATGATTTTGTGTAACCTTGAGACTCCTATACGGCCGTGCCTTGAAAAGTGACGCCCTCTTCATCCCGTATCCGTAATGACTTGTACAAGAGCAAGGGCATTCCCATGGTTGTTCCAATCCTTTCCAACTTCATGATTGCTCCAATCCTTTCCGGCTTCATGGACATCCTTTATCAACCCGTTATGTGCTTCCTTGAATCGTTTCGCTCGATTTCTTGTAATCGGTCTAGGTGGCACTTCAAGAGGATCCACATTCCTTCTTCCGGCTTGGTTCTTATCATGGATCTCATCATTCCCCTCCTCTTGAAAAGGATTTGTCCTCAAATCATCACCTACATCAAAAGGACTCAGATCAGTAACATTAAATGTGGCACTTACTTGATATTCACCAGGAAAATCTATCTTGTATGCATTATCGTTGATGCACTCAAGAATTTGAAATGGACCATTGCCTCTAGGAAGTAGTTTAGATCGATGCTATACAGGAAACTGATCTTTGCGCATGTGAACCCAAACCCAGTCTCCAGGTTCAAAGACAACTTGTCGACGACCCTTGTTGGCTTGTTTCACATACTGCTCTGTTCTTCGCTCAATGTTTAGCCTTACCTTATCATGGATCTGTTTAACAAATTCTGCTTTCTTCTTGCCATCTAGATTAACATACTCAGAAATAGGCAAAGGTGATAAATCCAAAGGAGTTAGTGGATTAAAACTATACACAATTTCAAAAGGAGTAAATTTAGTAGCAGAATGCACTGTACGGTTATAGGAAAATTCAACATGCGGCAAACAATCCTCCCAACTTTTAATATTCTTTTTAATTACAGCCCTCAACAAAGTAGATAAAGTTCGATTTACTACCTCCGTTTGACCATCAGTCTGTAGATGACAAGTAGTAGAAAACAATAACTTAGTTCCTAACTTAGCCCACAAGTTCTTCCAAAAGTAGCTCAAGAACTTAGCATTTCTATCCGATACAATTGTTCTAGGCATACCATGCAATCTCACAACTTCCCTAAAGAACAAATTAGCAATATTGCAAGCATCATCCGTTTTGTGATAAGGAATGAAATGTGCCATCTTAGAGAATCTATCCACAACTACAAAAGTAGAATCCCGACCATGTCTAGACCTGGGTAATCCTAACACAAAATCCATGGAAATATCTACCTAAGGCTCATGAGGAATGGGAAGTGGGGTATAAAGCCCTTGAGGTTGGACTCTAGATTTTGCTTGCTTACACGTGACACATCACTCACAAATCCTCTCAACATCTCGTTTCATGTGAAGCCAATAGAAATGTTCCTGCAATACCCCTAAGGTTTTAACTACTCCAAAATGTCCCATTAAACCTCCTCCATCAGATTCTCTCATTAGTAATTCTCTTAAAGAACAAATTGGAATGCATAGTTTACTCTCCCTAAACAAGAATCCTTCATGTTTATAAAATTTACCATGCCTACTCTTCTCACAATGCACATACTCCTCACAAAAATCTCGATCAGCAGCATATAATTCCTTAATGTGCTCAAAACCAAGCAATCTAGAACTAAGAGTAGAGATAAGAGTATACCTTCTAGAAAGTGCATCAGCAACGACATTCTCTTTACCTTGCTTGTAGTGGATGACATATGGAAATGTTTCGATGAACTCCACCCAACGAGCATGCCTTTTGTTTAGCTTATGTTGCCCCTTCAAGTACTTCAAGGATTCATGATCAGTGTGGATCACGAACTCTTTTGGCCAAAGGTAGTGTTGCCACGTCTCCAGGGCTCGAACCAATGTATATAACTCCTTGTCATAAGTAGGGTAGTTCAAGGTTACCCCACTTAGCTTCTCGCTAAAGAATACAATTGGTCTTCTCTCCTGCATAAGCACTACTCCAATACCTAATCCTGAAGCATCACACTCAATTTCAAACGTTTTAGCAAAGTTAGGTAAAGCAAGTAATGGCGCTTGAGTCAGCTTATTTTTAAGCGTCTGAAAGGCCTTCTCTTGTTGCTCTCCCCATCTGAACCCCACATTCTTCTTAATTACCTCAGTAAGTGGTGCTGCAATGGTGCTGAAATCCTTCACAAATCTCCTGTAAAAGCTCGCTAGTCCATGGAAACTCCGCACATTACTTACAGTAGTTGGACTAAGCCATTCTTGGATCACACGAATCTTTTCTTCATCAACCTGTATTCCCTGTGCACTAACAACAAAACCAAGAAACACAAGTTTGTCTGTGCAAAAAGTGCACTTCTTGAGGTTAGCATATAATTGTTCCTTTTGAAGAACTTCTAAAACATCCCTCAAGTGAGATATATGATCTTCCAAACTCTTGCTGTAACTGAGAATATCATCAAAATAGACAACCACAAATTTGCCAATAAAAGTCCTCAAAACATGGTTCATATGTCTCATAAAAGTACTAAGTGCGTTAGTTAAACCAAAAGGCATTACTAACCACTCATACAATCCATATTTTGTCTTAAATGCGGTTTTCCATTCATCACCTTCTTTCATTCTAATTTGGTGATATCCACTCTTCAAATCAATTTTGGAAAAGACACTAGACCCATGTAACTCATCTAACATGTCATCTAAGCGAGGAATGGGATGACGATACTTTACCGTGATGTTGTTGATGGCGCGACAGTCAACACACATTCTCCATGACCCATCCTTCTTAGGCACCAAAATCACAGGCACTGCACATAGACTCATGCTTTCTCTCACGTACCCTTTCTCCATTAATTCATCTACCTGCCTTTGGAGTTCCTTTATCTCCTCCGAATTGCTCCTATAAGCTGGCTTGTTTAGAATCGATGCTCTAGATACAAGGTCAATCTAGTGCTCAATACCACAAATAGGTGGTAATCCCTTTGGAATCTCCTCAGGGAAGACATCTTGAAAGTCCTGCACAATAGACACAACCACACTAGGCAATGAGTTAGATAGTTCGTTAGTACTCAAACATGTTTCTTTAAAAACTAGCAACAACATAGGTTGCCTCATCACTAACACTCTCCTTACTACACTCGCTCTTGCCACACAACTCTCCTTTTGCAAGGCTGTACTCTCCTTTTCACTCACCACCAAAGTTGATCCCTCTTCAACTTGGTCTCTCACACTCTTTCCAGCCTTCCTCTCTTTTTCCTTTTGATATTGACTTTTGTATTCCTTTTCTTTCTCATTGTCTTTTGCTCTCTCACTCTCCCTCTGTTTTTCACTCACTTTATGTTTTGCAAAAGACTGTTGTAGCTGCAATTGATCCTCATACACCTGTTTAGGTGTTAAAGGTTTAAGATTAAATCTTTTCCCCTGGTGAACAAGCATATACTTGTTAGAAAAGCCATCATGAACAACCTTCCTATCAAATTGCCATGGCCTCCCTAACAACACATGACATGCTTGCATTGGTACTACATCGCATAACACCTCATCCTCATACCAACCAATGCGAAAACCAATCAAGGCTTGCTTACTCACCTTAATCTCACCACTATCATTCAACCATTGCAATTTATATGGACTAGGGTGTCTAATAGTTTTGATTCCCAGCCTCTCAACAATAAAGTTACTCACCACATTGGTGCAACTTCCTCCATCAATGATCAAACTGCAAATATGATCACCTAGATAACATCTAGTATGAAAGATATTCTCCCTTTACACCTCCTCTTCTTCTTTCACCTGCACATTCAAAGCTCGCTTCACTACTGCCACTAACCTCCCTATTGCAGGCTCCTCATCATCACTAGCATCCTCTAATGGAGGCATATCATCCTCTTCACTATCCCCCTCAGTCTCATACTCAGCATCATCACGTAGAATCATCACACGCCTATTCGGACATTGAATAGCAATATGGCCTCTACCTTGGCATTTAAAACATCTAATGTCACGATTTCTAGAAGTACAAGAATCAGGGTTACCTTGATTACCAGGAGTAGAACCCGCTTGCCTCTGCTCTCCTTTTGGTTTAGTGGGTAATGGCTTTTCTTCCTTCTTCCATTGGTTAGTCTTCCAGGTGGATGAACCAGTACCTTGTTGAAACCGTGTATTACTACTACATTTCCTCCTATGTTGGTTATCAACCTTTATAGCCATATGAACCATATCTTTTAATTCTACATAATGCTGCAATTCAATAACATTTTGAATTTCTCTATTCAACCCAGCAAGAAACCTAGCTATGGTAGCCTCTCTATCCTCCTCTACATTCGCCCTGATCATCGTTACTTCCATCTCCTTGAAATACTCATCCACACTTCGGCTTCCCTGCTTAAGAGTTTACAATTTGTTGTGCAATTCACGATAGTAATACGCAAGCACAAACCGCTTCTTCGTCACCCTTTTCATCTCTTCCCACGACTCAATAAGTGGTTCGCCATTCCTTCTTCTATTCAACATTAATTGATCCCACCACACTATGGCATAATCCAAAAATTCAATGGTAGCAAGTTTCACTTTCTTTCTCCCACTATAGTTATGACAATCAAACACCATCTCCACCTTCTTGTCCCACTTTAAGTACGCCTCGGGATCATTATTCCCTTGGAAAGGAGGAATCTTCATTTTTATGCTACTCAATTGATCATCCTCTCTATTCCTATCTCCTCTATCTTCCCAATCCCTAGTTCCTCTATTCCGACCACTATAACCTCTATAACACCCGACAGAAGGCTCATCAAATTCATCTTCCGACATTTCATCTCCACCCCTTGGTACTCTCCTAGAACGACTCTCCCTCTTACGCCCTTGGAATACGTTTGTGGATTGCTCTAGTCTTTGCTCTACCGTCTCATGAATTTGTTCCATTCCCTCCTGGAACATTCTCTTCATCTGACCCCTCAACGCCTCAATCACTAACCTAGCATCAAACCTTCCCCTCTCACCTTCAGGAGAATGTTACCTCGGCATAGTTCCTGCAGAAAAGATTAGTACTAACACAAATATATATATGATTAAACCTCACGATACACTCCCTTACGTGTTTCGCTCCAATGATGATATCACATAGTCACTCGTGTATTCACACAAACAATGATGATATCAACTTGCCAATTCCTCTTCTCAATTCTCTTGGAACTAACCCAAACTACACCAATTCCCTTTCATAGAATTCAAAACAACTCTAGGGTTTGTAAATTTTCCTCTTTTTCTTTCTGAATTTTTTTTCCCTTTGTTTGTTGCTCTTGATCACGTTTCTCTTTTCTTTTCTTTTCTTTTTTATCATGATTCTTCCTTCTTCTTTTTTTTTGTAACAAATCGACTAGTAGATACTACACTTTCAATAGACAATTAATACTATGAAATTGAATACTAACAATTGATATGAACGATTGGAGTTAGAGTTGTGATGTTACCTTCCTCAAACCGAACTGGTGTTTTAACAACCCTAAGCTTTGATACCAAACTGATGCGAGATCGGTTTGATCAGATTCCTAATTGATATGAACCACGCCAACATGTGACGAAACCCAATACCAATACATTCGGAATTCATTACCTAAGATGCCAAACACCCTCAAGTGGAAACCGCGACCCATTGTCTATAAGCGAGACAAGAACCTTGGTATAAATGAAGACGCCACAATCGGGATGAAAGACCGATTGATAAGTCGGGATGAATGCTACGGAAATAAAATCCGATAAGTTCTAGGTTAGTTCTTTAAAGAACCAAGAGAGGAATTCTCTCAAAAGTGTTTTTCAATGTTTCAATGTTGTATCGCCTATTCTCTAACCCTAGGAGCTTTATATTAGGGTTACAATTCGTGACAATAAAGGTCCAAAACGACGTCACTTCAATAAGTGCGTAAAATAACAAAACAATACATAAAACTAGCTTCGGGGAGATACACGGCCGTGTACTTGGCCGTATACTTTGGCCGTGTACTTTTCTGTGGAAATTCTAGCAACATATACGACCGTGTTCCTCTAGTCGTATATCTTTCTATAGAAATTCTTGACACCATACACGGCCGTGCCTTTTAGCCGTGTGTATGGCCGTGTATGATTTTGTGTAACCTTGAGACTCCTACACGGCCGTGCCTTGAAAAGAGACGCCCTCTTCATCCCGTATCTGTTATGACTTGTACAAGAGCAAGGGCATGCCCATGGTTGTTCCAATATTTTCCAACTTCATGATTGCTCCAATCCTTTCCGGCTTCGTGGACATCCTTTATCAACCCGTTATATGCTTCCTTGAATCATTTCGCTCGATTTCTTGTAATCGGTCCAAGTGGCACTTCAAGAGGATCCACATTCCTTCTTCTGGCTTGGTTCTCATCATGGATCTCATCACAACCTATGGCACAATCACAACACTAATCTAATTTTAATTCACAATCATGCAAACTATGGTACAACCCACAACACAAACCTTAATTTTCAATTCCCAATCAAGTAACCCCACATTATAAGCCCTTCTCTTAATCGTGGCTCTGATACCAAATTATGATATGTTAAATTCAAGAAGGAATCAAAACAAAAATAAGAGTTCCAAAGACAAATTACAATATCCCCAAATCAAATAACCTAGATACCATGCCAAAAATACCTAATTCCCTTACTAGATATAATGCACTAGTAGAGGATGGATCAAGCTCGGTTTTTGTTGATATAACACACAACAATTCCCAGCTTTAACTTGCCACAATCAATAAAGATTGATAAGAGTTGATCGAAATGAGAGAAGGCTCCCTCGTGTATTCTATTGTCCACAAAATGAAAAGTGTCCTTTTTGTTTCCATGAAAAGGGCATTTATAGTAGCCTCTAAAAGAAAAAATATTAGCTGATGAAATAAATGAAAATGTAAGGGAAAAACCAACTTATATAACTTGCAAGCTGCCTAAGAAAAACCATTGGCCTAAGTAGGTTACACCGCCGGTTCAAAGTCTATCTTGTTTTCTTGGTTGTCGTCTCGAAGCACTGATAAATGCACTTAATTGAATGCAAAATAATCACGTAAAAGAAATGAAAATGTTATGTGATTTTCTTCGGGTTCCATTTGAGCAGGTAGAACTCTCAATGTTAGATTCTATAGTTCTTTGGTTCTAGCTCAAGTAAGTGGTCTTATAACTAAAATGATCTGATTCCCATCACATGAGTTGTATAGAAAAACATGATCACATTTAGTCATGGTACTTTTTAGCTCTCTTCTTATAAAGCTTGGAGTTTTCATAAGCTATGGCATGCCATTCAACAAGCTTATTCAGTTGTAGTTTCCTATAAGTACCTACACACTTTAAATCCAGATTAGCTAATTTAATAGCCTAAAAAGCCTTATGTTTAATTTCTATAGGTAAGTGGCAAGCTTTCCCGTAAACTAACGTATAGGGAGTGGTTTCTATTGATGTTTTATAAGATATCCTATATGCTCATAGGGCATAGCTTATCAAACCAATCTTTCTTATGGTATTTAACATTCTTTTCTAAGATCTGCTTCATATCTTGATTAGCAACTTCCACTTAACTGCTTGTTTGTAGGTGATACAAGATAGCTAATCTATAGGTAACACCTTAGTGTTTGAAAACTTTTTCTAGCTACACATTACAAAAATGTGTCCCCTTATCACTAATAATTGCTTTTAGTGCACCAAATTAAGAAAATAGTGTTTTGAGGAACCTCTTCACTACCCTAGCATCATTTTTCATAAAAGCATGAGCCTCTACCCATTTAGATACATAGTCAATGGCTAATAGGATATATTTATTTTCATTAAAGTTTGGAAACAAGCCCATAAAATCTATATCCTAAGCATCAAACACTTTACATACTAAGATAGGGTTTTATGGCATTTCATTCCATTAAAAGATATTCCTTATTCGTTGACAACTATCAAATAATTCGACGTACCTATGGGAATCCTTGAAGAGTGTAGACCAATAGAATCCCAATTCTAAGACCTTATGAGCTATCCTATTGGAACTATAATGACCTCCTATCGGACTAAAATGATAATGGCTTAAAGTTTGCCATCCTTCTTCATGGGGTACATACTAATGTATGACTTGGTCTACACACACTTTAAACAAAAGGGATCTTCCTAAAAGTACTTCACATTAGCAAAGAATTTCTTTTTTTTGTTGATGTGAGAGTTCCTTCAAAAGAATGTTAGCCACAAGGTAATTTGCAATACCTATAAACCATAAAGGTTCTTGTTCTCGTACTTGGGTCATTACATAAAGTTGTTCTTTAAGGAACTCATCATTAATTTCATGTTCATCTAACTTCTTTAAGTTGGGCTTTTTCAGTCTTGATAAATGATCCGCTACTAAGTTTTTGGCTCCCTTTTTATCTCTAATCTCTAAATTGAATTCTTGCAATAGTAAAATTGATTTGATAAGCTACAAACTTTGCATCTATTTTAGTTAGTAAATACCTCAAAGCAGAATGGTTAGTGTATATAACGACTTTTGACAAAATCAAGTACAAGCAAATTTTATCAAATGCAAAAACTACCACTAAGAGCTCTTTTTCAGTAGTTGTGTAATTCTCTTATGCATCTATAAGGGTCTTGCTGGCGTAATAAATTGCTTGAAAGTGCTTGTCCTTTCGATGCCTTAAGATCACTCCCACTACAAAATCACTCGCATTGCACATTAGTTCAAATGGTAAGTTTCAATCGAGTGAAATTATAATGGGAGCCTTTGTGAGTTTCTCTCAATAGATCAAAAGCATCTATGCAATCCTAGGAAAAATCAAAAGATACATCTTTCACCAATAACTTGGTTAAAGGTCTAGCTAATTTAGAAAAATCTTTTATAAATCTTCTATAGAACCTTGCATGTCCTAAAAAGCTCCTTATTACCTTAATCAAAGTTAGGGGTGGAAGTTTAGCAATAGTGTCTGATAGGAATAAAAATCCGACAAGACCTATCATTAGGGCAAGAACTAAAGGAATTCGAATTTTGGCGTTGAGGGCCCATTTTGAGCAGATCGACGTCGGAATCATTTATATATTAACCTCTTTTCTATTATTCTTGTATTGTGTTTTCCAACAGGCACACTTATCATATTTTGTAGGGCAATAGATAAACTCCCTCAGACTCAGCTAGTGGGTTATCCATGGACCGATTTGAACCGGCGATGAGTTGGGTCGATGAATCCTATAGAAGACCGGCATCTTGAAGACCAATTTCTTTTATGTATTTTTTTCCTTTGCATGGACTATTTATGTTGTAATCATTTTGGGACACTTTATTTCTTTGTAATTTTCATTTAGGGCTAGCCACCTTAAAAGTGGCAAACTTGTAATTTTGACCACTTTTTAACCTTAGGAGTAGCAAGTATAAATACTTGCTTAAGAGAGGGTTTGAGCAGGCTAATTTTTACAGATTTGAGAGGCACATTTCACGTGTGAATTAGGGTTCTTTCCTTAGTTCCAAACTCTTATCAATTTTAACCCAAGAATTGGAATTGTGGCGAGTGCGACGAAGGCGAATTGTGAGTCATATCAATTCAATTTTGTTGTATGTTCATTTCTTCTCTAGTGAGTCATATCTAGGGTAGATTTAGATCTTTCTTGGATCTATTTGTGGTTCTATTTTCGTGAACAACAATCTTGTAAGATTGATTGTTTCATTGAGCACTTGGATTACATACTTCATTGTTATTATTGGCGTGGACTAGTGATTGAAAGGGAAAGTGGATTTCATTGGTTTATTGATTTCTTTGATCTGATTTCCACGTGATATTTCAATCCTTATTGTGGTTATTTGGTTAATGTTATCAATAGAGATTACAATTAAATCATTTGTACAACATTTTCCATCAAAATCTTCAAAGGTGTCACGAGAATTGCTTACTAGGTGGACCAGTTTTGTATTAGATTTGAGATTGTTTTCCTGAGTCTTTTTTATTGTGCTTCCAAGTGGATTTAGGCACATCATCTTTTTGGTATTAGAGCAATCTAATTTGGATACTTAAGATTTATCACATCTTCATTGGAAGAATTGGTTATAAACATTGAGATTTGACACCATTGTTCATGTGATTGAGGCTAGTTTGATTGACATTGTTTCTTTGTCTTTCAAATTGGTTTTTGTATGTGCTTAATCTTGGTTTTAGGCACATCAGTGTCAATCTTGGCACTATCTACTTCAATACCCCTATGTGAGATTTTATGTCCTAGGACAATTCCTTCTTGTACCATAAAATGGCACTTTTCCCATTTTATTACCAAGTTGGTTTCTTCACACTTGCATAAAACTTTCTCTAGATTAGATAAACACATGTCAAAAGAATTACCAAAAACTAAAAAATCATCCATATAAATTTCCACTATGTCCTCTATGCAATCTTCAAAGATGGCCATCATACACCTCTGAAACATTGCTAGTGTGTTATAGAGAAGCTAATGGACTAAGCTATGAGATTTCAACTCATGAAGATTAAGGAGTTAAGGATGCAAATTAAGAGATTTCAAGTCCGATTAGCATGTCTCAAGGACCTATAACAAGATCTCAAGCTAAGAAGATGCAATAAGCTTTGATTATTCATCTACAAGGCTTGGTGAGGATGATTAATGAAGAACTTCAAGGATATCAAAGCTTTGGGATAAGTGCAACTCAAGTCCAATACAACTTAGTCTAAGTCAAAGTGGAGATTCTAAACTTTGAGAAGCCTACCCACTTTGGAGGAGAAAGTAGCTGGCTTTAAGAGCATAAAGGTTAGTTTTAAGAGTAGTAAAGCCACCAACTTACGAATTAAAAGCCACTAGTCTTTAGTTGGCATTGAATCAATGCCGCTGGCCTTTGGACGGCATTGAAGCCAACCTTCTTTTTCCTTTAGGTTTTTATATGTAAGGATTTATATATATATACTCCTCAAGCCACTTTGTAAAAAGGAGAGACAAGTTTTGATGTTAGAAGGATAATCCTAAAAGCTATTTGCTTATTTTTTGTGTTCTTGCATACAATACATGTTTTAAGAACATTCAAGAGAGATTGATTGACTTTCTTATGGAGTGTTTCATGATTAGAACAAGTCTCTTATTTTAATTTCTTTGATCATCATCTAAGAAAAACCTAATTCTAATCTATCTTAAGGATTGAAACTAAATTGACGATGAGTGTTTTCGCGTTAGTGTTGTAAGGGTTCATAATAATCAAAGGGGTTCTCAAGCATATTCACAGAGGTTTCGTATCATTTGGTATCAAAGCCTTGTCTCTAGATTAGGTTATATCATTCCTTGTTTTAATTCGTTATTGTCTTATTTAAGGCAAGATGTGTAGTGTGATTGTCGATGGTGGGAACTATACTAATGTAGTAAGTACACTCTTGGTTAATATTTTAAGGTTGTCTACTATACCACAACTGAGACCATATAAACTTCAGTGGCTTAATGATTGTGGCGACGTTAAGGAAAATAGCAAGCTCTTATTTCTTTTACAATTGGCAAGTATAATGATGAAGTGCTTTATGATGTTGTCCTTATGCATGTTGGTGATATATTACTTAGTAGACCATTGCAATTTGATAGGAAGACAAAACATGATGGGTACCTCAATAGGTATTCATTTACCAAGGATGGGACAAAAACAACTTTAACACCACTTTCCTCGAAGGAAGTATATGAGGAATAATGCAGAATGGAAAGGTTGAGAGTTAAGGCCTAAGGAAAAGAAAATGAGAGTGAAAAGAGTGCTTTAGAGAGTGAAGAGAAAATGAGTGAGAGCAAAAAGATTGGAAAGAGTGAGACAAGTGAGAAGAATGAAGGAAAAGAAAAAGGAGAGCAGCATTAACCTAGAGAGAAGAAAGTGAAGAATGTGAGCTTGATAGTTATGTTAAGTGAGGTTAGGTAGGCTTTGAATTCCAATATGCCTATATTTGTACTATTGTACAAAGGGGCTTATATGGTAACTAACGACCACCCATCTTTGCCTAGTGTGTTTTCTAATTTATTGCAGGAATTTGAAGACTTGTTCCCAAAGGAGATGCCTAGTATATGACCGCCCATTAGAAACATAGAACACCAAATAAACTTCATTCTTAGAGCTACTATACCCAATAGGCCAGCAAACCAAAGAAATCCAAGTGAGGCGAAGGAGATCCATAAATAGATAGATGAGTTGCTTGCTAAGGGGTATGTGAGGGAGAGTCTCAATCTTTGTTTAGTTCCTATGATACTTATGCTAAAGAAGGATAGGACTTGGAGAATGTGGGTAGACTACAGAGCTATGAACAAAATTGCTATAAAGTATCATCATCCTATTCCTATTTTAGATGAATTATATAGTTCTTGCTTGTTTACTAAGATTAATTTGAAATCTAGTTACTATCAAATTCGTATGAAAGTTAGAAATGAATGGAAAAGTACATTTACCGTTTGGTCTTACTAATGCACATAGCACTTTTATGTGTTTGATGAATCATGTGCTATGGGAGTACTTAAGTAAATTTGTAGTGGTTTATTTTAATGATACTTTGATTTACTCAAAGTGTTTGGATGATCATATTTTGCATGTGCGATTAGTGCCAGCAAAACTTAGAGAGGAAAAGTTGTATGCTAATCTTAAGAAATGTAGTTTTTGCATGGATAAGGTTAATTTTCTAGGTTTTGTAGTATCTAGTCAAGGTGTTGAGGTTGATGAGGAGAAGGTTAGAGCCATTAGGGAGTGGCCTAGACCTAAGAATGTGAGTGAGGTGGGGAGCTTTCATGGTCTTGCTAGATTCTATAAGAGATTCATTGGGGATTTTAGCACTATAGCTACACCTTTGCATGAATTGGTTAAAAAGAATGTTGGATTTGCTTAGGGTGATGCACAAAAACATGTTGTCAATGAACTTAAGGATAAACTGTGTAATGCACCATTACTTACTTTGCTTAACTTTGCTAAAACATTTGAAATTGAATGTGATGCTAGTGGTATAGGAATTGAAGCTATTTTAATGTAGGATCACAAGCTATTAATGTATTTTAGTGAGAAGTTAAGTGGAGCAGCTTTGAAGTATCCAACATATGATAATGAGTTATATGCCTTAGTGCAAGCTTTGTAGACATCACAACATTATCTTTGGCCCAAGGAGTTTATGGTGTACAATGACCAGAAGAGTTTAAAGCATTTGAGGGGTCAAGATAAGCTGAATAAATGACATACCAAGTGGGTAGAATTCATTAAGACATTCCCATATGTGATCAAGTATAAGAAGGGTAAAGAAAATGTGGTTGTTAATGCATTGTCAAGAAAGTACGCTTTACTTAACTCACTTAGTACTTCATAGCTAGGCTTTAAGTTGGTGAAGGAGTTATATCCACATGATGCTGATTTTTGTGACATTTATAGTGCTTGTGCTAATGGGGTTGCATTAAATGATTTTTATGTGTCTAATGGATTTTTGTTTAAGAAGAACAGATTGTACATTCCTAAGAGTTCTACGAGGGAATTGTTAGTTAGGGAGGCACATGGAGGGGGCTTAATAGGGCATTTTAGGGTAAATAAGACCTATGATATGCTGTGTGAACATTTTTATTGGCTCGGAATGAGACATGATGTGCATAATGTATATGAACATTGCATTACGTGTAGAGATGCTAAGTTCATATTGAAGCCACATAGATTATTGATGTAACTAAAAGGGAGTTTAAGCACATATAAATGAACCAATTAAAAAACTCCTAAATGACAAGATCAAACCAGTTCAAATTGGAGCAAAATTGCGTAAACCCTAATTTTTGGAAAGTGATCTAAATTACAAAATCAATGAGATTAAAACCATAATGATGATATTTCTCAATTGAATCAAGAATTCAACTCAATTTCCAATCTAATCCCAATCATAACATCAACACAAAAACTGTGAACCCCTCCTCACAACAATGCCATTCTACATAACACAATGTAATGTAAAATTGATGGCAATAACAAGTGATAAAACCACTTAATTATATATCATTACAAGAGAGGATACAAATGATGCCAAAATCATATCAAAGAACCAACCTAATCAACCCTAAATATTACTCACTAGTGATGAAGAGGAAAAACAATGTAGGGAATTGATATAACTCACAATTCTCTATGTTGCAACTTGCCACAATTTTAATTTGGATTGAAATTGATAAGAGCCTATGAAATCTCAGGAAACCCTAATCTCTCACACGAAATGTGTTTTTTCTTCAAATTTCAAGTCTATCCTCAAACCCTTACTTAAGCAAGTATTTATACTTGCTCCCTTTAGGGTTAAAATGTCCACAAAATTACAGTTATGCCACTTTAGGGTGGCCGGTCCTAAAACCAACAATTACAACCAAATAAAAGTTTCCAAAAAACTTACAACATAAATAGTCTAAAGAAAAATAATTACAAGTACAAAATAATAATAATCCTCAAAGAGCCAATGCATCGAAACGATGTTAATCACAATGGGCCATTAGATGAAAATCTGATGATGTCCCTAATTGATCAATAGTGAGATTCATTTTGCATCCCATGAAGAAATATCATTGTACCTATTAGATTATCATTTAAATACTTATTAGATAAAAAAAAAATAAGTACAAATATAAGTGATTTAGATCATCATCCAAATCAAGTTCCATATCCATCTAGGTCGTCGGAAAGATTCCCATCAATTATATACACCATTATCTGTTCCTGATGAACCTTAGATTGATTTGTTTATGAACTTTGTGCTTAGATTGCCTAGAACTAGGAAAGGTAGTGGTAGTATCATTGTTATGGTTGATTGATTTAGTAAAATAGCTCATTTTATTCCTTGTCATAAAACTAATGATGCTGAGTTAATTGTTGATTTGTTTTTGAAAAAGGTTATGTGTTTGCATGGCATACCTAAAAGCATTGTTAGTGATAGAGATGTTAAATTTCTGAGTCACTTTTGGCAAGCGTTGCGGGGAAAGTTAGGAACTAAACTGTTGTTTTCAACTACCTATCACCCACACTTTGTTGAAGGCAATCATTGAGAAGAACATTAGAACATGGGAGGATTATTTACCATTTATGGAGTTTGCTTATAATAGGGCTATTCATAGCACTACTCATTGTTCTCCATTTGAAATTGTTTATGGCTTTAATCCACTTACTCTTATTGACTTATTGCCATTACCACCTAATAACTTTGTGAGTGTTGATGCTAGTTCTAAAGAAAATTTTGTGAGGAAATTACATAAACAAGTGAAGGAGCGGATTGATAGATAGAATGCTAAGGTAACTTCTTGTGTGAACAAAGGAAGAAGGCCTATGGTGTTTCAACTAGGAGATTGGGTTTGGGTGCATTTTTGCAAGGAGAGATTTCCCCTTCAAAGGAAGTCTAAGCTAAACCCAAGAGGAGATGGTCCATTTCAGATACTTAAGAAGATCAATGACAATGCATACAAAGTGGACTTACTAGGTGAGTATAACGTTAGTTCCACATTTAATATTGTTGATATGAGTCCTTTTGATGTAGGTGATGCTTTTGATTCGAGGACGAATCCTTTTGAGGAGAGGAGGAATGTTATGGAGAAGCCAATAGACTAAGCTCATGAAATTTCAACTCATAAAGATCAAGGAGGCAAGGATGCAAATTAAGAGATTTCAAGTCCGATTAGCATGCCTCAAGGACCTATAACAAGATCTTGAGCTAAGAAGATGCAACAAGCTTTGATTATTCATCTACAAGGCTTAATGAGGATAGCTAGTGAAGAACTTCAAGGATATCGAAGCTTCGGGACAAGTTCAACTTAAGTCTAATACAACTTAATGCAAGTCAAAGTGGAGATTCTAAACTTTAAGAAGACTGCTAGCTTTGGAGGAGAAAGCAGCCAACTTTGAGAGCATGAAGGTTGATATAAGCCGTTGGCCTTTGATTGGCATTGAAACTAGCCTTCTTTTTTCTTTAGGGTTTTATGTGTAAGGTCATATATATATACTCCTCTGGCTGGTTTTTAAAAAAGAGAGACAAGTTTTGATGTTAAAAGGATGATCCCAAAAGTTATTTACTTATTCTTTATGTTCTTACATAGAATACATATTTTAGGAACATTTAAGAGATATTGATCGACTTTCTTATGAAGTGTTTTACGATTTGTTCTAATTTGTTTGATCATCATCTAAGAAAAAAAATCTAATTCTAATCCAACTTAAGGATTGAAACTAAATTGGCTATGAGGGTTTTTGTGTTATTGTTGTGAGGGATCATAACAATAAAAGGGGTTCTTAAGCATATTCATAGAGGTTCCGTATTGTAGTGTATTGCAAAGTCCGAAGGGTATTCACCTGTAAGCAAAGGTACCATATGGATATGTGAACATTGTCTTCTCTTGATCTTCTAGTGCAATTGGTATTTGAAAATAGCTAGATAAACTATCTAGGAAATAAATACATATGCCCTACTAAACACTCTAACATTTGATCGATAAAAGGTAAAGGGACATGATCCTTATGTGTGGCATCATTCAGCTTCCTATAACTAATACATACCCTCTAGCCTATAATTGTGTGATGTGCCTAAAAAGGGATTAAGCACAATCAAATGGAACAAAACCAACCCTAAATGCAATCAATTATAGGCTAAAGGGTGGAACAAAACCAACCTTAAATGCAATCAACAAGCTAGAAATTTGTGTGATTCCTAATGGGTGCAAAGAGATCCAAAGTCAATAAATAATGAACTAATCCACCACAATGAATCAAATCCCTCAATACACACTAATCAAACTTGAAATATCACGTGAACCTCAAGGATATTTAGCAAAAGCACAACCGTAATCCCCCTTTATAGAAAATGCAATTCACGTTAACAATGATAAGCAATTGTTGATGAATAACAACTATGATAACTACTTTAAACTGATAGGAATCAAAATCCGTCAAGACCTATCATTAGGGCAAGAGCAAAAGGATTTCAAATCTTGGCGATGAGGGCCTATTTTGAGAAAATCGACCCTAGAATTATTTATAAATTAACTTCTTTTCTATTATTCTTATATTGTGTTTTCCAACAGGCACACCTATTAGGCTTTACAAGGTGATGGATAAACTCACTAAAACTCAGCTTGTGGGTTATCCATGGACCGACCTAAATCGGTGTTGAGCTGGGCTGACAAATCTTATGGAAGAGCTAGCATCTTGAAGACTAATTTTTATATATTTGTTATTTACTTGGACGATTTATGTTGTAATCATTTTGGGACACTTTTATTTGGTTGTAATTGAGTTTTAGGACCAGCCACCTTAAAATTGGCATAATTGTAATTTTATGTATTTTCTAACCCTAAATGGAGCAAGTATAAATACTTGCTTAAAGTAGGGTTTGAGGAGGCCATTTTTCATATTTGAGCATACACTTTACGTGAGGGAATTAGGTTTCTTCCTAGTTCAATTTCTCTTATCAATTTTAATCCTAAGAGTTGAAATTGTGGCGAATGCAACAAAGGGAAATTGTGAGTTATATCAATTTTTTATTGTTGTTTCTTTTCATCTCTAGTGAGTCATATCTAGGGTTGGATTGAAGTCTTCTTGGACATATTTTGATTGCATTTGTAATCAAACTATCATTGCATGATTGATTGGTTTTTTAGTGCTTGTTAATACCATCAATTTGTCATTATACTTAAGGCGTGGAATTTCTTTGTTGTGAAGAGGATCACGGTTTGAATTTGTGTATTGTTGATTAGGATTCTCTTGGAATTTAAGTTGGTTAATTGATTCAATTGAGGATTATCATCTTTGTGGATTTCATCTCCTTAATTTTATCATTTGATTCATCATCCATCAATTAGGGTTCACGCAAATTGTCTCTCTTGTGAACCGAATTTGATCTTGTCTTTTGAGGTTGATATTTGGGTTGTTTTGATTGTGTTTAATCCCCTTTTAGGAACATAATCTTTTGGTATCAGAGCTATATCATATTTAGATTTAAGATTGAACACATCTTAATTAAAGAATTGGTTACATTCATTGGAAATTAACGCCATTGTTCATGTGATTGACATTATTTTATTGTCTTTCAAATTGGTTTTGTATGTGCTTAATCTTGGTTTTAGGCACATCAAATAAGCTCACTAATTTGAATTAAAACTTAATCAAATCTGGCCAAGAAATGTTCCAATTCAATCCTAGATATTACACACTAGAGAAGAAAAGAAAACACAACAATTTGAAATTGATATAACTCACAATTTCAAGTGTTGCATTCGCTACAATCTCAACTCTTGGGGTTGAAATTGATAAGAGGAAATTAAACTAGGAAACCCTAAGGACTCTCACGTGAAAGTGAAGTGTTTGTTCTGAAAAATTTGGCCTCCTTAAAACCCTACTTAAGCAAGTATTTATACTTGCTCCCTTTAGGGTTAGAAAGTACACAAAATTACAACTATGTTACTTTTAGGGTGGCCGAACCTAAATGAGAGTTACAAACAAAATGAAAGTGTCCCAAAAGAAAATACAACATAAAATAGTCCATAGAACAATTACAAAGTACAAAATATTATAAATCTTCATGAGCTAATGCTTCAAAGTGGAAATAATCATAGTGGGGCTTTGAATGCAAATCTGATGATATCTCATGGCCATCAGCTAATGCAAAACTTGTTGGCATCCCATGGAGAAATATTATTGTACCTGTAAGATTATTTCCCAAATTATTATTATATAAAAAGAAATGAAGTAAAATATGAGCGATTTGGGTCATCATCCAAATTGAGTTCTAAAAGCAAATATGGTGCCGGAAAGTTTCCCATTATCTCCTCGGGCTTCTAAAAGATTTGCCCTCAAATCTGGAGGGTCATTTCTGGAACTAAACCCTGACGTCTCTATTGGTCTACTCTCCTGGCTATCAAGTCTAATGGAAGTAGTTCTGATCTGTTCCTAAAACTGATGTACTTTAGATGGAGTCATAGGTGACAGTACTATATGAGACTCGCCCATACTAAACATGTAGGTATTCCTAAAACCATCATGTAACACCTGCCGATCAAACAACCAAGGTCTACCCAACAGCAAATGGAATGCACGCATAGGAATCACATCACATAAGATCTCATCATGATATTTCTGCCCAACACTCACAGGCACCTTCGCCCTTAGCATAACATACATACTGCCCTGATTATCCAACCAATGTAAGTTATAAAGGCTAGGATGTAGGCTAGTAGACAAATGTAATTTGTCTACTAGTGCAGCAAATATAACATTAGTGCAACTACCACTATCAATAATGAGCACACAAAGGTTACCTCTGATCCTGCAAGAGGTGTGAAATATGTTCTCCCTCTGAATGTCTCTAGCATCAGGAGATATGGTTAGAGTCCTGTGTAACACATTAATAGGTAGATATTGTTCACTTGTACGCTCCTCATGTGTTTCTGCAGTTTGGTAATCGTAATACTCCTGTAGTGCTATAGCTAAATCTGTAGGCTCAACCTATTCCTCTTCAACCTCAACATCTTCCCCAGTGCCTTCCATAACAGTCATCACCCTCCTATTTGGACACTGTGCTGCCATATGCCCAAATCCCATGTATTTAAAGCATTTGATCTGGCGTGCTTTTCCACTAGTAGATCTAGGAGCAGTCTATTTCACATCTAGTGTTATTACCTCTTTACCCTTCCTTGTGGGTATATTTTCTCTAGCAGTGTTAGGGGTAGTTCTATCCACTGCTCTCACTGTCTCACCTACCGCCTTTGTCCCCCCTAATCGACCGTCAGCTGCTATGGGCCTGGTAGTAGTATTAGGCCTACTGCTCGAAGCCTTGAACAAGTTGGACCTCCTTTGCCTCTCCACTTTCAAGGCTAACTAAATAGCCTCATCAAGTGTACTATAGTACTACAACTCAATAACACACGCTATCTCATATTTCAGACCTGAGACGAAGCGTGCTAAGGTTTGTTCTAGAGGTTCGATTGACCCATATCTAATCATGAGGGTTTCAAATTCCTGCACATAATCATCCACTATCTTGCCTCCCTACCTCAAAGTCTGTAGTCACAGCCTCTTTAGAGTCTTCTCAATCTCCAGATTATAAGTTAGTTCACCTGTCTGAGAAGAACGAGTCATACAAGAATAGAAATAAATTTGACACCAATCCCCGGCAACGGCGCCAAAATTTGATGGGTGTCGAATCCAACAAAAATAAAACCTACTCCTAGAAAATTATATGATTTGCATATAGTGGTGAGTAAGGTCGAATCCACAGGGATTGGTTAAAGATATTTCTATTCAAAGAGCATAAAGATGAAAAGAAAAAGAGGGGGTTTTGTTTATGAATCAAAATAAAGTCGAAGCAAGATAATAGAATCGTATATTGATAAAAGCCTAGCCAAAGGAATCAAGATAGTTTAATTCAAGGAATTGATCATCGATGCAAATGTTTTCTATTCTTGCTCCTAGATAAAATGGTTATGGTTATTAACAAGCTCTAACAACCTATCTCTCCGTACTTCCTCGATAACCAAGAGAAGCTCTTTGATTATTTCTCTTATCGATTAGACAACCCCAGACAAGCGCTTAGGATTTAATCTACCAATAGCATTAAAAACTAGAGAGACCACCAATTCATGCCAGTAGATTATAAGATAACCTATTTAAACATGATCACACACCTCCATAACATGAATTCGATCATCTATTTTATAACCAAACATGTTATTGTATCACTGAGACT
Organism: Laguncularia racemosa; assembly: GCA_037954665.1. Lineage (NCBI taxonomy): Eukaryota > Viridiplantae > Streptophyta > Magnoliopsida > Myrtales > Combretaceae > Laguncularia > Laguncularia racemosa. Next base: position 386,979 of record JBBMOL010000167.1, read on the forward strand.
AGAACAATCAAACAATTACGGATTTGACGTGCTAGTTGACAATATATTAACTTGCTAATTGAGTAGAAGAGCTCTATTCATACCAATTAACAAAGATAATAATGACAAAACGATCAGAAGATATATGAATATCCGAAAACAACGAATAGATTAAATACAAGTCAATTAGACCTCACAATTCGTGGAGAATTAAACATCTATGACCCTTTTGGCTAGAAAAGTAGCTTAGCTACTCATGTTCATCAACAAAACGAAAATAAAAAGTAGAAACATCATGAACCCGGTTGCCTGCTCTGCCTCCAAGATGATCCAAGGTTCTTCAAGATCCAAAGATTAAAAAGTTGTTCTCACCATCTAGGGTTGGTTCTATTTATATTGTTAGAGGGATGGCATGTGATCTTTTGCTAGCAAGATACGAAAATATCTTTCCTTTTCCAAGTAGATTTCGAGAAGTGAATCTTCGCCTGCCTGGCACGCCCTACCACACGACCGTGGGTCAAGCCGTGCCTTCATCTGTGCATAATTCACGTATCATCTTCCGTGTCCAGTGTGTAGCACGGCTACACCCACGGCTAGATTTTCAACCGTGCCTTCCTCTGTGCATGATCTACAAGTCTTCATCCTTGGCATGTCTAGCTTCCACCACGGCTCCAAGCACGGTTTCTCCCACGGCTGCCACCACGGCCGTGCCCTAAGCCATGTCTCTCTCTGTTGAAAGTCCACATTTCCGCCTTCTCGTCCAGTGTGTAACACGGTTTGCGCCATGGCCGTGCCTCAAACCGTGCTTCCGATACACGGCCGTGTATTTCAACCGTGTATCTTCATGTTGATTCAAAACCAAGTACACGGCCGTGTACTTCAATTACACGCCCATGTACTTCCCTCCGGCGGTGTAAATCCTTGTCTTGATCCAAGTTGTAGATGACTTCTCTAATTTACTTGAATTAACATCCTTGACTCCATTTAACCTGATTTATCACCATAATAGAATTAAGTACCATTTCCTTATGATTTCTATAAAATCAATAATGAATTAACACAATTTATACTATAAAGATTAAGTATAAAATGGCTCTATCAATCCTATAAGCTCGATAGTAGCCAATCGGACTCTGGTATTATCATCGATCTCATAACATTCAAAGAGACCCTCAACCTTGTCCTCCCAGTCCAAATAATCATCAATTGATCCCTTACCGTCATAAGAAGGCATCTGCAGCTTCACATACTCCAATCCCCGAGGTGGCCTAAAATCCCTATTCTGATATGGATTAACCCCAAAGTTGTCATCCCTTTCTTCCCTATAAGGATGATGATCCCCATCCATCCTTCTATTCAAATTTCCATCTCCCACTACTCTATCTCTCTGTGAGTTATGTGGAGCTACCCGAGGCGGTGCCTGAAGGTTCACTACTGGTGGTTCTGGTAATGTCATCCTATCAATCCTAGTTGCTAAAGTAGCAACTATGCTAGTAAGATCCTAGAGCTGTTCTTCTAAAGTCCTCCTACCTGCAATATTATGAACTTGACCTCTACCAACCTGGCCATTGGCTTCATTGCCAATTCCTCCATTTACACTCTCATTGGACATGTTGTGATTTAATAAGTAATCCCACAAATTCAGCACACTCCTTCAACAACGCCAATCTACACGTTTAACAACCACAATAATGTAATAGCTCACGTTCCAGAAAGAATTATAGGCACAAGGAAATAATTTAGTACTCCAAGTAAAGTTCAATAAATAAAGTACACATACAACTACTTTTAAGTAGTTAGAATTAAATTCAACTACAAGTGCTTAAGTAACTAGTTAATTACTTTCACACTTTAATGACTTGTTTGAATTCAAATTCTACTACTCAAACCTTCCTTTTCTTGCCTTGATTCCACACTACAAATAACCACAATGTGCAGCACCTCAACAAATACAAAAATACATAAATCCACCACCACACTACTCCTCTTTTCTCATGGTGCTAAGATGCTTCACACCACAATTAGCAATATCCTTGACAACACATATAATAACCAACATCCAATGTACACAACCTCTACTAATTAACAAGAATAGCTCCAAAATTCACTTCTCAAGCCATAAGACAATTTCACTTCTACAATTACAACAAAAAACGCAACAAGATAAGGTAGCCCACTTTCAAATTCAAAAGAAGTTCAATAATTGTACAACTCCACAAATGATAAGAGGTTTTTTTCTTTTTTTTTTCAAATTCAAATGACACACAATTAATTATGACTTAATGTGTGTTTTGAAATTTCAAATTGACTTCTTAATGTATACTTCAAATCTAAAAATGACAATTATGATTCCTCCAATTTTTGAAAATGCATACACTACATAATTCTAATTCGTAATTGAAACACTACCCTTCCCTTTCACTACAACTCACACCTCAAAACACAACACACACACCCTACAGTTCACACTTCCAAATATACAAGTTTTTTTTCACCACTACAAAACACCAACGCAAACAGCAACCTACACACTAAAACAACAATAATTCAAATTTGAAAATCAAACCACTTCCCTAGTTGCAACCCTTCCACAATTGGCAAGAAATGATTTTCAAATTCAAACAAACACACATTAAGTCCTTCAATCTTAATGTTTGTTTTGAAAATCAAATAATTTTCAAATCTTCTACACTACTCAAATCTAGAAATGCTTAATTACTCCTCTAATTTTCCGAAAACAAACAATTTAAGGATCACAATTTTTCTCCCTACACAATTGCACTTCCGGCATTCAAAATGCACTAGCTTTCCTCTTCCTTCATGGTGAAGTCCACAACATAGAAGCTTCAACAAGTACTTAAAACTCACTCCAACAAAGTTCAACTTCTACTTAAGACAAATCACACCACTTCAAGCAATTACAACAACAATTTCAATTTACTCCCAATTTTGGAATTGAAGATGTAAGAACATGAACCCTAAATTTTTTAAATTCAAAATGAAACAACCCTTCTCAAAACCTCAAGTTATGATACCAAATTATGATGTGCCTAAAACCACGTTTAAGCACACACAAAAACCAAGATTGAAAGACAATCAAACTAGTTCAACAATTGTGCAATTCCTCAATATTTATGAACCAATCCTTCAAATAATGATGTGATCAATCTTAATTCCATGTTATAGCTTTGATACCAAATTATGATGTGCCTAAAAGGGGATTAAGCACAATCAAATGGAACAAAACCAACCCTAAATGCAATCAAACTATTTCGGTTCAACAAGCTAGGAATTTGCATGATTCCTAATGGGTGCAAAGAGATCTAAAGTCAATAAATAATGAACTAATCCACCACAATGAATCAAATCCCTCAATACACACTAATCAAACTTGAAATATCACGTGAACCTCAAGAACATTTAGGAAAAGCACAACCCTGATCCCCCTTTATAGAAAATGCAATTCATGTTAACAATGATAAGCAATTGTTGATGAATAACAAGTGTGATAACTACTTCAAACAAGCTCACTAATTTGAATCAAAACCTAATCAAATCTGACCAAGAAATTTTCCAATTCAACCCTAGATATTACACACTAGAGAAGAAAAGAAAACACAACAATTTGAAATTGATATGACTCACAATTTCAAGTGTTGCACTCGCCACAATCTCAACTCTTAGGATTAAAATTGATAAGAGGAAATTGAACTCGGAAACCCTAAGTTCTGTCACATGAAAGTGAAGTGTTTGTTCTGAAAAATTTGGCCTCCTCAAAACCCTACTTAAGCAAGTATTTATACTTGCTCCCTTTAAGGTTAGAAAGTATACAAAATTACAACTATGCCACTTTTAAGGTGGCCGATCCTAAATGAGAATTACAAACAAAATGAAAGTATCCCAAAAGAAAATACAACATAAAATAGTCTATAGAACAATTACAAAGTACAAAATATTATAAATCTTCATGAGCTAATGCTTCGAAGTGGAAACAATCACAACGGGCATTTGAATGCAAATCTGATGATATCCCGTAGCCATCAACTAATGTAGGACATGTTAGCATCCCATGGAGAAATGTTATTGTACCTGTAAGATCATTTCTCAAATTCTTACTAGATAAAAAGAAATGAAGTAAAATATGAGTGATTTGGATCATCATTCAAATTGAGTTCTGAAAGCATATATGGTGCTGGAAAATTTCCCATCACTGTGTGCATCAAGATCAATTCATTCTTATCATTTGGAACTAGCTTCATCTCTCCTTTCTTAAGTACTACCTACATAAGACTCACCTAAGTGCCGTCAGAAATGGGATAAATCATACCTACTTCTAGTAGCTTTATCACTTTAGTCTTGACCACTTCCTTTATGTTAGGATTTAGTCTTCTTTGAAGTTGTACCTTTGGTTTATAACTTTCTTTCATCAATATTTTGATGAGAAATTTTCCGGCACCACCTATACCTTCAGAACTGGATTTGGCTGATGGTCCAAATCGCTTATATTTTTTACTTTATGTTCTATATTCTAATAACTATTTGAGAAATAATCTTACAGGTATAATAATAATTCTCCATGGGATGCCAATATCTCCTACACTAGTTGATGGACACGGGACATTTTCAGATTTACAATTAAAGACCCACTATGATTGTTTCCAATCCGAAGCATTGGCTCATGAAGACTTATGATATTTTTGTACTTTGTAATTGTTATATGGAGTATTTTATGTTGTATTTTTCTTTTGGAATACTTTCATTTTATTGTAATTTCCATTTAGGACCGACCACCTTAAAAGTGGCAAACTTGTAATTTTTGACCATTTTCTAACCCTAGAAGTAGCAAGTATAAATACTTGCTTATAGTAGGGTTTGAGGAGGCCAAATTTTTTAGAATTGAGATACACTTTGCGTGAGGATTAGGGTTCTCCTAATTGTCATTAGACTCTTATCAATTTCAATCCCAAGAGTTGAAATTGTGGCAAGTGCAACACTTTGAAATTGTGAGTAATATCAATTTCATTTTGTTGTGATTTCTTTTCTTCTCTAGTGTGTAATATCTAGGGGTGAATTGAGATAGTTCTTGGTCAGATTTTTTTTATAAGGTTGATTGTTTTAGTACTTGATATCATCATCTTCATTTATGACGTGAATTGGGAATTGTAGGAAGAAGTTGAAATCACGGTTTTGATCTATTCCTCTTGATTTGATTCACGTGGATTTCACTTATAATTGTTGTTATTTGGTGAAGATTACATATATGGATTGTTAATTGCATCATTTGACCTTTGGATTTTCATCAAAATTCCATTAGGGTCACGTAATTTCTTGATTCCATTAGACTGGTTTTAATTGTGAGTTGGGGTTTGTTTATTTGATTCATTTGCATGTGCTTGGGCTTGGTTTTGAGCACATCATCTTTTGGTATCAAAGCTATATCATATTTGGATTTAAGATTAAACACATCCTAATTGAAGAATCGGTTATAAACATTGGAAATTGATGCCATTATTCATGAGATTGAGACTAGTTTTATTGAAATTGTTTGATTGTCTTTCAAATTAGTTTTGTATATGTTTAATCTTAGTTTTAGGCACATCATATTTCATGAGTGCAAAATGAAGGACAAATCCCTTTTATGTCTGATATCTTCCATGTGATGGCCTTCTTATGGTTCTTAAGAACTCTTAATAGTTTCTCTTTTTTATTTGTGCTTAAGTTAGAAGTTATGATAACCGGTAGTTTAGAATCCTTTTCAAAAATAATATATTCTAGGTAATTAGGAAGATGCTTTAATTCCACTATTGGTAAGTCTTCAATGGAGGGTCTTAACCTTGTTTCCTTCTTCATGTTGATTTATTCAAACCCTTTTTTTTCCTCAATGGAATTGTTGGCTATAAATTGCCATAATTTCAACACACTCAAGGCTTTCTACTTCATCTAATCCCTTTTTTAAGAAGCATTCAAAGGGTCCTTTGATAATATTTCCTATGAAAAATCAATAACAAAAATTTTAGTAACATCTAACCAATAACAAGTATCATCATGATCTATAATTATTTTCATAGCTGCAAGAATTTTAAAAATTATTTCTTCATCTCTTATCCTTAATATGAGCCTACCATCGCTAGCATCTATTATAGCCATAACTGTAGCTAAGAATGGTCTACCTAAAATAAGAGGTACTTTTATGTCCTCATTCGTGCTAAGTATAACAAAATTCACTGGAAATATAAACTTTCCTATTTGAACAAGAACATCCTCTATAATTCCTTTAGGGTATGTGATAGATCTATCAGCTAATTACAAACTCATACATGTGGGTTTCGACTTTCTTAGCCCTAGTTTCAGAAATAAATTGTAAGGCAACAGATTAATGCTTGCTCCTAAATCAGCTAGGGCTTTATCAATTGTTAAGTCTTGACCACTTCCTTCATGTTAGGATTTAGTCTTCTTTGAAGTTGTACCATCGGTTTGTAACTTTCTTTCATCAATATTTCATGAGTGCAAAATGAAGGACAAATCCCTTGTATGTCTAATATCTTCCAAGCAATGGCCTTCTTATGGTTCTTAAACACTCTTAACATTTTCTCTTTCTAATATGTGCTTAAGTTAGAAGTTATGATTACTGGTAGTTTAGAATCCTTTTCAAAAATAGTATATTATAGGTAATTAGGAAGCTGTTTTAATTCCACTATTGGTAGGTCTTCAATGGAGGGTCTTAACCTTGTTTCCTTCTTCATTTTGATTTGTTCAAACCCTTTTTTTTTCCTCAATGGAATTGTTGGCTGTAAATTGAGTCGTAATTTCAACAAACTTAGGGCTTTCTACTTCATCTAATCCCTTTTTTAAGCACCATTCCAAAGGGTCCTTTAATAATATTTCTCAATAACAAAAAATTCAATAACATCTAACCAATAACTAGTATCATCATGATCCATAATCATTTTCATAGCTTCAAGAATTTTAAAAATTATTTCTTCATCTCTTATCCTTAATATGAGCCGACCATTACTAGCATCTATTATAGCCATAACTATAGCTAAGAATGGTTTACCTAAAATAAGGGGTACTTCTATGTCCTCATCTATACTAAGTATAACAAAGTTCACTGGAAAAATAAACTTTTCTACTTGAACAAGAACATCCTCTATAATTCCTCTAGGGTATGTGATAGATGTATCAGCTAATTAGAAACTTATATATATGGGTTTCGACTTTCTTAACCCTAGTTTCACAAATAAATTGTAAGGCAACAGATTAATGCTTCCTCCTAAATCAGTTAGGGCTTTATCAATTGTTAAGTTACCAAGTATAAAAGGAATAATAAAACTCCATTGATCCTCTAGTTTCTTAGGTAGCTTGTTTTGTAAAATCACTGAGCACTCCTCGCTTAATGTGACAATTGAGAGCTCCTCCAACTTCCTCTTGTTAGATAACAAATCATCAAGGAACTTTTCATATTTTGGCGTTTGTCATAATGCATCTACAAGAGGTAAGTTAATATGTAATTACTTAAATAGATCAAGGAACTTACTGAATTGCTCATCAAAGTGATCTTTCTTTAAACATTGAGGGTATGGTATAGGTGGTTTGTATTATGGTACTTTTAGTGGCTCCCTACTTTCTTTATCCTTATGCTCCTCTTCATTCTTTATTAATTCCTTTTTAGCTTTATGTTCAACTTGCAACTCCTTTCTATTTCAAAAAGTTACTGCGCTCACATGTTCCTTCAGGTTCATTTTAGTGTTTCCTAGTAGTGTCCCCTATTGCCTCTTTGCCATCATCTTTATGAGTTATTCCACTTGATTTTCTAGGTTGTGGATGGAAGCTTCTTGATTCCTTAGAGAAGTTTCAGTATTTTGCAATCTTGCTTCATTATTTTGAATATATTTAGTTAAAAGTTCTTCCGAACCTAATTTCTTCTCTTGTGGTAGAGGTCTCTAAAATCTTGGGGGAGGTAGGTTCATCTTTTGTTGATTTTGATTCTGGGAGAAATTCAGATGATTTCTCCATCCCAGATTGTAGGTATTACTATAGGGGTTGTTTTGTGGCCTGGAGGAGTTTCCTAAGTAATTTTCCTATTCCCATTGATTCTTTACATCATCTTCACCTAAATTGTACTTAGGATTGATAGAAAGTGCATCCAACTTTCTACTATGGCATCAATCTTATTAATTAAGATTGTCACCGCATATACTTTATAAATACCTACTACTCCATTCCTCGCCCTAGCACCTTCCCATTGAGAACTGTTCATAGCCATGTCCTCAATCAATGATTAAACTTCTTCAAGTGTTTTAGTATTCAATGTTCCTCATGTAGCAGCATCTATTATTTATCTTGTGGATAGATTCAAAACATTGAAGAAAGTTTGAATCTGCATCCAAAGTGGTAAGCTATGATTTGGGCATCTCCTCAATAACTCCTTATACCTCTCCTAAGTGTCATATAAGGTCTCAGTGTCTAGTTAAGTATAGGATGATATGTCCTTTTGAAGTTTAATAGTTTTAGTAGGTGAAAAGTATTTTCCTAGAAACGTTTGAGCCATATCATCCCAAGTTGTGATAGACCCTTTTGGGAGTGAATTTAACCTTTGTTTTACTCGATCTCTTAGTGAAAAGGGAAAGAGTCACAATTTTATCGCATCATCAAAAGCTCCATTGATCTTGAAAATGTCATAAATCTCTAGAAAAATTGGTATGTGAGCATTAGGGTCCTCATCTTGTAGTCTATCAAATTAGACAAACTATTGCACCATTTATATGACATGGCATTGAATTTGAAAATTGTTGGCAAGGACAAGTGGCCTGACGATACTCAAGTTGGCTCCAACTCAAGAGGGTTTGGAGTAATCGAACATAATCCATTACTGGTTTTAATTTTCATCACTCATGATTTCTATCTCTTCCTCTTCATCTTTGCCTTAATTATCATAAGAGAGCCTTGATTTAGTTCCTCCATTATTTGCTAAACTATTTTTATTAATCACCTGGCTTTCTTTTCAATTTCTAAATAAAAAACTAGCACGTCTAGTGGATTATTTATGGTCATGTACTGAAAAAATAGAAAAAAGCTAGAATAATAAAGTGATCTAACCGGTAAATTATAGAGTTTGATTGATCTAAAAGTTATAATGAAATACTAACTAAAGAGCTAAAACTTTATTGAAAGACAAAAAAGAAAAATAGTTTGGAATTAACTTCAAGATGGTAAAACTAGTATCTGGACTTTGTTTATCCTAGGAATTATTATGTGACATTAACAAAAAATATTCAAATCCTTCTTAAATTTCATTAACCAAGAGAATTCCTAATTTAGTTTAATAACATTCTCAAGCTTATTAAACCCTAATCATAAAATTACCTATTTGAATATCTTCACAATAACATAATTAAAAGACCACATTAAAAATAATAAATTCTTGTAACTAAATTAAATAAATCTGAAAATATTATGTAACTTATCTCTAAGATTACATCAACTCTCTTCAAACATGGTAGATCTAATTATACATCAAATTTATCAATCTTAATATATAATATCAAATGGATAGAAAAATACCATAGAAATATTAATCTAACCAAAACATCAAGAACACATGTATGAATCAAGAAACATAAGAATTCATTGAATAATAAAATAGAATCCTAATCACATAATAAACCTAGATTCCATAAGTTTAGATACTAAAGAAAATTAAGCACTACTCATAATGGAAACCAAATTCTTGAATGATGTATAAACATGCATCATTAAGGAAATCAATTAGGATAAAGAAAACCCTAATTTCTTGAAGAGTAAAAAAGTAGCTACTTATCTTTCTCTAAAACCCTAGAACAACTTAAAAATAATCTATCTCTTTTCTTGATGTAAAGTCCTCTTCTATTTATATAGTGAGCATAAAAAAACTCTTTGTTTTAAGCCAACACGGTCATGCTTCGGGTCATGTCTAATTTGTAACTTAAAATTGTGCAAAACATGACATTCTAGTAGACACGGCCATAGACACATTCATGTCTATAGGTTCTATTTAAATCAATTATGTTAGAGAGATAGACGATCAATGAATACATTTGTGTCTTGCCCCTATGTAGCTTTATCTGAATCTTCAACTTCAACATAACTAATGGACATTTTCATGTCTAGCCCTCATGTAGCTTTCAATGAACCTTTAGCATCAACAAAACCTTTTGAGCGTGGTCATGTTTGGGTTATGTCTAGCTTAAACTTCATAACTTCTTCTATTTAGCTCCAAATTGAGTAAAATTAGATTCCTTTTCTTCCTTTTTAACAGAATTTTCCATCAAAGCCCTAAAATCTAAATGTTACTCAATCAAAATTCATATTGTTTAAAAACATGGAAAAATCAAGTGAAAACATGTTAAATCTCACTTAATATCCATATCTAATTGAGCACTTATCAAACGACAACAAGAAGTTGATTTTTGAACAATTTTATAATTTTTTGAGCAATGAGATTTAGGCTTTTAATTCAGTTTGTTTTAGTGGGAGTAAATCCTCTTAGGCTACTCTAAATATAAGATTTTAGAAGTCACTTAATCTCACGTTAAATCAAGTGTAATCATCTTAATTTGTTCTTATGGTTTTTCATGTGTTAAGTAGTTCTATAGTCTTAATAATTCTAAGGTGAGTTAAGAATTTTTCATAAGATAGAATTTTAAGTTAGGTATTTCAATAATCTTTCCCTTTGATAATTGATTTGGTTTATTAGCGACATAGACGTGTTTTTCAGAGGTGTTAGATAACCAGCAGTGAACAATAATTGTAATGTTCAAAATGGTAATGGAAATCACCTACATGCTCCTATAGCTTCAGCTCAAGTGTATAATCTTAAAGGAGCTTAGGAAGGTGATGACTATGAGGAAGAGGAATTTGTAGCCTTTGACATTGATGATGCCATTAACATAGAACTCTTAGCAAGGCCATAGCGTCAAAGGGAAATCTTAAACCCTAAACCCTAATATAATCATTTGAAACCCTAGCTTGACTTAGAAACTCTAAGTTAACAACTCAAAACCCTAATTTGAATGATAAACCTTAAGACGACAAATCAAAGTCCTAATTCAAAACAAAGGCCCTAAAACCTTAAATCAAAGCATCAAATCAATCTTACACTCTAAAGTTAGGATAATTCCCTAAAACACCATAAATCACATTAATATCCAATTGATATTGATCCACTTAATTTAGGTTTAGTTGTTTAGGGCTATTAACTTCTAAGCTTGCACTTTTTTTTTCTTTTTATTAAAACATTTATTAGCCAAGAATATAATATTTTCATTTATTACTCGTTTATTGATATTTCTTGATAATTTTATATATAGTGGGTATAAGGTACTAATGAGTGTCTAAAACCATAAACTTATCCTATCTATTTCTTCATGTTTTATATATTATTTGTGCTACAAATGGGAGAAAATGACATATAGTCAACTAACACAAATGAACAATCACATTTTTACTCATTCAAGCACATAACATAACATTTTATTAGAAAATCTTTGAATATTTCTCACATTTTGTAGGTTTAAGCAGTAACCCCTACGCCATTCGGATAGTAAGAGAAAGGAAAAAACTTTGCATGGAGGCATCCAACTAGTATGAAAACTATTGTCTAGCCAATAGTGTCAATCTTAACCATCTTCATGCCGCAATTGGAGAACAGTGACAATGATGAAACAATATTTTACCGTCTAAAGCATCATCATGGGTTCGTCCTATTAATTCAAGCTAATGGATTCATCCTATTCATTCAAGCCAAACAATAATTGGGGTTTTGAAAGACATTTATAAAATGTAGCAATTCATTAATCAAAGAATGAATTGGAGGATGAAATGTGTCCACCATTTGACTGATGCATTCCTTACCATCTAGCCAGTACAACTAAACTATAAAAACTTGTGATTCTTCATCAGCAAAATAGAAGTTTTAGAGTATAGGTTTTTACTTGTATTTTCTCTCATAAATTAAGCTTCTTATAGTAGTTCTTAGTATAGATTTACATTTCCATTGTATTTCCTTTAGATTATGTCTATAATAGCATAAGTTTCTAGTGGATTTTAGCTCTTTCAAAGCATAGGTTGTGGACTTCGTTGCTTAATCATGGAGAAATTGAGTTTTTTCATGGAGGGACTCCTCAAAGATTGCTAATTGAGCTCAGTTATGCAACTCCCTAAATTTTCAATGTAAAAAATCATATTAAAAAGACCATAAATAGGAAGATATGCTTAAAACTCAAATGCGGTTGAGTAAAGTCTACTATAATTCGGCTAAAGTTAACTATCATTAAGTGATTAGACGATTTAAGAAAACTTTCTTTAAATTGAATCAATTCTTCTCTCAATCTATCTGATCTTACCCTAATCACAAGAATTAACACTATAAAACCTAGATTAGCAAGATTAAGTCCAAATTAATAATAAATTATACCACAAACATACTCAAAATTGGAAGTTCCAAAACTTCAACCTAGAAAAAGCTAATCGATTAAGTTTGAAACCACTCTTTAATCTTAATCTATTTTAACTACTTCTTTCCATAATTCATTATTAAATCCTTGATTACTTAATAATACATGAAATATAAGAAAAACCCACCCAAATCCAATTAGTTTATCTCCTCTAGAATGGTGTACCATTTAAGTCAAAATTCCACTAAAAATCTTTGAAAAATCAAACCCTATCCTATCCAATCCTATCAAATTTTATCTTTATTCTACCCTATTTTATCTTATCTAACCTAAGAATAAGACATGGAAATGATGAGGACAATGACACCTAACAACCAATTCAAGAATAGGAGAAATGATGGAAAATGACTTGAAATGATGGAAAATGAGCAAGCCAAAACAGGTGCAAACAACCCCAACATTCTCATGTACAATCTTTCCATTTCACTTATCAAATCTTCATTTAGTTCACCTTATCTCTACTTACCCTAACCTATCCTAATTTACCCTAAATTTATCTTGTCTAAACTAGGAAAAACTTTCAAATATCATGGAAAAACTTGAAATGTGGCTGGCCAAAGCAAAGAAAATTAGCCATGTGATCATATCTCCTACACATAATTACCCTACATTATCTAACTTCATCCTAAGCCATCATTTCCTAGCTTATCCTATGTTATCTCATGCCATTACTACCTCTAAAAATCTATCTATTATTACCTCTTTATGTGTGGAAACTAGGGCTCAAATGATGGACAAACAAATAAAACATAATCATTATAAAAAGGGGTAAAAACAAGAATTAATTTAAGTAAATTTCCATTCCATTTCTCTTCCTATTTCTCATGTCACCTCTACCCTTCCCATTTGACTTTCTCACCTAGCATTCCAATAAATAAAAAGAAAATCCCATCCTCAATTATCCCCACACTTATGTCCAAAACCAATAAAAGTTTGAAGATCACTCTTCCAAGAACCAAGGTAAGAAACTTTCGAGAAGTTTATATAACTTCTACTAAATTTCTAAAGGAAGTTAATAATCTTACCTATTTTATCTATTTTAGGATCTTTATGATACATCTTCGAAGGATTCCCAACAATGAAAGGTAATCTTGATTCACCTCAATTATCTTCATAGTATATTCCTTAAATAGTATACTAACATTTCCTATTTCTAAAAGTTGGCAATTCCACTTATTACTCCACCTCAAGGAATCTTATTTCTGTAAGATTATTTTACTTCTCTTTCCTTTAGAATGTCTTTGAGATATTTAGATATATTTTTAAACATTTAATAATTACAAAATTCAAAGAAATGATGCTAAGGCTATTTTCCTAAGCTTTTAAGACTTATGATCATTCATGACTATTTTAACCTATTGGACTTTATTGGATATATTCAAAGACATTTATTTGCCCTTATATGACATGATTTGAGAACAAGACTTTCCTTGACAAGGGCTTAAGTGTAGAACTTAGCAATAGACCAAACTTTGAATAAGAGACCTAATATTAAAAACACCCTAAAAGGCTTTAATAAGACTTAAGGTTAAGGATGGGATATTAGAACTGGTTTATTCTAGTAGTAATTATTCTTATATTTATTTCTTCTATGTTTAATTATTTAGGCTCTTCAAAATATTCTCAATCTCTATCCAAGGATTATTACGATCTTTGAAAAATGGTAAGGTGAGTACCAACGATGATTACCACTTGATCTATGCTTGTAATATTAAGTGCACTTAAAGTTAGAAATTAATAAACCCATGTGTGTGCATGATTTAGTTGATTTGATTGTATAATGGGAAATAAATTGAAAGAGGCAAATTTCTTGTATTTATGATTATTTCTTTCATTTAGTGTTAGTGAATTGATTGGTCACTTATTAAATTATACTAAGTATATCATAACCTTGACTTAAATTAGACTACACATAACATCTCTTATATATTCTTATTATATTCCACCATAGTTACACAGGTAATGAAAGAATGTCCTAAGGGAGTGTCATATTCTAACAATACAAAAATGATTTGAGGATTGTCATGTATTGGTATGAATCCATGTTCATTATTTTGTTTTAGGCGCATATATCTAGAGGTGTGTAGGTAAGGAAAACATTATTTTCTTTGGTTTATCCTAAGTCCTTGCTCAGAAGATCCTTCTTTTGACATAACTTTTGATATATATAGTGCATGACTCTGAAACTTATGTAGCTAAAGATATGTGAAAGTGTTTTGAAACTGGTTGCCCAGGCTCTAATGGAATTTCAAAAAGATCCTCAACCTATGGTTAAAGGAGGGGTAAAATGGTCAGAAATATCCTTAGACTTTATGTAGATTTTAGTTGACTACATGAGATGATTAGCATATATTTGTTCATACATTCATGCATTAAAATGATTACCTTTTTTTTTTGCATGAAACATGGTTTTGAGTTGAGACCTCACTAAGCTAGATGCAATTTACACCCCTATTGTTTTCCACTTTTGCAAGCACCATACTGGTTTTACTTCAATAGAACCTAACTAGTGATGAGAATCTTTAAGATAGTTCTAGGTGAGCAAGTGAGAATGAAGACTTAGAATAGATATTTAGAATTTTGAATAGACTTTTTTAGATATAGATGAATGTAATATTTAATCTCTAGACTTACCTTTCTACTTATTATGTTTATAAGACTTTATATTTTTCCCTATTTATAAATTTGCACTTATTTTTAGTTATCTTATTATTTGTAAACTTTTATCTTTATAGTGGTATCTAGAATAATGATGCTTATGTATCATGTTAAAGTGTATGAGTGTTGAAATACACGTAATCATGGACTTTAGTATAATACATGGCGAGATGTTACAACTAAGATACTTCTGGGGCATGATAGGTTATGTATTGTTGACTCATTTCTCTTCATGTTTAATGCAATCCCTACTTCATGTTCATGTGTATATGAGTTTAATGCTCTTTATGCCATGAATGTGAAGTTTGGTACTTAATGGGTAAATTAGGTTGTGTTGAGATTTCATGAAGTGATTGTTGCTGATGATGTATTGATATTGTGTTATGTGTAAACTTGATGTTTTAACTAGTTCTAGGGAGCAGTAGGTTTAACACGAGTGTAGAGTGATCTGGTATCACGTAAGATTATCATGGTTCTCTACATGCAAGCATTACCCCCTGTTAATCGAAAGGATCTAACTAACATAACAAGGTGTGATGATCTCATCGAGAACCTAGGGTGCCTAATTCTTATAATGTTAAATTTACATAATAGGATAATATAGTCTTAATATTCACTTGAGCATGAATGCAGTCAAGGTTGAACCTCAATCTTAACTAAATTATCTAGGTGGTGAGAGGACCTAGATAATTACCAATAAAGTGTAGATAGGGTATTGATTATACAATTGATGCTACATGATAGGACCCACCACATAAGAGCTAATGTGAGTTCTATGAGTGTAGTTAAAACTCAAGTTTATACTAACACAAATATCACTATACCAAGGCAATAATAATTTTAGACAATCCTTAAAACACAACCGATTTAATTAGATTGCTAAAGGAATACCAATTTCTTGTTGAGAATTTGCTAAAATCCATGACTAGTTTCATTATCATTTTTTTCCTTTAATTTGTCACATTTGCATACTTTCCAATCAATTGCTATATTTGTTCTACTTAGCTTAGATTAGTTCCATTATAATCTAGTGCTTAATTTAACCTTATTCTTTTTCCTCCTAGTGGAAATATATATATATATATATATATATATGACCTTAGTTTACTCATTCTACATGTTGTGTGAAAATTTTATAAATGCAGATACTACCAAGCATATTAGGTTGATCAAGTATAATAAAAAACAGTAGGGTTGTCATTCCCATGAGGATTAAATTAATTACTAAACTAATATCAATTCTATTTTTAAAATAAAATAAAAGAATATACTAATGCTAACTAAAACTAATAATAAAATTGAAACTATCACTAAAATAAACCTTTCTTGATTAAATCAATAAGGAGATGGGAAACTTAAATCAACCTAATGTACCAATCATATTGTAACTAAATTATAATTATATTTAGTTACTTGGCTACTCTTGTAAATTTGCTAAAGTTCTTTATTTCCCTTTTGAGTCCTAAAGTCCTTTCTATGATATAACAACTTAAATCATCTTTTAAATCATTAAATTACCTTTTAACCAATTTAATTTCCTAGATTCCTCTAGTCAAATTAACATGGATTCACATTTACAATCACTCTTCTTTCGAATTATAATTGACTAGTGTAATAAATTAATTTATCATAAATTCCTTTAATTAGAAATTAATAAAAACACTACATTAAGTCCTAATTGTAAATTTAATTCAATTAAAGATAGTAAATAAACTAACTTAATTAAACAAAAATCTTGACTTATTATAAATCCCTTTCTTGTTTAATAAGATATTTCATAATCATATGTTTTGAGCTATAAAGACATTATTACAGTATCAAGATTCATAATATGAATAATCCAAATATCTAAATATATTATAATAGAGTAACAAATATGAATTAGTAATTAGGATTCATCAATTTCTCACACAAAAGAATTTAGCACATGATTAAATAAAAAAAAAAACACACCAACAAATAGAAATAATCCATTAAAGAATAATTAAAGAATTAAAGTTTCTGATTTGTAGTGTTTAAAGAAGTCACCTATGAAAAGATGGAATAATTAAATTTTAAATTCAGATTTTGTTCTCGGCTCCGCACGTCTTCTGTAATTACTTTGGCAAAAAAGATCCATAATAAGTTTTACAATTGCTATTTATAGTCTCTAAAGTTTACATGATCAAAATATGAAAGAAAATAAAACAAAAAAACTTAAGAAATTTGACTATGGAACAACAAGTTGGTTTGTGGTCAAAGTGCATGACCATGTACTTAACCGTGTTCTTCGTACACCCAAAAACATGGTTGATGACACTTCAATGCCTTAAACGTACAGTGGGATAAATGGAGTGTGTTTGTGGCCATGATGTAGTTCACAGTCTAAAACATAAGGACATGTTCCTGGCTATGTTCTCTATTGTGTATTGGATAAGAAGTTCACAGCTAAGTTCATGGCCATATTCTTCCCATGCTCTAATAGATCGCCATAATTCTCTAATCCTTGCATCCAAATGCTTGTCTTCATGTTGTAGTCCCTAAAATGGGCTAAAAAAAACCCCTTCAACCATGCATTTTTCTTCTTCACCTACCATTTTACATACAATCTAGCTCAACAAATTCTATAATCCTCTAGCTCAAGATCAAGTTAATGGACCTAAACTCATTTGCATCTCATCATACTTTCTTTTTTTTTCTTTTTTCTTTTTTTTTTTATATTTAGACTTATGGGAGCTATCTATGGCTCTATAACCTATTTCCCTTATGTCTATAAACTTTAATGTGGGCTTCTTAGGCCCTATAACCTAGCTTTTAAATCTAGTACCTACTATCATGTTTTTCTAACTCAAACAAACCTTCAAAAGTTTTACAAAACTTAATTAAATGATTTCGAAGTTCTAAAACTAGTTTATAAACTCATTTATAATTTTGAGCTTTACTTACTCTACTTAAGTAGGTTATATAGTGAACTATCATTGTCATAGAAAATTGGGAGAGTGACATCATTTTTTTGAAAAAAAAAAATCAAAATTGAGTCATTTATGAAAAAGGTATGTTTTTTCCACCACTAAATTTAATATCGAATGCGACTACTTACATTCTCAAGGAAAGTAATCATCATGCTTTATAAGACAATTGTCAATATAGAAATGTAATTTAAGTCAATGTACATGAAAAGGTAATTTCTTAAGATTAAATGTAGTTATCACAAATTCAAGAGGAGTATCTACCCAAATTCTTAAAATTTGTGCAAAATATAATAAGGTTTGTAAAAAACAAAAAGAAACATCTCTCTAAAAAAGAAGTTTAATCTCTATCAATTTTATCCTCTCAGTTGAAAACCTTAGACCCTAAAATTCTTGCTTTCCAAATTTATCAATCAAAGATGATAAAGTCACTGCATATTATAAATCAAAGGTTTTCCATTAGGACCAACACAAAACCAATTAAAATAAAAGATAACACAGATAACAGAGTGAAGTTGATCCAAAAACAAGAAGAAAAAACCACAATGAGAATTCATTAACCTAGAGAAAAAGGAAATCATCAAAGAAGAAAGAAGTAGAAAAACAACATGAGCTTGTTAAGGTAGAGTTCTTAAATTTTGATCCATTTAAACTTGAATGGATAGATATAAAGAAAGTTTTAGACACTAATAGTTGAAAGAATATAACAGATATCAGGAATGATTTTTTAGAGAAATTAATTAAGGAATTCCATGAAAATCTTCAGAAGATGACTTTAAGTTGAAATCTACAATTAGAGGTGATGGGGGGAAAGGCTATAAAAGATATTGCACATCAAAGATATTGAACTAGGACTCGATCCTTAGATTAATATAATGCATAATCTAGGTAATTTAAAGATATAGGTTTTGATTGATACAATATTGATATTACGCTTAGAAATCAATAATCAAAGTAAGTTAGGGATCCAACATGACATACAAATCTCAATAGTTCACCACAATCACAATATAAATTTATGAGAACAAAAATATTGAGATGAATTTGCTTAATGTGAACAAGGTTCAATAATTGATAATAGAAAGGATCCTCTTTTCGTAATACATCATGAAGGACTTAAATAATTATTATGCCCTAAAGGGGGGCCTAGAAGCCTCTACTAAATTATCATGGCACGTGTGCACCTATTACATGATAATTGTCTTACAAGTTAGAGATCGTAAAACTCTAAGTAAATAATTGCATCTACAACAAGTTTTAATACATATGATTAAATAATAAAATATCACTATGAAACCTGAATCCTACGGTCAACCATGATCGCAGAGAATCGGTATCCCCTACCGATCAGTAAAATAGGATAATTCCTAGGTTCTCAACTTCAAAATCGATTCATATGGGGGACATAACATTTCATCTAAGTAAATATATCCTTCACAAATCTTACTTTGTTGTTTTGGTCTTCCAAAACTCTCAACACTTCACATCTTAGACCATCTTGCGCTTTCATTATCGTCACCTGCATGAAGTTTGTGAGGGGGTGAGCACACCTTGGCTCAGTGAATGAGATGGTAACACTTTCAATGCTACGTACACACACAAACCAACTCAAATCAAATAGTACACATATGCTATATACATACACAAGCAAATTCAAATTAAGTTATTAAACCTATGCTATGTACACAAGCAAGCAAATTCAATTTAAAATATTAAACGTATGCTATAAATGAACAACCATATGAATGTAGCATCTCACGTAGTCTTCCGGTAACTGACGTGAAGTATAGGGTTTACGCCCCCCTTGACCTTAGGTTGGGGATTCTGAAGCCACCATCAGTGCCTAGGTCATTACTCGGTTTATTTATCTTATCACTTGGTTAATTATGATATCTTATTATCTCAACAGTGAACGCTCCCGTACCTCTCTGCACTAGACGGAGCAAAACCCCCAAGGACAGGCCGAACTCGGAACCGTCAAGGCACGACAATCCCGTAGTCACTTATGTCGCACTTAGCAGAACAGCAATCCTCTTGATCACTTCTGACGCATCCTATAACAGTGATGGCCTTCAATCTCATGCAATGTCTCGTAAAAATGCATGTTAGGTTTTTAAATCAAGTCCTCTTCCTTAATTAATTTATTTAGGGTTATCAAACAACATTTACAATCGCAATCAATCATATCACAAAAGTAAACATCAAACATTCCATTTCACTCATCACAATGGGCACAAATCATGTTCTTCTTATCACTCATCACAAGCATGGATTATGCATGGGTTATCACACATAATCGACACTAATCCCAAATCCCCATGGACATTAACCTATTCAGTTTTATAATGGATTAAATTATCTCGGCACCTCTCTATACCATTTCTTTTAAATGTCAAACGGCTTAGGTCGACTTATGATCATCTGATCTAGCACCTCTGTGCCCTTTCTCTCAAATGCCGAACCACTCGGGTTGGCTTACAATCATTTCTAACACCTCTATGTCATCGCAGACCTCAAGTGCTCTATCATTTTCATACTTTCGAAAGCCAAAAAGGTCATCTCGCATCTTCCTTTTTAACGTTTTCAAGACGCTGTGTATAATATACATATATACATAGGTTTGGGACCTTTCCTCAATTAAGGACAAGTTGTTAGACATTTCCGCTTGCGCACATAACAAGGTAAGAAAATATGGTCATTGAGCTATAAAAACCAAGGTTGCACTCATGTTTAGTATGGCTGAGTTCATGAGTGTATTTCGAAAATATTATATGAAAATAAGTTTGTTAAGTATATGTATACACATTTAGGAACTAACTCTGATATGCATATATACTGATACCTATACACCCTATTCCTACTAAGCATAGCTACTCGATAGCTATAAAAGGAAAGCTAAGTTTCTATAATTTGGTTTGTTTTGGAAGAAAACAATTTGTAAAACATGAGTTAGGCTTATGGTTATAGCATTAGCAATACGACGTTAGGTGCTATCATTTAGGTGATGACATCTAAACTCTCGGACCATTCATTCCCCTATATTCCTCCAGACTTATTTCCTAACTCATTACTTCCCACCACATAACTCAACAATAATCACATTAAATAGCAAATACAACAAACAACAATTTCACACACGTAGCATTCCACATACAACACAACATAGTAGCATATCATTAAGTTTCCCATTCACTTGTTTAGGGTTGTCATAGTCCTAGCTGGAGTCGAGCAATTCCAACAGGTAACTCCTTCGCGTTCCTCTTGAAGTCAGTATCCTTTTACAATGCTCTCTCAACCCAATCATAAAGTTGCATCTCCACTTAACTTTGGTAATCTTCTAGCACCCGATATATGTACTCTGCTCATCTTGTGATTGATGACAAGGTGTGAAGTTTCCCCCTTATGGAACTTCGGGCAGATAAGATTCGAATGTTGAACTTCCTTCGAATCTGTGCTTCCAACACCTCAAGTTGTTGTGATCAACTGTCTGCTTTCCTTATATAGAAGTCGAGCAATGGAATGCCTTCGACTTGCCAAGTTTGGAATTCCTTCTTCCACATATGTAAGATATCCTTGGAAAGGACAATTGAAGATCTTGCATTAGGGTATTTGGCCAAGAATAATCTCCATTGTGAAATCCATCCCATTCTAACTATCTCTTAGACCATCATCTTGGATATTGCTTGAATCATCCCCTTTACCATCTATACTATCATAGACACTTCTCTTGTCTATGAAACATCTTTAAACCTTTCGTTTATCCAATTGTCTTTAATATTTTCCAACGAACTATTTGTAGGATAACTCGGAGGATTTAGCAGTCTTTAAAGGTTTGTATCATCTTCTTTCTTCTCTTCTTTGTTGATGTTTCCACCTACGAGTTCCTCATACTTTCTACTGGTTTTCATCCTCACTCACGCTCCCATCATACATACACCAACCTTTTCCAAACACCACATGTACACCAACATACACATATTCTTATCTATTTACTCTATACATATTACACACTTCCCATATCCATACTTACATACTCACACCATACATCATCTCATACACTTACTCACACATTCCATATGCATCTTACACCATCAACATACGCCCATATACTTTGCACATACCACATTTGCCTTCCATACCCATACATATATATTCATACTCTACACTTTGTCTCATACCCATACATACGTATCCCACATACATCATCCTCATCTTCCACATAGGTCCATACACCATACACTATTTCACATACATACATACATGCCTACACATACCACTCCTTCTTTATACATATATACATGCCACATATTCTACACACACCATCTATATACACCCTAGTACCATGCACTCTATACCTTCCATACATATATACGCACACAATACTCCACACATTCCACACCTTTAATAAACCTACATATCCTCTCACACACACCACATATCATCACCAACATACATACACACATCCTCACACACTGCACACCTTCATTAACACATACACACTCTTACACCCTACATGCCATCACCTACACTTACACATATCCTTGCACACACACATGACACACACCTACATACACATACCGCATACCTTTACACACATCACACATCATCACCAACATATACACATATACAAACTTCATTCACACGCATAGATTCTGATGTGCCTAATTCCACTTAGAAGCACAATTAAAAGACTTAAGAAAAAACAATCTCAAGTCAAGGTGAAACCGAATCCACAAGGGCAAAATTCACGTGAACCCTAGTGAAGATGTAATGAATTCCAAATGCTCAAAGATATAATTGTAATACCACAATGATAATCTCTTCTAATAACACACTAATCACATATAATCCATGAACATAATCCACAAATTCAAAAGAAAACCTCAATTCCAAGGACTCCTTTCCAATAGTGGAAAACACGTTTTCAAGGGAATTCTCAATGATGATTCGAATTCAATTGCAAGGGACCTTAAATAAACACAAGAATTCGTCAACAATAAGAAGTAATTCTGACCAAGAACTATCTCAATTCAATCCTAGATATGACACACTAGAGAAGAAAAGAAATCACAACAAAATGAAATTGATACAACTCACAATTTCAAGGTGTTGCACTCGCCACAATATCAACTCTTGGGATTGAAATTGATAAGAGTCTAATGACAATTAGGAACCCTAATTCTCACGTGTAGAAGAAGTGTATAATCTGCAAAATATGGCCTCCTCAAACCCTCTCTTAAGCAAGTATTTATACTTGCTACTCCTAGGGTTAAAAAGTGCTCAAAATTACAAGTTTGCCACGTTTAAGGTGGCTAACCCTAAATGAAAATTACAAGGAAATAAAAGTATCCCAAAACCAAAATACAACCAAAATAGTTCATAAAAGAAGAAATATATAAAAGAAATGGTCTTCAAGATGCTGGTCTTCTATAGGATCCATCGGCTCAGCTCATCACCGGTTTAGGTCGGTCCATGGATAACCCACAAGCTGAGTCTGAGGGAGTTTGTCCATTGCCTTATAAAATATGATAAGTGTACCTGTTAGAAAACACAATACAGGAATAATAGAAAAGAGGTTAATATATAAATAATTCTGGGGTCGATCTACTCAAAATGGGCCCTCATCGCCAAAATTTGAATTCCTTTAGTTTTTGCCCTAATGATAGGTCTTGTCGGATTTTGATTCCTATCATCTCCTTGGGCCTCAAAAAGATTTGTCCTCAAATCTGATAGATCAAATGCAGTAGAGACTTTATTTCCTCTTAGCAAGCCACCTGAAGAAATATCTCTACAGAATCCCAATATCTAAAATACTACAGGTAGTGATTGTCTTCTCTCCTCCATTTCCAAGATGTATCTCATCTGCAACACAAATAATGACCCATTGTCCACTGAGGTGTCCCTTATCTCAACCCATTTCACTGATATTGTATCCTCCTTTTCTAACTCATCTGTATGCCGCTGGTCCTTATGGTCTTCTAGTGGTTGGCCCAACTGCTCATTGCCCTTTGAGACCTCTGAAGGTGAACACAAATGTCTTTGAACATTCTGGCCCTCTAATGATAGACTCATCTGACTCTGATCCTCAAAATACTCCAATGGTGTACTCAACTGCTCGTGAGCCTCTAGTGTCTCTAAAGGAGAACATAACTGACCCTGAACAGTTTGGTTCCCTAGTAGTCTGCTCCTAGTAACCTAGAATGAATAGGATTGCCTCTGTCTTTCCACTTTCAAGGCTAACTGTATAGCCTCATCAAGTGTACTATATCTCTGAAGCTCAACTACACAAGCTATCTCATACTTCAACCTAGATACAAAACGTGCTAGGGTTTGTTCAAGAGGTTCAACTGGTCCACATCTAATCACTAGTGTCTCAAACTCCTATACGTAGTCATCCACTGTTTTACCCCCTTGTCTCAGTGTCTAGAAACTCATAAATAACTCATGCCTGTAGTGTTTCAGTACAAACCTATTCCTCAAAACTCGTTTCATATCTCTCCAAGTGTGTATTTCGGTCTCTCCATCCCTTCGCCTACTGATCACCATATTTCTCCACCACAAAGCGGCATACCCTGTGAACTCTACAGCTGCAAGGCGTACCCTGGAGTCTTCATCAATCTCATAACACTTGAAAAGACCCTCAACTTGGTCTTCCCAGTCTAGGTAGTCATCGGCGGAACCCCTACCATCAAATGAAGGCATATGTAGCTTCGCACACTTTAGTCCTCGAGGTAGTCTAAATTCCCTATCCGGGTATGGATTAACCCCAAAATTATCATCTCTGTCTTCCCTAAGAGCATGATAATCTCCTTCTACTCTAGGTGGTGCCTGAAGGTTTACCATAGGTGGTGGTAACAATGTCATCCTATCAATCCTTGTTGCTAATGTAGCAACAATTGTGGTAAGGCCCCGAAGTTGTTCATCTAGAGTTCTTCCATTTGTATTTCGACGACTTGGTCTGCTACCCACTTTGCTATTGGCTTCATTGCCAATATCCCCATTCACACTATCATATGACATGTTTGTGGATGTGATTTATCTGAAGTACAAATGTAATCTCAAGTAATTTGTAGCACACTCCCTTCACTTCACCACGTCACAATAACACGTTTGGATAACAACACACACACTTGTACATCCACGGTGCAACAAGTAACCAATGCAACAAATACTACTTATCACTTCAAGTAGAGTAGAATAAGTGAAGCACAAATAAATACTTTCAAGTAGTTAAGATATTGAATTCAAGTAAGCGAGTGTTCAAGTAATAATACTCAATAACTTTCACACTTAAATGCTTATATTTGAATTTCAAACTTCACTACTTAACTTCCTTAATTAGCCACGGTTCACACTCACACTTTATCTTAATGTGCAGCACCTTACATTACACACAACTCCACAAATTTACACCACCACACACGCCTCACTCCTACATAGTGCAACCAATTCACTACAACACTACTACACGTTGTAACTTTTTTTTTAAAAAAAAAAACACTCTTACATACAATACTTCAAGGTGTACACGTCCTTGTCACTACACAACTCCCATTCACACCATAAACCACAAGCAATGGCGGCAACAAAATTCAAATTTGAAATCACTCCACTAAATGCAACCTTCTCCACAAATGGTAAAAAACAATTCAAATTCAAATAGCACTCATTAACCCCTATAACTTAATTGCATGTGTTTGAATTCAAATAATTTCTTACTAATCAAAACTCAATGCAATCTGCAAATTGTACTCCACCAATTCAGAATTACACAATGGAAATCAAAACAAAAAACTACACATCCTCCTCCACGCCACAACAAGCCACGGCAAGGATTTTGGTAAGTTTTGCAAGTTCTAAAAATTGTTGAATTAAACAACACTTTGTACTTTTGCCTTTCCACGTAAATTAGTGATCACAAAATGATGCAACAACCTTCCCAAACCAACTCCAACAAATAGCAAAATAAACTCTAAGACAAGGTAATTTCACAAGCTCAAAACCACAACAATCAATACAATTGCGGTTTCCACTAAATCAATCCTAATGGATGATTAACTCCACGAAATCAAATGAAACCAATTCCCTTCTCTCAACATGAGCTTTGATACCAAAAAGATGATGTGCCTAATTCCACTTAGAAGCACAATTAAAAGACTTAAGAAAAAACAATCTCAAGTCAAGGTGAAACTGGATCCACAAGGGCAAAATTCACTTGAACCCTAGTGAAGATGTAATGAATTCCAAATGCTCAAAGATATAATTGTAATACCACAATGATAATCTCTTCTAATAACACCCTAATCACATATAATCCATGAAAATAATCCACAAATTCAAAAGAAAACCTCAATTCCAAGGACTTCTTTCCAATAGTGGAAAACACGTTTTCAAGGGAATTCTCAATGATGATTCGAATTCAATTGCAAGGGCCCTTAAATAAACACAAGAATTCGTCAACAATAAGAAGTAATTCTGACCAAGAACTATCTCAATTCAACCGTAGATATGACACACTAGAGAAGAAAAGAAATCACAACAAAATGAAATTGATACAACTCACAATTTCAAGGTGTTGCACTCGCCACAATTTCAACTCTTGGGATTGAAATTGGTAAGAGTCTAATGACAATTAGGAACCCTAATTCTCACGTGAAGAAGAAGTGTATAATCTGCAAAATATGGCCTCCTCAAACCCTCTCTTAAGCAAGTATTTATACTTGCTACTCCTATGGTTAAAAAGTGCTCAAAATTACAAGTTTGCCACTTTTAAGGTGGCTAACCCTAAATGAAAATTACAAGGAAGTAAAAGTATCCCAAAACCAAAATACAACCAAAATAGTTCATAAAAGAAGAAATATATAAAAGAAATGGTCTTCAAGATGCCGGTCTTCTATAGGATCCATCGGCCCAGCTCATCGCCGTTTCAGGTCGGTTCATGGATAACCCACAAGTTGAGTTTGAGGAAGTTTGTCCATTGCCCTATAAAATATAATAAGTGTGCCTGTTGGAAAACACAATACAAGAATAATAGAAAAGATGTTAATATATAAATAATTCTGGGGTCGATCTGCTCAAAATGGGCCCTCATTGCCAAAATTCGAATTCCTTTACTTTTTGCCCTAATGATAGGTCTTGTCGGATTTTGATTCCTATCACATTCCATATACACTACATCACCTCCTCGTTTACACACGCGTATACACACACATTCCTACATACGCACCATATGCATCCTCATACATACATATTCATATACACATTCTCCTTCCTGCACATACACATACACACCTCCATTCACCCACACACATAGCCTTCACCCATACACACGTATCCTCACGCATTCTTACACACCTCACACACCTTCAATCACACATACACATATACACACATTTCCATATACATCACACACATCCCTACACACATATGCATACATAAATCTTCATTCCCGCACACACATACGCACCTTCCTCCACACACATCAAACACCACTAGTATATACATACACACATACTCTGCATACATCGCATACCACCAGTGCATACATACATACACTCACGCACACACCACACACACCTACTCAGACACATATATCTTGCTCTTCCTCCCATTTCCCCCTTCTTTCCTCCTCATTTACACACTCACATACACATTCATATACACATCCTCATTTATGCACACAATTTCAATACACATACATACATACACACACTACACATTCGCCTCATACACACCGGCTCCTTTTCTTCCTTCCTCATTTTCTTTTCCTCCTCCACTCATTGCTGCCATTGTCGCCTCTGCCATCAAGAAGAAGACAAGACGAACACGACTTGGAAGCTACTGCCACCGTTGTCATCGTCGTCAGCTGTGGCGGTCGTCACGGTTGCTGGCACAGCTGCTGCTGCCGCCGAAGTTGCTGTCGGTCGTTGCGGCGCCGCTGCCGCCATGATCACCTTCATCACCGTCATAGTCGTTGTTTGCCGTTACGTCGTTGCTGTAATCGTTATAGTCGCTACTGCTGCCAGAGTTGGGATCACCGCTGTTGCTCATCGCTGTCGTCGCTGCTACTTTCGAGGGCTGTTTCCGCCGGAGCTGCCATCGAACATCGCGACCGCTGCTGTCGCCAGAGTTGCTGGGTCGAAGCCGTCACAGGCCGAGAAGGGAAGAAGAAGACAGCCGGAATGAAGAAGAAAAGAAGAAAAGCGAATGCCTGCTGGTGATCCGGGGGAAGGACGAAGAGGAAGAAGAAGGAAGAAGAAGAAAGAAAAAGAAAAGAGAAAAAGAAGAAAGAAGAAAGATAGGCAGACGGGAGAGAGGGGGAGGTAAGGGGCAGGGGGGACCAGGTCTGGGAAAAGTAAGGGAGAAAAGAAAAGAAAGGAAAAGAAAGAAAAGAGAGAAAAGAAAGGGAAAGACGGGTCTTTTTTTTTCCTGTGTTATATATATTTATATGTATATTTATATATTATATTATAATTATATTTTATTTAAAAATATCCTTATTTTAATATTTTGTACACATACGGAAATATCTTTAACAATTTATTACAAAATTTTATGTCTAGGTTAATTTAATTATTCCGAACATAAATTTTTATTCTAAATTTTAATTTGAAATCCCTAGATTTATAATTTAAATTAATTTTTTCATTTAACTAAATATTATTTGAAATTTATGTTTCGGATAATTTATTATTTTGTTTATTTTTCTTTAATTATTTATATAATTTTTCGAAATTTTTCGGACTTCACAATAATAACCTTAAATTCTTAATGGCACAATATTAAAAGAAAGAAAAAATAAAAAATAATTAAAAGAAATAAAAAAAGACTTGTTAAGTGTTACATAGTTAGGAACAAGGTCATGTTCTTGACCATGTACCAGACCCGTCATCCTTGTCGCTCCACACGTCCATGTTTCTAGTCAAGTAGATGACATGCCAATATGGCCATATACCTAGTCATGTACCTCACAATGACTCTAAAGAATTATTGACATTGATATTATCTAACTAGAACTTTAATGGAGTAGAAATAAAAAAACTATGTTCAATAAGAGCTTTTATGTAAATGTCAAAATCCAAATAAGGAAATTCGAGGAATAAGAAGGAAACTTCTAATTTTGCCTATAGGATAAAAACAAAGTCATGTGGAAAAGGGGGGAATAAGACATCGCATTGTTTCAACTTTCTTAGTATAGAAGTTTATGATAGCTATTACAATCTCTAGGGCTACCTAGTACCCTAAAACCTCTAACTTAAGTATTTGATAAATTATAATCTACAAGTAAACAATAATAATAATACATAAGTACACATGTACAATAAAAAGGGAATGCTTTAATCTCAATATAAAACTAGCTTTAAATAAAAATTTAATTATCAAACTCTTATTTAAAACTTACCAAAGAGTTTTCTTAAAAAGTATAGTGTA
This sequence comes from Laguncularia racemosa, assembly GCA_037954665.1. Classification (NCBI taxonomy): domain Eukaryota; kingdom Viridiplantae; phylum Streptophyta; class Magnoliopsida; order Myrtales; family Combretaceae; genus Laguncularia; species Laguncularia racemosa. The sequence goes on from JBBMOL010000167.1 coordinate 416,488, forward strand.
TCTCGATTACAAAAGATCATACTAATAAGCTATTATATTATTTCAATAGAGGGCAACCAAAATACTATACAAAATACTCGATTTCATAATAACAATGACAATTAAATGTTAACCATTAATAAGCTATAATAATAATAAACGGCAACAACAACAATAACAAGCAACGTTTAAAATTATAACTAAAAACTCAAAACTCACCCCAATAATATTTAATAAAGTATAAAGATAAATCATGTAACGCCTAATATCCGTTTTGTGAATGGCAAGTAGATATAAAAAAATTTTAATGAAAGGAAATTAAAAAAAAAAATGATAATACGATTCTTCACCAACCTAATAACAAATAATTACAACATTCCTAGCTCTAGATATGAATTTATTATATGGCATGCTAACGGAAATAATACTATTATAATATATAATAATTCATGTCAATAAAAGAACATAAGCCACGCATATATATAATTATAATTTTATGCTTAGTGTAAGGTTATGTTGTGATAACTAAAATTATTCGTATGTAGTAAATAAACAAGGGCACAAAAAAGTCAAGAAAATATTGGAAAGCACGGGCATTAGGAAGAAATTCAATATGTAACCGATAAGAGAATTAATGAGAAACGTGAACTATAAATCCTACAAAATAATTAAATAAAATACATTTAGGAGAGGAATAGCCCAAGCTTAAAAATCGAATGAATAAAATGCAAGTCATAAGTTTTTTTTTTTTTTTTTTTCTTTTGTACATAAACACACCTACAAAAGTAATGCACTTTAGTATACTTATTAATTTAATTCAACTTGAATTAAAATCATTGAAACCTAACTCAAGTTTTTCAAATGATTAAGCTTAGTCCAATTTACCCAAGCCCAACATGTTGCTCCAAGCTCAGCAACTTCCTCTGCATGTGCATGTCCACAGCAATCCCACCAGCCAGCATTCATTCATGCAGCCATGAAGCCAAATCTTTTCTAAATCCAAACGCATCCTTCATAATCCCAGCCACCAGTATGCTACGTGCATTGAACCAAAGCCGAGCCCACGAACACACTTCTCACTCCCTGGACACACACACCACCGAGATTGCAAAAGCTATATGGAACTACATTTCTTCTCCCTTCTCTCAGTTAGAAACGCAACACCCTGCGCCCTCACTAACCCAATGACTGGCAATTTTCTACCTGTCTATAATCACTTCTCACACAATTTTAAACGAACCTGCACCTATCTTATTAGCTACTCACGTCCAGAAATCATCACCATTTAATCTTCCATTCGGGCAACTCCAATATATAGCAACAAACATCGAGATTTAATTACATCTCCAAGCCCCAACAAGGTAAATATAACATACATGTATACGTCCGTACATGCACGACATGACCCACAAGAAGGAAGTAACATGCGGAATTAATTTTACAATTCCTAGTATATATATACTTGTTGGTAGAAGACGAAATGATAGATGAGCCCAAAAAGAGATTTGAAATAAACAAATATATTTATACATATTTATTTGCATCAGACGGAAACTATAGGAGGAATAGGATTATAATTTGGCTTCGGGTGCAGCTGCTGCATCATAATATGCCATAATCTGCGGACACATGGAAATATACCAAGTGTACATAATAATAATAATGAATAGAAGTAAACCGATGTCGCTACACTAAATCTAGATATTGGGGTGGTAACCTCATTACCCATGTGTTGGCGTAACTTAACAGTATAGGTACATTAATGAAACTGATTTCATAAGACTAGAACATTAATGCACTAATATACCTATGCATGTCGAAGAAAGTATAAATTACAAAACCAATTCTATCGTTGTATCAATTAGTAACTAATATTAGACGCTTATTAGCATTACCATGATAAGATAAGAAGACTACATAGAAATTTAGAAATTTTAGGTCCACGATTTATATATGGATTAGGACTCTAAAATCCTTAAGTTTAACAGCATACCCATGAATCAATAAACTAATTTTAGACACATCAACAATGCACTTAGGAAGGATGGAAATAAAAGCATATCCCCCAATTTTGCATGACAAAACACTACATAATCAAGCACTAGAAAAAAAAATGCTTATTAGGTCGGACATTAAGGCTTAAGTTGTAATTAGTTGATTCTCACCCAAGTTTACTAAAGCAGTTTTGTACTTCGAAGTATTTACATGCATATACACATAGGGCTGAGCCCTAACATGAAATTTTTTACTTTCCTTCCATAATACTTATTGTTGTTATATTGTGGGTCAAAATATATATATATATATATATATTTGAACAAAAGAAAAATAAGATAAATATAATATGTACATGCGCACACTCTACCGTCGGCTTCAAAACATATGTTAGTGCACAAGTTTTAATCTTCACGATGTTACACATTTTAGATAAATTTCGGTGCTCTAAAACCAATTAGGACCCACATATACGTAAAGGATTAAACCAAGATTTAGGTGCTACAAAGTGTACCGTTACTAGTCTTGGAAAGAGAACTAGTAATAGTTAAGTCTAGATATCATCATGGGTTAGTTTAGAACCGTAAATTGGATCGAAATTGGTTTCATGGTTCAAAACCAGAACCTTAGACCACTAGTACAAGTCACAACTCATGCCAAAATCGGTGGAACTACCAATTCCAAATTGCAAGTTTTTATTTTTTTGAAAAAAAAAAACAAATAACAACAACTCAAGTAACATTCGCATGGGAAAAGATAAGACATGCAGATGTTGCATTCCATATTCTACAAGAAAAGCCAAAAAGGGCATTGATTGGCTTCATATTATGAAGGGAATAACTAACTCCAACATTTTCCCAAAAAAATGATAAACATAAGGACATTCATGTGGGAATACAATGCTTTTGTGAATTGAAATTTGAAAACACAAAGGCATTCAAAAAGTAAAGAAGCTAAAAGGAAATGAAATTATTTTGCTAAAGCAGTGAATTCAAATTGAAAATAAGAGATGTCCCACATAGATCTAAATTGAAATATCAGTATTGAACATTTTATAGCATTCATATTTCGTAATATAAAAAGCAACAAAAGAGAAGGAAAACAAAAGGAAACTCAGAGAGAGAGAGAAAAAAAAAAAACTCTCTCCCTCTCTATGCTTAATATTTGCCTTTACATTTCACAATCTATTGCTCTCTATTTGGTTAAGTTTTCATTGTTTTTATCACTTTTTTTTTTTAATTTTTGGCTCTCCCACTCTAACTTTCTACATAAATTATCGTTTTCAATGTAGCTGAAATATTTTTTCCACTTTAGTTACTTAATACTATATGTGCTACTAGTTATTTTATTTTATATAAAATGGCTAGTTTTTTTCCATCATGTTACTGGTTTTAGCTTTAGCAAAAAGTCCAATAGCAAGAAAGATAAGGATGAGAAAAGAGCAGTAGAAAAGCCACAATAATATATCCATCAAATGGACAATAAGTTTGAGTGTTACAATTTAAACAATAACTGTCAAGCCCTAAGGGGTACCCTAGTCATAACAGCTCCCATGTGCTATACTAAAGTCTATGATTAGTTATTCCAACATACAAAAACTTCAACATGATACATAAGGCATCATTACTCTAGAAACCACCATAAAGATAACAGTTTACAAGTAGTAAGTTAATAGATTCTAATTTATAAATAAAGTAAAACATAGAGTTTTACAAACATAATAAGTTGAGAGATAAGTCTAGATGATTAATATTACATTAATCCAAGATTTGAAAAAAAAGTCTATTCAAAATTAAAAATATCTATTCTAGTGGTCTTCATTCTCACTCACATGCCTGCCCAACACTATCTTGAGAATTCTCACCATTGGTTAGATTCTATCAAGGTAAAACCAGAACAATGCCTGCAAAAAGGGAAAACTGTAGGGGTGTAAGCTACATCCAACTTAGTGAGGTCCTAGCTCAAAACCACCTTTCACACAAAACAAACAAATTATTATTTTTATGTATGAATGTACGAACAAACATATGCCAATCATCTCATGTAGTCTATCAAGAACTACACAAAATTAAAGGATATTTCTAACTATTTTACCCCTCCCTTGACCTTAAGTTAAGGATCCTTTAAAATTCCATTAGAGTTTAAGCTACCAATTTTGATATACTTACATACATCCTTAGCTACACAAAACTTAAAGCTATGCTCTACATAAATAAATAAATAAAAAAAAAAACTATGCTAGAAGAAGGATCTTCTAAGCAAAGACCGGGACAAACCAAAAGGAAATAATGCTTTCCTTACCTGCACACCTCTAAACATATGCGCCCAAATCAGAATAATAAATAAGGATTCATACCAATACATGAGGATTCCCGAGTCATTTTTGTATTGTTAGAATAAGATAATCTTCTAAAAAAAACTAATTAAACATAGAGGAATACATATAAGAATAACTATTATCAAGATAAATATCTAATTTTTAACCTTATAGCTTATTAAAGTCTTTTACAATGTTTTAGTATTAGGTCCTTTGTTCAAGAATTGGTCTACTATCAAGATCCATCCTTAAGTCTTTGTTCAGGAAAGTCTTGTTCTTAATTCATGTCATAATAAGGTAAACATATGTCTAAGAATATGTCTAATAAAATCCAATAGGTCAAAATAGTCTTAACTAATCATAAGTCCACAAGGTTAGGGAAAATAGTCTTAACATCCTTTTTTGAACTTTTGTAATTATTAATGGTTCAAAAATATATCTTACTACCCCAAAGACATTCTGAAGCAAAGAAAAATGGAATAATCTTATGAAGGTAGGGTTTCTTGAAGTGGAGTAATTGATGGAACCTACAACTTTTACAAATAGAGGATGTTAGTATATTATTCAAAGTGTGTACTATGAAGATAGCTAAGGCTGAGATTGCCTTAATTGGATAGAAACCCTTTTAAAACATACAATAAAGGTCCTAAAATATAGAAAATAGGTAATATTAGTAACTTTCTTAAGAAAGTTAGAAATTATTTAAACTTCTTGAAAGTCTCTCGCCTTTATACTTAAAAAGGGTGGTCCCAAAACCCTTATCGATTTTGGAGTTAGGTGTGGGGCTAATCAAGAGTGTGACTCTTTTTTTTTTATGGAATATTAGGTGCGAAAAGTCAGGTGGAAAGGGGTCAAGAGTGGCATGGAAAGAGGAAGGGAAATAGAAATAGTTACTTAGGTTAACTATTGTTTTTACCCTCTTTTTATAGTGATTTTGTTTTTTTGTTTTGTACATAATTAGGACCCTAGTATGCCTAAAGAGATTGTTTTAATGGTAGATTTAGGGTAGCAATTATGCCTAAAAATAAGATAGAATAGATTAGAAATGATGATCTTAGGATAAGGAAAGATAAGGTAAGGTAATAATGTGTTTGAAGAAAAGATTCACATAAAAAATTTCCCTTACTTAGCTAGCCATGTAACTCAAATTTTTCCATGATATTTGCAAATCTTTTTCCTAGTTTAATCCGGATAGATTAGGATAAATTAGGTTAGATTAAGATAAGATAAGATAAGATAAGATAGGGTAAATTAGATAAAGACATGATGGGTGAAAGTGGAGGAAAGCATAAGTGAATAGGGGAAGGATTTGCACAGGTTTTGGCTAGTCCTTTTCCCCATCATTTTCATGTCATTTTCCTAAGTAGACAAGATAAAAGTAGGGTATAGTGGGGTAGGATATGATAAGGATAGGATAAAATAAGATGAGGTAAGAAAAATCATCGCAAATTGGATAAAAACACATGCTTAATGTCCCTTCTTTGAATTGACCACCTTATGTCCCTTTCAATGTCATTTTCTTAGGTTAAGAATGGAGATTCTTAGATAAGATAGGATAAGATTTTTATGAAGATAGGATAGGATAGGATAAGATAGGGTTTGAAAAATCTAAGATTCTTGATGGAAATGTCTACTTGAAAGTGACGCCATTTAGAGGGAGTGCAACTAGTTTGATTTTGAGTGAATTTCCTTGTATTTTATGTGTTATTAGGTAATTAAAGTTGTAATAATGAATTACAAAAAGAATTAGTTAAAATGGATTAGGATTTGGAGGTGGTTTCAAACTTAATCGCTTAAGTATTTATAGGTCGAAGTTTAGGGACGTTCGATTTCAAGTACATTTGTGATTGGATTTGTTATTAATTTAGGTTTATTCTTGCTAATTTAAGTTTTATGATGTTAATCCTTATGATTAGGGTAAGATTGAATGGATTTGAAAAGGATTTGATTCAAGTCAAAGCTAGTTTTCTTGAATCATCTAATTATCCATCAAAAGTTAACTTTAGTCAAATTAGAGCGGCCTTTAATCAATCGTGTTTAAATTTTTAGATCCAATACTCCAAAAATACTTATGGTTGAGTACTAGTCTTATAGATAAAGTTTGATCAAATTTGAGTTTAGACTACTAGATAAAATCTTAAGATTAAGACCGAATCCTCAAATAAGGAGTTTAGTGGTAATCCGTGCAGTTGACAGTTTCCAACTGAAATTTCACAGAGTCAAAAGGTATAATATAAATCTACAATGCCTCATCTTTCAAGTCTATCTTAGGTTATATCAAGTCTTAGCTCTAATACTTTAAGTGTACTCAAGTCTTCTTAAAAGTGTCAAATGGGAGACATAAGTTATTAAGTCAAGTTAAGTCAGTTAACATTTGTCAACTTTTAATTCGACTAAGTTGACTTAGGTCAACTTATGATAGATCAAGTCATCTCTAGCTCTTAGACTGATCTCAGGTTCATTTGGAACTATATTTTAAATGTATCTTCCCATTTGAGGTCTATTCGATAAAACTTTATTAATTGAAATTTTAAGGAGTTATAATAACAAAGCTAATTAATTTAATTTAAATTAACCTAGTCTACCACCTAGTTTTGAGCATGTAGTACTGTTGCAATTGCAGTACCATCTATAGGATTCTCAAGTTAAAGAGACATAACCCCTAGAAGAGCAAGCAAAAGAACAAGAAGCTAGTGGAAGTTAACAAATAGGTTGCCCCATAGATCCTATAAATCTGAGATTTTTACTAAACATTTTCATAAAGTGAAAAATGAAGATGGCAAGATCCGAGCATTTTGCTATTGTGATGCAAGTTACGCATGGAAAAAAGGAGATGAATATGACACGTTCACCAAACACATGAGGTATAGACATACGGCAAAGTATAAGTTAGATAAGTTGTAGGAACAAATCTCGACTAGGCACTCTATATCAAACTCAACATCACTATTTCGATATAGTGTTAAGAAGCAAAAACAAGGTTTGGTCCAAATGATGGTAAGTGTATATCTTCCATTCAGTGTAAAGGCTAATCCAATCCAAATGAGGTATGAATAAGGAATTCTAAATCCTAGTGTACTATGTAGTTTTGCAATGATACATATATTAAATATTCTTTTGCATCTTAAGGATTAAGGTGGTTGCCAAAGGTTATTAGATATACTTCAAATTTTTTATATTAGTACAAAAACTTTTCCCAAATGTTCATCTTTTTACTTTAGAAGCAATAAACATAATAGCGATACTATAGGGAGTTAGATACAATGAATTTCTACATGCTTGTATAAATGAAATGGTTTTTATATTATTACAATATTATAAGGAGATATTATTTATCTTGTTACTTCTATATTGGACCCTTACTACAAAATCGAAGGCCTAACTAATATTTAAATGCTTATTATGATAATTTGGTAATTTCTTCAACCTTCAAGAGGCATACTCGATAAGTGTGTATCAAGTTGTCATAGAGGTTAATAAAATAACAAATGAGTTATTTTCTACTTTCTCTCTAATATATAGTTGTGAAGTTCTACTAAGTCCTTCTCTGATGGGAAATTTTCTGGCACCGTCTATGCTTTCAGAACTAGATTTGGATGATAATCCAAATCGCTCATATTTTACTTCACTTCTTTTATCTAATAAGTATTTGAGAAATAATCTTACAGGTACAATAATAATTCTCCATCGGATGCCAACATGTCCTACACTAGTTGATGGCCACGAGACATCATCAAATCTACATTCAAATGCTCGCTGTGACTGTTTCCATTTCAAAGTATTGGCTCATGAAGATTTATGATATTTTGTACTTTGTAATTGTTCTATGGACTATTTTATGTTGTATTTTCTTTTGGGACACTTTCATTTTTATTGTAATTTTCATTTAGGGCTGGCCACCCTAAGAGTGGCATACTTGTAATTTTGTGCATTTTCTAACCTTAAAGGGAGCAAGTATAAATACTTGCTTAAAGTAGGGTTTGAGGAGGCCATTTTTCATATTTGAACATATGCTTTTTTGTGAGTATTAGGGTTCTTCCTAATTGTCATTAGACTCTTATCAATTTTAATCCCAAGAGTTGAAATTGTAGCGAGTGCAACACTTGAAATTATGAGTAATATCAATTTCATTTTGTTATGATTTCTTTTCTTCTCTAGTGTGTAATATCTAAGGGTGAATTGAGATAGTTCTTGGTCAGATTTGTTTCATAATCATTTCGAGATATATTGAGTTTTTTGAGTTACTTATCATAATGTTATTCATCAACATTTGCCTATTATTATTCACGTAGAATGCCTAGTTCTAAAGAGGAGAATCACGGTTTTATTTTGCTGCTCAATCTTGAAATTCATGTGATGATTCAAGCTTGATTAGTATATGTTGAGGATTTGATTATTTGTAATTGGATTAGTTCATTGTTTATTGATTCCGGATCTATTTATATCTTTTGGAATCACGCCAATTCTCCAATTGTTGAACCGAAATTAGGGATTGCATTTAGGGTTGGATTTTTATTCCATTTGATTGTGCTTAAATCCTATTTAGGCACATCACCTTTTGGTATCAGAGCTTGAGGTTTAAGAGGAGGGATTTGCAATTTGGAATTCGAAAATTTAAGATTCTTGTTACCTTGATCCAAAACTGAGTATTGAAGAATTGAATTATTTCAATTATGTTGTTAAAGTGATTTCCTTGTTGTTAATTGTTGTGGACGTGGAGTACTTACCATATTATTTGTCTCCTTAAGTTGACCATGCTTGGTTTAAGGGAAATCATCATTATCATCATTTGTGGGAAGTGAAATTTGAAGGCTAGAAGAGTGTTGTTTTGAAATCCTTGTCGTGTGTTATAGTGTTGTGTGTGGCAAAGTGGATATCTTATTGTAGCTTCTTTGTTATTGAATTTTCCATGAAGGGAAGGGAAGTGAGAATTTTATGTCCTGGTGTTTGATTGTGGAATTGGAAATTTAATATTTTGTGGTGAAAAGAGAAGAGTGACCTTTGTGAATTCAGAATTGGGGAGAACAATTTGCAATTTCCAGATTTGAGTAGTGTGGAAAAAAATGGAAGTTATTTGATTTTCTAAACAAGCATTAACAGTGAAGGAGTTAATGTGTGTTTGTTTGAATTTGAAAATTACTTCTTACCAAATGTGGAAGGGTTGCAATTAGTGAAGTGGTTTGATTTTCAAATTTAAATTGTTGCCTTTTGTGTAAGTTGCGGTTTGGAATTGTGTTTAAAGTGAAGAATTTGCAACGTATTGTCCTTGAATTTACCTTGAGGAGGAGTAGTGAATTGATGAAGTTTGTGTTGCATGTGGTGAGAAGAAGGTGTTGCACCGTGTGTGTTGTTGTTGTTATTGTTTGAATTTAGTACATCATGTGTGCATTGTGTAAGTGGTGGTGTGAGTGTATTATATTTAAAGTGTTGTAAAGTGGCACGAAATTGTGTTGTATTTGAGGAGGTTGTTGCACCGTAACTTAAGAGATGTGTATGTGGAGTTGTATTTTTACAAATTTAGTGAAGGGTGTATGTGTATTTTTGGCATGGTTTTGTGTGTGTTGAATAGAGAATTGTAAGAGATGTGTATGTGGAGTTGTATTTTTACAAATTTAGTGAAGGGTGTATGTGTATTTTTAGCGTGGTTTTGTGTGTGTTGAATAGAGAATTGTTGCTAGTGGCGAGATTGGTGGTGGAACCATGAGTAAGGGAGTTTTTTGTGATGGTGAAGTTGTGCATTTATGCTAGTGTTAAGGTGCTACAATTTGTGATTTATTATAGTGTGAAACCTTAACAAGAAAGGAAGGTTTTGAGTAGTAGAATTTGAAATCCAAACTAATCATTAAAGTGTGAAAGTGATTGACTAGTTACTTAAGCACTTGTAGTTGAATTTAATTCTAACTACTTAAAAGTAGTTTTGTGTGTGCTTCATTTATTGAAATTTACTTGAAGTACTAAATTATTTCCTTGTGCCTATAATTCTTCTTGGAACGTGAGCTATTGCATTATTGTGGTTGTTAAACGTGTAGGTTGGTGTTGTTGAAGGTGTCTGCTGAAATTTGTGGGATTACTTCTTAAATCACAACATGTCCAATGAAAATGTGAATGGGGGAATTGGCAATGAAGCAAATAGCTAGGTTGGTGGAGGTTAGGGTCATAATATTGTAGGTAGGAGGACTTTAGAAGAAAAACTCTAGGATGTTACTACCATAGTTGCTACTTTGGCAACTAGAATTGATAGGATGACATTACCACAACCACCAGTGGTGAACCTTCAGACACCACCTTGGGTAGCTCCATAGAATCCTTAGAGAGACAGAGTAGTGGGAGATGGAAATCTGAATAGAAGGATAGATGAGTATCATCATCCATACAAGGAAGAAAGGGATGACAACTTTGGGGCTAATCCATATCAGAATAGGGATTTCAGGCCACCTCGGGGATTGGAGTATGTGAAGCTGTAAATGCCTTCTTATGATGACAAGGGATCAGTTGATGATTATTTGGATTGGGAGGACAAAGTTGAGGGCCTCTTTGAATGTTATGAGATCGATGATAATACTAGAGTCCAATTGGCTGCTGTTAAGTTTACAGGATATGCTGCACTATGGTGGAAGAATTTTAATATCAGTAGGCGTAGGGATAGAGAGGTTAAGATTCAAACATGGAGGGATATGAAAAGGGCGTTGAGAAAAAGATTTATTCCTGAGCACTACAAACATGAACTGTTTATGCGACTGCAGACTTTGAGGCATGGAGGTAAGATAGTGGATAATTAGGTGCATGAATTTGAAACCCTCCTGATTAGATGTGGGTCCATCGAATCTCCAGAACAAACCGTAGCACGCTTCATCTCAAGTCTAAATATAAAATAGCGTATGTTGTTGAGTTGCAGCGTTATAGTACACTTGATGAGGCTATTTAGTTGGCCTTGAAAGTAGAGAGGTAAAAGAGGTCCAACTTGTTCAAGGCTTCGAGCAATAAGCCCAATATTATTACCAAACCCATAGCAGCTGATGGTCGATCAAGGGGATAAAGGCGGTAGGTAAGGCAGTGAGAGCAGTAGACAAAATTACCTCAAACACTGCTAGAAAAAATATACCCACTGAGAAGGGTAAAGAGGTAATAGCACCAGATGTGAGGCAGACTGTTCCCGAATCTACTAGTGGAAAAGTACGCCAGATCAAATGCTTTAAATGCATGAGATTTGGGCATATGGCAGCACAGTGTCCAAATAAGAGGGTGATGACTGTTATGGAGGGTGCTGGGGAAGATGTTGAGGTTGACGAGGAACAGACTGGCCTCCAGATTTACCAATAGCACTGCAGGAGTATTATGATGACCAGACTACAGAAACACATGAGGAGCATACAGGTGAGCAATATCTACCTATTAATGTGTTATGCAGGGCTCTAACCGTATCTCCTGATGCTAGAGACATTCAGAGGGAGAACATATTTCACACCTCTTGCAGGATCAGAGGTAACCTTTGTGTACTCATCATTGATAGTGTTAGTTGCACGAATGTTATATCTGCTGCACTGGTAGATAAATTACATTTGTCTACTAGCCCACATCCTAACCCTTTTAACTTGCATTGGTTGGATAATTGGGGCAGTATGTATGTTACGCTAAAGGCGAAGGTGCTTGTGAGTATTGAGCAGAAATATTACGATGAGATCTTATGTGATGTAATTCCTATGCATGCATTCCATTTGCTATTAGGTAGACCCTGGTTGTTTGATCGGCAAGTGTTACATGATGGATTTATGAACACCTACATGTTCAGCATGGGCGAGTCTTGCATAGTACTGTCACCAATGACTCCATCTGAGGTACATCAGCTTCAAGAACAGATCAGAACTACTTCTAACACATCTGATAGTAAAGAAAGCAGGCCAACAGAGATGTCAGGGCTCAATTTCAAAAATGATCCTCTAGATTTCAAGGAAAATCTTTCAAAAGCCCGAGGAGACGATGGGAAATTTTCCGGCACCGTCTATGCTTTCAGAACTAGATTTAGATGATGATCCAAATCGCTCATATTTTACTTCATTTCTTTTATCTAATAAGTATTAGAGAAATAATCTTACTGGTACAATAATAATTCTCCATCGGATGCCAACATGTCCTACACTAGTTGATGGCTACGAGACATCATCAGATTTGCATTCAAAGGCCCATTGTGACTGTTTCCATTTTGAAGCATTGGCTCATGAAGATTTATGATATTTTGTACTTGTAATTGTTCCTTGGACTATTTTATGTTGTATTTTCTTTTGGGACACTTTCATTTTAATTGTAATTTTCATTTAGGACCGGCCACCCTAAGAGTGGCATGGTTGTAATTTTGTACATTTTCTAACCTTAAAGGGAGTAAGTATAAATACTTGCTTAAAGTAGAGTTTAAGGAGGCCATTTTTCAGATTTGAACATACACTTTTTCGTGAGGGTTAGTGTTCTTCCTAATTGTCATTAGACTCTTATCAATTTCAATCCCAAGAGTTGAAATTGTGGCAATGCAACACTTGAAATTGTGAGTAATATCAATTTCATTTTGTTGTGATTTCTTTTCTTCTCTAGTGTGTAATATCTAGGGGTGAATTAAGATAGTTCATGGTCAGATTTGTTTCATAATCATTTCGAGATATATTGAGTTTGTTGAGTTACTTATCATAGTGTTATTCATCAACATTTGCCTATTATTGTTCATGTGGAATGCCTAGTTCTAAAGAGGAGAATCACGGTTTTATTTTGCTGCTCAATCTTGAAATTCACATTGATGATTCAAGCTTGATTAGTATATATTGAGGATTTGATTATTTGTAATTGGATTAGTTCATTGTTTATTGATTCCAGATCTATTTATATCTTTTGGAATCATGCCAATTCTCCAATTGTTGAACCGGAATTAGGGATTGCATTTAGGGTTAGATTTTTATTCCATTTAATTGTGCTTAAATCCCATTTGGGCACATCACTCCCCCTTCCCCACCTCCAAAGGATGAAGTATATAAACAAGTTTATTGCTTGCAAATAATATTCTAACTAAAAGATACAAAAAACATAGGGGTGGTGAGGGGAGCAAGTCTTATACAAAACTTGAAAATTATCTAACAACTACATTTGAGTTTTATGGCAATGTAGGTGTTTGTTAGGTTCGACATACTAGATTGGTGAAAAAGGTACGTAAATAATTATCCAATCTTATCTCATATGTCACAACAAATATTGGTGACTTTGACTTCCACATATGCTATTGAGTAAGCATTTAGCTTAGTAGGTCTATAGTTGGAAGATTGAAGGTATAATATGCCACCCGTTAGTATTGAAGCACTCACATATTTAAACAATTGGTAGAGAGCACAATCTCAAGAACAATAACTATGCAGTATTTTCAGTGAATCACTATTTCAATGATGTCAACTCGTCTAGTGGAAGCACGACTCAAATAACCCTTGATCATAACCACTTCAAATGTGATATGTGTAAGGTTTAGCTTAGTATTTTATTTTGAATTTTTCTTATTAGATTAGCTTCATAAAAAATTTGTAAGGAGAATAGTACTCTCTTATTTATTTCAGTTATTTAGAATTAGGATTTGCTTCTAAAGGAAGTAATGCTCTCTTATTTATTTTAGTTATTTAGAAATAAGATTCACTTATAACAGAGGTAAGGTTTTATGTCTCTTTCTAATATTTGTACCATTTAATCTAATATTAATAAAATTCTAGGGTGGCTTCCCTCCCCTATGTATGAGGCTTTTACTAGTCATTAATACCAAACATGTATCTTTAAATTTTATCTTTTTTTACATTAAATTGGTCTAGTAATTAATTTCATTGATTAGTTAAACTTAGGACTAGAATTAGGAATTTATTAGAGAGCAAATTGAAGACTCTTGCAAAAGAATCAATAAAATGTATCATCTGCAAAACAAAAAAGTGGAATTTTGAGATTAGAAGATTGAGTAAAGATTGCAAGGAGAAAACAAAAACAAAACAAAAGGAAGAGAGGAAGGACGAAAAAAAAAATGAACCAAGGTCACGGGTTTGAAACCAACCCATGACCCATGAACCAACAAGTCAATTCTGGGTACAATTCATGTAAACATGAACCCATGAACTGGCAATTCTAGGCCAGTTCATACCCATGTCGGTGTCTAGTTAAGTGAGGTTAACTTAATATTTTGTTATTGTACTCGAAAGTCCAATAATAGCCCAAACCAATAGAATAAATGCAACCCAACCTCAGCTAAATGATCTTCTCTACACTCAACATAATGACCTTTTATATATACACCATATGAATATAAATGCATGAAAAGCGTTTTAAAAATAATAGCAAACATAAGCCTCTACTTACGAGTGTATAGAACGTATAAATGGCAATAGATGCAATGGTGTAAATGTTAAGTACAGGCTACAACCAAACATCATATTAGATATACCTATATATACATATACACAAACACATGTAGACCAAAGGTGTATATAAAATATATATGCACTACAAACCTTACAAGTATGCATGTATACTAGATACATATACTCAATATCAAAAATAAAAATAAAATTATATATGTATGCCATATGTGTGTATGTGTGTGTAGATATATGTAAATGAAAAACAGGCATAATATATATATATATGCAGTAAATGTATATTTGTAGGATCTAAGAAAATTAGACAACTACATTAATTAACAAAATATGTTTAACTTACAGATTAATCTAAATAAAGGACTAATTATATAATAAATAAGAAGGAAAATCCTACATTTTTAATCATATAGAGTAATCTATATGTAATAAACTTTATAAGCACCTAAACTAATAATTATACAAGTCAACTAAGCTCTATAGAAAAACCTAGTCAATTAGGCTCAAATTAGCTTAGCTTTAATTATTGGATATCTAATCTTTATTTATCAATCTAGGTGGTCCTAAACCCGAGCTTGAGTACTCCATGATCAATTACCTTCTAAAGGACTCTTTGATTAGAATGCCTTATGAATAGGTGAGCCACTCTCAATGATTATTATGCATTCTTGTGCTTCTAGTGTAGTGTACCATGATGTATTTAGCATAATAAAATTGAACTAATACATGGGGTAATATATGGGGATTCATGTATGTGTTTATGTATCTGTGTGATTGTTTGTTACACATTAAATATATATTATTAAACTGGAATCTTGGTTGTGATGGATTGTATTTATATACTTGTTAAATGTCTGTGAATATTGGTGATGGCCTAAATTAATGTAGACTTAATTATATCCGGCTTAGAAATAAATGGTCTTGCATTTCATGCATTGGATAACCACTAAAGGCTATCAAGACCACACAATACGTAGAGGCTATAGGGTGGTTTACACTCTACAATGTTACCATGACCCAACCTCTAGAAACTAAGTGGTATTAGGAAGTGTCATCCTTTGATTGTGGCCTAGCACGATGATTCATCATTTAGGGGTGTGAATGACTACATGCGCTTCACACAACCACGTTCCTTATTTTACTTTTCTGCATACATTCACCAGTACCAAAATGATATGCCTATTTTATTAAAACCTAACTTTAGGGATAATGGTACCCAAGATTGACGGTAAAATTATTGACATAGATGTGTATTACTTCCCAACTAATGGTCATAGAGGGAGTTTATACTCTTGACCTTATAAGTTTTCCGAATGATTGAATAAATTATTTTAATCATATACTTAATTGTTACATTTATACTTAATGCATGATAACTTATGTGTAATTGCTTATTAAGCATAGTATGAGAGGGGATTCGCACTAAGCCATTGTGCTTACACACAAATAGTTTCCTCTCTTGCAGATTACCTAAAAGCTAGTTAGTGTATTATAAAAGACAAGGCTTTCCCCAATCTCATTATTTAGTAAAGGATACCAACTCTTTGTAGTCATGGAAGGACATGCCATTCAAAATGAAGTATATAAATATAGCCTTATTCATTTTCTTATATCAATAGGTATTATAACTTATATGTAAAAATGATGTGCCTAAAACCAAGATTTAGCACATGCAAAACTAATTTGAACAACAAACAAACAATGTCAATCAAACTAGCTTCCAATCACATGAACAATGGCGTCAATTCTTCACTACTTGTAACCAATTATTCAAAAAATGGTGTAGTCAATCTTAAATCTAAATATGATATAGCTTTGATACCAAATATGGTGTGCCTAAATTAAGGGTTAAGCACATGCAATTGGAACAAATAATCAACCTCAATTGCACTAAACTAAACTCGGATCAAGTTACTATAAATTGCATGAACCCTAGTGAAGATGTAAAGAGAACCGAATGCTCAAAGTTGCAATTACAATTCCACAAAGATGATTTCCTCCAATATAACACTAATTACTAATACATCCATGTGAAAAATACACAAGAACAACTAGATTCAATTCTGTGATCTACTTCCCACATAAAATGATCCACGGTTCAAGTGTGGCTAAATTGAAGGCTAAAAACCAATCAATTAAGCAATAACAATTTGATTACAAATACAATCAAATATGACCAAGAAACATCCAATTCAACCCTAGATATAACTCACTAGTGATGAAAAGGAAACACAACAAAAAGGAATTGATATTACTCATAATTTCTCCTTGTCGCACTCGCCACAATTTTAACCCCAATAGTTGAAATTGTGGCAAGTGCGATAAGGAGAAATTGTGAGTAATATCAATTCTTTTTTGTTGTGTTTCCTTTTCATCACTAGTGAGTTATATCTAAGGTTGAATTGGATGTTTCTTGGTCATATTTGATTGCATTTGTAATCAAATTGTTATTTCTTAATTGATTGGTTTTTAGCCTTCAATTTAGCCACACTTGAACCGCGGATCATTTTGTGTGGGAAGTGGATCACGGAATTGAATCTAGTTGTTCTTGTGTATTTTTCATGTGGATGTATTAGTAATTAGTGTTATATTGGAGGAAATCATCTTTGTGGAATTGTAATTGCAACTTTGAACATTCGGTTCTCTTTACATCTTCACTAGGGTTCACACAATTTATAGTTACTTTAACCGAGTTTGGTTTAGTGCAATTGAGGTTGATTATTTATTCCAATTGCATGTGCTTAACCCCTAATTTAGGCACACCCTATTTGGTATCAAAGCTATATCATATTTGGATTTAAGATTGGCTACACCATTATTTGAATAATTGGTTACGAGTAGTGAAGAATTTACACCATTGTTCATGTGATTGGAAGCTAGTTTGATTAACATTATTTGTTTGTCTTTCAAATTAGTTTTGCATGTGCTAAATCTTGGTTTTAGGCACATCATAATTTGGTATCAGAGCTTGAGGTTGTGAGAAGGGATTGCTTGCAATTTGAATTCAGAAGTTAGGGAATTGTTGAATAGCATATTGATTTGAATTTGCTTGACGTGAAACTTGAATTGTCTAATTGTATTGTTGAGGAGTTGTAGTTGCTGCTTGTTGTTGTAGACGTAGAGCAATTGTGAATCCTTATCATTTTGTTGTTGATGTGAGCTTGGAAGGAAAAGTAAGAAGTGTATTTCCTAGTGTTTGATTCTGGAATTGGAAATACAATAATTTGTGGTAAAAAGAGAAGTGTGACTTTTGTTGATTTTGGAATTAGGGAGAATATTTTACCATTTCCAGATTTGAAGTGTGTGGAAGGATAAGCATCCATTTGAAATTCAAATACCTTCTTTAAGTTTGAAGCAATTCATTGAGTAGCATTGAATAAGCGTTATTTGAATTTGAATTATTTTACCATTTGTAGAGAAGGTTGCATTTAGTGGAGTGATTTCAAATTTGAATTTTGTTGCTACCATTGCTTGTAGTTTAAGGTGTGAATTGGAGTTGTGTAGTGGCAAAGAAGTGTATACTTTGAAGTATTGTGTTTATGTTGTATTAGGGAGGCTATGCACCATGATTGTTTTTGTGTAGAGTTGTGTTTGTAAAAATTTAGTGATTTGTTATGTGTGTAAGAGTGAGTGGTGATGTGACTTGTTGTGTGTGTAAATGTAAGTGGCGGTGTGAATTTGTGGAAGTTATGTGGAGTAAGGTGCTACACATTGAGGCTAAAGTGTGAGAGTGTAGTGCATGGATAGCAAACCATAAAGGGGAAGAGTGCTGTTTCAATTGTGAAGTAGAATTGTGTAGTGTGTGCATTTTTAGAAATTGGAGGAATCACAATTATTATTTTCAAATTTGAAATCAGAATTGAAAGTGTACATTAAGAGGTCAATTTGAAATCTCAAATACACATTAAGTCATAGTTAATTGTGTATCTTTTGAATTTGAAAAAAAAAGCCTCTTACTATTTGTGGAATATTACAATTATTAAACTCATTTTGAATTTGAAATTTGAGTTGCCTTTGTTGTTGAACTTGCGGTTTGATATTTGTGTGGAAGTAGGAAAAGTACACCGTGGCTTGAAGAGGAGTGTATGTAGTGTTGTGTTTGTAAAATTTAGTAAAAAGTATGTGCATTTGGCATGGGTTTTAGTGTGTGTAATATCTAGGGTTGAATTGGAAGTTTCTTGGTCAGATTTGATTGTATTTGTAATTAAATTATTATTACTTAATTGATTGGTTCTTAGCATTTGCTATCTCCATCAAATTTCGCTTCATCTTGTGGCGTAAATTGGCTCTTGTTGGAAAGGTTGATTTCGGAGTTGTTCTTATTGATCTTGTATATTATTCACGTGATTGTCAAGTATATTTTATGATCTTCATTGAGGAATACATCATTATGATATTCATTTCATGAAATATAGCAATTGGTTCACCTACTTGATTTAGGGTTCACGCAATTTTTGTGCCCTTTAAACCAGTTTTGATCTTGTGAATTGAAGTTGTTCCTTTGGTTCATTTGCATGTGCTTAGACCTTGGTTTTAGGCACATCATCTTTTGGTATCAAAGCATCATCATACTTGGAATTAAGATTGATCACACCATCATTTAAGAATTGGTTCATAAATAGTGAGGATTTGCGCCATTTGATTACTAGTTTAATTGACATTGTTTGATTGTCTTTCAAATTGGTTTTGCATGTGCTTAGTCTTGGTTTTAGGCACATCAAAAAGTTCACAAAATTACAACTATACCACTTTTAGGGTGGCCGGTCTTAAAAGACAATTACAAGCAAATGGAAGTGTCCCAAAAGAAAGATTACAACATAAATAGTCCAAAGAAATAATTATAAATAAAAATAGTCTTCATCATGCTAGCTCTTCCATAGGATTCGTCGGCCTAACTCATCGTCGGTTTAAGTCGTTCCATGGATAACCCACAAGCTGAGTCTTAGTGAGTTTATCCATCACTTTGTAAAGCATAATAAGTGTGCCTATTGAAATATACAATACATAAATAAGAGAAAAGAGGTTAGTAAACAAATAATTCCAAGGTCGATGTGCTCAAAATGGGCCCTCATCGCCAATATTCGAAATCCTTCGGTTCTTGCCTAATGATAGGTCTTGTCGGATTTTGATTCCTATCAAAAAAGGTTGACAAAGGTTAATTAGAATCTCGTGCACTCAACCACAAGATGATTGTCAAGTAGTGAGTGCACATACTGAAGGACAGCTTATAGGGATGCCACTATTTAGGGGCATGACAATATTAATGATACATTTTCTGATATGGTTATTGTTATGAATGAATGATATATTCTATGTTTAACTTTTATGAAGATATGCTCAATGAGTGTAATGTAGGATATGATGCATATTGATATTCGGAAATAAAGTTTTGAACAAGATATATCTTCAGAAGAAGTATATAATGATTTCGATAGTTAGTGAAAGCACAAGAAGTTATTTCGAATTAATATTAAGTTTTCGACAACCTAAAGCAAGCAATAAAGGATAAAAAATTATGACAAGTCATGACCTACCTTCACAAGTTAAGTTTATTTAGGAAATATATTTAACCTATTCCACTAAATCAAGGATTATTATATCTAGGGCTTTTTTTATAGAAATAGAAAGCCAATTATTTGCTACAAACAAATAAAGAACAGCAATAAAAGGATATTTAAAGAATAATAAAGGTTACCATATTGATGAATTTGATCATTAGGATTGAAATGTATAAATACAAGGATCATAATGGAAGGAATATATACGAATACAAACTTGGACACAAGAAAGACATATGAATACAAATATACATGAGAACTATTTTAATTACATGCTAAAATGAGAGGACCATCAAATTGTTTTTATCCTCAAAGAACTTGATTGAAAATTTTGATTGAGTGACTGTATTCTCTAAAGTTTAGTAATTTAGCTAAGGAAGCTAAGAAGTGGTAGATTCTATTGTATTCTTATAGTGACTATATACTATATCACAAAGAGACTATAGAGTGATTGACTATTGTGATACTCGTGTAAGTTTTTATTTTTTGATATAATAGAAAGAATTAATAGAGACAATTAGGACCGTAGCATGTGAAAGGTAGAAGAGTAGATTGACACATAATGTGAATCGATTATATATTACTACTTGATCTTCATGAAGTCTATTTTTATTTTCTATAATTTATTTATAATTGTTATTTATCCACTGTCAAATCAAAACTGCCAATAATAATCAAAGGAAAATTCATTCAAATTAATTAAAAGAGTCATTAATAATTATAATCAACTCACTCGCTTCTTGATTATTAATTGAGACTAACATACTACAGCACTCCTTGTTGGGGTTTTCACTCCAAAATTGTAGAAGATATGGGCATCCCAATCCTTTTGGCAACTTCAAGGTGACAAAGGAATGTGTTGTGCCCATATCGAATAGGGTATATACCGGTTGTGCAAATATCATGATATTTCCTAAATAAAAAATTTCCAGTTTGGTTTAAGCATTACTGTTAACATAAATCATTTTGGGAAAGCTTTCGTGGCCACTTAGGGTTCCCCTTCTCAGATTTTTATATGTTACTTATTACCAATATCCTTCAAATTGAAAAGACTAAGTTGAGGTACTTATAAATATGCAGGTCGCGGTGTTCTTCTTAGGGTAGTCCATGATGAGGCGAGATCCATCTCCGCGAACGTGACATTTGTTCCTTAGCTAGGGGCATTCTCGAGAATCGCGCTTCTCCTTACATTTCCAACATTGGACGGAAGTGTGCTACCTGGTCTCTGCCCTAAATGACCAGTGTCATGATGATGCACAAACTTTTTTTCCTTTCCACTTGGTCTGGACCTGTCATGATGCCCCTTACCAAAGACATTTACTCTCCTCTAGAAGGTCTTCTTGACATTTTCTATCACTCTGGCCTTTTCTACCATCTCCTGGAAGGTACAGACCTCAAACTCTGCTAATCTCTGTCATTTCGGGTTCCAACCCGTGGGCAAATATTTGCATCTTTAATTCATCACTCTCCCGGTAATCGATGGGAGCAAACTGCAACAATCTGCTAAACTTTGCCTCGTACTATTCAATGCTACGATCTCCCATGGTGATAGTACAGGTCTTCACTAAACTTGGCCCTGAGACCGCTTGGGAATTAATGTTCAAGGAGTTCTCATTTAAAGGTGTCCCACGTAATAAGTGGCCTCATAATTCTTCTCTTGGATTACCACCATGTTCGAACACGAAGTCTCAAACAGATATGTACCATAACTCACTCTCAAATGTGGGGGCACCTTAAAGGCCTCAAATGACCTCTCTATTTGGCTGATCCAATCATTGGCCTCGTTAAGGTGGTTGAATGCTCCCCCAAAATATCTATTGCAATTGATGAATTCAGGCAATACACTCTTCTAGAGTCTAGGCGCTGGTGGCGTCGTAAGTACCACTTTTACTGGTGTATAGCTGGCAATGGAGGGGGGGTGGGGGGCGTGGTTTACTTCCTCTACGACAACTGGAGGTGGAGCTAGAGCTGGCTGTGGTTGCGGCTGGGTCCTCTCTAAATATGCTCGAAGTAGTTCATTTTTCCTTTCAATGGCTGCAAGAATCTCATCAAATATGTCTCACGGCTGGTTCTACTCTAGCTCATTAGCTATTTGATTATTATTATTCAGCGATGGTCTTCCACATCTCTTGTTACGACTATAAAATTTTTCTTTCGAGGTTAGCTTTTAGAATAATGTAACAATACAAAACATTCTTATTACATGGGTCGATCACTTGTAAGTCACATATACTGATAATTTCACAATATCATATGAGTACATCCTAACACAATACATAAAATTTTCCACTAATCTCGGCAGCATGAGATTACAACCTATAGGTGGTCACTTCTAGTGAGTGATACTCCACCCGTACATTCATATTAAATACATCAAAAAGTAGTACATTAGGGATTTTCGGATTACATGCATTCACTTTTACCTCAAAACGACCATCTATAATCTCCTACTCAACCCATCCTCCTCTGCTAGATGATATGTAGCTAAACCAACTGGTGTGAATGACTGAAGGTTCGATGATAGACCCAACATCTGAGGAGTGTACTAATCCCTTGCTCCTCTTCCCCGAAAGTTGTGAACCCATAGATCCAACACTGGAATGCGCGGAGTGTCGTTCGCTTGCTTGAGGCTATTGGCCCTCTCCATGTGTTCAATGCCACCTCTTTTTCCATCATGAAGTCCAATGGACCTAGCTCCACAATCATTTCATCCAAATCTAGTATATCCTCTCCTCCACTCAGCACTATCCGTTCACAAGGGGCCAGATCTGGACCCATTGGTACTGGGTACACGTAAGCTGGCTCTATAACTGGTGGTGGTAAAGCGAGCATATCCTAGAAATCACCTGGCATGGCTAGGTGATCCTGACCGGCATCGGCTATCTCATCTTAGAGCAACTCCGGTCCTATGGGTCTTAGTGTCACCGCTACACTTTCTCCAAATAGTGAAACGGTTGGCTCGATGGGTGACTTAGATCTCTCTCTCTAAACCATGTCATCCTCACCAACGGTTGGAAGGGGTATAAACATAGCCCAATTCTCCATAGAGCTTTATAAATCAATTGTAGCCCAAGTGATCTCCTCCTGGAGCCTAAAGTGATCCTCTTGGTGATCTCTCGCATAGATAAGTTTATGTCTGATGCGTCTCCACTCAAGAAAATCAGGAAATCCCGATATCACGACATACGCCAGCACGAAAGCATTGTCCACTGGTGTCTTAACCTATCCCATGAAAGTTGCTTGTGTCTCCAACACAAAATGTAACACTTCGAAACCCAACACAAGTACAACCTGACATGTCCTCACTAGATAAAAACACACAAAGGTTCAGATACTACAAATCTCCAACATTAGCATTCAGGTACTCACAATGATTAATAAAATCATTCTCCACATATCAAAGATTAAAAAAAATATCTATTCTTAGAAATAAATCATAATCAATCTCTTCAAATTATTATTGTAAAAGCATTTAAAATCTTAAGAACAACACTAGTCTCAACTTAATTTAACAAAGTCATCCAATATCCATCTTTTCCTTCTTTTGGCTACTAATCATCATAATAAACATACTCTACATGCTCCTTGGTATTTGATTTGTCTTTACCAAGATCTCGTCATAACCTACCACTTCTTTTATGGTACCTGCAACTAACTCAAATCTCAAAAGGGGTGAGCTAATGCCCAGTACAATGTATATCTACATACACATATGTATATCATGCCAAAAACATCAATATAGACATAATGCAACATGATATTCATACACAGTTTATCATATTTTATATCATTTAAGCCAACACACAATCTCATGATTATAACTATCATATAACCCTTCCACAAACACATATATAAATATATATACGATAAATGGTACTCCCCTTTATACATAAGTATAATCTATACATAGATAATACATATACGATAATGAGTACTTTCCATTATCCATGAGTCCTTTCACAATACACACAATCATCCTTCTATATCCAAGACATGAGTCCTTCCATATTAGATAACCCTAAATCTACCCAAATTATTTCGATACACAACTCCGCTAGGGACAGCATCACATATCAATTATCAGGGTGCCACCTTAAGAACGCTGAGTTTCTTGGACCCAGGCAATCACAATTACACACACAACCTATCATATTCATTATTTAATATTTGCTTAATCCTCATACATTTTTAACTTAACAAGCACAAACAAACACGATATACACTTACCTGATATTCGAAAGTTGATTTCTTCACACTTACAATCTTACAATTCTTCAAACATATAAACATTTTGTAACTCCCCGAAACCTAAGCCGCACTTCTGCTCACCACGTATCCTTATCACACAAGAACGTGTTAAGGCTCTAATCTACTCTTATACTTCTTCATCTTGTAATTCTTGTATAAAGACATTTAATCCATCCCCCAACTTCAAAACCAATTTCATGAATCCATACTCAATATCTAATGCAGCGGAAGTCTAAAAACACTAGCTAAATGTTCTCCAAAAAATCTATTCATTACAATTAGATAATAAAATCCTCCCAAGTTCTACTTACTATAATAGTAGTGATAATTGTCTTCTTACTCCCTTTCTAGTTCATTCATTCGCAAATTTCCTTTTAGATTATCAACACCCTCATTACCTGCATAATATATATATATATATATATATATATATATATATAATATATATATCCTGAAGGATAAGCTAATATCTGATACATATAACACAAGCACACACGCATGAACAAACATGAATAGGTATCACATGCATTATATAGTACTTAAACATGGCAACATTTCATGATACAATTTAAGTCTACAAGCAACAATAGGGCATTTATAATCCCCTTAACACACTTAACAATTGGAACATGAATTGGTGATGGGAACTACCACTATGAGCCCCACACCTATGATCCTTTAATATTTAAACTTGGTGACAGGAACTACTACTATGAGCCCCATACCCATGAACGCTTAATCCACTTAAGCTTAATGATGGGAACAGCTATTACGAGCTCCATACCCATGAACCCTTAATCCACTTAGACTTAGTGCTGGGAACCATTACTATGGGCCCTATACCCATATTCACTTAAACACTTAAACTTAGTGATGGGAACTGTCATTAAGGGCCCCACATTCGTGATACACTTAAACCACTTAATCCAACATTCAACCCAGATCATTTCCAAGCACGACTCCATTAAGGATAATGTCACATAAGGATCATCGGAGTGCTCCCTAAGGGTCTACCACTGTAGGCTATTAGGCCGAGCCAAGCACATACAACAACAACTTAAACACTTAAGCCAAATCATTTAACTTAATCGATTTCAATAATTATACTAACTTAATCAAACACAAAACAACACACAAGTTACATGTACCTTGAATCCTAGCCTTAAACACGTTTGGTCTTGAACTTAAGCTACATTTGTACATCATCAAAATGTTCTTCTTAGTACTAATCTAAGAATAATATAATCCCTTAATTTCTCTTAATCTATTAGGTTATCTAAGGTCTTACTAACTATTTAGATTGTGTGTGAATTAGTTTAATTAAAAGTTAATTAGATGTAGAATTAAGTTATGTTTCACTCAACATAGCCATGTCAGAGGTCGTGTAGCTCAACACGAGATAATACACAACCATGTCAAAGGTTGTGTACTTTTTGTAATTTTTAGGTTTAGCATGAGCGAGATATGACCGTGTTGGGAAGCCATGTATCTTTTTGTAAGATTCGGGCTCAACACAGGCGAGACACAACCATGTTAGGAGGCTATGTATCTCTTGATAAAGTCTTACAAGCGTTAATTCCTCTTTACCAGTTCATCCTAATCTCATTTCTTTTTGTTCCTAGGTTTAATTCATTCCTAAAATATGTATTTTCTAATCAAATGACATGAATTATAATGCTTACTTCAAATTTTTTGCAAATTGAATCCTTGATCTATTGATTCTCATGCTCATTTCGTCTCGTTCCTTGACCCCAGATTCTGAGTGATTAAGACGATGTAACTAAGGTAAATTTTCAATTCGATATTCTAATTAATACTTTCATAGTAAAACCTTACTTAAACAAGATTTGATTAGAATCTTGTTGATTTCCCTTTAGTCACCTTTATGTCTTCTCTAGAGAATTTCCTTGTCTTACATTATTTTACTGTGAGGAGGTGAAAAAGATGAGCCCTAGGTTATAATGAAGTATTTATACTCTGCTCATAAAATGACCCATTTGCCCCTTAAATTTTATGAAATCTATATCATTAGCCTTGGTTTTACATTATAATATTTATAAATGATTTCTTTAAAAATTTAGCTTTTACACAATCATAATTATGTACACTTAAGTTACAAGTGAATGAAATAGAATGAAGTAAAGGGTGTCCTGAATCAACACAATTATGTCGAGGGCCATGTAGAGGGACATGGGTCATAACATAGATATGCTAGTGGTCGTGTACCCTTCTGTGTGTTTTTTGGTTTTTCTAGCACTCCAAAGTACACAGTCATGTATTTAACCATGTACTTTAGCATGATTAGGTACACAGTCATGTATAGTGGTCGTGTGCCTTTCTATAAATTTATACACTTTGACGCGTCTACGTACATAAGCGTGTCGAGTGACCATGTACCTTTCTATTCACCTTCACATTTCAGCATGAGCAAGTACACAAGCATGTACCTAGCCATATAAGTCATTGTTCATCACGAATTCCCCTTTTTCCAATTTATAAATTCTTCCCTAACCTAATTTACAAAGAAATATGTCCAATTGATCCATAATTATACTATTCCTAACACATTACAAGGGGATTTTGTACTTACTTGTTCCTAATTTCAATTTTAGATTCTCTAATCATCTGTTTCTATGCCCTTTTCATCTCGCTCCACATTTCAAATTTTAATCACATGCCACCAAAATGGTCTTAAGGCCATGAATCCATAATCCTATACAAATATTCTAACAATTGAATTCCTTACTTAAACAAAAATATTGATTCCACTACTTTCCCATTAGATTACCGATAGGTCATTCTATAGGTTCTCTTAGAGAGTTTCTAAGTTTGTAACTATGGGAAAGTGAGAAAAGAGTAACCTTAGGTCAAACAAAGGTTTAAATATCTCAATTCTAAATGACCGCCTTACCCCCATTTCTTTAAGTTAATTACCTTATTAACCTTGGCTTAAATTTTAATAAAATGTAATTACATAGTGTGTGTGTGTGTGTGTGTGTGTGTGTGTGTGTGTATAAATAAATACCCGAGTATTTACATTCTCCCCCCCCCCACCCCCCCACCCCCCCCCCCCCCCCCCCCCCCCCCACCCTTAAAAAAAAAAAAAATTCATCCTCGAAAATTATTTGGATCATAGAAGAGTTTAGGGTATCTCTTTTTCATTTCTTCTTCTAACTCTCAAGTTGTCTCTCTCTTTATTTGGTTTCTCCATTGCACCTTGACATATTTGATAACCTATCTTCTTATAATCTAATCCTTGATCCTAATAGGCTTCTCCACTATGATGAGGTTTGACTACACCTATAGAGTTCCTAGTGCTATGATCTGATTTAGATTGGATACACACTTCCTTAGCATAAAGATGAACATTATGTACCATAACCGGATTTGGTGGTAATGCCAGTTTGTATACCACTGGTCTAATTCTTTTCAAGACTTGAAAGGGTCTCACATATCTAAGGTTAACTTTTCCCCTTAGCATAAATCTTACCACTCCTTTTATAGGTGAAACCTTCAATAAAACATGGTCTCCCACTTTAAACTCCAATGGGCGATATCTCTTATCTACATATGATTTTTGAGCTTTGGCCTAATTGCATCTTATGTCTAATCAATTTCACTTTATCCACTACATCTTACACCAAATCAAGTCTTAACACCTATTTCTCACCCATTTCATCCCAATGCAAAAGCGATCGGTACTTTCCCCCATATAATGCTTTATACAGTGCCATTTGGTTAGTAGCTTGATAGTGGTTATTGTAAGCAAACTCTACTAAGGGCAAGTGTTCATCCCAATTTCCACCAAGATCTAATGCATATACCCTTAACATGTCCTCCAATATCTGAATAGTTCACTTTGATTAGCCATCCTCTTGTAGGTGAAAAGTCGCATTGAATTATAACTTTGTTCCCAATAGCCTATGCAAATTGTTCTACAATCTCCCCATAAATCCAGTATCCCTATTTGATACTGTTGAGACCGGTACTCTATGTAACCTCAAAATCTTTTTGATATAAAATTGTGCCAGTTTCTCAAGTTTATGCCCAGTGCCTATAGGCATAAAATGAGAAGATTTTTTGAGCCGATCTACAATCACTTAGATAATGTCTAGCTTGGTCATAGTTCCTAGTAATGTTGTGATGAATTCCATAGTCACATGCTCTCATTTCCACTCTAATTTTTGTAGAGGTTGTAACATGCTAGTGGGTCTTTGATGTTTTATCTTTATCTGTTGGCATGTCAAGCACTTCAATACATAATTTACAATTTCCCTCTTCATGTTCCTCTACTAGTAATAGCACTTCAAATCCTTATACAGTTTGATACTCCCAAGGTGAATAGAGTACCTAGAATAGTGTGCCTCCTTGAGTATGATGTGCCTAATCACACTTTAAAGCACATTCAAAAGACTTAAGAAAAGATATCTCAAGTCTAGGCAAAATCGGATCCCAAAAATGACACTTTTCTAGTGAACCCTAATGTTGAAATGATGAAATTCAACCTATTAATGATATAATCTGAATACCACAATGGAAATGGCTTCTAATAGCACTTCTAATATCATATAATCCACGAAAATCAAGCCTCAATTTGACAGAGAAAACCGTGAAGGAAGATCCCTTTTCTAAATGGTGAAATTCACGCTAGCAAAGAAATCCTTAATGATGAATTGAATCAACTTGATAATTCTTTCAAATAATCAAATGAATTCGTGTACAATAAGATGTAAATCTGACCAAGAACTATCTCTAATCAACCCTAGATACAACACACTAGAGAGGAAAAGAAATCACAACAAGTAGGAATTGATATGACTCACAAATTCCAATTGTTGCACTCGCCACAATTTCAAGTCTTGGAATTGAAATTGATAAGAGTTGGAACCAAGGTATGAACCCTAATTCACACGTGAAAAGAGAGTGTATGTTCTGCAAAAATAAGCCCCCTAAATCCTCTCTTAAGCAAGTATTTATACTTGCTACTTCTAGGGTTAAAAAGTGCTCAAAATTACAAGTTTGCCACTTTTAAGGTGGCTAACCCTAAATGAAAGTTACATGGAAATAAAAGTGTCCCAAAACCAAAATACAACCAAAATAGTTCAATAAACATTTACAAGATACAAAATAACATAAATCTTCATGATCCAATGCCTCAGAATAGAGAACAATCGCAGCAGGCCTTTGATTGTTACCTAGAAAAATGTCTTGTGTCCAACTGAAGTTGTAGGACATTTTGGCATCCCATGGAGATATATAATTGTACCTGTAAGATTATTCTCAAAGTTTATTAGAAATAAAAACATAAGATAAAAGATGAGCAATTTGGTCAATCATCCAGATTGGGTTCTGAAAAGGTTGACAGTGCCAGAATTTTTCCCATCAGAGTATCTTGTTCTTTATTTCATCTATACTCGACATACACAACTTGTGACCATATCTCAATACTCCCTCTTTATCTTTATTAAATTCTATAGCCTTTTCACTCTCTATTCTTTTGTTAATCTCCCGTACTCCTACCTCATCAACTTGTGCAACCTTTATTCTATCTATTAGTGTTAGCTATATGCATAAGCTAGCAAATCTAACTCCAATCTCTTGAGTCACAATCTTGAGATCTAATTTTTGCATATCTTCCAATATTTTCCTCTAAGTTGTAATCATAGTTGTCAAATTTCCATGTCTCTTTCTACTTAGTGCATCGACAACCACATTTGCCTTCCTAAGATGGTACTAAACCTCTATGTCATAATCTTTTATTAGCTCTAGCCAACATCTCCACCTCATGTTTAACTCCTTTTGAGTAAAGAGGTACTTGAGACTCTTGTGATATGTGAATATCTTACACTTCTCTTAATATAAATAATGCATCCAAAGTTTGAGTGCAAGAATGACAACTGCTAACTATAGATCATGCATTAGCTAGTTCTTCTCATAAGGCTTCAATTGCCTAGATGCATAAGCTATCACCTTCTCATTCTACATATGCACCCGAGCCCTTATATGAACATGTCATTGTACACCACAAATTCTTCACCATTGATAGGTAAGGCAAACACCGATCTAGGAATCAATCTCTCCTTTAATGTTGTGAAGCTTGTTTCATATCTACCATCCTATATAAACTTTATTGCTTTTTGAGTCAATTTGATTAACGGGTTGCCTGCTTAGAGAACCCTTCCACATCTTCTATAATATTCAGCTAGTCATAAGATACTTCTAATTTTCATTACCATCTTCGGTTTAGGCCACTCATTCATAACCCTTATCGTCTCTAGGTCTATAGCTAACTTGTCCTTACTAATCACATGGCCTAAAAATGTTACCTACTTCAACCAAAACTCACACTTCTTAAATTGGTGTATAGCTTCTTTCCCAGCAATCTACTCAAAACCACCCTAATGCTATCCATGATCTTCTTCATTCTTAGAGTATATTAGAATGTCATTAATAAATCCAATGACAAATTTGTCTAAATACTCCCTAAATACTCGATTCATTAGGTCTATGAAAGCTACTGGTACATTTGTGAGTCTAAATGGAATTGCTTGGAAATCATAATGCCTATATTTAGTTCTAAATGCGATCTTCTGAATGTCTTCCTCATTGATTCTCAATTGATGGTATTAGGATCTCAAGTCAATTTTTAAGAAAACTTGAGCCCTCACAACTGATCAAATAAGTCGTCAATTCTCAGAAGAAGGGTACTTATTTTTAATGGTGACCCTATTTTACTCTTAGTAATCTATGCAAAACCGCATACTATTGTTTGTCTTCTTCACAAGCTATATAGGTGCACCCCAAGGCAAGACACTTAGTCTGATGAACTTCTTATCCAATAGTTCTTGTATCTAGTCCTTCAATTCTTTCAATTCTATAGGTGCCATATAGTACGGGGCTTTAGATATGGGAGATGTACCAGACACTACATCTATGCTAAATTCAATCTCTCTTGCTAAGGGTAAACCTAGCGGATCATTAGGAAATGCTTTGGTAAACTCCTTCATTACCCTTACTTGATCGATCTTCATCACATCTTCAACTTCAACTGTCATTGAAGCCACCATACTCTTGCCCCATAATTCATATGTTGGCAACCTTGTTAGCTTATGTACTTCTAATTGAAAACTAATTTTTTTTTCATTCTAGTGTATGAAATGAATTATCATATCATGACAATCAATAATTGCATAATGTCTAATGAACCAATCCATCCCTAATATTACATCAAAGTTTGTCATTTCTAACACCAGAAGATCAGCAACCAGTATTCTACCCTCCACTTCTATATTAACCCTTTTACAGACTTTATTCAATCCTCTACCCACACTTATTGGTGTACTCAAACTCAACATAGTATTCAACACCTTTGTATAGATTTTATGCATACTTCTAAATGCATCAAACACATGTCAATGTGATGCACTAGTATCGAATAGAATGTATGCCTTAGTAAAATGTACCAGTAACATATTTGCCAATGTATCTATATCTAGAGTGTCCTATCGTTGTAGTGTGAACACACGTGTTACTGCCCTTTGTCTTAGCCTCACTTGGTGAAGTCAACCACCATTATTCCTAGCTTGATGTCTCCCTACTTGTGCTGGCTACACATTCTACCCTCCAGTGTTTGGATAATCCACCATTCTGTGACCCCTTTGTTTGTAAGAGAAGCGAAATGTGAGGAGTATTGATTTATCTAAACAAGTTTTGCTACTATGTCCTATCTTCCTACATGAAAAGTAGGCACCCTCTAGCCATTTGCATTCATTCAGCTCATGTGGCCTATAACATCTCACATACCTGTTACTTTGACCCATTGATGAGGTCCTAACCTAAGAGGAGGGCATTGCAATGACTACAGGTTGAGTCTACACAATATAGATTTTCTTGCCTTTCTCTTGAATTACCACACCCTAGGTAACTCTCTTTCCTAATA
Source organism: Laguncularia racemosa (assembly GCA_037954665.1). Classification (NCBI taxonomy): domain Eukaryota; kingdom Viridiplantae; phylum Streptophyta; class Magnoliopsida; order Myrtales; family Combretaceae; genus Laguncularia; species Laguncularia racemosa. The sequence goes on from JBBMOL010000167.1 coordinate 448,906, forward strand.
CAATTTTAGTCCTTAGTATCCTCATCTCTTCAGTCTTCTTGCGAATCTATTCTAGGAACTTAGCTTTATTTACTATTTTAGAGTAAATGCTTGGTTAAAATGCACCCACTTCAAGTTATAAGTAGGTTCTAAGCCTAATACAAACCAATGAGCCCTAGACTTCTCACTAGGCAATTAAGTTCTACCTTATACTCATCTATCGATCTCTTCCTTTGATAGCAATAATAGTATGATGCCTATTTCCTATCCCTTTTGCTACTAGGGAAATATTGTTCATACCACATCTCCTTGAATCGCTCCCATGTGATTGGTCCTGCAACGAGTTTTGAAACACTCAACCACCATTCCAAAGTCGAGCCTCTTAATAGTTAAATGGCATATTTCACTTTCTTATCATTAGGAATTCCCAATGCTTCAAACATTTTTTCCAACTCATTACTCAGCTTCTAGTAGATCATTTACCTTAGGCCTGAACTCACTAACCATTCTAATAAAATGGTCCTGACTCACTTGCCCAACAAGCCTCTCTTCAATCTCCCCCATCAGTTGCACTTATCTCACATTCAGCAACTATAGCTCTTATATTTGTTGTTGTTATTGTGCCACCACTCATACTATAGTATTAATGGCCTCTAGCATCTACGCAACATTAACCTCATTTTCTCCTTGTCCATGCTAAGGAGGTTTAGGTGACATCTAACTACTAGGAGCATCACCTCCAACTCCTAAAGTTGATCTTGGTCTTAAGATTCTACTAGGCATTCTATAAAATGAATAGAAGTTGTATTAGGATATCATACTATATCAGTAATATAGTAAGTACAGTTAGAATAAATATTTATTCACAAATGTTGGTCCCATTCACTACCTACTCTCATTATGTACCATTGTCTTTAAGATCTTATTCCTATATGTTCTAGAGATTAATAAACCTTGGCTCTAATACCACTTAAGCTATAACACCTTAGAACCCAAGACGAATACAACCCACCACATATTCTCACTAGGTGAAGACATGTAAAGGCACAAACTCTACAAATCTCCAACATTAACATTCAGGTACTCACAATGATTAATAAAATCATTCTTCACATACTAGAGATTAGAAAGAATATCTATCCTTAAAAATAAATCACAAACAATCTCCTCAAATTATTACAACGAAAGCATTTGAAATCTTATATACAACAATAGTCTCAAATTAATTTAACAAAGTCATTCAATATCTATCTTTTCCTTCTTATGGCTACTAATCATCATAATAAACATAGTCTACAACTTCTCCTATGGTACCTATAGATAAAAAAGGTCTCATGAGTGGTGAGCTATTGCTTAGTACAATGTATACCAACACACACATATGCATGCTATGCTAAAAACAACAACACAAACATAACACAACATGATATTCATACACAGTTTATCATCTTTCACATCATTTAACCCAACACCTAATCTCATGATTATAAGTATCACACAATCCTTCCACAAACACATATATAAATATATATACAATAAGGGGTACTCCCCATTTATCCATGAGTCTAATCCGTACATAGATAATACATATACAATAGTAAATACTCCCCACTGTCCATGAATCCTTTCACAGCACACATAATAATCCTTCTACATCCAAGATATGAGTCCTTCCATACTAGATAACCCTAAATCTACCCAGATCATTTTAGTACATGTCTCCATTGGAGATAACATCACATACCAATCAATAAGGTGCCACCCCAAGAACACCAACCCGCACTCAGTTTCTCAAACCCAGCCAATCACAATCACACACATAACCAATCATATTCATTATTTAATATTTTTTTAATCCTCATACATTTTTAACCAAACAAGCACAAACAACAAACATGGTATACACGTATCCGATATCCGACAATTGATCTCTTCACACTTACAATCTCATAGTTTGTCAAACCTATAAACATTTACAATTACATACACTTAAGTTTACAAGTGAATGAAGTAAAATGAAGGGGAGAGTATCCTAAATCAACACAACCATGTAAAGGGTCATGTAGAGGGACACTTTTGTGTGTTTTTGGTTTTTCCAACATGCCCAAGTATACAGTCATATATTTGGTCGAGTAATTCAACATGGTTAGGTACATGGTCATGTGCAGTGGCTGTGTACCTTTTTTGTAAATTTGTGCAATTTGACATGCCTAAGTACATAGGCATATTGGGTGGTCATGTACCTTTCTATACATCTTTGCATTTCAACACAGGCAAGTACCTAGCCATGTAGATCACTATTCATCATGAATTCCCCTTTTTCTAATTTGTAAATTCTTCCCTAACCTAATTTCTAACAAAATATGTCTAATTGATCCATAATTATGCTATTCCTAACACATTACAAGGGGATTTTGTACTTACTTGTTTCTGATTGCAAATTTAGATTCTCTAATCGTCCGTTCATATACTCTTTTCGTCTCACTGCACATTCTAAATTCTAATCACATGTCATCAGATGGTCTTAGGGCTATGAATCTATAATACTATACAAATATTCTAATGATTGAATTCCTTACCTGGACACAAATGTTGATTCTACTGCTCTCCTGTTAGATTACCTGTAAGTTGCTCTGTAGGTTCTCTAAGAGAGTTTCTAGGTTTGCAACTATGAGAAAGTGAGAGAAAAGTAAACTTATGTCAAATAGAGATTTAAATATCTCGACCCTAAAATGACAACCTTGCCCCTATTTCTTTAAGTTAATTACCCTATTAACCTTGACTTAAATTTTAATAAAATGTATATATGTATATGTATTTGTATATGTATAAACAAATACATGAGTATTTACACAAAAATCATCTCTACCTTGGTATTGATCTCATTCTTAAACCATCCCATCTAATCACACATAGCCATCCATTCCCAATTGAGTCTTACCCTCCATTAGGTCATAACAAACTATAAGGTCCACAATTTACCCAATAAGGACAAATCCTTGTACAACAATTGCAAATGTTGACGACACTCTAACAGATTCTCCTTATCTCACATCCTAAAGCTCATTCAACGATCCCATGCCTTGAAGAAGCTAAATCTATAGTAGGAAAAAGGATTCATTTGACATCTTCTAAATATTAATTCATTATTTTCATAAAATTCTATGTAATTATCATACATCTTACCCGGGTTACCCACTCTTTAATGCACTTTTAGTTGGTCACCTTATTTGCTAAGTTTAACTTTTAATTCATTAAACCTATATTTTGATGCAACTTAAAACTATCATGTCCTTAAGAGTACCCTTAACATAATAGCATACAGTACATGATAAGGAAACTTAAGATTAACTCCCTTATTATTTAAAGATATACCATGTAATGCATGAGACATACTCACATCAGGCTACACCAAGTAGTTATACAATTCCATACAATATAAAGCAAATATATAAAACAAATAAATACTAAATATTATCATATTAAAATTTCATAATTGCTGGACATTGGCCCTACCAAATAGCCATTGGTCTCAATAGCAATTGTGGCAATAGTGGCAATAGTAGAATTGCAATCTAAGTATCTGTTGGTAATTAAATAAAATACATATTAATTTCACTCATTTGGTGCACTTCGTTATCTATTGGTATTTTACAAATGAACATCATTTGACACGTTATTTGTAATACATGGTTCTAAAAAAATTTTATGCACATATTTATATAATCATAATTATTAAGTAAACAAATAAATAAATAATATAAGATCGAGGGCAATTATGCAAATAGGCTAAAAGATGGGGGTAATTTTATTTTTTTCCTGACGGAACTATATAAGCAAGACTAACCTAGGGTTTCTCCTTTTTGCACATTTTGACCATTCATTATAGCATCCTAGAGCAACACAGAGAGAGAGAGAGCCGCTTCAAGAAAACCTAAAGCGATCTAAGGAGACGTTACAATGCAACAAAAAGGAATTAAATTGAAGAATGGGTTAAACAAACGAGCAATCAACCAAATTCAAGTTCTAAGCACAAATCCAAGCCAAATGAGTATACAAGAACCTAACTTTATGTTAGATATAGCTAATATAATGATATGTTAGATTAAAAAGCGTAGCAATTAAGATTTAGGAGGAATTAATATAGAAAAATTAGGTTCGTAGGACCATACTAAAAGATACATGACCTCTTAACATGATCGTATTACTCCTGTGTTGAACACAAAAGACATACTGAAAGACACACAACCTCCCAACACGATCGTGTTACTCATGTGTTGAACACAATCGATATATCGAGAGATACACAGTTTGTCTACACAGTGTGTTTCGATCATATTGAACCTAAAACCTACTAAAAGATACATGACCTTTTGACACGATCGTGTAATAACTGCGTTGAGCTACACGGCCTCTAACATGGCCATGTTGAGTGAAAAACAATTTCATTTTATGTCTATTTAACTCCAAATTAAATCAATTTCCACACAACCTAAATAATTAGTAAGACCTTAGATAACCTAATAGATTAAGAGAAATTAAGAGAGTTATATTATTCTTAGATTTAGTACTAAGAAAGATGTATTGATGATTGTATAGATATCAACTTAGCTTAAGTTTAGGACCAGACATGCTTAAGGCTAAGATCCTAGGTACATGTTTACCTTATTTGCTATATGTAATTACTAGGTAGCTATTTAATAAATTGTATGTGGAATAATGAAGTGTTAAAAGTGTTATATGAATTGATTGATGTATGTTGTTTATGCTTGGCTCAGCTTAAGGGCCCGTAGTGGAAGATCTCTCGGAGGCACATCAATGATCGATATACCGCATTGTCCCTAGTGGAGCCATGTATCGAAATGATCTAAGGTAGATTAAGGTTAGATAGGGCCCATTGTAGCAATTCCCACTAGGACAAAATTTTATGCATACCGAGGTCATGAGTACCCCCATCAGGTATAATTCATTTTGAGATTGGTGTGTAAGTTGAAGTGTGAATGTGACGTGGATAAATGTTGCATATATGCATGTACTATTATGGTGGTGTATCATGCGCATGTAGGTGTGGTACTCATGTACTAAGCTTAAGCTCAACTCCCTTCCTATATTTTTTTTTTTTTAGCTACAAGCAAAAATGATGAGCAAGTGGAGTAAGATGAGAATGGGGACTTTATGGGACATTACATGGATGAGACAAGAAGATAACATTATTATTATGTAGAGAAAGAGTGATGAAAAGTTCTAAATATTTATAATTTGAAGTTTTATTAGTTAAATTGAAGTTATGGAGATAATTGTTATCTTGAGATTTTATTATTATTAAATAATGAGATTTCAAATGACTCATCTAAGAGTCATTTGTTTGATTGAAGTTACAGTAGCATGATGGTTAATATAAATGATCAGGTTTGAAGTATTATGGATTTTTAGAGCCTTAGCGTGTTGCTTTATAGTAGTGACACGTGGTAGGCTGTAATGCTCCAAGTTCTGGGGCGTTATAGCTTAAGTGGTATCAGAGCCTAGGTTTTGATGATCTTTAGAATTTAAGATAGGATTAAATAGAGATTAAGTTGATGACTTCTAGAATTAAGTAATGATTAAAAGCTGTAAGATTCAATTAGTAGAAGGTAAGTTGGAATCATTAGAAGACTAAGTAAATGATCTATAGAACCATATAAAGTGAAGAGAGTGAATAAATTAGGAGATAACTATTATGTTATGTTAATCCAAATATTTTATGTAATGGTATTTTATTGAATATTCATGTTTAATTACATATAGGTATATATATGTTTGAGCTTGATTATACATAAATGTATACTTTCACTAACTCCCCCTACAAATTCTAACTTTGGGATCATTTTGCTGTCTCAATTTATACAAAATGCCTCCAAGAAGAAGTATCATGCAGGGTTCATCTAGTGTTGGACAGGGTGGAGATGCCCTAGAGGATAGGAAACTACAAAGACCACCTCAATAGGAAACCCCAGAGCAAACTAATGTCACAACTACTCAGTTGCTAGAGACTGTAAATGCTTTAGTGGGAATGTTGGCACAACAACAACAATAGCAGGCTGTGGACCTATCAAGCTTGTAGAGGAACCTTATGGGCAAGATAAATTTGTAAGATTTAAGAATGCAACCAGAGTAGGTCATAATAGGGTACCCGCCTGATAGGAATCAAAATCCATCAAGACCTATCATTAGGGTAAGAGCTAAAGGATTTCAAATCTTGGCAATAAGGGCCCATTTTGAGCAAATCGGCCCAGGAATTATTTGTCTACTAACCTCTTTTCTCTTATTCATGTATTGTATATTCCAACAGGAACACTTATCATGCTTTATAGGGTGATTGACAAACTCACTCAGACTCAGCTTGTGGGTTATCCATAGACTGACTTAAACCAACGATGAGTTGGGCCGACGAATCCTATTGAAGAATTAGCATATTGAAGACTATTTTTACTTGTAATTTATTTTCTTTAGACTATTTATGTTGTAATTTCTTTGGGACACTTTCATTTGTTTGTAATTGTCTTTTAGGACAGGCCACCTTAAAAGTAGCATAGTTGTAATTTTGTGGACTTTTTAACCCCTAAAGGGAGCAAGTATAAATACTTGCTTAAGTAGTGTTTTTAGGGAGAATTTTCATAATAGACATACATTTTTATGTGAGAGAATTAGGTTTCTTCCTTAGTTCAATTCCTGTTATCAATTTCAATCCCAAGAATTTGAATTGTGGTGAGTGCAACAAGGAGAAATTGTGAGTTATATCAATTTCTATTTGTTGTGTTTCTTTTCTTCTCTAATGAGTCATATCTAGGGTTAGATTGAAGTTTTCTTAGTTAGATTTGATTGCATTTGTAATCAAATTATTATTGCTTAATTGATTGGTTTTTAGCACTTGTTATTTAACATCAATATTTGCTTCATTTGAACCGTGGTTTACATTATGTGGAAAGGGGATCTCAGTTATTGTTCTTATTGATTTTGAGTGGTAATCACATGGCCTTTCAAGTTTAGTTTGTGATCTTCATTGAGGAATACAAGATTGTGTAATTCATTTCATGAAATATAACATTCAGATCATCTATTGCAATTGGGGTTCACGCAACAATTTTGTCTCACTTTGAACCGAATTGACCTTATCCTTTAGGGATTTTTATTTGGTTCATTTACTTGTGCTTAAACTCCCTTTCAAGCACATCATAATTTGGTATCAGAGCTGCACATACTTGGTTCATTTAAATATTGATCACATCCTAATTGATGAATTGGTTACATTCATTGAAAATTAATGCCATTGAGTGACTAGGATGATTGACATTGTCTAAGTGTCTTTCAAATTGGTTTTGTGTGCTTAGACCTTGGTTTTAAGCACATCATCTCTTTTTGGTATCAGAGCTTGAGGTTATGAGAAGGGTTATTTGATTTTAAATTTCAGAAATTTAAGGTTCATGTTTTTACATCTTCAATTCTGAAATTGAGAGTAAATTGAAATTTTTGTTGTAATTACTTGAAGTAGCGTGATTGTCTTGAGTGGAAGTTGAACTTGCTTCTTGTTGGAGTGAGTTTTGAGTACTTGTTGAAGCTTCTATGTTGTGGACTTCACTGTGGAGGAAGAGGAGAGTTAGTGCATTTTTTTTAATATAAATTTAGAAGTGTAAAGTGTCTCAAATTATGTAAGAAGAAGAATTGTGGACTTTACATGTTTTTTTTCAGAAAATAGAGGGTGTAATTGAGCATTTCTAGATTTGAGTTATGTGGAAGATTTGGAAATTATTTGATTTTCAAAAAAAATATTAAGTTGAAGAAGTTAATGTATGGTTGTCTGAATTTGAAAATTACTTCTTACCAATTGTGAAAGGGTTGCAATTAGTGAAGTGGTTTGATTTTCAAATTTGAATTGCTGTTTTTTGGTGTATAAGTTGCGGTTTACTTTGGCATTTGTAGTGGTGAAAATTTGTATGTTTGGAAGTGTGAACCGTAGGGTATGTGTGTTGTGTTTTGAAGTGTGAGTTGTGGTGTAAAAAAGGAAAAAGTTAAGTTGTTAGAGTTGTGTTGTATATGTGTTGAATAGAAGGGACATTAGCACCGTGACTTGAAGGTGTATAAGTGTAGAGTTATGTTTGTAAAATTTTGTGAAGGTTGTGTGTGTTTCAGTGTGAATTTGTAAAGTTATATGGAGTAAGGTGCTCCACATTGAGGCTAAAGTGTGAGTGTGTAGTACATGAATAGCAAATCATGAAGGGGAAGAGTGGTGTTTCAATTGTGAAATAGAATTGTGTAGTGTGTGTTTTCGAAAAAAGTGGAGGAATTACAATTGTCATTTTCAAATTTGAAATCAGAATTGAATTTAATTCTATCTACTTGAAAGTAGTTGAGTGTACTTCATTTGTAGCTTGGTTGTGTACTTGAATCATGGAAGTGTGAAGATAATTATTGTGTTGTTGGGTTTGAACACAATCATGTCTAGTGAGATGTTTCATTATACTAATGTATTGCACCAAACATTGACTACATTGACTACTAAAGATGATGAACAAAGAGAAAACTTGTTCCATACCTCTTGTAGGGTACAAGGAAATTTATGTGTCTTTATAGTTGATGGTGGTAGTTATACTAATGTGGTAGCAACATCGTTACTATCAAAACTAAAACTTGCTACTACTCCACATCCTGAACCGTATAAATTGCATTGGCTTAGTGATCAGAAGAGTTTGCATGTGACCAAAAGAGCTAGGGTACCTTTCAATATAGGGGATAAATACTGTGATGAAATCGAGTGTGATATTCTACCTATGAGTGCATCCCATATATTGCTTGGCAAGCCTTGGTTATATGATAGGAGGGTCTTATATGATGGCTTCAAGAATACTTATATATTCCAGAAGGAGGGAAAACGTATTATTCTGAATCCAATGTCACCTTTAGAGGTCCAAAAGGTTCAGCAACAGATTCGTAGACCATCAGAGATTCTTGAGAATCATAACCACATGAACCAGCCTTCAGAGGGCCACATTGTGTAGAAGCAGCCATGTTAGCCTTCGAAGGTTCTTGAGGCTCCTAGTTACATGAGCCAACATACAGAGGACAACATTTGTCATACACAAATGTACCAACCATCAGAGGATCCTAAGGGTGAAAGTGATATGAGCAGATCACTAGAGGGCCAGACTATTTAAAGACATTTGTGTCCACCTTTAGAGGTTTCAGAGGGCCTTGAGAGTCAGCGACATACAGATGAGCTAGAGAAGGAAAAAACAATTTCAGTGGAACGAGTTGAGACAGGGGAGACCTCAGTGGATAATGGGTCATTATTTGTGTTACAGATGAGATACATCCTAAAAATGGAGGAGAGAAAACAATCACCCCCTGTGGTATTTTAGAGATTGGGATTCTACGGTGATACTTCTTCAAGTGGCTTACTAGGAGGAAACAGAGTCACTACTGCATTTGATCTGTCAGATTTGAGGACAAATCTTTTTGAGGCCTGAGGGATAATAGGAATCAAAATCCATCAAGACCTATCATTAGGGTAAGAGCCAAAAGATTTCAAATCTTAGCGATGAGGGCCCATTTTGAGCAAATCGACCTAGGAATTATTAGTCTACTAACTTTTTTTCTCTTATTCATGTATTGTATATTCCAACAAGAACACTTATCATGCTTTACAAGGCAATGGACAAACTTACTCAGACTCAACTTGTGGGTTACCCATGGACTGACCTAAACTGGCGATGAGCTGGGCCGATGAATCCTATTGAAAAATTAGCATGTTGAAGACTATTTTTACTTGTAATTTATTTTCTTTGGACTATTTATGTTGTAATTTCTTTTAGGACACTTTCATTTGTTTGTAATTGTCTTTTAGGACTAACCACCTTAAAAGTGACATAGTTGTAATTTTGTGGACTTTTTAACCCTAAAGGGAGCATGTATAAATACTTGCTTAAGTAGGGTTTTTAGGGAGAATTTTTATAATAGACATAAACTTTTACATGAGAGAATTAGGGTTCTTCCTTAGTTCAATTCCTCTTATCAATTTCAATCCCAAGAATTGGAATTGTGGCGAGTGCAACAAAGAGAAATTGTAAGTTATATCAATTTCTATTTGTTGTGTTTCTTTTCTTCTCTAGTGATTCATATCTAGGGTTGAATTGAAGTTTTCTTAGTTAGATTTGATTGCATTTGTAATCAAATTATTATTGCTTAATTGATTGGTTTTTAGCACTTGTTATTTACCATCAATATTTGCTTCAATTGAACCGTGGTTTACATTGTGTGGAAAGGGGATCTCAGTTATTGTTCTTGTTGATTTTTAGTGGTAATCACATAGACTTTCAAGTTTAGTTTGTGATCTTCATTGAGGAATACAACATTGTGTAATTCATTTCATGAAATATAGCATTCGGATCATCTATTGCAATTAGGGTTCACGCAACAATTTTGTCTCACTTTGAACTGAATTGACCTTGTCTTTTGGGGTTGTTAGTTGGATTGGTTTTGCATGTGGTTAAACCCCATTTAGGCACATCATCTTTTTGGTATCAAAGCATTATCATACTTGCAATTAAGATTGATCACACCATTGTTTAAGAATTGGTTCATAAATAGTGAGGTTTTGCGCCATTTGATTACTAGTTTGATTGACATTGTTTGATTGTCTTTCAAATTGGTTTTGTATGTGCTTAATCTTGGTTTTATGCGCATCACCGCCTCAATCGACCTGATAAAAACCCTATAGGGTCAAACCTTATAGGGTTTAAGATCGGATTTTGGGACATGGAATAAAACCCAATAGGATTTAAGATCGGGTTACTAGATCTAGAGAAAACCTAATGGGAAAACCTAACCCAATTTTTTTTAAAAAAATAATAAATTAATGTTATAATTTATAATCAATATATTTTATTTTATTATTTTTATATTTATTTTATTTTTATACTTAATTTCTCTTTTCTTTCTATCACAAGTAAAAGATTTAATCACCTTTCATGTCGAGTTAAAAAAAAAAAAAAACTATCAAGTTGGGGTGGGTTTTAGGCATATAAATTCTTTATCAAGTTAGGTTTGGGTTTTAATAAACTTGTCCCAAACCTGACTCATTTACATCCCTAGTAAGATTAGCTAAGGAGTTCCACCCAATGGTTGATGATCCAATAGAGGCTGAATATTATATCACTGTAACTAAAAGGACCTTTGAAGCCTTCAAGTCCCTGAAGACAGGAAAGTGAGATATGCTACTTACATGATAAAGGGAGCAACTGTAGATTAGTGGACCAGTATGTTCAAATTGGCAAGAGCTCCTAATCAATGGCAGAGGTTTAAGAACCTCTTCTATGAAAAGTATTTCCCTAGCAGTATCAAAGACAAAATGGAGGTAGATTACTATAACTATCAGTAAGGCAGTAGATCTATAGAGGCATACAAAGCGAAGCTAAACTGCTTAAGCAAGTTCTTGCTAGAGGTGATGAGAGGAGATGATGCCTCATAAGCTAGAAGATTTATAAAGGGACTAGAGCCTACCCTACAGCATGAAGTGGGGGCTTTTCAGTTGACTACTTATGCAAAAGTAGTTGACAAAGCAAAATACTTGGAGTAGAGCAAAAAGAGAACAAAGGAACAACTATTCCACATATTAGCATCGGTTCTAAGGAAAAGGCATATTTTCAGCATACCTTATGCAAAGAAAGGAAAGAGGCCAATGATATATCAAGCCAGACCTATAACTTATGTGCTTAAACCTATTCAAACTAGGCCTACACCTCTAGCATTGCCTCCACCACCACAGGCAGAATCGATTGTGAGGTATCCTAAGTGTTTAGGACCCCATAATCTATAACAGTGTAAATAGCCCGAAGGAGCATGCTTCTCCTGTGGCAAAATAGGACACACTAATAGGAGTTACATAGAAAGGACTCTCCCTCAAACCTTCTATTGTACCTATAAGTAGAGAAGGCATAGATCATTCGATCAAATATGTAAAGATGTGGAGATTATAATACATGGCAAGAAAATGCTAGCTTAATTGTTTGTATTAGAGATGATAGATTTTGATCTAATTCTAGGAGTGAACCGGTTGTCTAAGTATAATACCACTATGGATTGTCATAATCTAGTGGTTAGGTTTGACTTTCCTTATAAGGAACCAGTATTCAAGTTAGATCTACAAAGGCCTCTAACTCTTCCAACATATGAGTTATGGAATAAAGGAAGACTGTCAACCTTATCAATAGAAATAGAACAGGTTAAGGAATTAGGAACAGTATATGTAGTGAATGAGTATGTAGACATTTTTCTCAAGAATTTGTTAGGTTTACCACCAGCTAGAGAGATGAAGTTTTGTATTGATCTTATACTAGGAACAGCACCTATATCTAAAGCATCATGCAAAATGGCACCTACTAAACTATCTGAACTAGAAACACAACTTCAAGAACTTCAAGTTAGTGGGTTTATTAGACCAAGTGTCTCACCATAGGGTGCTCCAGTGCTATTTGTTAAGAAGAAGGATTGGAGTATGAGACTATGTATAGATTATAGGGAGCTAAACCGAGTCACAATCAAGAATAAATACCCTCTCCTAAGATTGATAACCTATTTGATCAATTACAGGGAGCTCAATTCCTCTCCAAAATTAACTTGAGATCAGGGTACCATCAGTTAAGAATTAAGGAGGAAGACATACAGAAGATTGGTTTTAGGACTCGATATAGACATTACAAGTTTCAAATGATGCCTTTTAGTTTGACAAATGCTCCACCAGCCTTCATGGACCTCATGAACAAAGTGCTCAGAAACTGGTTGGACTAGTTTGTAGTAGTTTTCATAGATGATATCCTCATCTATTCCAAAAGTAGAGAACAACATGAAGCACATCTCAAAACTGTACTGGAAAGACTCAGGGAAGAATAGCTTTATGCAAAATTCAGTAAGTGTGAATTTTTGTTAGAACAGGTATCCTTCTTAGGACATGTGGTGAATAAGCATGGAATATCAATAGACCTTAAGAAGGTAAAGGCAATAAGTGACTAGCCAAGATTGAGAACTATAATGGAAGTAAGGTGTTTTCTAGGATTAGCTAGGTACTACAGATTCTTCATAAAAGGGTTCTTCCAGTTAGTAACTCCCTTAACTCATCTAACAAAAAAAAGGCCAAGTTCATATAGAGTGATGAATGTGAGATTAGTTTCATAACATTGAAGGATAAATTAATGACAACTCCAGTGTTAGCCCTATTGAAGACGGGAGAAGAATTTAAAGTATTTAGTAATGCATCAAATCAAGGTTTGGGGTATGTGCTTATGCAAAATGGGAGAGTCATTGCATATACCTCCCACCAACTGAAATGGTATGAGTAGAATTACCCCATCTATGACCTAAAATTAGCTGTTGTGACCTTAGCACTAAAACTATGGAGACACTATCTTTATGGGGAGAAGTGCAAAATATTTATAGACCATAAAAGTTTGAAGTATCAGTTTACCTAGAAAGAATTAAATATTAGGTAGAGGAGGTGGCTAAAATTGATGAATGATTACGATGTGGAAATTCATTATGACCTTGGAAAAGAAAATGTGCTTGTAGATGTTTTAAGCAAGAAGAAACACATAAATATTGCAGTATTAATCATATCCCAGAGGAAAATACTAGAAGACACGAATAAGTTGAAGTTGGAAATGGTGACACAAGAAGTAGCAAATAGGTTAGCTACACTTACTATCCAACCCATTCTTATCAATCAGATTAAAACTGCATAAATGGAAGATCCTAAAACTCGGAAGATAAGGAACAAATTAGAATAGGGTGAAGCCATAGAATTTGTGTTAAACGCTGAATAGGTAGTCAAGTATGGTAACAAATAGTGTGTTCCAAATAATACAGAATTAAAGAAGAAGAGCATGAAGGAAGCCCATTACTTAGTGTATACAGTTCACCTAAGAAGCACCATCATTTACAAAGATCTTAAGAACACTTACTGGTGGAAAAAATATGAAATGGGAGATAGTAGAATATGTGTCACAATGTCTCACGTGTCAACAAATAAAGACTAAACACTAAGGACCAGCTAGTGAGTTACAACCTCTACCTGTACCTGAATGGAAGTGGGAATATGTAACTATAGATTTCGTCACAGTACTCTTGTGAATCAAGGAGAAATATGATGCAATTTGGGTGATGGTAGATAGATTGACCAAGTCTACTCATTTCTTGCCAATTAAGGTAGATTATAGACTAGAAAAGCTTACTCAAATGTACATTAGAGAGATTTTCAAATTACATGGGGTACCAACCACTATTACATTTAACAGGGATACTCAATTTGTGAGCAAATTCTGGAAAAGTCTACATTAAGCCTTAGGAACCTAACTCCAATTTAGTATAGCATTTCAACCCCAGACAAATGGGCAGTCTAAAGGAACTATCCAAATTCTGGAAGATCTACTACGAGCTTGTACATTAGATCAATGCGGTAACCGGAGTGATCACTTACCTTTAGTAGAATTTGCTTATAACAACAGTTACCAGGCTACTATATGGATGGCTCCCTATGAAGCATTGTATGGTAGGAAGTGTAGATCTCCCTTACACTGGGATGAAGTGGGAGAAAGATGGATACTGGAGCTAAAAATAGTACAAGAAATAGTAGACAAGGTCAAAGTAATAAAGTAACGAATTCTATCGACCTAGAGTCGCTAGAAAAGTTATGCAAATAAATGGCAATGCCCTTTAGAATTTCAAATTAAGGATAAAGTCCAATTGAAGATATCTCCAACTAAAAGGATAATCAAATTTGGACTATGAGGTAAGTTAAATCCATGATACATGGGTCCATTTGAAATTCTAAAAAATAGTTAGAACAGTCGTATACAGGTTAGCCCTATTGTCAAGTCTGGTAAGAGTATATAATGTGTTTCATGTATCAATATTAAGAAAATATGTACCAAACCTAGATCAAGTTGTAACCTTGTGATAGGAATCAAAATTCTACAGGACCTATCACCTGAGTAAGAGCCAAAAGGTTACAAAATTTAGCGATGAGGACCCTCTTTAAACAATCCTACCCAAAGAACATTTTTTTAGTAACTTCTTTTCTATTACATATTTGTTGTGCATTCCAGCAGCTACACTTGTCGGTTTTAATAGGATGGTGGATAAACTCGCTAAAGCTAAATTTGTGGGTTATTCATGGACCTACATAAACCAAAGAAGAATTAGTCCAACAATATGTTCAATTGAAGTGAAGAACCGACCACTTAAAGACCATTTGTATTTGTAATTGTTGCTTATGGGAACCGGCCATTTTATTTTGTATTTGTATTTTGTGATTTTAGAATCGGCCACTTTATTGGCATCCTTATATTTTTTGTGTTATTTTTACCCTAATTAGAGCAAGTATAAATACTTGCTAACTAAGGTTTTTAAGAAGCCTTTTGACAATTGAGAAAATCAAACACTTTATGTCGTGAGGGTTTGTCCTTTGCATACAAAGATCTCTTATTAGTTTTTTAGTGAAATTCTAGCGAGAATCAACTAGAGTGGATTATGAGTCATATCAATCTTACTCTTGTTATTTTACAAATTATGTTTAGTGAGTAATATCTAAGTACAATTTGTTGGTTACTTGTTCTTATCACATGAATTAGGATTCTTTATTTTCATATTTGATCATTTCAAATTGGGATTGAATTCTAGTTCGTTCCCGTGTTGTTCCATTGAAGTTTATATACTTGCTTGTTCCTTACATCAATTCAATGTTCAAATTAGTGAATTGGACTTCAATTGTGAAGTATTTTGAACACGCCATTTGTTGTTGGAGTTGGTTGTTTACGCCACTCGATTGATGTGTTTGCTATCTAATTGGTTAGGCACATCATAATTTTTGGTATTAGAGCAAATCATATTTGAAGCACTTGGAATCACACCATATTATGGGTTTTTGTTTAATTAATCCTTCAATTGCAATTATGTACTTGTAATTAGATCCCTTGAGCACATCATAATTTTTAGTATCAGGGCAAATCATATTTGAGGCACTTAAAATCACGCCATATTGTGGGTTTTTGTTTAATTGATCTTTCAATTGCAATTGTGTACTTGTATTGGATCCCTTGAGCACATCATAATTTTTTGTATTAGAGCATAGGTTATGGAGTAGGGTTTGCGTGAACTTCACTTGAAATTTAGGGTTCTTGGATTTTAATTCTTGATCCGAATTGTTGAAGTGGAATTGAAGTACTTAATTGTAATTTTGTTATGCTATACTTGTTGATTGTTGAAGTGGAAGTAGAGATCTTGTAGTAGTCCTTTTGCTCTTTATCTTTCCATGAGGAGAAAGGGAAGTAAGGAGGTAAGTTTCCTTATGTTTGTTTTGGAATTGGAGATACATTTCTTAAGGCAAAAGAGAAGTGAATTTCTTGTTTGTGGTTTCGAAATTAAGGATTGCCAAATTGCATTTCCAAATTTGCCTTGTGTAGAGAATAGAGAAATTATTTAAATTCAAATACATTCATTAAGTTTGAATAAGTTATTGTGTAGTATTGATTGAATGCAATTTGAATAATTTTGAATTAGTTCTTATCATTTGTGGAGAAGCTTCATTAAGAGTTGCATTTAAATTGTTGTGTCGTGATTGTGTTGTGAAGTGAGTGTATTGTGGATTGAAGAAGTGCTACACCATGAGTGTAAGTGTAAGTTGTGTTTGAAGCTTGCACTGTGGTTGAGGTGTGTGTGTAGCGAAGTGAGTGTGTAGTTAAAGGGTGTAGCAACGTGTTGTGTTGTTTGTGTTGTGGTGAAAGGGTGTTACACGTAGATTATAAGTGTGTGTATGTGCTATGAGTAAGGGAGTTTTAGTGGTTAAATTTGAATTTCAAAAGCAAGCATTAAAATGTGGAAGTTATTATGTATTGATGCTTGAACACTTTGCTTAGTTGGAATCATTAACTTACTATTTGGAAAAGTGTTTATTATTGCTTCTACTTATTGAACTGTGATTAATTGTGATTGTGGAATTGTTCTTGTGTGTGAAGCACCGTGAGTGTAGGTGAGGTGTGAAGTGTGTGTATACCGTGGGTGTAGACATGTTGTTGTGAAGGTGTTTGTTGCCTTTGGTTGTGTGTTGAAGTATCATAAGTGTGTGTGTACCGTGGGTGTAGAAGGTGTTGTTTTGCAGGAAGTGTGTCTTGTGGTGTAAAGTAAAGTAAATCGTGAGAGAGTGTGTGTAGCGTGATTGTGGGAGTGTATGTGTGAAGCCATTGAGGGTGTGTGTTACATTAGTTGTTTGTTGCACCATGGGTGTGTTAGTGTGTGTTGTCGTGGTGTGTGTGGTGAAGTGTATTGTTGGTTCGTTGAAGTTAGTAAGCAACTATGTCAGGTGATTAGTATTTGTCTACTAATGTACTGCACCAAGCCTTGACTACTTTTCCAACCCTTGATGATGAGCTAAGAGAAAAATTATTTCACACTTCATGTAGGGTACAAGGTAATTTGTGTGTTATTATTATTGATGGTGGTAGTTATACTAATGTTGTAGCTGCCTCATTAGTATCGCAATTGAAACTTGTAACTACCCCACATCCAAAACCTTATAAATTACATTGGCTAAATGAGTAGGGGAGTCTCCATGTGACCCAAAGGGCTAGGATACCTTTCAATATAAGGGATAAATATCATGATGAAATTGAATGTGATGTTCTTCTTATGCGTGCATCCCATATATTGCTTGGTAGGCCTTGGTTATATGATAGGAGGGTTTTAAATGATGGCTATAGAAATACTTATATGTTCCAGCAAGAGGGTAAATCTATAGTATTGAACCCAATGTCACCATCTGAGGTCTAAGATGTTCAGAGGCAGATAAGTCAACCTTCAGAGGACCAAGAGAATTAGAAGCAGATGAATCAACCTTCAGAGGTCCAAGAGGTTCAGAAATAAATAAGTTAACCTTCAGAGGACCAAATGGTTTAGAAGCAGATGAGTCAACCATCAGAGGTCCAAAAGGTTCAGAAGCAGATGAGTAAACCATCAAAGGACCAAGAGGGTCAGAGACATATAAGTAAAATCGGAAAGAAGAAAACACTATTGGTGGGGCAGTTTGAGTTAGGGAAGACCATAATGGATGATAAACCATTATATGTATTGCAAATGAGATATATCTTAGAGATGGAGGGGCGAGAACAACTACCCCCTTATGGTATCTCAAGCACTGGGTGACTATAGTGATATTTTTATAGGTAACCTACTATATTATATTTGAGTGCAAATCTTCCTGAGGCTCGAGAAGATGATAGGAATCAAAATTCTATAGGACCTATCACCAAGGCAAGAGCTAAAGGGTTACAAAATTTCGCGATAAGGGTCCTCTTTAAACAATCCTACCCAAAGAACATTTGTTTAGTAACTTCTTTTTTATTACATATTTGTTATGCATTCCAATAGGTACACTTGTTGATTTTAACAGGGTGGTGGATAAACTCGCTAAAGCTCAGTTTGTGGGTTATTTGCAGACCTACATAAACTAAAGAAGAATCGGTCCAACAATATGTTCAATTGAAGTGAAGAACCGACCACTTAAAGACCATTTGTATTTGTAATTATTACTTATGGGAACTGGCCATTTTATTTTGTACTTGTATTTTATGATTTTAAAATAGGCCACTTAGGTGGCATCCTTATAATTTTTGTGTTATTCTTATCCTGATTAGAGCAAGTATAAATACTTGCTAACTACGTTTTTTAGAAGCTTTTTGACAATTGAGAAAATCATACACTTTATGCCGTGAGGGTTTATCCTTTACATACAAAGATCTCTTATCAATTTCTTAGTGGAATTGTGGCAAGAATCTACTAAAGTGGATTGTGAGTCATATCAATCTTACTCTTGTTGTTTTAAAAATTGTGTTTAGTGAGTAATATCTAAGTACAATTTGTTGTTTACTTATTCTTATCACATGAATTAGGGTTCTTTATTTTCATATTTGATCATTTCAAATTGGGATTGAATTCTAGTTCATTTCCGTGTTGTTCCATTGAAGTTTATACACTTGTTTGTTCTTTACATCAATTAAGTGTTCAAATTACTGAATTGGACTTTAGTTTTGAAGTAATTTGAACGTGTCATTTGTTGTTGGAGTTGGTTATTCACGCCACTTGATTGATGTGTTTGTTGTCCAATTGGTTAGGCACATCACCTTGGAACCCTTAAAGGTACAACCAAACTTATATTCTATAGAGAGACCTGTGAGAATAGTAGATACAAAGGAACAAGTATTAAGAAGAAGAAAAATTCCTTATGTCAAGGTGCAATGGACAAATCAAACAGAAAGAGAGGCGACATGGGAATTAGAAGAAGAAATGAAGAAAAATCATCCAGAACTCTTCCTAATTCCAAGTAACTTTCAAGGAAAAAAGTTTTAGGGGGAGGGGGGGGTGGAATGTAATATATGGTTGTAAACAAATTTATGCACATGTTTATATAATCGTAATTATTAAGTAAACAAATAAATAAATAATATAAGATCGAAGGCAATCGTGTAAATAAGGCTAAAAGATGGGGGTAGTTTTGTCTTTTCTTAATGGGACTATATAAACATGACTAACCTAAGGCTTCTTCTTTTTTCACATTTTAACCATTCACTAAAGCAGCCTAGAGCGACACAAAGAGAAAAAGAGCCCCTTCAGGAAAACCTAAAGCAATCTAAGGAGACATCGCAGCGTAACAAAAAGGGATTGAATTATAGAATGGGTTAAACAAGTAAGGAATCAACCAGATTCAAGTTCCAAGCACGAATCTGAGCCAAGTGAGTATACTAGAACCTAACTTTATGTTAGAAATGGTTAATGTAAGGATAAGTTAGATTAAAAAGCATAGTAATTAGGATTTAGGAGGAATTAGTATAGAAAAATTAGGTTCATAGGACCATACCAAGAGATACACGACATCCCAACACGGTCGTGTTACTCCCGTGTTGAACACAAAAGTCATACCAAGAAATACACAACCTGCCAACATGGTCGTGTTACTCTCGTGTTGAACACAACAGACATATCAAGAGATACACAACCTTTCTACATGGTTGTGTTTCGATCGTATTGAACCTAAAATCCACCAAAAGATACACGACCTTTTGACACAATCGTATAATAACCGTGTTGAGCTACATTGCCTCCAACATGGCCATGTTGAGTGAAAAACAATTTTATTTTATATCTATTTAACTCCAAATTAAATTAACTTCCACACAACCTAGATAATTAGTAAGACCTTAGATAACCTAATAGATTAAGAGAAATTAAGAGAGTTATATTATTCTTAGATTTAGTACTAAGAAGGATATTGTACAAATATCAACTTAGCTTAAGTTTGGGACCAAACATGCCTAAGGCTAAGATCCCAAGTACATGTTTATCTTGTTTGTTGTATGTGATTGCTAAGTAGCTATTTAATGAATTGTATGTGGAATAATGAAGTTTTAAAAGTGTTATATGAATTGATTGATGTATGTTGCTTGTACTTGGCTCAGCCTAAGGGCCCATAGTGGTAGATCCCTAGGAGACACCTTGATGATTGGTATGCTGCATTATCCCTAGTAGAGTCGTGTATCGAAATGATCTGAGGTAGATTAAGGTTAGACAGGGCCCGTAGTGGTAGTTCCCACTAGGTTAAAATCTTGTGTATCAAGGTCATGAGTACCCTATATAGTGTAATTCATTTTGAGATTGGTGTGTAAGCTGAAGTGTGAATGTGTTGTGGATAAATGTTGCATATATGCATGTGCAATTATGGTGGTGTATCATGCACATGTGGGCATAGTACTCACGTACTAAGCTTAAGCTCACCCCCTTTCCTCTATTTTTTTTTTTTTAGTTGAAGGCGAGAATGACAAGCAAGTGGAGTATGATGAGAATGGGGACTTAGTGGGACATTACATGGATGAGATGGGAAGAGAACATTATTATTATGTGGAGATAGAGTGATGAAAAGTTCTAAATATTTGTAATTTGAAGTTTTATTAGTTAAATTGAAATTATGGAGATAATTGTTATCTTGTGATTTTATTGTTATTAAATAATGAGATTTGGAATGACTCATTTGAGAGTCATTTATTTAATGAAGTTATTGTAGTATGACGGTTAATATAAATTATTAGGTTTGAAGTATTGTGGAGTTTTAGAGTCTTAGTGTGTCACTTTGCAGTAGTGACATATAACGAGCCGTGATGCTCTAGATTCTGGGGCGTTACATTATTAGCTCAAGTATATAGATTGTGGTCAACAAAGGTTTGAAGTTTTATTTAGGGATGTGAAGTCATTCGGTGACGTATACAGATTGTTGTTGCTTTGATTGCTAACTTCTTTCCGTAATGTGAGCTTGGATGTGAATTGTGGCCAGTGGCTTGCCTAGGCTTCAAGATTACATGAATTCGTTTTATTTCTACAGACATGAACAGGCATGTCATTGGCATGAATTTGACTCGCTTGATTACTCGGTGGAGCATATCTCTTCATTGAGCTGTTCAACATTAATTTCTTATTGGTAGTGTGTTTCGAATTAATCCTTCTAGTGAATGGGACGTGATCTATTGGACATAGCATGTGCTTCATGGATTTAATGACAGCATGGATGTGATTTGTGCTAACTTTGGAAACATAATTTTAGAGGATGTTTCAATAAACAAATGATCTAACAATCACGCTGATGGAATTCAATCCCTATAGAATGGTGCCAATCGCAAAGTAAATGGTCCTATTCGAAGTTCAGTTTCCACCAAAATGAATGTATGCCATATAAATTCGCCAACTCATCAATGGGCTGAAACTGGAGAATCGATAGAAATCTCGCGGACACGGAGCTAGAGGACGAATGGTAACTCAATGAGACAAATAATTTACATGAATGAAATGAAGAAAGTGCACTAGCTTGCACAATGGCAATTGGTCGTCGAAGAAAATTTATTTGATATATCTTCTTCTAGGCAATATCACTTCAATAAGCCTAAGGAAATGCAAGTTTAAATACACGGTTCATATATATATATATATATATATATATATATAATTAGTAAATAATTAATACAATATATAACTAAGGTTAATTAAATAAATAAGATAAAAGAGGGGGCTAGTTAGGTCTTTTCCTAGTTAGGATACGTAAGCTTGCTTAACCTAGGTTTTCTCTCTTTTCCCTCATTTGTGCAACTGTAACAAAAAACCTAAGAGAGACTCTAGAAACTCACAGACGATCTAAAGGAGAATCGTGAGACCAATCCAAATCTAAAAACTAAGGATTTTAATTGTCTAAAAGGTTTTGTTCTGATGAAAGACACATGATTATGAATTGATTTGTGGTATGTTAATAGAGATTAGAACAAGGGACATGTTGGGAAAAAAAAGTGTAAGATCAAACACTTGAAGGATTCTGACCACAATTCCAAATCAAGTAAGTATACAAGACCTAAATTATACGTTATACTTACTAACTACATTGAGCAATTAGGCCTAGAATCATAGAAATTAGGCTTAAAAACAAAATTGGAGAAAAGGGAATAAAGGTTCGTGATGAACAATGTATACATGGTCAGATACACACTCGTGTACCTGCTCGTGTAGAAATACGAGTGTGTACAATAAAGTACTTGGATGAAGGACATGCCTGTGTACTTAAGCATGTCAAAATTACAAAATTCACAAAAATGTATATGGCCAAATACACAACCATATACCTAAGCATGTTGAAATAGCAATTTTACATAGAAAAGTATATGGCTGGATACACAACTGTGTATTTGGGCATGCTAAAATGATGAAATTGTATAAAAAGATACATGGCTACTAGCACAATCGTGCTTTAGCCCGTATTCCTCTACACAGCCTCTCACACAACCGTATTGTCTTAGAACACACATACTTTAATTTTATTGTATATTTCCATGACTCTAAACTAAGGAAGATGCACGATAAGACCTCAAGGAAGAGCATTATACTATTAGAATATATCTAATCTGTAACACCTCAGAACCTGAAGCATCACAGTCCACCATGTGTTAGTACTACCAAGTGACACGCTATGGCTCTAAAACTCCATTACACTTCAAAATCTAATCATATACATTATCCATCATACTATTATAACTATAATTAAATGAATGACTCACAGATGAGTCATTCTAAATTTTATTATTTAACAACAAGAAAATCTTAAACTACAATTTATCTCCATAACTTCAATTTAACAATAAAGCATCCATTTACAAATATTCATAATTCTTGTCACTCTTCCTCCACATAGTAATCGTGTTCTCTTCCCATCTCATTCATGTAATGTCCCACCAAGTCCCCATTCTCATCATACTCTAGTTGTTCATCATTTTTGCATGCAACTAAAAAAATATATAAGAAGGGGGTTAGCCTAAGCTCAATATGTAAGTTCCATACCCACATGCGCATGACACACCACATTAATATCACATGCATATATGCAGCATTTATCCACAACTCATTCACAATTCAATTCACACATAATGAATTATCACACATAGGGGTACTAATGACCCCGAGTGCACACAACATTTGTCCTAGTGGGAACTATCTCTACGAGCCTCATCTAACCTTAATGGGAACTACCATTATAGGCCTCATCTAACCTTAATCTACCTCAAATCATTTCAATACATGGCTCCACTAGGGACAACGCAACATACCAATCATCAAGGTGCCCCATAAGGATCTACTACTGCGGGCCCCTAAATCGAGCCAAGCACAAGCAACATATCTCATTCCATTCACATGACACTATATTACTTCATGATACCACATAATTCACATTACATCTTAGTATTTCATTATTCTACATACAACTCATTAGATAGCTTCCTAACAATCACATACAATAAACAAAGTAAGCGTACCTAGAATCCTAGCCTTAAGCACTTGTTGTCCCAAACGTAAGCTAAGTCGGCATCTATATCATCATCAACACATCACTCATAATACTAATCCAAATATAATATATTTCTCCTAATTCCTCTAATCTATTAGGTTATCTATGGTTATACTAATTTTCTCGGTTGTGTGGAACTTGGTTAATTAAGAAGGTAATTTGATATACACTGATCATGTCCATCACTTAACACGGCCATGTTAGAGGCTGTGTTGCCTAACACGACTAGTACACAACCATGTTAAAGGTCGTATATCTCTTTGTGAGATTTAGCTTTAACACAGTTGAAACACAACCGTGTTGGGAGGCCGTGTTTCTCTTAATTTAACACAGTCAAAACACGACCATGTTGGGAGGCCGTATATCTCTCAGCATGACTTTTGGACTCAACATGATCAAAACATGACCATGTTGGATGGTCATGTATCTCTCAGTACGTTTTGATAAATCAACACGAGAGCAACATGGCCATGTTGGATGGTCATGTATCCTTCAGTATGTCATTCGAATCCTAATTTTTTCTACATTAATTCATCCAATCTCTTCATTTTCTAATCCTAAGCTTAAGTAAATCCAAAAATATGAATTAGAATCTCTTACTTGATTGGAATTTCACTTGAAACTCTAAATCCAACAACTCTCATGCTTGTTCAATCTATCCTTAAGCTCGATTCCTATTAACCAAATTGATTTCATGGTTGAGTCTCCTCTAATAAAATATGTATTGTAATAACTAAAATCGTACTTTTTTGCTTCGTTGCGATGTCTCTTTATATCAATTTAAGTTTTTCTCGTAGGGTCATTTGTAGAGTTCTTTCCCTCCCTCTTTAGTTTTCTAGATAGAAGAATGACAAATGAGAGAAATGACAAAACCCTGTGTTAGTTTTACTTATATTGTCCCGCTAGGAAAAGACAAAACTACCCTTGTCCCATTATCCTATTTACCACATTGTCATTCTTTATATTTATACATACGTTTATTTATTTATTTATATAAAAAAAAAACGTGTGTTACATTCCCCCCCCTTCCCCCTCTTTATTACAACTTTTGTCCTCGAAAGTTACCTGAAATTAGGAAAAGTTCTAAATGCTTTCTCTTCATTTCTTCTTCTAATTCCCATGTCGCCTCTCACTCTATTTGATTTGTCCATTGCACTTTGACATAAGGAATACTTCTTCTTCTTAAAACTTGTTCCTTAGTATCCACTATCCTTACAAGTCTCTCTATAGAAGACAAGTCTAGTTATACCTTCAAAGGTTCCAAGGCCATTACTTGATCTGGGTTTAGTACAAATTTTCTTAACATTGATACATGAAATACAACATATACTCCAGCTAGACTTGGTAGTAAGGCTAACCTATACGCGATTGTTCCAATTCTTTCTAAAATTTCGAATGTACCCACATATCTTAGATTCAACTTACCCTGCAATCCAAACCTGATTACCCCTTTAGTTGGAGATATCTTCAATAAAACTTTATCTCCCACTTGAAATTCTAGAGGACATCATCGTTTGTCTGCATAACTTTTCTAGCAACTCTAGGCCGATAGAATTCGTTACCTTATGATTTTATCCTTGTCTATTGTTTCCTATACTATCTTGGGTCCCAATACCTGTTTTTCTCCCACTTCATCCTAATGTAAGGGAGATCTGCACTTTGTCATATAATGCTTCATAAGGAGCCATTTGTATAGTAGCTTAGTAACTATTGTTATAAGGAAATTCTACTAAAGGCAAGTGATCACTCCAGTTACCCCCTTAATCCAAGGTACAAGCTCGTAGTAAATCTTCCATAATTAAAATAGTTCTTTCAGACTGCCCACCTATCTGAGGATGAAACGCTATACTAAATTGGAGTTTGGTTCCCAAAGCTTGATGTAGACTTTTCCAGAATTTGCTCACAAAACGAGTATCCCTGTCAGATGTAATCATAGCTAGTATCCCATGTAATCTAAAACTCTCTTTAATATACATTTGAGTAAGCTTTTCTAGTCTGTAGTCTACCCTAATTGTCAAGAAATGTGCGAACTTAGTCAATCTATCTACTATCACCTAAATTGCATGATATTTCTCCCTTATTCTCGAGAGTGCTATGAAAAAATCAATAGTTACATGTTCCCACTTCCATTCAGGTATAGGAAGAGGATGTAACTCACCAGCCGGTCTTTGGTGTTCAATCCTTGTTTTTTGACAGGTGAGACACCTGGACACATATTCTACTATCTCCCGTTTCATATTTTTTCACCAGTAAGTGTTCTTGAGATCCTTGTACATCTTGATGCTTCCTAGGTATACTATATATCCTAAGTAATTGGCTTCCTTCATAATCTTCCTCTTTAATTTTGTGTTATTTAGAACACACCATCTGTTACCATACTTGACAACTCCTTTGGTGTTTAACACAAATTTTGTGGCTTCACCCTGTTCTAATTTGTTCCTTATCTTCTAAATTTCAAGATCTTCCATTTATTCAGTTTTAATCTGATCTAGAAGATTAGGTTGGATACTAAGTGTAGCCAACCTATTTCCCACTTCTCATGTCACCACTTCCAATTTCATCTTGTCCATATCTTCTAATATCCTCTTCTAAGATGTGATTAATCCTGCAATATTTATGTGTTTCTTCTTGCTTAAAGCATCTGCAACCACATTTGCTTTTCCAAGGCGATAATGAATTTCCATATCATAATCATTTATCAATTCTAACCACCTTCTTTTCCTCATATTCAACTCCCTCTGAGTAAAGAAATACTTCACACTTATATGATCTGTGAAAATTTTACACTTCTCCCCATGAAGATAGTGTCTCCACAATTTCAGTGCCAAGATTACAACAGCTAATTTTAGGTCATGGGTAGGGTAATTTTTCTCATATTGTTTTAGTTGGCGGGAAGCATATGCAATGACTCTCCCATTTTGCATAAGCACATACCCAAAACCTTGATTTGATGCATCACTGAATACTTCAAATTCTTCTCCCGTCTTTGGTAGGGCCAACACTAGAGCTATCATTAATTTATTTTTCAATGTTGTGAAGCTGCTCTCACACTCATCACTCCATCCAAACTTGGCCTTTTTCTTTGTCAGTTGAGTCAAGAGAGTTGCTAACCGGGAGAATCCTTCTACGAAGCGTCTATAGTACCCAACTAATCCCAGAAAACTCCTTAATTCTATTACAATTCTTGGTCTTAGCCAGTCCCTTACTGCCTTCACCTTCTTAGGGTCTATCGATATTCCATTCTTATTCACCACATGTCCTAAGAAGGATACCTATTCTAACAAAAATTTGCACTTACTAAATTTTGCATAAAGCTTTTCTTCCCTGAGTCTTTCCAATACAGTTCTGAGATGTGCTTCATGTTCTTCTCTACTTTTGGAATAGATGAGGATATCATCTATAAAAACCACTACAAACTAATCTAGCTAGTCTCTGAGCACTCTATTCATGACGTCCATGAAGGCTGCTGGAGCATTTGTCAAACTAAAAGGCATCACCCGAAACTCGTAATGCCCATACTGAGTCTTAAAAGTAGTTTTCTGTATGTCTTCCTCCTTGATCCTTAACTGATGATACCTCGATCTCAAGTCAATTTTGGAGAAGACTTAAGCTCCATGTAATTAATCAAATAAGTCATCAATCCTAGGGAGAGGGTATTTTTTCTTGATTATGACTCGATTTAGCTCCCTTACATAACCTCATACTCCCATCCTTCTTATTAGCAAATAACATTAAAGCACCCCATGGTGAGACACTTGGTCTAATAAACCCACTATCTTGAAACTCTTGAAGTTGAGTCTTAAGTTCAAATAGTTTAGTAGGTGCCATTCTACATGTTGCTTTAGATATGGGTATCATTTTCGATACAAGATCAATACAGAACTCTATCTCTTTGGCTAGTGGTAAACCTAGCAAATTCTTAGGAAAAACATCTGCATACTCATTTACTACATGTATAGTTCTCAATTCCTTAACCTGTCATGTCTCTACTGATAAGGCTAACAATCTTCCTTTATTCCACAAGTCATATGTTAGAAGAGTCGTAGGCCTCTATGAATCTAACTTGTATACAATTTCCTCCTCATTAGGAAAATCAAACTTAACCACTAGATTGTGACAATTTATAGTGGCATGATACTTATACAACTAATTCACCCCTAAATTTAGGTCAAACTCTATCATCTCTAATACAAACAATTCAGCTAGCATTTTCTTACCATGTATTACAATCTCTACATCTTTACACATTTGATCTAATTCCCTCCACCCCCCCCCCCCCCCCCCCCCCCCCCCCCCTCCAAATGGAGTATTTATAATCATAGAATTCTCCAATACAACAAGTTTTAATCCACATACATTCATAAACATATGTGATATGCATGAATGGGTTGCACCCGTGTTAAACAATACATAGGCAGTATTCAAGTTTATAAGCAGTGTACCTACTATGGTATCTTGATCATGGGCATCCTATTGCTATTGCTGTTGTTGTTGTGCAAACACCTTACCATGTGCCCTCTGTCTTGGCCCCACATTCTGATTTCTGCCTAGTGGTCCTTTGGGTATAAGTCATATAGGTTGTTGGGTTGGTGGGGGTGTAGTTGTCTAAATGTGTTGAGCACCACACTAGACTGATCTATGCCCTCTCTTGATGTGCCTAAAAATGACTAAGCACAACCAAATAACAAATGATGAACTCCAATCAACACCCACGTCACACAAGAAGGATAAACCCATAATTCTTCATGAAATCCGAATGTTAAAACCGAGCAAGATGTGATACCAAAAGGAGATATGCTTAAATGATTCAAGTACGTAACATAATCCAATGAAATAAACTCCACAATAGGCGTGAATATACTAACAATCAATATCACTTGGTTTGATCAACTCCTTCACAAATTAATCTTAATTTATGAAGATAGAAATCAAAAGGATATAGAACAATCAATTACTACATTTTAATGATGAATAATAAGAAATGAACTAAGATTCCAATTCAAATTGAAAAGTTCCAAATTTGAAAATAGAACCCTAAATTCATGTGAACCAAAAGGAAACAACAAATAGCACCTAGATATGACTCACTAAGTACAATTTGTAATAACAAGAAATGATTGATATTACTCATAATCGATTTCAAGTCGGTTATCGCCACAATTTCAAGGATGAAATTGATAAGGGATGGATTGCTTGCAAAGATAAACCTCACGACAACAAAAGTATGTTTTCTCAAAATCTTCAAAAACTCCTTAAAACCCTACTTAAGCAAGTATTTATACTTGCTCCCTTTAGGGTTAAAAAGTTCACAAAATTACAATTATACCACTTTTAGGATGGTCGATCCTAAAAGACAAATAAGTGTGGCTGTTGGAAAACACAATACAAAAATAATAGAAAAAAGGTTAATTTATAAATAATTCCGGGGTCGATTTGCTCAAAATGGGCCCTCATCTCCAAGATTTGAAATCCTTTGGCTTTTACCCTAATGATAAGTCTTGATGAATTTTGATTCCTATCATCTCCTCAGGCCTCACAAAGATTTGTCCTCAAATCTGACAGATCAAATATAGTAGAGACTCTGTTTCCTCCTAACAAGCCACTTGAAGAAGTATCACTACAGAATCCTAATATTTGAAATACCACAGGGGGTAATTGTTTTCTCTCCTCCATTTCTAGGATGTATCTCATCTGCAACACAAATAATGATCCATTATTCACTGAGCTTTCCCCTATCTCAACCCGTTCCACTAATATTGTTTTCTCCTTTTCTAACTCATCTATATGGCTCTGATCCTCATAGCCCTCTAATGGTTAGCCCAACTGCTCACTACCCTCTGAAAACTCTGAAGGTGAACACAATTGTCTCTGAATAGTCTAGCTCTCTAACGATAAGCTCATCTGACTCTGACCCTCAGAATCCTCCAATGGTTTACTCAACTACTCATAAGCCTCTAGTATCTCTGAAGGTTGGCATGTCTGCTTCTGCACAATATAGTCCCCCTGAAGGTTAGTTCATGTGGTTGTGATTCTCAAGAATCTCTAATGGTCTACAGATCTGTTGCTAAACCTTTTGGACCTCTGAAGGCGACATCGGATTCAGAATAATACGTTTTCCCTCCTTCTGGAATACATAAGTATTCCTGAAGCCATCATGTAAGACCCACTTGTCATATAACCAAGGCCTGCCAAGCAATATAGGATGCACACATAGGTAAAATATCACACTCGATTTCATCATAGTATTTATCCCCTACACTGAAAGGTACCTGATACGCGCTTGGTATGCTCTAATACCAAACTGATACGAGATCGGTTTGATCAGATTCCTAACTGATACGAACCACACCAACCTGTGATGAAACCCAATACAAATACGCTCGGAATTCGTTACCTAAGATGCCAAACATCTAAAGTGGAAACCGCGACCCGTTGTCTATAAGCAAGACAAGAACCTTGGTATAATGTGAAGACGCCACAATCGGGATGAAAGACCGATTGATAAGTCAGGTTGAACACCACGGAAATAAAATCCGATAAGTTCTAGTTAGTTCTTGAAGAACCAAGAGAGGAGCTGATGGGTGTCGAATCCAACAAAAATAAAACCTACTCCTAGACAATTATATGATTTACATATAGTGGTGAGTAGGGTCGAATTCACAGGGATTGGTTAAAGATATTTCTATTCAAAGGGCATAAAGATGAAAAGAAAACGAGGGGGGGGTTTTGTTTATGAATCAAAATAAAGTTAAAGCAAGATAATAGAATCGTATATTGATAAAAGCCTAGCCAAAGGAATCAAGATAATTTAATTCAAGGAATTGATCATCGATGTAAATGTTTTCTATTCTTATTCCTAGATAAATTGGTTATGGTTATTAACAAGCTCTAACAACCTATCTCTCCATACTTCCTTGATAACCAAGAGAAGCTCAATGATTATTTCTCTTATCGATTAGACAACCTCAGACAAGCGCTTAGGATTTAATCTACCAATAGCATTAAAAACTAGAGAGACCACCAATTCATGCTAGTAGATTATAAGATAACCTATTTAAACATGATCATACACCTCCATAACATGAATTCGATCATCTATTTTATAACCAAACATGTTATTGTGTCACTGAGACTAGAACAATCAAACAATTACGGATTTGACGTGCTAGTTGACAATATATTAACTTGCTAATCGAGTAGAAGAGCTCTATTCATACCAATCAACAAAGATAATAATGACAAAACGATCAGAAGATATATGAATATCCGAAAACAACGAATAGATTAAATACAAGTCAATTAGACCTCACAATTCATGGAGAATTAAACATCTATGACCCTTTGGCTAGAAAAGTAGCTTAGCTACTCATGTTCATCAACAAAACGAAAATAAAAAGTAGAAACATGATGAACCCGGTTGCCTGCTCTGCCTCCAAGATGATCCAAGGTTCTTCAAGATCCAAAGATTCAAGATTAAAGATTAAAAAGTTGCCCTCACCCTCTAGGGTTGGTTCTATTTATATTGTTAGAGGGATGGCATGTGATCTTTTGCTAGCAAGATACGAAAATATCTTTCCTTTTCCAAGTAGATTTCGAGAAGTGAATCTTCGTCTGCCTGGCACGCCCTACCACATGGCCGTGGGTCAAGTCGTGCCTTCCTCTGTGCATAATTCACGTATCATCTTCCGTGTCCAGTGTGTACCACGGCTCCACCCACGGCTAGATTTTCAACCGTGCCTTCCTCTGTGCATGATCTACAAGCTCTTCATCCTTGTCCAGTGTGTACCACGGTCTACACCACAGCTAGATCCTAGGTCGTGCTATCCTCCGTCAAAGTTCCACAATTTCTTCTCCTTGGCACGTCTAGCTTCCACCATGGCTCCAAGCACAGTTTCTCCCACGGCTGCCACCATGGCCGTGCCCTAAGCCGTGTCTCTCTTTCTCCTGTAGTGTGTAGCACGGTTTACCACATGGCAAGATCTCAAACCGTGCCTCCTTCTGGACAAATACTTGCTCATGTGCTTTCCTCCGGTGGTGTAACTCCTTGTCTTGATCCAAGTTGTAGATGACTTCTCTAATTTACTTGAATTAGCATCATTGACTCCATTTAACCTGATTTATCACCATAATAGAATTAAGTACCATTTCCTTATGATTTCTATAAAATCAATAATGAATTAACACAATTTATACTATAAAGATTAAGTATAAAATGGCTCTATCAAATTCCCCCACACTTAAACTCTTGCTTGTCCTCAAGCAATTGAATCAAATCAATTGAGAAATCTGTCATAGATTATACAAACTTTCTTTTCATCATTCCAAGCATCTATTCATTTGTAATTCATGACTTGTAATTTTAATGTCTACTACTTCAACCAAACTGGTTTCCTGTTATCAAATTACCATGGACAAAATTTAATAGCTAATCTAAACAAAACAAACTTTAATCCTCATGTTTAGCAAAAGAATTTTTATTCCAAAAGTAAATACTTAATCCACTAAGGAAAAACACCCAATTAAACTTCATTGGATATTATCAAGCATATAATCCTTGTAGTATAAAGTAAAAGCATATGGTATAAGCTCTTTGCTAGATATTCTCCCTTTTATACATCTTTTTTTTATTCAATGAATGTTTACATTCATGTTCTTTTGATTTGTTCAAGCATTTATTTTGACGGGTTTTTGCCCGCTTCTTTTCATGAACTTTTGCCTTTTTCGCCCTTATCGTTATAGTGAGTTCATTGAGTCGACAACATCCCGAGCTCATTACTCAAGTGACCGGGTTTTGAGATACCCCTACAGACTCTTCCTCACTTTAACATTCAAGTTTGAATACTCTTAACTCAATTAGTTGAATCATTGGAGTAATGGCTATGCTTGATTGTTTTTTTTTTTTTTGACTAAGTGTTATGATTGCTTTACAAACAACTTCAAAGAGTATACAGTAGCTAATATAACCTAGAAGTAAACTTGTTTATTTTTCACTTAGGGACTCGACTTACTCTTAGACTTCCAATTCTAAAGCTAAATACAAGGTAAATTTGTTTCTTAAAGATTTCACTACTTAATTTTAACCATGTATTCTAATCACAGCAGTGGGTGAGTAAAACATTTGAACAAGTCAATTTCACATTTTGTAGATGCTTATTACAACATTTAGTACAATCTCCAGCATGATAAGTTTGAAAAATTTTAGCTTAAAATTGCTTAAGGACAAACATTCAGAGTATAAGTTAGTTCTCTATTCTATATATTTTATTATCCTCTCCCCCACACTTAGCTTGAACAGTGTCCTCACTGTTCCAAATTCAGCACAATGAAAGAGGAATTAACAACTCAAGAAACATTAGAGGATAAGAGAAAGGAAATACTGGTACTTCCCTGGTATTGGAGTTCTCCCCTTAAGCTCTGGAAAGTGTCATCTGATTATGTGTATCCTTGCTGCAGCTGATCCAAAGAGTTCAAAACTACACGAAAATCAAAACAAAACTAAACTAAAACAAAAGCAAAACAAAACTAAAAATTGAAATTTTTTTTTTTTTTGACATGGGTTGCCTCCCATGAAGCGCCTTTCTTTAACGTCTTTGGCTAGACGTTCCTGGCTAGATGTTCGGATAAGGATTTTGATTCCAGCTTTGGTGCCTGTGGTGATGGGTTAATAACATCCGCAATAAAAACAGGAGAGATATCGCTAGGATGTTTCATGGCATCATAAATGTTAAATTTAATCACTTCACCATCAAATTCCATAGTGAGGGTACCATCATTTACATCAATTTTCGTCTTGGATGTCTTAAGGAATGGTCACCCTAATAATATCATTGATGAATTATGAGAATCATTATCTTCCATATCAAGCACATAAAAATCAACATGAAAAACCAACCCATTGACTTGAACTACAACATCCTCTAAAACTCCCTCAGGATAAACATTAGACCTGTCAGCAAGTTGAACAATGACACCCATTTCCTTCAAGGGAGCAACATTTAAACGTTGATAAACAAACAAAGGCATGACATTGATAGAAGCTCCTAAATCACACATGGCTTTAGCGATTCCAAGATTACCTATTTTGCAAGGAATAGTAAACATACATGGATCCTTGCATTTGGGAGGAAGCTTCTTCTGAATAATAGCTGAAACATTTTCACTCACACTAATCTTTTCATTGCCTTTCAGCTTCCTTTTGTTAGTGCATAAGTCTTTGAGAAATCTAGCATAGCGCGGTATTTGCTTAATTGCATCAAGCAAAGGAATATTTACCTCGACTTTGCGAAAAGTTTCCAGAATCTCTTTTTCTGCCGCTTCATTCTTGGATTTCGCCAATCTGGAGGGGAAAGGAGGTGGTATCAATGTGACCTTTGATGGCTCAACTAGAGACTTGCTAATCTGGTTGTCTTGCTGGTTCGGAGTTGAATTTTCTTTCTTAGTCTCTTCCCCAAGAGTAGATGGGTGTCCTTTCTTATTTGATCCCTGCAATTTTATTCCACTTCTCAAGGTAATTGCGTTAACACTTTGCTTCGGGTTTGTAATAGTTTGAGAAGGTAACTTACCTTGAGTTTCTAATCTATTTATAGCAGAAGCAAGTTGGCTTACCTGATTCTCCAAGTTTTGAATGCTTTGCTTTGTTTCCTCCTGAAATTGTTTGGTATTAACAGCGAGAGACTTAACAATATCCTCAAGAGACATACCTGAAGTGGAAGGAGCTTGGGGTACTTGGTGTGATGGCTTAGGCTGGAATTGTTGGAAATGTTGAGGGTTATTGCCATATCAGAAGTTAGGATGATCCCTCCATCCAAGATTGTAAGTATTCGAGTAGGGGTCATACTTCCTTTGTGGTTGTCCTGGGAATCCTCCTACAGCATTGGCGTGTTCATGGTTGTCATCTTGTAATGTGGGGCACATGTCGGTAGGATGATTAGGAGCAGCACAAATTCCACAAGCCTTCACCTGCTGTGTTTTTCCAAGAGCTATCTACTGCACAAGGGAGGTTAGGTTAGAAATTTGATGTTCAAGGTTAGACACACTTACCTCATTTACCTTCCTTGAAGATGTATCATGCCTATACCCAAATTGTTGCGAATTGGCAGCCATAATGGAGATCAATTCCCTAGCTTGACCAAGGGTTTTGTTTACTATGGCACCTCCACTTGCAGCATCCATCATCTTCCTCTCCATCGGAAGTAGGCCTTCATAGAAGTATTGGATGAGAAGTTGTTCAGATATCCCATGTTGTGGGCAGCTTGCACATAGTTGCTTGAACCTCTCCTAATACTTATGAAGAGTCTCGGTGTCCCTCTGTTTGATACCATAAATTTGTCTTCTTATACCAGCGGCTCTGGATGCGGGGAAGAATTTGTCCAAGAAGAGTCTCACCATATCTGTCCAAGTGGTGATAGAACCTGGAGGCAAATAAAACAACCAATCTTTAGCTTTAGTACTTAAAGAAAACGGGAAAGCACGTAGCTTGATTTGATCGTCGGTTATCCCTTGCGGCCTCATACTAGAACATACTATATGAAACTCTTTCAAATGCTTATGAGGATCTTCATTCTCAAGACCATGAAAGGTGGGTAGCAGATGTATCAACCCAAATTTCAACTCGAATTCATTAGTTAGTTCGGGATAGTGAATACAAAGTGGTTGTTGATTCACATCCGGTGCAGCCAACTCCCTTAAGGTTCTCTCGGGATTTGCCATATCGTCTTCTTTTTCTGAATCAAGGGATGAATCAGAAAAATCCAATGCTAAGTTCAGTCTAGTGGATGATCTAGCTTCTTGTCGCAGCCTCTTTAGAGTCTTCTCAATCTCCGGATTATAAGTTAGTTCACCTATCTGAGAAGAACGAGTCATACAAGAATAGAAATAAATTTGACACCAATCCCTGGCAACGGCGCCAAAATTTGATGGGTGTCGAATCCAACAAAAATAAAACCTCCTCCCAGACAATTATATGATTTGCATATAGTGGTGAGTAGGGTCGAATCCACAGGGATTGGTTAAAGATATTTCTATTCAAAGGGCATAAAGATGAAAAGAAAACGAGGGGGGGTTTTGTTTATGAATCAAAATAAAGTCGAAGCAAGATAATAGAATCGTATATTGATAAAAGCCTAGCCAAAGGAATCAAGATAATTTAATTCAAGGAATTGATCATCGATGCAAATGTTTTCTATTCTTATTCCTAGATAAACTGGTTATGGTTATTAACAAGCTCTAACAACCTATCTCTCCGTACTTCCTCGATAACCAAGAGAAGCTCAATGATTATTTCTCTTATCCATTAGACAACCCCAGACAAGCGCTTAGGATTTAATCTACCAATAGCATTAAAAACTAGAGAGACCACCAATTCATGCCAGTAGATTATAAGATAACCTATTTAAACATGATCATACACCTCCATAACATGAATTCGATCATCTATTTTATAACCAAACATGTTATTGTGTCACTGAGACTAGAACAATCAAACAATTACGGATTTGACGTGCTAGTTGACAATATATTAACTTGCTAATCGAGTAGAAGAGCTCTATTCATACCAATCAACAAAGATAATAATGACAAAACGATCAGAAGATATATGAATATCCGAAAACAACGAATAGATTAAATACAAGTCAATTAGACCTCACAATTCATGGAGAATTAAACATCTATGACCCTTTGGCTAGAAAAGTAGCTTAGCTACTCATGTTCATCAACAAAACGAAAATAAAAAGTAGAAACATGATGAACCCGATTGCCTGCTCTGCCTCCAAGATGATCCAAGGTTCTTCAAGATCCAAAGATTCAAGATTAAAGATTAAAAATTTGCCCTCACCCTCTAGGGTTGGTTCTATTTATATTGTTAGAGGGATGGCATGTGATCTTTTGCTAGCAAGATACGAAAATATCTTTCCTTTTCCAAGTAGATTTCGAGAAGTGAATCTTCGTCTGCCTGGCACGCCCTACCACACGGCCGTGGGTCAAGCCGTGCCTTCCTCTGTGCATAATTCACGTATCATCTTCCGTGTCCAGTGTGTACCACGGCTCCACCCATGGCTAGATTTTCAACCGTGCCTTCCTCTGTGCATGATCTACAAGCTCTTCATCCTTGTCCAGTGTGTACCACGGTCTACACCACGGCTAGATCCTAGGCCGTGCCATCCTCTGTCAAAGTTCCACAATTTCTTCTCCTTGGCACGTCTAGCTTCCACCACGGCTCCAAGCACGGTTTCTCCCACGGCTGCCACCACAGTCGTGCCCTAAGCCGTGTCTCTCTTTCTCCTGCAGTGTGTAGCACGGTTTACCACATGGCAAGATCTCAAACCGTGCCTCCTTCTGGACAGATACTTGCTCATGTGCTTTCCTTCAGTGGTGTAACTCCTTGTCTTGATCCAAGTTGTAGATGACTTCTCTAATTTACTTGAATTAGCATCCTTGACTCCATTTAACCTAATTTATCACCATAATAGAATTAAGTACCATTTCCTTATGATTTCTATAAAATCAATAATGAATTAACACAATTTATACTATAAAGATTAAGTATAAAATGGCTCTATCAGGAGCCTCTCAAAGATGTTTAATGTTCTAAGATGTATCTTCTATTCTCTGTATTCTAACCCTAGGAGCTTATATTAGGGTTTACAATGCGTAACATTAAAGCCCAAACGACATAACTTAGATAAGTTGAGTAAAAACACAAAAACAGAACAAGAAAGCCGGCAGTGTAAACATGAAGGCCGGCGGCGTTGGAATGAAGGCCGGCGGCCTTGAGCCGACCTTGAAGAGATACACGGCCGTGTACTTCTAGACGTGTATCTTTCTGTGGATTTGCTTGACTCCATACACGGCCGTGCCTTTTAGCCGTGTATGATTCTATGCAATCTTGAGATTCCTACACGGTCGTGCCTTGAAAATACACGCCCTCTTCATCCCATGTCCAGTGTAACTTGTACAAGAGCAAGGGTCTTCCCATGGTTGTTCCAATCCGTTCTAACTTCATGATTGCTCCAATCCTTTCCGGCTTCATGGACATCCTTTATCAACCCGTTAAGTGCTTCCTTGAGTCGTTTCGCTCGACTTCTTGTGATCGGTCCAGGTGACACTTCAAGAGGATCCACATTCCTTCTTCCAGCTTGACTCTCATTATGGATCTCATTATTCCCCTCCTCTTGAAAAGGATTTGTCCTCAAATCATCACCTACATCAAAAGGACTCATATCAGTAACATTAAATGTGGCACTTACTTGATACTCACCAGGAAAATCTATCTTGTATGCATTATCGTTGATGCGCTCAAGAATTTAAAATGGTCCATCGCCTCTAGGAAGTAGTTTAGATCGACGCTGTACGGGAAACCGCTCTTTGCGCATGTGAACCTAAACCCAATCTCCAGGTTCAAAGACAGCTTGTCGACGACCCTTGTTGGCTTGTTTCACATACTGCTCTGTTCTTCGCTCAATGTTTAGCCTTGCCTTCTCATGGATCTGTTTAACAAATTCGGCCTTCTACTTGCCATCTAAATTAACATACTCAGAAACAGGCAAAGGTGATAAATCCAAAGGAGTTAGTGGATTAAAACCATACACAATCTCAAAAGGAGTAAATTTAGTAGCAAAATGCACTGTACGGTTATAGGCAAATTCAACATGTGGCAAACAATCTTCCCAACTTTTAATATTCTTTTTAATTGTAGCCCTCAACAAAGTAGATAAAGTTCGATTCACTACCTCAGTTTGACCATCAGTCTGTGGAAGACAAGTAGTCGAAAACAATAACTTAGTTCCTAACTTTTCCCACAATACTCTCCAAAAATGACTCGAAATTTTTACATCCCGATCACTAACAATGCTCCTAGGTATACCATGCGAACGCACTACCTCTCTAAAGAACAAATCAACAATGTGTATAGCATCATCAGTTTTATGACAAGGAATGAAATGAACCATTTTAGGAACCCTATCCATAACCACAAAAATAGAATCTCGACCATGCCTAAACCTTAGTAATCCTAACACAAAATCTATGGAAATGTCTATCCAAGGATCATGAGGAATGACACTAGACTCATATAACCCATCTAAGAAGACATCTAAGTGAGGCATGGGATGACGATACTTTACCGTGATGTTGTTGATGGCGCGGCAGTCAACACACATTCTCCATGTCCCATCCTTCTTAGGCACCAAAATCACAGGCACTGCACATGGACTCATGCTTTCTCTCACGTACCCCTTCTCCATTAATTCATCGACCTGCCTTTGGAGTTCCTTTGTCTCCTCCGGATTGCTCCTATAAGCTGGCTTATTTGGAATCGATGCTCCGGGTACAAGGTCAATCCGGTGCTCAATACCACAAATAGGTGGTAATCCCTTTGGAATCTCCTCAGGGAAGACATCTTCAAAGTCCTGCACAAGAGACACAACCACACTAGGCAAAGAGTTAGATAGTTCGTTAGTAGTCAAACATGCTTCTTTAAAAACCAACAACAACATAGGTTGCTTCATCACTAACGCTCTCCTCACTGCACTCACTCTAGCCACACAACTCTCCTTTTGCAAGGCTGCCCTCTCCTTTTCACTCACCACCAAAGTTGATCCCCCTTCAACTTGGCCTCTCACACTCTTTCCAGCCTTCCTCTCTTTTTCCTTTTGATCTTGACTTTTACATTCCTTTTCTTTCTCATTGTCTTTTGCTCTCTCACTCTCCCTCTACTTTCCACTCACCTTATGTTTTGCAAAAGACTGTTGTAGCTGCAACTGATCCTCATACACTTGTTTAGGTGTTAACGGTTTAAGATTAAAGCTTTTCCCCTGGTGAATAAGCGTATACTTGTTAGAAAAGCCATCATGAACAACCTTCCAATCAAATTGCCACGGCCTCCCCAACAACACATGACATGCTTGCATTGGCACTACATCACATAAAACCTCATCCTCAAACCTACCAATGCGGAAACCAATCAATGCTTGCTTACTCACCTTAGTCTCTCCACTATCATTCAACCACTGCAATTTATATGGACTAGGGTGTCTCACAGTTTTGAGCCCCAGCCTCTCAACAATAAAATTGCTCACTACATTGGTGCAACTTCCTCCATCAATGATCAAACTACAAATATGATCACCTAGATAGCATCTAGTATGAAATATATTCTCCCTTTGCACCTCCTCTTCTTCCTTCACCTGCACATTCAAAGCTCGCTTCACTACTGCCACTAGCCTTCCCATTGTAGGCTCCTCATCATCACTAGCATCCTCTAATGGAGGCCTATCATCTTCTTCACTATCCCCCTCAGTCTCATACTCTCCATCATCACGCAAAATCATCACACGCCTATTTGGACATTGACTAGCAATATGGCCATTACCTTGGCATTTAAAACATCTAATGTCACGATTTCTAGAAGTAGAAGAATTAGGGTTACCTTGGTTACCAGGAGTAGAACCCGCTTGCCTCAGCTCCCCTTTTTTTTTTGTGGATAAAGGCTTTTCTTCTTTCTTCCATTGGTTGGTCTTCCAAGTAGATGAACCATTACCCTGTGGAAACCATGCATTACTACTGCCTTTCCTCTTGTGCTGGTTCTCAACCTTTATAGCCATGTGAACCATATCCTCCAATTCTACATAATGCTGCAATTCAACCCCATTTTGGATTTCTCTATTCAACCCAGCAAGAAACCTAGCCATCGTAGCCTCTCTATCCTCCTCTACATTCGCCCTAATCATAGTGACTTCCATCTCCTTGAAATGCTCATCTACACTTCGGCTTCCCTGCCTCAGAGTTTGCAACTTGTTGTGCAATTCACGATAGTAACACGCAGGCACAAACTACTTCTTCATCACTCTTTTCATCTCTTCCCAAGACTCAATAGGTGGCTCGCCACTCCTTCTTCGATTCAACATTAGTTGATCCCACCACACTATAGCATAATCCGAAAACTCAATGGCAACAAGTTTCACTTTCTTTCTCCCACTATAGTTATGACAATCAAACACCATCTCTACCTTCTTCTCCCACTCTAAATACGCCTCGGGATCATTCTTCCCTTGGAAAGGAGGAATCTTCATCTTTATGCTACTTAATTGATCAACCTCTCTATTCCTATCTCCTCTATCTTCCCAATCCCTAGTTCCTCTATTCCGACCACTATAACCTCTATAACTCCCGACAGAAGGCTCATCAAATTCATCTTCCGACATTTCATCTCCACCCCTCGGTACTCTTCTAGAACGACTCTCCTTCTTACGCCCTTGGAATACGTTTGTGGATTGCTCTAGTCTTTGCTCTACCATCTCATGAATTTGCTTCATTCCCTCTTGGAACATCCTCTTCATCTCACCCCTCAACGCCTCAATTACTAACCTAGCATCAAACCTTCCCCTCTCACCTTCAGGAGAATGTTGCCTCGACATTGTTCCTGCAGAAAAGATTAGTACTAACACAAATATATATATGATTAAACCTCACGATACACTCCCTTACGTGTGATGAGATCCATGATGAGAGTCAAGCTGGAAGAAGGAATGTGGATCCTCTTGAAGTGCCGCTTGGACCGATCACAAGAAGTCGAGCGAAACGACTCAAGGAAGCACTTAACGAGTTGATAAAGGAAGTCCATGAAGCCGGAAAGGATTGGGGCAATCATGAAGTTGGAACGGATTGGAATAACCATGGGAAGACCCTTGCTCTTATACAAGTCACACCGAACACGGGTTGAAGAGGACGTGTACTTTCAAGGCACGGCCGTGTATGGAGTCAAGCAAATCCACAGAAAGATACACGGCCAAAGTACACGGGTGTGTATGTTGCTAGAAGTTGCACAAAAAGATACACGGCCAAAGTACACGGGCGTGTACGTTGCCAGAAGTTGCACAGAAAGGTACACGGACAAAGTACACGGGCGTGTACACGGCCATGTATCCCCTACCGGCCAGCTTGTTCTGTTTTCGCGTTTTTATGCCACTTATCTAAACTACGTCGTTTTGGACTTGTTTTACACGAATTGTAACCCTAGTATAAAAGCTCCTAGGGTTTAGAACAATAACAAGATACATCTTTGAACATTAAACACTTTTGAGAGGCACCTCTCTTGGTTATTCAAGAACTAACTAGAACTTATCTGATTGATTTCCGTGGCGTTCATCCCGACTTATCAATCGGTCTTTCATCCCGATTGTGGCGTCTTCGTTTTTATACCAAGGTTCTTGTCTCGCTTATAGACAACGGGTCGCAGTTTCCACTTTAGGTGTTTGTCTCACTTATCAATCGGTAACGAATTTCCGAACGTATTGGTATTGGGTTTCGTTACGGGTTGGCGTGGTTCGTATCAGTTTGGTATCAGAGCTTAGGTTTGTCAAAAAATCAAGTTCGGTTGAGGAAGGTAATATCAAAAACCCTAACTCCAATCGTTCATATCAATTATCGTATTCAATTTTGTAGTATTGATTGTCTTTTGATAGTGTAATATCGCATAGGAGATTGTTAAAAAAAAAAGAGTAAAAATCACGACAAAAAAAAAAGAAGAGAAAAGAAAGACAAGAGAAAACGTGATCAAAGGCAAAAACAAAGACAAAAAAAAAATTTGGATAGAAAAAGAGAGGGAAAATTTACGAACCCTAGAGTTGTTTTGAATTCTACGGAAGGAAATTGGTGTAGTTCGGGTTAGTTCCAAGAGAATTGAGGAGAGGAAATTGGCGAGTTGATATCATCATTATTTGTGAGAATACACGAGTGACTGTGTGATATCATCATTTGAGCGAAACATGTAAGGGAGTGTATCGTGAGGTTTAATTATATATATATTTGTGTCAGTACTAATCTTTTCTGCAGCAACTATGTCGAAACAACATTCTTCGAAAGGTGAGAGGGGAAGGTTTGATGCTAGGTTAGTAATTAAGGCGTTGAGGGGAGAAATGAAGAGGATGTTCCAAAAAGGAATGGAACAAATTCATGAGACGGTGGAGCAAAGACTAGAGCAATCCACAAACGTATTCCAAGGGCGTAAGAGGGAGAGTCATTCTAGGAGAGTACCGAGGGGTGGAGATGAAATGTCGGGTGATGATTTTGATAAGCCTTCTGTCGAGAGTTATAGAGGATATAGTGGTCGGAATAGAGGAACTAGAGATTGGGAAGATAAAGGAGATAGGAATAGAGAAGATGATCAA
The DNA here is from genome assembly GCA_037954665.1 of Laguncularia racemosa. NCBI lineage: Eukaryota > Viridiplantae > Streptophyta > Magnoliopsida > Myrtales > Combretaceae > Laguncularia > Laguncularia racemosa. The sequence continues at coordinate 491,995 of JBBMOL010000167.1, forward strand.
TTGAGTAGCATAAAGATGAAGATTCCTCCTTTCCAAGGGAAGAATGATCCCGAGGCGTACTTAAAGTGGGAGAAAAAGGTGGAGATGGTGTTTGATTGTCACAACTACAGTGGGAGAAAGAAAGTAAAACTTGCTGCCATTGAATTTTCGGATTATGCTATAGTGTGGTGGGATCAATTAATGTTGAATAGAAGGAGGAGTGGCGAGCCACCTATTGAGTCTTGGGAAGAGATGAAAAGAGTGATGAAGAAGCGGTTTGTACCTGCGTATTACTATCGTGAATTGCACAACAAGTTGCAAACTCTTAGGAAGGGAAGCCGAAGTGTAGATGAGTATTTCAAGGAAATGGAAGTCACTACGATTAGGGCGAATGTAGAGGAGGATAGAGAGGCTACAATGGTTAGATTTCTTGCTGGGTTGAATAGAGAAATCCAAAATGTGGTTGAATTGCAACATTATGTAGAATTGGAGGATATGGTTCACATGGCTATAAAGGTTGAGAACCAGCACAAGAGGAGAGGTAGTAGTAATGCACGGTTGCAACAGGGTAATGGTTCATCCACTTGGAAGACTAATCAATGGAAGAAAGAAGAAAAGCCTTTACCCACTAAACCAAAAGGGGAGCTGAGACAAGCGGGTTCTACTCCTAGTAATCAAGGTAACCCTGAATCTTCTACTTCTAGAAATCATGACATTAGATGTTTTAAATGTCAAGGTAGAGGCCATATTGCTAGTCAATGTCCAAATAGGCGTGTGATGATTTTGCGTGATGATGGAGAGTATGAGACTGAGGGGGATAGTGAAGAAGAGGATATGCCACCATTAGAGGATGCTAGTGATGATGAGGAGCCTGCAATGGGAAGGCTAGTGGCAGTAGTGAAGAGAGCTTTGAATGTGCAGGTGAAGGAAGGAGAGGAGGTGCAAAGGGAGAATATATTTCATACTAGATGTTATCTAGGAGATCACATTTGTAGTTTGATTATTGATGGGGGAAGTTGCACCAATGTAGTGAGTAATTTTATTGTTGAGAGGCTGGGGCTCAAAACTGTTAGACACCCTAGTCCATATAAATTGCAGTGGTTGAATGATAATGGTGAGACTAAGGTGAGTAAGCAAGCCTTGATTGGGTTTCGCATTGGTAGGTATGAGGATGAGGTGTTATGTGATGTAGTGCCAATGCAAGCATGTCATGTGTTGTTGGGGAGTCCATGGCAATTTGATAGGAAGGTTGTGCATGATGGCTTTTCTAACAAGTATACGCTTGTTCACCAAGGGAAGAGCTTTAATCTTAAACCGTTAACACCTAAACAAGTGTATGAGGATCAGTTGCAGCTACAACAGTCGTTTACAAAACACAAGGTGAGTGAAAAGCAGAGTGAGAGTGAGAGAGCAAAAGAAAATGAGAAGAAAAAGGAATATAAAAGTCAAGATCAAAAGGAAAAGGAGAGGAAGGCTGGAAAGAGTGTGAGAGGCCAAGTTGAAGGGGGATCAACTTTGGTGGTGAGTGAAAAGGAGAGGGCAGCCTTGCAAATGGAGAGTTGTGTGGCAAGAGCGAGTGTAGTAAGGAGAGCGTTAGTGATGAGGCAACCTATGTTGTTGCTAGTTTTTAAAGAAACATGTTTGACTACTAACGAACTATCTAACTCTCTGCCTAGTGTGGTTGTGTCTCTTGTGCAGGACTTTGAAGGTGTCTTTCCTGAGGAGATTCCAAAGGGATTACCACCTATTCGTGGTATTGAGCACCAGATTGACCTTGTACCCGGAGCATCGATTCCAAACAAGCCAGCTTATAGGAGTAATCTAGAGGAGACAAAGGAACTCCAAAGGCAGGTCGATGAATTAATGGAGAAGGGGTACGTGAGAGAAAGCATGAGTCCATATGCAGTGCCTGTGATTTTGGTGCCTAAGAAGGATGGGACATGGAGAATGTGTGTTGACTGCCGCGTCATCAACAACATTACGATAAAGTATCGTCATCCCATTCCTCGCTTAGATGACATGTTAGATAAGTTACATGGGTCTAGTGTCTTTTCTAAAATTGATCTGAAAAGTGGATATCACCAAATTAGAAAGAAAGAAGGTGATGAATGGAAAACTGCATTTAAGACAAAATATGGATTGTATGAGTGGTTAGTAATGCCTTTCGGGTTAACTAATGCACCTGGTACTTTTATGAGACTTATGAACCATGTTTTGAGGACATTTATTGGAAAATTTGTGGTTGTCTATTTTGATGACATTCTCATTTACAGCAAGAGTTTGGAAGATCATATATCTCACTTGAGGAATGTTTTAGAAGTGCTTCGAAAGGAGCTATTATATGCTAACCTCAAAAAGTGCACTTTTTGCACAGACAAACTTGTGTTTCTTGGTTTTGTTGTTAGTGCGCAGGGAATACAGGTTGACGAAGAAAAGGTTCGTGCGATCCAAGAATGGCCTAGTCCAACCAATGTAAGTAATGTGCGGAGTTTCCATGGACTAACGAGCTTTTACAGGAGATTTGTGAAGGATTTCAGCACCATTACAGCACCACTTACTGAGGTAATTAAGAAGAACGTGGGGTTGAGCTGGGGAGAGCAACAAGAGAAGGCCTTTTAGACGCTTAAAAATAAGTTGACTCAAGCGCCGTTACTTGCTTTACCTAACTTTGCTAAAACGTTTGAAATTGAGTGTGATGCTTCAGGATTAGGTATTGGAGCAGTGCTTATGCAGGAGAGAAGACCGATTGCATTCTTTAGCGAGAAGCTAAGTGGGGCAACCTTGAATTACCCTACTTACGACAAGGAGCTATATGCATTGGTTAGAGCTCTGGAGACGTGGCAACACTACCTTTGGGCAAAAGAGTTCGTGATCCACACTGATCATGAATCTTTAAAGTATTTGAAGGGGCAACACAAGCTGAACAAAAGGCATGCTCGTTGGGTGGAGTTCATCGAAACATTTCCATATGTCATCCACTACAAGCAAGGTAAAGAGAATGTAGTTGCTGATGCACTTTCTAGAAGGTATACTCTTATCTCTACTCTTAGTTCTAGACTTCTTGGTTTTGAGCACATTAAGGAGTTATATGCTGCTGATCGAGATTTTTGTGAGGAGTATGTGCAATGTGAGAAGAGTGGGCATGGAAAATTTTATAAACATGACGGATTCTTGTTTAGGGAGAGTAAACTATGCATTCCAATTTGTTCTCTAAGAGAATTACTTGTGAGGGTGTCTCATGGAGGAGGTTTAATGGGACACTTTGGAGGAGCTAAAACATTAGGGGTATTGTAGGAAAACTTCTATTGGCCTCACATGAAACAAGATGTTGAGAGGATTTGTGAGCGATGTGTCACATGTAAGAAAGCAAAATCTAGAGTCCAACCTCAAGGGCTTTACACCCCACTTCCTATTCCTCATGAGCCTTGGGTAGATATTTCTATGGATTTTGTGTTAGGATTACCCAAGTCTAGACATGGTCGGGATTCTGTTTTTGTAGTTGTTGATAGGTTTTCTAAAATGGCACATTTCATTCCTTGTAACAAAACGGATGATGCTTATAATATTGCTAATTTATTCTTTAGGAAAGTTGTGCGATTGCATGGCATGCCTAGAACAATTGTATCAGATAGGGATGCTAAGTTCTTAAGCTACTTTTGGAAGACTTTGTGGGCTGAGTTAGGAACTAAGTTATTGTTTTCTACTACTTGCCATCCACAGACTGACGGTCAAACTGAGGTAGTGAATCGAACATTATCTACTTTGTTATGGGTTGTAATTAAAAAGAATATTAAGAGTTGGGAGGATTGTTTGCCGCTTGTTGAATTTGCTTATAACCGTACAGTGCATTCTGCTACTAAATTTTCTCCTTTTGAAATTGTGTATGGTTTTAATCCACTAACTCCTTTGGATTTATCACCTTTGCCTATTTTTGAGTATGTTAATTTAGATGGCAAGAAGAAGGCCGAATTTGTTCAACAGATCCATGAGAAGGTAAGGCTGAACATTGAACGACGAACAGAGCAGTATGTGAAACAAGCCAACAAGGGTCGTCGACAAACTGTTTTTGAACCTGGAGATTGGGTTTGGGTTCACATGCGCAAAGAGCGGTTTCCTGTGCAGCTTCGATCTAAACTACTTCCTAGAGGCGATGGACCATTTCAAGTTCTTGAGCGCATCAACGACAATGCATACAAGATAGATTTGCCTTATGAGTATCAAGTAAGTGCCACATTTAATGTTACTGATCTGAGTCCTTTTGATGTAGGTGACGATATGAGGACAAATCCTTTTCAAGAGGAGGGGAATGATGAGATCCATGATGAGAATCAAGTTGGAAGAAGGAATGTGGATCCTCTTGAAGTGCCGCCTGGACCGATCACAAGAAGTCGAGCGAAACGACTCAAGGAAGCACTTAATGGGTTGATAAAGGAAGTCCATGAAGCCAGAAAGGATTAGGGCAATCATGAAGTTGGAACGGATTGGAACAACCATGGGAAGACCCTTGCTCTTATACAAGTCACACCGAACACGGGTTGAAGAGGGCGTGTACTTTCAAGGCACGGCCGTGTATGGAATCAAGCAAATCCATAGAAAGATACACGGCCAAAGTACACGAGCGTGTATGTTGCTAGAAGTTGCACAGAAAGATACACGGCCAAAGTACACGGGCATGTATGTTGCCAGAAGTTACACAGAAAGGTACACGGCCAAAGTACACGGGCGTGTACACGGCCGTGTATCCCCTACCGGCCAGCTTGTTCTGTTTTCGCATTTTTACGCCACTCATCTAAACTACGTCGTTTTGGACTTGTTTTACACGAATTGTAACCCTAGTATAAAAGCTCCTAGGGTTTAGAACAATAACAAGATACATCTTTTGATAGGAATCAAAATCCAACAAGACTTATCATTAGGGCAATAACTAAAGGATTTCGAATCTTGGCGATAAGGACCCATTTTGAGCAAATCGACCTCGGAATTATTTATATACTAACCTCTTTTATCTTATTCATGTATTTTATATTCCAACAAGAATACTTATCATGCTTTACAGGGCAATGGACAAACTCACTTAAACTCAGCTTGTGGGTTATCCATGGACCGACCTGAACCGGCGATGAGCTGGGCCGATGGATCCTATAAAAGACCGGCATCATGAAGAGCATTTCTTTTATGTATTTTTCATTTTTTTATGAACTATTTTAGTTGTATTTTGGTTTCTGGACACTTTTATTTCTTTGTAACTTTCATTTAGGGTTAGCCACCTTAAAAGTGGCAAACTTGTAATTTTGAGCACTCTTTAACCCTAGGAGTAGCAAGTATAAATACTGGCTTAAGAGAGGGTTTGGAGCTTATTTTTTTTGCAGATTAAACACCTCTTTTCACGTGAGAATTAGGGTTCATACCTTGGTTCCAAACTCTTATCAATTTCAATCCCAAGAGTTGAAATTGTGGCGAGTACAACATATTGAAATTGTGAGTTATATCAATTTCATTTTGTTGTGATTTCTTTTCTTCTCTAGTGTGTTATATCTAGGGTTGATTTGAGATATTTCTTGGTTAGATACACATCTTATTGTTCATGAATCCTTGTACTTATTTGAAGGAATTAACAAATTGATCCGATTCTCCTTGAGGATTTTCCTTGTTAACGTGTTCTTCACTATTGGAAAAAGGATTATTTTGTTACGGTTTCTCCTTGTCAATTTGAGGCTTCATTTACGTGGATTACATAAAATTAGAGTGTTTTTAGAAGGCATTTTCATTGTGGTATTCTGATTATATCATTGGTTGTTTGAATTTCATCATTTCATCATCAGGGTTCATCAGAAAAGTGCCATTTTTTTATCCGATTTTGCCTTGACTTGAGATAGTTATTCTTGAGTCTTTTAGATGTGCTTTTAAGAGTTTTTAGGCACATCATCTTTTTGGTATCAGAGCTATATCATGTTTGGATTTAAGATTCAAACACATCATAATTGAAGAATTGGTTAAATTCATTGGAAATTGACGGCATTGTTCATGAGATTGAGACTAGTTTGATTGACATTGTTGGATTGTCTTTCAAATTGGTTTTTATATGTGCTTAATCTTGGTTTTAGGCACATCATCTTTGAACATTAAACACTTTTGAGAGGCACCTCTCTTGGTTCTTCAAGAACTAACTAGAACTTATCGGATTGATTTCCGTGGCGTTCATCCCGACTTATCAATCGGTCTTTCATCTCGATTGTGGCGTCTTCGTTTTTATACCAAGGTTCTTGTCTCGCTTATAGACAACGGGTCGCGGTTTCCACTTTAGGTGTTTGGGCGCCTTAGGCAACGAATTTCCGAACGTATTGGTATTGGGTTTCGTCACAGGTTGGCGTGGTTCGTATCAACGTGTTTCGCTCAAATGATGATATCACACAGTCACTCATATATTCTCACAAACAATGGTGATATCAACTCGCCAATTCCTCTTCTCAATTTTCTTGGAACTAACCCGAACTACACCAATTCCCTTCCGTAGAATTCAAAACAACTCTAGGGTTCGTAAATTTTCCTCTATTTTTCTATCCGAATTTTTTTTTTTTTTTGTCTTTATTGTTGCTCTTGATCATGTTTCTCTTTTCTTTTTCCTTTTTTTTTTTTGTCGTGATTCTTCCTTTTTTTTGTAACAATCGACTAGTAGATACTACACTATCAATAGACAATTAATATTACGAAATTAAATGCTAACAATGGATATGAATGATTAGAGTTAGGGTTTTGATGTTACCTTCCTCAAACCGAACTTGATGTTTTGACAAACCTAAGCTCTAATACCAAACTGATATGTGCTTGGTATGCACTGATACCAAACTGATGCGAGATCGGTTTGATCGGATTCCTAACTGATACGAACCACGCCAACCTGTAACGAAACCCAATAACAATACACTCAGAATTCGTTACCTAAGATGCCAAACACCTAAAGTGGAAACCGCGACCCGTTGTCTATAAGCGAGACAAGAACCTTGGTATAATGTGAAGACGCCACAATCGGGATGAAAGACCGATTGATAAGTCGGGTTGAACGCCACGGAAATAAAATCCGATAAGTTCTAGTTAGTTCTTGAAGAACCAAGAGAGGAGCCTCTCAAAGATGTTTAATGTTCTAAGATGTATGTTCTATTCTCTGTATTCTAACCCTAGGAGCTTATATTAGGGTTTACAATGCGTAACATTAAAGCCCAAAACGACATAACTTAGATAAGTTGCGTAAAAACACAAAAACAGAACAAGAAAGCCGGCGGTGTAAACATGAAGGCCGGCGGCCTTGAGCCGGCCTTGAAGAGATACACGGCCGTGTACTTCTAGATGTGTATCTTTCTGTGGATTTGCTTGACTCCATACACGGCCATGCCTTTTAGCCGTGTATCTGGCCACGTATGATTCTGTGCAATCTTGAGATTCCTACACGGCCGTGCCTTGAAAATACACGCCCTCTTCATCCCGTGTCTGATGTGACTTGTACAAGAGCAAGGGTCTTCCCATGGTTGTTCCAATCCGTTCCAACTCCATGATTGCTCCAATCCTTTCCGGCTTCATGGACATCCTTTATCAACCCGTTAAGTGCTTCCTTGAGTCGTTTCACTCGACTTCTTGTGATCGGTCCAAGCGGCACTTCAAGAGGATCCACATTCCTTCTTCCGACTTGACTCTCATTATGGATCTCATCAGTACCCTAGCTCTTTAGGTCACATGCAAACTCCCCTAATCACTAAACCAATGCAATTTATACGGTTTAAGATGTGAAGTAGTAGTAGGTTTTAGTTTCGATACTAACGATGCTGCTACCATATTGGTACAACTATCACCATCAACTATAAGGACACATAAATTTCCTTGTACCCTATAGGAAGTATGGAACAAGTTTTTCCCTTGTTCATCATCCTTAGTAGTAAATGTAATCAATGTCCAACACAATACATTAGCATAATGAAACATTTCACTAGACATTATTGTGTTTAAATCCAACAACACAATAACGATCCTTACACTTCCACGCTCAAGTACATAACCAAGCTACAAGTGAAGTACACTCAACTACTTTTAAGCAAATAGAATTAAATTCAACTACAAGTGTTTAAGTAATTAGTTCAATTACTTTCACACTTTAATGACTTGTTTGAATTTCAAATTCTACTACTTAACTTTCTTTATTCTTGCCTTGGCTTCTCACCACTTAAATATACAATTTGCAACAAGGATAACACATACACAACACACTATTCACCACCACACAAATTCCCCTTATGCTCATGGTTCACAATGTTTCACACCACCAGCATCAATGATCTTGATAATACATACAATAACCAACACCAAATGTATACACCCTTCACTAAGTTTATAAAAATACAACACTAGATACACTCCACAAACCACACCAATACACACCCATACACCTACGGTACACAAATAACCATTGCAACACACACCCTTAACTACAGTGCAACACTTATCCTCACTTCAATTATGGTAAAATAAAGGAAGCAATAGTTAAACACTTCCAAGTAGTTAAGATATTGAATTCAACTAAGCAATTTTTTAAGTAATAATACTCAATAACTTTCACACTTAAATGCTTATTTTTTAATTTCAAACTTCACTACTTAACTTCCTTTCTTAGCCACGGTTCACACTCACACTTGATCTTAATGTGCAGCACCTTACACTACACATAAATCCTCAAATTCACAAATGGCTATTCCCTCACTCAACACATAAACACAACACCACAACACTACACTCACATACGGTGCACTCACTTCAACTTACAACAATCCACTCATGGTGCAACACCCTTTGATGGGAAAATTTCCGACCCCATCGACACTTTCAGAACTCGATTTGGATGATGATCCAAATCACTCATATTTTACTTTATATCTCTTATTCTAATAAATATTTGAGAAATAGTCTTACAGGTACAATAATAATTCTCCATGGGATGCCAATATGTCCTACACTAGTTGATGGAAATGGGACATTTTCAGAATTTACAATCAAAGACCCGCTGCGAGCGTTTCCATTCCGAAGCATTGGCTCAAGAAAACTTATGATATTTTTGTACTTTGTAATTGTTCTATGGACTATTTTATGTTGTATTTTTCTTTTAGGACACTTTTATTTTTTTGTAATTTCCATTTAGGACCGGCCACTTTAAAAGTGGCAAACTTGTAATTTTTGACCATTTTCTAACCCTAGGAGTAGCAAGTATAAATAATTGCTTATAGTAGGGTTTGAGGAGGCCAAAATTTGCAAAATTAAGATACACTTTGCGTGAGGAATAGGGTTCTCCTAATTGTCATTTGACTCTTATCAATTTCAATCCCAAGAGTTGAGATTGTGGCAAGTGCAACACTTTGAAATTGTAAGTAATACCAATTCCATTTTGTTGTGATTTCTTTTCTTCTCTAGTGTGTAATATCTAGGGGTAAATTGAGATAGTTCTTGGTCAAATTTTTTATTGCATTTGTGATCAATTATCTTGTATAAGATTGATTACTTTAGTACTTGATATTATCATCTTCATTGGTGGCGTGAATTGTGCTTGTTGGAAGAGGATAAAATTACGGTTTTTGGTTCTTTTCTTCTTCATATATTTCACGTGGAATTCACTTATAATTGTTGTTATTTAGTGAAGTTTATCATTATTGGATTGTGATTGCATCATTGGACCTTTAGATTTCACCAAAATTCCAATAGGTTTACGTAATTTCTTGATCCCAATTGAATCGGTTTTGTTTGAGATTTGAAGCGTTCCTTTGGTTTTTTTTTTATTATGCTTGGGCTTGGTTTTGAGCACATCACCCTTCTACTCAATACACACAACACAAACTCCACCAATTCAATACTCCTTTACACTACCACACATACACACCCAAACATGGCAACAATTTCAAATTGACACCCTTAATGCAACTTTCCACAAATGGTAAGATTCAATTTCAATTTCAAATTCAAATGACACACAATTAAACAATGACTTAATGTATGTTTTGAATTTCAAAAATCAATCACTACAACTCCCTTTCAACCACGGCTCATATACACACTTCCACTCCACAACAGCACCCTTCTCCTCAACAAACTCACAACATGTTGCTTTGGTCTTCTCAACACAAACTTACAACACGTTATAGCACAACTCCAACAACTCACTACTCTCTTTTTTTTACACCGCAACCCACACACATATAAGGGCAGCAAACAACAATTCCAATAACTCCACTAAATGCAATCTTTTCCATAAAAGGTAAGATAATTCAAATTCAAACAACACTCCTTAATGTTACTCAATAACTACTTCAAGTTAATGGATGTGTTTGAATTTCAAATGATTTCCTATTTTCCAATCGAAGTCAAATCTAAAAATTGCAACGAAACTCCTCAATTTCCAAAATCAAACAAGCAAATTTTGATGAGATCCATGATGAGAGTCAAGCCGGAAGAAGGAATGTGGATCCTCTTGAAGTGTCACTTGGACCGATCACAAGAAGTCGAGCGAAACGATTCAAGGAAGCACTTAACGGGTTGATAAAGGATGTCCATGAAGCTGGAAAGGATTAGAGCAATCATGAAGTTGGAACGAATTGGAACAACCATGGGAAGACCCTTGCTTTTATACAAGTCACACCAGACACGGGTTGAAGAGGGCATGTATGTTCAAGGCACGGCCGTGTAGGAATTCCAAGATTGCACAGAATCATACACGGCTAGATACACGGCTAAAAGGCACGGCCGTGTATGGAGTCAAGCAAATCCACAGGAAGGTACACGACCAGAAGTACACGGTCGTGTATGTGACCGGAATGTGTACAGGAAAGTACACGGCCAAAGTACACGGTCGTCTACACGGCCGTGTATCCCCTGCCGGCCAGCTTGTTCTGTTTTCGTGTTTTTACGCAACTTATCTAAGCTACATCGTTTTGGACTTGTTTTTCACGAATTGTAACCCTAGTATAAAAGCTCCTAGGGTTTAGAACAACATAGAATATACATCTTTGAACATTAAACACTTTTGAGAGGCACCTCTCTTGGTTCTTCAAGAACTAATTTGAACTTATCGGACTGATTTCCGTAGCGTTCATCCTGACTTATCAATCGGTCTTTCATCCCGATTGTGGCGTCTTCATATTATACCAAGGTTCTTGTCTCGCTTATAGACAACGGGTCGCGGTTTTCACTTTAGGTGTTTGGCATCGTAGGTAACAAAGTTCTGAACGTATTGGTATTGGGTTTCGTCACGGATTGGCGTGGTTCGTATCAGTTTGGTATCAGAGCTTAGGTTTGTCAAAACATCAAGTTCAGTTGACGAAGGTAATATCAAAAACCCTAACTCCAATCGTTCATATCAATTATCGTATTCAATTTTGTAGTATTTATTGTCTTTTGATAGTGTAATATCGACTAGGCGATTGTTACAAAAAAAAAAAAAGAGTAAAAATCACGACAAAAAAAAGAAGAGAAAGAAAAGAAAGACAAGAGAAACGTGATCAAAGCAAAACAGAGACAAAAAAAAAAAAATCGGATAGAAAAATAGAGGAAAATTTACGAACCCTAGAGTTGTTTTAAATTCTACGGAAGGAAATTGGTGTAGTTCGAGTTAGTTCCAAGAGAATTGAGAAGAGGAATTGGCGAGTTGATATCATCATTGTTTGTAAGAATACACGAGTGACTGTGTGATATCATCATTTGAGCGAAACACGTAAGGGAGTGTATCGTGAGGTTTAATTTTATATATATTTGTGTTAGTGCTAATCTTTTCTGCAGGAACTATGTGGAGACAACATTCTCCTGAAGGTGAGAGGGGAAGGTTTGATGCTAGGTTAATAATTGAGGCATTGAGGGGTGAGATGAAGAGGATGTTCCAAGAGGGAATGGAATAAATTCATGAGACGGTAGAGCAAAGACTAGAGCAATCCACAAATGTATTCCAAGGGCGTAAGAGGGAGAGTCGTTCTAGGAGAGTACCGAGGGGTGGAGATGAAATGTCGGATGATGACTTTGATGAACCTTCTGTCGAGAGTTATAGAGGATATAGTGGTCGGAATAGAGGAACTAGGGATTGGGAAGATAGAGGAGATAGGAATAGAGAGGATGATCAATTAAGTAGCATAAAGATGAAGATTCCTCCTTTCCAAGGGAAGAATGATCCCGAGGCATATTTAGAGTGGGAGAAGAAGGTAGAGATGGTGTTTGATTGTCACAACTATAGCGGGAGAAAGAAAGTAAAACTTGCTGCCATTGAGTTTTCGGATTATGCTATAGTGTGGTGGGATCAACTAATGTTGAATAGGAGATGGAGTGGCGAGCCACCTATTGAGTCTTGGGAAGAGATGAAAAGAGTGATGAGGAAGCGGTTTGTGCCTGCGTATTACTATCGTGAATTGCACAACAAGTTGCAATCTCTAAGGTAGGGAAGTCGAAGTGTAGATGAGTATTTCAAGGAGATGGAAGTCACTATGATTAGGGCGAATGTAGAGGAGGATAGAGAGGCTACAATGGCTAGGTTTCTTGCGTGGTTGAATAGAGAAATCCAAAATGTGGTTGAATTGCAGCATTATGTAGAATTGGAGGATATGGTTCACATGGCTATAAAGGTTGAGAACCAGCACAAGAGGAGAGGTAGTAGTAATGCACGGTTGCAACAGGGTAATGGTTCAACCACTTGGAAGACTAATCAATGGAAGAAAGAAGAAAAGCCTTTACCCACCAAACTAAAAAGGGAGCTGAGACAAGCGGGTTCTACTCCTGGTAATTAAGGTAACCCTGAATCTTCTACTTCTAGAAATTGTGACATTAGATGTTTTAAATGTCAAGGCAGAGGCCATATTGCTAGTCAATGTCCAAATAGGCGTGTGATGATTTTGCGTGATGATGGTGAGTATGAGACTGAGGGGGATAGTGAAGAAGACGATATGCCTCCATTAGATGATGCTAGTGATGATGAGGAGCCTACAATGGGAAGGCTAGTGGCAGTAGTGAAGCGAGCTTTGAATGTGCAGGTGAAGGAAGAAGAAGAGGTGCAAAGAGAGAATATATTTCATACTAGATGCTATCTAGGAGATCACATCTGTAGTTTGATCATTGGTGGAGGGAGTTGCACCAATGTAGTGAGTAACTTTATTGTTGAGAGGCTGGGGCTCAAAACTGTTAGACACCCTAGTCCATATAAATTGCAGTGGTTGAATGATAGTGGAGAGACTAGGGTGAGTAAGCAAGCATTGATTGGGTTTCGCATTGGTAGGTATGAGGATGAGGTGTTATGTGATGTAGTGCCAATGCAAGCATGTCATGTGTTGTTAGGGAGGCCATGGCAATTTGATAAAATGGTTGTTCATGATGGCTTTTCTAACAAGTATACGCTTGTTCACCAAGGGAAAAGCTTTAATCTTAAACCGTTAACACCTAAGCAGGTGTATGAGGACCAGTTGCACCGACAACAGTCTTTTGCAAAACATAAGGTGAGTGAAAAGCAGAGGGAGAGTGAGAAAGCAAAAGACAATGAGAAAGAAAAGGAATATAATAGTCAAGATCAAAAGGAAAAAGAGAGGAAGGCTGGAAAGAGTGTGAGAGGCCAAGTTGAAGGGGGATCAACTTTGGTGGTGAGTGAAAAGGAGAGGGCAGCCTTGCAAAAGGAGAGTTATGTGGCAAGTGCGAGTGTAGTAAGGAGAGCGTTAGTGATGAGGCAACTTATGTTGTTGCTGGTTTTTAAAGAAACATGTTTAACTACTAACGGATTATGTAATGCTTTACCTAGTGTGGTTGTGTCTCTTGTGCAGGACTTTGAAGATGTCTTCCCTGAAGAGATTCTAAAGGGATTACCACCTATTCGTGGTATTCAGCACTAGATTGACCTTATACCCAGAGCATCGATTCCAAACCAACCAGCTTATAGGAGCAATCCGGAGGAGATAAAGGAACTCCAAAGGCAGGTCGATGAATTAATGGAGAAGGGGTACGTGAGAGAAAGCATGAGTCCATGTGCAATGCCTTTGATTTTGGTGCCTAAGAAGGATGGGACATGGAGAATATGTACTGACTGCCGCGCCATCAACAACATCACGGTAAAGTATCGTCATCCCATTCCTCGCTTAGATGACATGTTAGATGAGTTACATGGGTCTAGTGTCTTTTCCAAAATTGATTTGAAAAGTGGATATCACCAAATTAGAATGAAAGAAGGTGATGAATGGAAAACTGCATTTAAGACAAAATATGGATTGTATGAGTGGTTAGTAATGCCTTTCGGTTTAACTAATGCACCTAATACTTTTATAAGACTGATGAACCATGTTTTGAGGACTTTTATTGGAAATTTTGTGGTCGTCTATTTTGATGATATTCTTATTTATAGCAAGAGTTTGGAAGATCATATGTCTCACTTGAGGGATGTTTGAGAAGTGCTTCTAAAGGAACAATTATATGCTAACCTCAAGACGTGCACTTTTTGCACAGAAAAACTTGTGTTTCTTGGTTTTGTTGTTAGTGCACAGGGAATACAGGTTGACGAAGAAAAGGTTCGTGCGATCCAAGAATGGCCTAGTCCAACCAATGTAAGTAATGTGCGGAGTTTCCATGGACTAACGAGCTTTTACAGGAGATTTGTGAAGGATTTCAGCACCATTACAGCACCACTTACTGAGGTAATTAAGAAGAACGTGGGGTTGAGCTGGGGAGAGCAACAAGAGAAGGCCTTTTAGACGCTTAAAAATAAGTTGACTCAAGCGCCGTTACTTGCTTTACCTAACTTTGCTAAAACGTTTGAAATTGAGTGTGATGCTTCAGGATTAGGTATTGGAGCAGTGCTTATGCAGGAGAGAAGACCGATTGCATTCTTTAGCGAGAAGCTAAGTGGGGCAACCTTGAATTACCCTACTTACGACAAGGAGCTATATGCATTGGTTAGAGCTCTGGAGACGTGGCAACACTACCTTTGGGCAAAAGAGTTCGTGATCCACACTGATCATGAATCTTTGAAGTATTTGAAGGGGCAACACAAGCTGAACAAAAGGCATGCTCGTTGGGTGGAGTTCATCGAAACATTTCCATATGTCATCCACTACAAGCAAGGTAAAGAGAATGTAGTTGCTGATGCACTTTCTAGAAGGTATACTCTTATCTCTACTCTTAGTTCTAGACTTCTTGGTTTTGAGCACATTAAGGAGTTATATGCTGCTGATCGAGATTTTTGTGAGGAGTATGTGCAATGTGAGAAGAGTGGGCATGGAAAATTTTATAAACATGACGGATTCTTGTTTAGGGAGAGTAAACTATGCATTCCAATTTGTTCTCTAAGAGAATTACTTGTGAGGGTGTCTCATGGAGGAGATTTAATGGGACACTTTGGAGGAGCTAAAACATTAGGGGTATTGTAGGAAAACTTCTATTGGCCTCACATGAAACAAGATGTTGAGAGGATTTGTGAGCGATGTGTCACATGTAAGAAAGCAAAATCTAGAGTCCAACCTCAAGGGCTTTACACCCCACTTCCTATTCCTCATGAGCCTTGGGTAGATATTTCTATGGACTTTGTGTTAGGATTACCCAGGTCTAGACATGGTCGGGATTCTATTTTTGTAGTTGTTGATAGATTCTCTAAAATGGCACATTTCATTCCTTGTCACAAAACGGATGATGTTTGTAATATTGCTAATTTATTCTTTAGGGAAGTTGTGCGATTGCATGGTATGCCTAGAACAATTGTATCAGATAGGGATGCTAAGTTCTTAAGCTACTTTTGGAAGACCTTGTGGGCTAAGTTAGGAACTAAGTTATTGTTTTCTACTACTTATCATCCATAGACTGACGGTCAAACTGAGGTAGTGAATCAAACTTTATCTACTTTGTTGAGGGCTGTAATTAAAAAGAATATTAAGAGTTGGGAGGATTGTTTGCCGCATGTTGAATTTGCTTATAACCGTACGATGCATTCTGCTACTAAATTTTCTCCTTTTGAAATTGTGTATGGTTTTAATCCACTAACTCCTTTGGATTTATCACCTTTACCTATTTCTGAGTATGTTAATTTAGATGGCATGAAGAAGGCTGAATTTGTTAAACAAATCCACGAGAAGGCAAGGCTGAACATTGTGCGACGAACAGAGCAGTATGTGAAACAAGCCAACAAGGGTCGTCGACAAGCTGTTTTTGAACCTGGAGATTGGGTTTGGGTTCACATGCGCAAAGAGCGGTTTCCCATGCAGCGTCGATCTAAACTACTTCCTAGAGGCGATGGACCATTTCAAGTTCTTGAGCGCATCAACGACAATGCATACAAGATAGATTTGCCTGGTGAGTATCAAGTAAGTGCCACATTTAATGTTACTAATCTGAGTCCTTTTGATGTAGGTGACGATTTGAGAACAAATCCTTTTCAAGAGGAGGGGAATGATGAGATCCATGATGAGAGTCAAGCCGGAAGAAGGAATGTAGATCCTCTTGAAGTGCCGCCTGGACCGATCACAAGAAGTCGAGCAAAACGATTCAAGGAAGCACTTAACGGGTTGATAAAGGATGTCCAAGAAGCCAGAAAGGATTGGAGCAATCATGAAGTTGGAACGGATTGGAACAACCATGGGAAGACCCTTGCTTTTATACAAGTCACACCGGACACGGGTTGAAGAGGGCGTGTATGTTCAAGGTACGGCCGTGTAGGAATTCCAAGATTGCACATAATCATACGCGGCTAGATACACGGCTAAAAGGCACGGCCGTGTATGGAGTCAAGCAAATCCACAGGAAGGAACACGACCAGAAGTACACGGTCGTGTATGTGACCGGAATGTGTACAGAAAAGTACACGGCCAAAGTACACGGTCGTCTACACGGCCGTGTATCCCCTGCCGGCCAGCTTGTTCTGTTTTCGTGTTTTTACACAACTTATCTAAGCTACGTCGTTTTGGACTTGTTTTTCACGAATTGTAACCCTAGTATAAAAGCTCCTAGGGTTTAGAACAACATAGAATATACATCTTTGAACATTAAACACTTTTGAGAGGCACCTCTCTTGGTTCTTCAAGAGCTAATTTGAACTTATCGGATTGATTTCTGTGGTGTTCATCCCAACTTATCAATCGGTCTTTCATCCCGATTGTGTCGTCTTCATATTATACTAAGGTTCTTATCTCGCTTATAGACAACGAGTCGTGGTTTCTACTTTAGGTGTTTGGCATCGTAGGTAACGAATTTCCAAACGTGTTGGTATTGGGTTTCGTCACGGGTTGGAGTGGTTCGTATCAAATTTCACGCTTCTTCTTTCTACACAAATGGAGATACTTCACACTTCCAAATTTTGGTTCAAGAATGCACTAACTCTCCTCTTCCCTTCACAGTGAAATCGACAACATAGAAGCTTCGACAAGTACTCAAAACTCACTCCAACAAGCAGCAAATTCAACTCCCCAAGTAAGATAATCACACCACTTCAAGTATCAACACCAACAATTCAATTTTTATTCTCAATTTCGGAATAAAGTTGTAAGATCAAGAACCCTAGATTTTTGAAATTCAAAATCAAATAACTCCTTCTCTCAACCACAAGCTCTGATACCAAATATGATATGCCTAAAAACGACTAAGCATAATCAAATAACAAATGATGAACTCCAATCAACACCTTCGTCACACAAGAAAGATAAACCCCTAATTCCTCATGAAATCCGGATGTTAAAAGCGAGCAAGATGTGATACCAAAAGGAGATATGCTTAAATGATTCAAGCATGTTACATAATCTAATGAAATAAACTCCACAATAGGCGCGAATATACTAACAATCAATATCACTTGGTTTGATCAACTCCTTCACAAATTAATCTTAATTTATGAAGATGGAAATCAAAAGGATACATAGAACAATCAATTGCTAGATTTTAATGGTGAATAATAGGAAATGAACTAAGATTCCAATTTAAATTGAAAAGTTCCAAATCATAAACTAGAACCCTAAATTCACGTGAACCAAAAGGAAACAACAAATAGCACCTAGATATGACTCACTAAGTACAATTTGTAGCAACAAGAAATGATGGATATTACTCACAATCGATTTCAAATCAGTTCTTGCCACAATTTCAAGGATGAAATTGATAAGAGATGGATTGCTTGCAAAGATGAACCTCAAGGCAACAAAAGTGTGTTTTCTCAAAATGTTCAAAGACCCCCTAAAACCCTACTTAAGCAAGTATTTATACTTGCTTCCTTTAGGGTTAAAAAGTTTACAAAATTACAACTATGCCACTTTTAGGGTAGCCGGTCCTAAAAGATAAATTACAGCCAAATAAAATTTTCCACAAAGCTTACAAAATAAATGATTTAAAAATAAATTACAAATACAAAAATAATCTTCAATAAGCTAGCTCTATAATGGAATTCGTCGGTTCAGCTCATCTTCTATTTTTAGGTCGGTCTATGGATAACCTACAAGATGAGTCTTAGTGAGTTTATCTATTGCCCTGTGAAGCCAAATAAGTGTGCCTATTAGAAAACACAATACAAGAATAATAGAAAAGAGGTTAGTTTATAAATAATTCTAAGGTCGATTTGCTCAAAATGGGCCCTCATTGCCAAGAATTGAAATTCTTTGGCTCTTGCACTAATGATAGGTCTTGATGGATTTTGATTCCTATCATCTCTGCTTACAGGTATTGTAGAAGGTTTGAGCAAGGGTCCTTTCAATGCAACTCTTGCTAGTGTGTCTTATTTTGCCATAGGAAAAGCATACCCCTTCTGGCCAATTACATTATTGCAGATCAAGCGAACCTAAACATATAGACATCTCACACCTTGACTTACCTGTAGTAAGGGAGGCAATGCTAGAGGTGCAGGCTTAGTTTGAAGAGGTCTAAGCACATAAGCCATAGGTTTGGCTAGACATGCAACTGGCATCTTCCCTTTATCTGCATAAGGTATGTTGGAAACAAGCCTTTCTCCCAAAACCAATCCTAATCTGCAGGATAATTGTTCTACTGTTCTCTTTTTACTCTACTCCAAGTATTTGGCTTTGTCAACTACTATTGCATAAGTAATCAATTGAAAAGCTCCCACTTCATGTTGAAGGGTAGGCTCTAGTCCCCTTAAGAATCTTCCAGCTCGGGAGGCATCATCTCCTTTCATCACCTCTAGCAAGAATTTGCTTAAGTGGTATAGCTCCACTTCATATGCCTTTATAGATCTACGACCCTACGAGCAATTATAATAATCCACCTCCATTTTGTCCCTAATGTTGCTGGGGAAGTACTTTTCATAAAAGAGTTCCTTAAACCTCTACCATTGGTTAGGAGCTCCTGCTAATCTAGACATACTCATCTACCAGTCTGTAGCTGCTCCCTTCAGCATATAAACAACATATCTCTCTTTTTTATCTTCATGGACCATGAAGGATTCAAAGGTCCTTTCAATATCAATGATCTAATATTTAACCCTTATTGGATCATCAACCTTTAGGTGGAACTCATTAGCCAATCTTACAAATTTGTCCAGCCCACAAGGTTCTTCTATAGGCCTGACAGGTCTCACAGCCTATTGTTGTTATTATGCTAACATTCCCACTAGAGCATTTACAGTCTCTAGCAACTGAGCAGTGGTGACATTAGTCTGCTCTGGGGTTTCTTGCTAAGGTGGTCTTTGAGGGTTCCTATCCTGTGGGGCATCTCCACCCTGTCCAGCACTAGATGAACCCCGCATGATTTTCTTCTTAGAGGCATTCTGTGTAAATTGAAACAACAAAATGATTCTGGAGTTAAAATTTATAAGGGGAGTTAGTGACAATATACATCTATGTATACCCAAGCTCAAACATATACATACACATACGCAAATTTAATTGGGATATTCAATAGAATTCTATTGCATAAATATTTAGATTAATATAGCATAATAGTTATCCTCTAATTTACCCACTCTCTTCATTCTTATGGATCCATTGATCATTTACTTGGTCTTCTAAAGATTTCAACTTAACTTCTATTAATTGAATTCTACACCTTTTAGATCATTACTTAATTCTGGAAGTCATCAACTAAATCTCTACTTGATCAGATCTTAAATTCTAAAGAGCATCAAAACCTAACTCTCTAAAACTACTTACTTATAT
This sequence comes from Laguncularia racemosa, assembly GCA_037954665.1. NCBI lineage: Eukaryota > Viridiplantae > Streptophyta > Magnoliopsida > Myrtales > Combretaceae > Laguncularia > Laguncularia racemosa. Next base: position 512,103 of record JBBMOL010000167.1, read on the forward strand.
TCTTTTGATCAAAACCTAAGCTTTTATGGATCATCAACCTATGCTCCAATGCCACTTAAGCTGTAACACCCTAGAACCTGAAGCATCACAACCCGCTACGTGTCAATACTACCAAGTGACACGCTAAGGCTCTAAAACTCCATCACACATCAAAACCTGATCATATACATTATCCATCATACTACTATAACTATAATCAAATGAATGACTCACAGATGAGTCGTTCCAAATTTTATTATTTAACAACAACAAAATCTCAAGCTACAATTTATCTCCATAACTTCAATTTAACAATAAAACATCCATTTACAAATATTCATAATTCTTGTCACTCTTCCTCCACATAGTAACAATGTTCTCTTCCCATCTCATCCATGTAATGTCCCACTAAGTTCTCATTCTCATCATACTCTAGTTGTTCATCATTTAAACCTGCAACTAAAAAATATATAGGTAGGGGGGTAAGCCTAAGCTCAATACGTAAGTACCACACCCACATGCACATAACACACCACATTAATATCACATGCATATAGACAAAATTTATCTACAACTCATTCATAATTCAGTTCACACATCAACACCAAAATGAATTATCACACATAAGGGTACTTATGACCCTATGTACACTTCATCTAACGCTAATGGGAACTACCATTGTGAGCCCTATCTAACCCTAATCTACCTCAAATCATTTCAATATATGACTCTACTAGGGACAATGCGGCATACCGATCATTGAGGTGCCCCCTAGGGATCTGCCACTATAGGCCCTTAGGCCGAGCCAAGCACAAGCAACATATCTCATTCCATTCACATAACACTATATTACTTCATGATGCCACATAATTCACATTACATCTTAGTATTTCATTATTCCACGTACAACTCATTAGATAGCTTCCTAACAATTACATACAACAAATAATGTAAACACGTACCTAGAATCCTTACCTTAAACACTTCTTGTCCCAAACTTAAGTTAAGTCAATATATGTATCATCATCAACACTTAACACAGCCATGTTAGAGGCCATGTTGCCTAACACAGCTAGTACACGACCATGTTAAAGGTCGTGTATCTCTCGGTGAGATTTAGCTTTAACACAGTTGGAATATGACCGCGTTAGGAGGCCATGTTTCTCTTAATTCAATACGGTCAAAACACAGCCATGTTGGGAGGCCATGTATCTCTCGACATGACTTTTGGACTCAACATGGTCGAAGCACAACCGTGTTGGGAGGCTATGTTCTTCACATTTTAACACAAGGGCAACACGACCGTGTTAGATGGTCGTGTATCTCTCAGTACGTTTTGATAAATCAACACAAAAGCAACATGACCATATTAGATGGTCATGTATCCCTCAATATATCATTAGAACCCTAATTTTTTCTCCATTAATTCATCCAATCTCCTCATTTTCTAATCTTAAGCTTATGTAAATCTAAAAATACGAATTAGAATCTCTTACTTAATTGGAATTTCACTTGAAACTCTAAATCCAACAACTCTCATACTTAATTTCATGGTTGAGTCTCCTCTAATAAAGTACATATTGTAATAACTAAAATCGTACCTTTTTGCTTCACTACGATGTCTCTTTAGATCACTTTAGGTTTTTCCCATAGGGTCCTTTATAGAGTTCTTTTGCTCCCTCTTTAGTTTTCTGGATAGAAGAATGACAAATGAGAGAAATGATAAGACCCTAGGTTAGTTTTGCTTATATTGTCCCACTAGGAAAAGACGAATCCACCCCTATCCCATTGTCCTATTTACCAAATTGCCATTCTTTATATTAATACATATATTTATTTATTTATATATAAAAAAAAGTTTATTACATAATCAGTTAGTAAATCTAGACTAATTATAGAATAGAACTAAATTTAATCTTTTATAATTTATAGTTTTATATCTCTTTCCTATCTATACAGGAGACTATAATAGAAACACTCTTCCAAATACATGTTTACCTTATTATGTTGCTCATGATTATTATTGTATTTGTTTAAATGAATTTAAATACTATATGTGCAAAATTGTGTATGTTCCTTATGTTTGGCTCGGCCTAAGAGCTCATAGTGGTGGATCCTTAGGAGATATCTCAGTGATTGGCATGCCGCATTGTCCCTAATAGAGTCGTGTATCGAAATGATCTAAAGTAAATTAGGGTTAGACAGGGGCTCGTAGTGGCAATTCCCATTTAGGGTTATATATATAATGTATGTGTATCAGGGTCATGAGTACCCCCTATGTTGTATGTTGTTTAATTGAAATTAAGTAATTTGATGACTTGTTATATAGTACTATTACATATTATCGAGTCTAATTTTTTATTTCGCATTTCTAATCCGATCTATACTAGACCCTATACTCATCTAATGTAGATCCTCGACTTGAGTTAGAAATTTCGTTTTGTTTTGGAGTCACCACCCAACTGTTGTTGGGAAAGATTGAATTAGGACTAATTGAGCATATTGGTCCTAATTTGGACCACTAGTCGTCGTGATTTCCTCTTCACATTTTTTGTGAAAAGAGGAAAGGGGAAAACCAGAGTTTCTGAGTTCGGAGGCTAACCTATTAAAACCCTAAGGTTACCATCCTAATCTCCTAAAATCTACTCTATCCAGAATGTCTTTTATTTACTTTTTATTATCTTTTTATTTATTTTTTTAATAACCTATTCTGAGAAAATGATTTTTATTCCTTTTTAGGGTTGCCCCAAATGAGTGCCTACGTACCTGCTATTCAAGATCAAACGGGCCGTACTTCACTTTTCTAGAAAAACTTTAATGTGTTGGTGATTTTTAATTATGAAATTTCTTTTGATTTATGTTTTTACCATTTTAGTATTTTTCTAAAAAAATCTAAGCCTAAGCTTGATAATTTGATTTTTTTGAAAAATATGACAATTTTAGGAAAAAACCAATTTTGGATTTATTTAAGAAAATGATTTTTCTAAGTGATAAAAAATTTCATTTTTATATTTTTTCCTCCCATTTCTAATATTATAAATTTTTATTGATTTTTATTATTTTTTTATTAATTTTTATAATTTTTTATTAATTTTCATAATCTTTTTATTAATTTTTTTAATTTTTATTGAAAAATTTTCTCCTAGATTTTTTATCTATCCTATTCTAAAATCTAAACTTTTATTATTATTCTTTTCTAATATTTTTATCACTTTTTTTATAAATTTTCACATTTTTATTATTTATTATTATAATTATTATTTTTATTTTATTATTCATCCTAAATTAAATCCTAAAAAAAAACTAATCTAAATTCCAACATTTTTTCTATTTTTGAATTATAAATAACAAATAAGTAAATAAATAAATTCGAAATAAATAAAATAGATAAATAAATAAATATCAAAAAATCCGACTTACCTGGATCCGGGTCGGTGCGCGGGTCGGGTCGAATCAGGTTGAAGCGGGTCGGGTCGGGTCGATCGTGCACGGCAGTTAGGAGTGCTCGTTAACGGCATTCCGGCGGCCTTTCGAAGCGATTGAGGTGTCGGTTCCTAGGTTTTCGAGGGTGGGGAACTCAACTATAGCTGTGGATTTCTCTAAAAACGCCTCCTGGTGGCGGCTGGATGCTTGATCGGTGATCACGGCTTGGCAACTCCGGCGAGGCTTCGATTCTCTCTCTTTTCTCCCTTTTCTCACTTTTGATCCGTGCTTCTGCCTCCCCCCTTTATCCTCTATTTATAGGCGTAAGAAATCGAACTGGATAAGCTCAGATTTCCACCGATTGAGGTAAATCGGATTTCGGTTGAAACCCATCTCCGATTTGTGCAAATCCTTTGATTTGTTGCGATTTTATTCCAATTTGATGATGTTTATCTTATTTCTGTTGAAGATCTACTGGATTTGTGCAAAAAATCGAATCAAAACGGTCGAAATTCGATTTTTTCTCCTCGCCGGCGATCTCGAACAAAGGTTAAAGATGATCACGTGCTCGACGTGTGCGTCTGTGATAGAGCCATTTTATACTCAATCTTTATAGTATAAATTGTATTAAATTATTATTGATTTTATAGAAATCATAAGGAAATGGTACTTTAATTCTATCATCGTGATAAATCAGGTTAAATGGAGTCAAGGATGCCAATTCAAGTAAATTAGAGAAGCCATCTACAACTTGGTTCAAAGACAAGGATTTACACCGCCGGAAGGAAGTACATGGGCGTGTAATTGAAGTACACGGCCGTGTACTTGGTTTTGAATCAACAGGAAGATACACGGTTGAAGTACACGGCCGTGTAGCTAACTAGGAACTAGCACGGTTTGAGGCACGGCCAAGGTGCAAACCGTGCCCCTCACTAGACAAGAAGGCAGAAATGTGGACTTTGAACAAAAAGAGACACCGCTTAGGGAACGGCCGTGGTGGAAGCCGTGGGAGAAACCGTGCTTGGAGCCATGGTGGAAGCTAGGTGTGCCAAGGAGAAGAAAGTGTGGAACATCAACCAGATGAAGGCACGGCTTGAAATCTAGCCGTGGGTGTAACCGTAGTACACACTGGACGCGGATGAAGACTTGAAGAATATGCATAGAGGATGGCACGGCTTGACCCACGGCCGTGTGGTGGGGCGTGCCAGGCAGACGAATCTTCACTTCTCGAAATCTACTTGGAAAAGGAAAGATATTTTCGTATCTTGCTAGCAAAAGATCACATGCTATCCCTCTAATAATATAAATAGAGCCAACCCTAGAGGGTTAGGGCAATCTTTGAATCTGGAATCACCTTGGAGACAAGAAGGAAAGGAAGAGGCAGAGCAGGCAGCCGAAAACAGAGGCTTGTTATGTTTTTATTTTTATTTTTCGTTTTATTGATGAACATGAGTAGCTAAGCTACTTTTCTAGCCAAAGGATTATAGATGTTTAATTCTCCACGAATTGTGAGGTCTAATTGACTTGTATTTAATCTATTCTTTGTTTTCGAGTATTCATATATCTTCTGATCGTTTTGTCATTATTATCTTTGTTGATTGGTATGAATAGAGCTCTTCTACTCAATTAGCAAGTTAATATATTGTCAACTAGCACGTCAAATCCGTAATTGTTTGATTGTTCTAGTCTTAGTGACGCAATAACATGTTTGGTTATAAAAGAGATGATCGAATTCATGTTATGGAGGTGTGTGATCATGTTTAAATAGGTTATCTTATAATCTACTGGCATGAATTGGTGGTCTCTCTAGATCTTAATGCTATTGATAGATTAAATCCTAAGCGCTTGTCTAGGGTTGTTTAATCAATAAGAGAAATAATTCAAAGCGCTTGTCTGAGGTTATCGAGGAAGTAAGGAGAGATAGGTTGTTAGAGCTTGTTAATAACCATAACCAGTTTATCTAGGAATAAGAATAGAAAACATTTGCATCGATGATCAATTCCTAGAATTAAACTATCTTGATTCCTTTAGCTAGGCTTTTTATCAATATACAACTTTCTTATCTTATTTTAACTTTATTTGATTCACAAACAAAACCCTCCCTTTTTCCTTTTTCCCTGTTATTATCCTTGAATAGAAATAAATTTAACCAATCTCTATGGATTCGACCCTACTCACCACTATATGCAAATCATATAATTGTCTAGGAGTAGGTTTTATTTTTGTTGGATTCGACACCCATCAGTCTGCTCTAACCAATCAGCTGCTGCCATGTGTCCCAAGCAATGAAACAAATTGCAAAACGCGGATTTTGCCTCCCCCGCGTTTCGAACCCGTGACCAAGCCCCCCTCGCCGCCCGCGCGCGCACCTTAGGCTATGGTCCGGACCAGCTGGGCTAGCCCACTTACTCAATTTTTTTTATTTTCGCAATTTGCATATATGCAATGCGTTTTTTTATTTTTTGTATTTTTTTTTAATTTCAAAAATTTTTAAAAATTATTTAATCCTTTTTATTGCCATTTCTACAATTATTTTCCAAAATTGATATATTTTTCATATTTATTTTATTTTTTGAATGTTTTTCCTATTTTTGCTAAATTAGAGAAAAAATGGAAAAATTTGAAAATTGTTTATTGTTGATTATTATTGATCATTAGGGCAAAAATGGGGTGTTTACACATATGTATGTGATATTGTTGCTATGTAGCATGTGCATGTCTATGTGGTACTCGCATACTGGGCTCAGGCTCATCCCTTTTTATTTTCCAACTTCATGCAAGAACAATTAACATATCGACTATGATGAGAATGCGAATTTAGTGGGGCATTATGTGGATGAATATGGGAGATAACATTATTATTATGTTGATGAAGAATGATAGGAAATCAATGAAGAATTTTTAATAGAACTTCAAGTTGTTGAACTAAGAATATGGAGATAGTTACTAAATTCCTAATTATATCAATTATTATATGAAGATAGACGTTTACCTTAAATTTTAATTTGGGATTTATTGTATTGTTTTAAATAATGAGGATTGGAATGACTAATCTAAGAGTCGTTCATTTCTTTTATTGAAGTTATATTGGTATGAATGTAAAATGAAGATGAATAGGTCTAAATTTGTATGGAGATTTAAAGTCTTAGCATGTCATTATGAAATAATGACACACGGCGAGCTATGATGTCTTGGGTTCTAGGGCATTACAGCTTAGGTGGTATTAGAGCTTAGGTTATGATCAATAGAAAATAGGTTTGTAATCTATAGAGCTTAGGTTTATGTTTCTTATAATTAAGTGATGATCAATAAGTACAAGTTTCAATCTATATAAAGCAGGTTGAGATCTTTAGATTAATTAAGTATGGAAATCTATAGAATGGTAACAGATGAAGAGAGTGGGTAAATTATGGAACAATTTTTTATTGTATTTTATCTTATTTCAATTATTTTATACAATTGTACTTTCTTTTAAATTCCTATTTTATTTATGTATATACATGTATACATGTGCATAGACATAAGTATACATAGATGTATATTATCACTAACTCCCTCTACTAACTCTAGCTTTTGGAACCATCTATCGTCTCAATTTCAAACAGAATGCCTACCAAGAGAAATTTCGATCAAGGCTCATCTAATGCTAGATAGGGTAGAAATGCTCTAGAGAAAAGGTATCCTCAAGGACCACCTCAGTAGGGAGCCCCAGATTAAGCAAATGTCACAACTGCTCAACTATTAGAGACTGATAATGCTCTAGTAAGGATGTTGGCATAGTAGCAATAATAGGTTGCAAAGGTCAAGCCTGTAGAAAAACCATGTGGACTAGACAAGTTTGTTAAGCCTACAAAGGAGTTTTATCCACAGGTTGATGATCCAATAGAGGCCGAGCATTGGATCAATGAAATAGAGAATACATTTGAAGCATTTACGATGCTAAAGGATAGGTGTTGAGCCTAGTTTTTGAACCATTTTCCTTAATTTTAATTTATACTAAATCTTATCTATTTAATATAGATTACTCAATTAAATTAAGAAAAATTAATTTTTAAAAAGATTCTCTACCAACCTAAGTTGGAAAATAAGTTAAGGTTAATTAAGTAGATTAACCTTAACTAGCTACTAGTTTGTGAATTTTCCTAAAAAATATTTTAGAAAAATATTAACCACAGATACTAGATTCAGGGGCTAAACTATTAAAACCTAAATAGTTACCATGTAAAATTTTCAAGAATATTTACTAAAAGGCCTTTATATACATATCTTTATTTTTCATGTATTTAATATTATATATTATACTATGCTATTTTTTTTTATGTTTTTGTGTTTTTATAAGATTATGAATTTATGCTAAGAAAAAACCTAAAGTTTGAAGTTTATTATATTAATATTTCTAAAGTAATCTAAAGTTTTTATTTTCTCATACTAATAACCTAAAGTTTTTATTTTATTTTTTTTTTTCTAAGGTTTTTCTCTTATTTATTTTTTTCTAAGGTTTTTATTTTATTTAACTTTCTCTAATTTTTTTACCTTAATTAATTTTTTTGGAGTTTTTATCTTATTATGGTCATTTTTCCTAACCTAAAGTTTTTATTTTATTATGGTTGCCTCGAAGAAACCTACATACTTACTAATCGAGATCAAACCATCCATAGTTCACTTTTTCTTTTATAAAATTTTAGTTTGTGGATTAATTTTATCTAATAAAAAAGTATCGAGTATATGTTATTTAACCATATTAATTTTATTAAGAAAGTACCCAAGATAACCTAGGTTTGTTTGTGATGATTTTTTAGAAACCTAAGACGATCTAAGTTTGGAAAAAGCATACTAAATTTTTATTTTTTAAAAAAAAAATCTAAGTCATAGAACCCTAAAATGCTATATTTTAATAAAAAAAATTGTTTTTTATGTATTTTTATATTTTATTCTTTATTTCTATTCTATATTATCTAAAAATTTAATTAAAAACTTTATAGTAAGAAAGAAAACTTTGTTTTTATATTTTTATGATTCACTTTTTATTGAATTTTTTTTCTAAAATTTTATTTATACTAAATATTTTTACTAATTTATTTTGATTTTCTAAATTTTTCATTTCTTCTTTTTTTTGTTTATTTTTTTACTTCTAAGATCCTAGCTTATACTAAAAAAAAATTCTTTTTTTATTTATAATACCCTGGCTTATACTAAAGATTTTTTTTTTTTTACTAAAGACTTTTATTTAATTACTTTTTTTAGATTTTTATTTTTCACCCTCGAGTAATAATATACACCATGACAACTCGATGGGTACTCCAAATTTATTATTTTAAATTTTTTAAACTAAAGATAAGCTAAAAATAAATAAATAAATAAAATAACACAAACATCAAAATAGAGAAAAGAAAAAAATAAAAATAAAAAATCACCAATGGAATGTTTTAGAGGGATATGGATCGAGGTCGCGTGCAGGTACAGGTCAGATCAAGTTGTAGGTCGGCTCTACGAGTGCGAGTCAGATCGAGTCAGCTCGAAGTGTGATAGTTGTGATTCATTGTGGGTGGTGTTCCGATGGAGATTGGATGCGGTTGAGGAGTTGAATCCAAGGTTTTTGAGGGTAAGGAATCAATTGGAAGTGTTGGTTTTTGCTAAAAGCTAGCTTAACTTATGGTTCAAAGGTGGCGGTTCGAAGGTGGCTGACTAATGGTGGTGGCGATGTTTTCTCGATCCCGCTTATCGAAGTAAAATCGGACTAAAGATGGAGTAATTCCTATTCTATGTGACCTAATGACTCCACCAATACCTAAATGGTGGTTTAAGGTTATGTAATGGTGGTTTAAGGTTATGTGTTGGTGGAGCTATCCTAAAGAGAAGGTAGCAATCGGTGTGAGTATGGGTCTAAAGAGAGAAAGCGCAAATATGCTCTTAGGTGTATGTTTTTTAGTGCTTCCAAAGGTCCCCTTGATGTTTCCTGAACTCCTCTATTTATACTGGTGTAAATTGAATCCTATGAGCTCAGGATAGGGTTGGATCCTAGTTGGCTAGCGAGGTAGAAAAGGATTATCAAAGATTTGATTTTATCAAATCTTCAATTTGTTGTTAGTGAATCCTTAGGATCTAGAAAAAATTTTGAAGGTTTTTTTTTTTTTTGGATAATTCCATATTAAATCCTATTGAAAAGTGTAAAAAAAAAAAAAACAAATCACACCCCTTTGTCAAACTTTCTACTTCCTCTATCTTGTTTCCAACCAAGTTGGTCAGAGAAGATGGTCACATGTACAACACATGACCCAACCAAGAAGAATGAAAAAAAAATCGGATAGCTTGCATGTGAAATCAAATCGATGACCTCTGAAGCTTTTCTTATATGCACGAACACACAGACTAGCTAAGATAACCCTTTTCTCATTTTCCTACTACAATTATCTTGTATTTCAACCTATTGTCTTGACTAATTTTGAAGTTCCCATGTTTAATTTAGAAACCCATATCTCCTTACTTTTATTGAAATTATTCATATTTTTTATTTTTTATTTTTATAAAGATTTTTTTCTTATTTTTGTTTGGCTCTTTTAATTAATTAAAAACTTTATGATTATTATTATTTATTTATTATTATTATTATTTCTATTTTTTTGTTTAACTTTTATTATCTCGTAAACCAAGCTCTCTCTTTTTATTGCTTTTTTTATTATTATTAGATGAGGACAAAACTAAGGTGTCTACAACTGCCCTTCTTTGTAATGAAGTTTGAATAGAACTTCACTATAAAGACCAAAAAGACACAATTTTTGCCTTAATGATATGCCTACTACTAACAAGGTAGGACTTTAATGGTTATCATCTCCTAAGGAGGTAAGACTTTAATGGTTGCTACCTAATTATGAGAATAGACTATAAAAAGCCACTAGCCATGAACGAAACTAGACTTAAAATAGAGTGCCATGTATTGACGAGAATGAACTTAAAGAAAATGTTAACTATTGACAAGCTTAGGCTTAAAAAAGGTGCCAACTACTGACAAGTTTGGGCTTAAAGAAGATGCCATCTACTGATGATAATAGACTTATAAGAATTGCTAGCTACTAACAAGACTAGACTTATTAGGTTGCCACCTACTGATGAGAATAGACTTAAAGAAGATGTTAGCTACTAACGAGCCTGGACTTAAATATAGTGCCATCTACTAACGAGAATGGACTTATAAGGGTTGTTAGCTACTAATGAGGCTAAACTTAAAGGTTTGCCATCTACTAATAAGGATGGACTTAAAGAAGATGCCAACTACTAACAAGCTTGGAATTAAAATTTTGCCACCTACTAATGAGGATGGACTTACATGTGTTGCTAGCTACTAACAAGACTAGACTTAAAGGTTTGCCATTTATTAATTTGAATGGACTTAAATGGTGCCATCTACTAACGAGGATGGACTTCAAGGTTTGCCACCTACAGACATGGATGGACTTAAACATGTTGCTAGCTACTAATGAGACTAGACTTAAAGGTTTGCCATCTATTGACGAGAATAGACTTAAATGTGTTGCTAGCTACTAATGAGACTAGACTTAAAGGTTTACCATCTACTAATGAAAATGGACTTAAATGTGTTGCTAGCCACTAACAAGACTAGACTTAAAAGTTTGCTAACTACTTATGAGAATGGACTTAAATGTGCCGCTTGCCACTAACAAGATTAGACTTAAAATAAAGTGCCATCTACTGATAGGAATGGCTTCTCTTTATTGCTAACCACTAATAAGGCTAAACTTAGGCAAATTCCATTTTTGTTGATCTTTTCAGGTTTCAAAAGCATGTTCAAACATAATATCCAGTAAATTACTTTACTAACAAATGGATCTTACCCATCTTGTTGATTTCATCTCAGTGGTAGTTCCATACTTGTTACTTGCTAATCACTCGCTTGTTGAGCTAGAACACCCTAGTAAAATGTTTGCAACCAATCTTCATAGTTATATCGCTTATGTCTATGGTTAGATCAAATCTTCACCTGACTATGGCTTTTAAGGCATATCAACTCCTGAAATTGTGTTAATCCCTTCTTTAGCAATAAAACTTCTTTAAAGGGATTAAGTCATAATGAAGCAATTAACCATTTATCACTTATCTAGCTCCAATTCATAGGCGTTTGTTTGGTTCATGTTTATAACATGGTGTAGAGAAATTGGGAAAAGGAACTTATTAGTGAGGTGTATAGGTAGGGGTTGGTCAATGACCAATCCAACATCGACAATTGTAGAGGATATCAACTTTACTCATAAACAATGAAAATTTTATCATAAAAAGATCGGTATCGTCGGTGATCTCATTGCATTTAGCAAAAGATTTCATTGATTACTCATGGATAACATAATTTCACTACATCTGAATTAATAAGGCCCCTTAAATTTAGGCCATCCATATTAGCTAGCACTAATGCCTCCCTTATTAAGACCTTCCTTACAATGTAGGGTCCTTTATAATTTGGAGCAAATTTTCCTCTAGGGTTTTATACGTATGGCAACACTTTCTTCAACACCAAATCTCGCTCTTTGAAGCTTCTCGGTCATACCTTCTCATTGAATGCTCTAGCCATTCTTTGCTAGTAGCATTGACCATGGCATAATGCTATGAGTCTCTTATCATCAAATAGATTCAATTGAACAAATCTTTTTATTAACTATTTCATTTCATCAAGCTGTGTTTCCGCCAATACCCTAAAGGATAGGATTTCCACTTCTACAGGAAACATGGCTTTAGTTCCATATACTAGTGAATAAGGAGTGGCTCTAGTCAAGGTTCTTAACGAAGTTCTATATGCCATAAGGGAGAATGGTAACATTTCATGCCTATCAGTATAAGTGACTACCATTTTTTCAATAACTCTTTTAATATTTTTATTGAAAGCCTTAACCGCTCCATTCATTTGAGGACGATACGAAGTTGAATTTCTGTTATTGATTCCAAATTGTTGACATATCTCTATTAATAGCTTGTTGTTTAGATTTGTTCCATGATCTATAATGATGGATTCAGGTGCCCCATACCTAGCAATTATGTCTCTTTTTAAGAACTTGGCAATCACTACTTTGGTCACATTAGTATATGAAGACGCTTCAACCCATTTAGTAAAAAAATCAATAGCCACCAAAATGAACCTATGCCCATTTGATGCTTTTAGAGCTATTAGACTAATCATATTAATGCCTTACATGGAAAATGGCTACGGGTTGACCACACATGTAATTCTTGAGGTGGAGAGTTGATTTATTAGCATAGACTTGGCATAAGTGACAATGCCTCACATGTTTAATACAGTCTACTTCATAGTCATCTAGAAATAACCCATCCTCATGATTTTGCGAGCTAACATATATTCGTTCATGTATGGCCCACAAATTCCCTCATGTATTTCTCGCATCAAAGTATCCGCTTCCTCTTCGTCAGCACACTTTAATAGAGTAGTATCAAAAGATCTCTTGTATAATGTGGACCCACTGAGTAAGAAATATGTAGCTAATCTCCTTAATGCCTTTTGGTCTTTCCTATCCACCTCCTCTAGGTAAGTACCATTTTGAAAGAGTATTTTGATATCATGATACCAGGGCTTTCGATCTCGACTCTCTTCAGTTGCTAAGTAGAAAGCTAGTTTCTCCTCAATTTTAATCTTTAAAGATTAAATCTCTATATTGTTTAAGATCTGAATCATGGATGCCAACGTCACCAAAGCATCAACAAATTGATTTTAGGCTCCAGGCACATACATGAAAGAACTTTTTTTGAACTTTTCCACCAATTCACTAAGATGCTGGTGGTACAGTATTAATTTGCTATCTCTGGTCTTATATTCTCCCAAGGTCTAGAGAATGATTAAAGATGAGTCTCCATATATTGCCAATCCTCGAATACCCATTTCTAATGCCATCTTAAGCTCCATGATGCAAGCTTCATATTCTGCTATATTGTTTATATACGAAAATGTTAACTTCACTACTATGGGAAAATGATTATCTTCAAGAGATATCAAAATTACCCCTATTCCACATTCGAAAACATTCGTGGCTCCATCAAAATAGAACTTCCACTATCGACCTTCTAATCTTTCATCGACAATGACCACAATTCCTGCATCTAGAAATTGAACTTCTAAGACTTCCAATATACCTTCCTTTAGATATTCTGCCAACTGGTCTGGCAAGGCTTGTCCTTTTACTGAATTCTGACTTACATAAGTGATGTCAAACTCTGAAAGAAACATCTGTTATTTAGAGATTCTTCCCATCAAAGCTGACTTTTCTATTAGATATCGTAACTAATCATGTTTAGTCAATAGCTTAATGGAATAATATAAGGTATATTGCCAAAGCTTGTGCATTACCCACATCGAAGTGTAGCAAGTCCTCTCAACTACTGAATACCTTTGTTCTCCTTCAATAAACTTCTTGCTTCAGTAATATATAGCGTGCTCTTTTCTTTCTATCTTGTCTTTCTACCCTAGCAAACAACCCATAGATTCGAGGAGTATGATCAAATACAAGAATAGAGGCCTCCCAAGGGTAGGAACTGTTAGGACTAGAGGATTCATCAAATACCCTTTGATTTCAGTAAAGGCTTTTTCACATTATGCATCCCATTTTATTGTAGCATTCTTCTTCAAGAGCTTGAACAAAAGGCAACACTTATTGGTAAGTTAAGATATGAACCTAGCTATATAATTTAACCTTCCTAATAGACCTCTTACTTCTTTATGGGTCTATGGGATTAGCATTTCAACAATTGCTTTTACCTTGTATAGGTCTACTTCGATCCCCCTCCAGTTGACAACAAACCCCAAGAGTTTCCCTAAAGTTACTCCAAACATGCACTTCTCAAGATTTTACTTTAATTAGAATTTTCTAAGCCTCTCAAACAAATTCCTAAGGACTTCCACATAATCTTCCCCTTCATGAGGCATAGCAATCATATCATCGACATACACCTCCACCTCTTTATGCATCATGTCATGGAATAGTGCTACCACAACTTGCTAATAAGTTGCTGATACGAACCACGCCAACCCGTGACTAAACCCAATACCAATACATTCGGAAATTTGTTACCTAAGACGCCCAAACACCTAAAGTGGAAACCGTGACCCGTTGTCTATAAGCGAGACAAGAACCTTGGTATAATGTGAAGACGCCACAATCGGGATGAAAGACCGATTGATAAGTCGGGTTGAATGCCACATAAATAAAATCCGATAAGTTCTAGTTAGTTCTTGAAGAACCAAGAGAGGAGCCTCTCAAATATGTTTTATGTTCTAAGATGTATGTTCCATGTTCTAAACCCTAGGAGCTTTTATACTAGAGTTACAATTCGTGAAAATACAAGCCCAAAACGACGTCGCTTCAATAAGTGCGTAAAAATAACAAAAACAGAACAAGAAAGTCGGCGGTGTAAACATGAAGGCCGGCGGCGTTGGAATGAAGGCCAGCGGCCTTGAGCCGGCCTTGAAGAGATACAAGGCCATGTACTTCTAGACGTATATCTTTCTGTGGATTTGCTTGACTCCATACACGGCCGTGCCTTTTAACCGTGTATCTGGCCATGTATGATTCTGTGCAATCTTGAGATTCCTACACGGCCGTGCCTTGAAAATACATGCCCTCTTCATCCCGTGTCCGGTGTGACTTGTACAAAAGCAAGGGTCTTCCCATGGTTGTTCCAATCCATTCCAACTTCATGATTGCTCCAATCCTTTCCGGCTTCATGGATAACCTTTATCAACTAGTTAAGTGCTTCCTCAAATCGTTTCGCTCGATTTCTTGTGATCGGTCCAGGCGGTACTTCAAGAGGATCCACATTTCTTCTTCCGGCTTGGCTCTCATCATTCCCCTCCTCTTGAAAAGGATTTGTCCTCAAATCATTGCCTGCATCAAATGGACTCAGATCAGTAACATTAAACGTGACACTTACTGGAGACTCACCTGGGAAATCTTTCTTGTATGCATTATCATTGATTCTCTCAAGCATCGGAAATGGATCATCTCCCCGAGGGTTCAACTTGGATCTCCTCTACAATGGAAACCTCTCCTTGCGAAAATGCACCCAAACCCAATCTCCAGGCTGAAAAATCTTGGGTCTCCTGCCCTTGTTCACCCTTGAAGCGACCCTAGGATTTTGTTTTTCAATCCTACTCTTTACCTGTGCATGTAGCTTTCTCACAAAATCTGCCTTAGAATCAGCATCAAAACTCACAAACTTGTTAGGTGGCAACAGCAATAAATAATTAGGATTCAGTGGGTTAAAACCATACACAATCTCAAATGGTGAACATTGAGTAGTGCTATGTAAAACCCTATTATGTGCAAACTCCACAAATGGTAGGCAATCCTTCCAAGTCCTAATGTTCTTCTCTATGATTGCCGCTAACAATTGAATTAAAGTCCTGTTAACTACCTCAATTTGCCCATCAGTTTGTGGGTGACAGATAGTTGAAAACATCCGTTTAGTTCCCAACCTTTCCCACATTGACTCGAAATCTTTACATCCCGATAACTAACAATGCTCCTAGGTATACCATGCGGACGCACTACCTCTCTAAAGAACACATCAACAATGTGTATAGCATCATCAGTTTTATGACAAGGAATGAAATGAACCATTTTAGGAATCCTATCCACAACTACAAAAATATAATCTTGACCATGCCTAGGCCTAGATAATCCTAACACAAAATCTATAGAAGTGTCTATCCAAGGCTCATGAGGAATGACACTATACTCATATAACCCATCTAAGAAGTCTTCTAAACGAGGAATGGGATGACGATACTTTACCGTGATGTTGTTGATGGCGCGGCAGTCAACACACATTCTCCATGTCCCATCCTTCTTAGGCACCAAAATCACAGGCACTGCACATAGACTCATGCTTTCTCTCACGTACCCCTTCTCCCTTAATTCATCGACTTGCCTTTGGAGTTCCTTTGTCTCCTCCGAATTGCTCCTATAAGCTGGCTTGTTTGGAATCGTTGCTCTGGGTACAAGGTCAATCTGGTGCTCAATACCACGAATAAGTGGTAATCCCTTTGGAATCTCCTCAGGGAAGACATCTTCAAAGTCCTGCACAAGAGACACAACCACACTAGGCAAAGCATGAGATAATTCGTTAGTAGTCAAACATGTTTCTTTAAAAACCAGCAACAACATAGGTTGCTTCATCACTAACGCTCTCCTTACTACACTCGCTCTTGCCACACAACTCTCCTTTTGCAAGGCTGCCCTGTCCTTTTCACTCACCACCAAAGTTGATCCCCCTTCAACTTGGCCTCTCACACTCTTTCCAGCCTTCCTCTCTTTTTCCTTTTGATCTTAACTTTTATATTCCTTTTCTTTCTCATTGTCTTTTGCTTTCTCACTCTCCCTCTGCTTTTCACTCACCTTATGTTTTGCAAACGACTGTTGTAGCTGCAACTGATCCTCATACACTTGTTTAGGTGTTAACGGTTTAAGATTAAAGCTTTTCCCCTGGTGAACAAGCGTATACTTCTTAGAAAAGCCATCATGAACAACCTTCCTATCAAATTGCCACGGCCTCCCCAACAACACATGACATGCTTGCATTGGCACTACATCACATAACACCTCATCCTCATACCTACCAATGCGGAAACCAATCAATGCTTGCTTACTCACCTTAGTCTCTCCACTATCATTCAACCACTGCAATTTATATGGACTAGGGTGTCTAACAGTTTTGAGCCCCAGCCTCTCAACAATAAAATTGCTCACTACATTGGTGTAACTTCCTCCATCAATGATCAAGCTGCAAATATGATCTCCTGGATAACATCTAGTATGAAATATATTCTCTCTTTGCACCTCCTCTTCTTCCTTCACCTGCACATTCAACGCTCGCTTCACTACTGCCACTAGCCTTCCCATTGCCGGCTCCTCATCATCACTAGCATCCTCAAATGGAGGCATATCATCTTCTTCACTATCCCCCTCAGTCTCATACTCTCCATCATCACACACCTATTTGGACATTGACTAGCAATATGGCCTCTACCTTGGCATTTAAAACATCTAATGTCATGATTTCTAGAAGTAGAAGAATCAGGGTTACCTTAGTTACCAGGAGTAGAACCCGCTTGCCTCAGCTCCCCTTTTGGTTCGGTGGGTAAAGGCTTTTCTTCTTTCTTCCATTGGTTGGTCTTCTAAGTGGATGAACCATTACCCTGTGGAAACCGTGCATTACTACTACCTTTCCTCTTGTGTTGGTTCTCAACCTTTATAGCCATGTGAACCATATCCTCCAATTCTACATAATGCTGCAATTCAACCAAATTTTAGATTTCTCTATTCAACCCAGCAAGAAACCTAGCCATTGTAGCCTCTCTATCCTCCTCTACATTCGCCCTAATCATAGTGACTTCCATCTCCTTGAAATACTCATCTACACTTCGGCTTCCCTGCCTCAGAGTTTGCAACTTGTTGTGCAATTCACGATAGTAATACGTAGGCACAAACCGCTTCTTCATCACTCTTTTCATCTCTTCCCAAGACTCAATAGGTGGCTCGCCATTCCTTCTTCTATTCAACATTAATTGATCCCACCACACTATAGCATAATCCGAAAACTCAATGGCAGCAAGTTTCACTTTCTTTCTCCCACTATAGTTATGATAATCAAACACCATCTCCACCTTTTTCTCCCATTCTAAGTACGCCTCGGGATCATTCTTCCCTTGGAAAGGAGGAATCTTCATCTTTATGCTACTCAATTGATCATCCTCTCTATTCCTATCTCCTCTATCTTCCCAATCCCTAGTTCCTTTATTCCGACCACTATAACCTCTATAACTCTCGAGAGAAGGCTCATCAAAGTCATCATCCGACATTTCATCTCCACCCCTCGGTACTCTCCTAGAATGACTCTCCCTCTTACGCCCTTAGAATACATTGGTGGATTGCTCTAGTCTTTGCTCTACCGTCTCATGAATTTGTTCCATTCCCTCTTGGAACATCCTCTTCATCTCACCCCTCAACGCCTCAATTACTAACCTAGCATCAAACCTTCCCCTCTCACCTTCAGGAGAATGTTGTCTCGACATTGTCCCTGCAGAAAAGATTAGTACTAACACAAATATATATATATATAATTAAACCTCACGATACACTCCCTTACATGTTTCGCTCAAATGATGATATCACACAGTCACTCGTGTATTCTCATAAACAATGATGATATCAACTCGCCAGTTCCTCTTCTCAATTCTCTTGGAACTAACCCGAACTACACCAATTCCCTTCCGTAGAATTCAAAACAACTCTAGGGTTCGTAAATTTTCCTCTATTTTTCTATCCGAATTTTTTTTTTTGTCTTTTTTGTTGCTCTTGATCATGTTTCTCTTGTCTTTCTTATCTTTTCTCTTCTTTTTTTTTGTCGTGATTTTTACTCTTTTTTTTTCTTAACAATCGACTAGTAGATACTACACTATCAAAAGACAATTAATATTACGAAATCGAATGCTAACAATGGATATGAACGATTGGAGTTAGGGTTTTGATGTTACCTTCCTCAACCGAACTTGATGTTTTGACAAACCTAAGCTCTGATACCAAACTGATACGAACCACGCCAACCCGTGACGAAACCCAATACCAATACGTTCGGAAATTCGTTACCTAAGACGCCCAAACACCTAAAGTGGAAACCGCGACCCGTTGTCTATAAGCAAGACAAGAACCTTGGTATAATGTGAAGACGCCACAATCGAGATGAAAGACCGATTGATAAGTTGGGTTGAACGCCACGGAAATAAAATCCAATAAGTTCTAGTTAGTTCTTGAAGAACCAAGAGAGGAGCCTCTCAAATATGTTTTATGTTCTAAGATGTATGTTCCATGTTATAAACCCTAGGAGCTTTTATACTAGGGTTACAATTTGTGAAAATACAAGCCCAAAACAACGTCACTTCAATAAGTGCGTAAAAATAACAAAAACAGAACAAGAAAGCCGGCAGTGTAAACATGAAGGCCGGCGGCGTTAGAATGAAGGCCGGCAGCCTTGAGCCGGCCTTAAAGAGATACACGGCCGTGTACTTCTAGATGTGTATCTTTCTATGGATTTGCTTGACTCCATACACGGCCGTGCCTTTTAGCCGTGTGTCTAGCCGTGTATGATTCTGTGCAATCTTGAGATTCCTACACGGTCGTGCCTTGAAAATACACACCATCTTCATCCCGTGTCCGGTGTGACTTGTACAAAAGCAAGGGTCTTCCCATGGTTGTTCCAATCCGTTCCAACTTCATGATTGCTCCAATCCTTTCCGGCTTCATGGATAACCTTTATCAACCCGTTAAGTGCTTCCTCGAATCGTTTCGCTCGATTTCTTGTGATCGGTCCAGGCAGCACTTCAAGAGGATCCACATTTCTTCTTCCGGCTTGGCTCTCATCATGGATCTCATCAGTTGCTCCAGCATTCTTTAAACCAAAAGGAATAATTTTATAGCAAAACATTCCCCATGTAGTGATGAACATTGTTTTAGTTTTTTCTTCTTCTAACATCTTAATCTAATTGTATTCTAAGAAACCATCCATGAAAGAAAAAAGGTGGTTTCCAACAATGTTATCTACTAAGGTGTCAGTGTGTAGCAATGGGAAATTATCTTTTGGCATTACTTGGTTCAAGTCTCTAAAATCAACACAAACTTGAACTTTCCTGTTTTTCTTGAGGACCAGCACTATATTCACCACCCATTGTAGATAATTTAATACCTCAATGAACCCAACTTCCAACAACTTCTTCACTTCTTTTTTTATTTTCAACAAAATATCGGGTCGAAACCTCCTAAGCTTTTGCTTTCTTAGTTTGAAGTCTGCTTTAGTGGGTAGCTTATAAACTACTATCAAAGGATCAAGCCCTAGCATATCCTTGTATGACCATGCAAACACATCTAGACACTCAAATAATGACTACAACAACACCCCCCCCCCCCCCCCCTTCCCCCATGTTCTTCCGAGAAACCATTCTAACCTTGATACTCCTAAGGTTTTCATCTATATCCAAATTTACTTCAATGACTAGTTCATCAATGATAATTTTTCTCTGCTCAAATTGATGCAAATTCTTCTTAATCTCATTCGATTTTTTGACATCACCTCTAACAACTAACCAGTAAGGTCGAAAGTGATATTGACATTTTCATCATTTATAAGTACGAGATACCCTCCACTTTTATCGATTTCATTGGATTTGAGGGGAAAAAAAAAGTGAATATGGAAGCAAATAAGTAGTAGAAGAAAACATATGAAGAGAAAAAGGAATTCAAAACTTTATTCATGGTGAGAGAAATATTTATTATCTATTGAGACTAAACTAAGTTGTGCTAGAATAGTAAAAATAAATTAAATGCTTCTCATGACCCTATCTCTAGTCTAAAGAGACTTATTTCCATTGATTGGGACTAAGCACCAATTGTTCAATTGGCCTTTGCTAATACTGTCTTCTATCATGCTAACGGTGTGTGATGGGAATCAAATCATTTTAGTAACAGTACCCATTACCTGAGCTAGAGTCAAAGGACTACAAAGTCTCACACTGAGAGACCTATTTAACTAGATGGAATTATGAATTCGATTGACAATGCATGTTAAAGTCTACATCTGCTTAGTTAGTCACAATATTGTTAGTTTGAGAACCATAATTCTCTTATCAATGTTGTTGTTACTGATGTTTTCAGCCATTTTAGCTCTTAAGTGAGTGATAATCGAGCTTCTGAGATGGTCTACGTGCTTGGGAGCTATCTTTGAGATCTACAACATGATCTGATCCATTAGCATCATTTAAATCCATAAATTTTTTCTCCCTTTCTCCTTATGTCATTTTTCTTTTTTTCTTTCTTTCTTTCTTTTTTTCAAATATAGACATACATACATAACAATAATAGGTAAATAATGTAACAAATCACAACTGAATAGTAATGTGACACATAATCTAACTCATAAAACTGCAAGCTCTTATTAATGTTCAAACAATTACATAACCTAATGACTTGAAATTCTATCTGACAAAATAAAATAAAAGGAAGTATAAGAAACGGGAGATAGTTGAATTTGTATCTTGATGTCTAAAGTCAATAAATCAAGTTTGAACACCAAAGACTAGCTGATGAGTTACAACCACTTTCTATACTTGAATGGAAGTGAGAACATGTATCCTTGCATTTCATGACAACCCTCTTGAGTACTAAGAAGAAATATGATGCAATCTAGGTAATTGTAGACAGATTGACCAAGTCCGCCTATTTCCTACCAATTAAAGTAGACTACAGATTAGAGAAGCTTGCACAACTATACATCAAGGAGATTATTAGATTGCATGATTTACCAACTACTATCACATCTAACAAGGATACTCAATTTGTGAGTAGGTTCTAGGAAAGTCTACATCAAGCCTTGGGTAGTAAACTATAGTTTAGTACTGCTTTTCACCCTCAAATAAATGGGCAGTTTGAGAGAACCATCTATATTCTAGAAGACTTATTGCAAGCTTGTACTTTAGACCATGAGGGTAATTGGAGTGATCACCTACCTTTAGTGGAATTTGCATATAACAACAATTATCAAGTTACTATCCAGATGGCTCCATATGAAGCACTATATGGTAAGAAGTGAAAATCTCCCTTACACTAGGACAAAGTGGGAGAAAGATAGATAATGGGGCAAGAGATAGTGCAAGAAGCAGTAGATAAGGTAAGGGTGATAAGGCAACAAATTATGTCAATCCAAAGTCATCAGAAAAGTTATGTTGATAAGAGACAACACTCCATAGAATTTTAAGTAGGGGATAAAGTTTTGTTTAAGATATTTGCAACTAAAGGGGTAATCAGACTTGGCCTAAGAGGGAAGTTGATGGGAATCTACCCTACGATCCCGATAGTCAAGGAACCTGATTTGGATGATGATCTAAATCACTCACATGTATCCATTTTCTTTATCTAATAATGTTTTAGTTGTAATATAGTAGGTATAGTGATCAGTCTTTACAGGATGCCACATGACCTACACTATTGATCAAATTGGGAACATCATCGGACTCACATCCAATGGCCTGCTATGATCACAAGTGACTTAAAGAACCGGCTCTTTGAAGACCATCTTTGTATTTGTTATTTTTCTTTGAGCCGGTTACTTTGTAATCATTTTGGGACATTTGTATTTGCTTGTATTTGTTGAATTAGGACCGGCCACATTAGTGGCATAGACGTAAATATTTGGACATTTTAACCCTAATTGGAGCAAGTATAAATACTTGCTAACTAGGGTTTTTAGGGAGCCTTTTGGATAATTTGGAAAACACCCCCTTTGTTACCGTAAGGAGTCCCCTTGCTTGCAACTGATCTCTTATCAATTTCATCATTGAAATTATGGCGAGAACCAACTAAAGTGATTGTGAGTAATATCAATCATCTCTTATTATTTTACAAATTGTACTTAGTGAGTCATATCTAGGTGCTATTTATTGGTTCCTTATTTTTTTCACGTGATTTAGGGTTCTTATTTTCAAATTTGAAACATTTCAATTTTGAGAGGAATCTTAGTTCATTTCCTTTGTTATCCATTGATATTCTTATAATTGTTTGTTCCATATATCCATTTGGCTTCCATTTTCATGAATTAGGGATAATTTGTGAAGTGGTTGATCAAGCTAATTGTTGGTTGTTATTATTGTTCACGCCTATTGGATTATGTTATGTGCTTGAATCATTTAAGCATATCATCCTTTGGTATTATATCATACTTGGTTTTACACATTCAAAGTCATAAGGGATTAGGGGTTCACACCTCTTGTGGAGTTGGTTTTGATTGGAATTGCTTCCATTGATTGAGTGCATGTGCTTTAGTCAAATCCCTTCATTCAATTGCAAGCCAATTGTTGGTTGTTATTATGTTATGTAGGTCCATTCGAGATTCTAAAAAGAGTTGGTACTG
The DNA here is from genome assembly GCA_037954665.1 of Laguncularia racemosa. Classification (NCBI taxonomy): domain Eukaryota; kingdom Viridiplantae; phylum Streptophyta; class Magnoliopsida; order Myrtales; family Combretaceae; genus Laguncularia; species Laguncularia racemosa. The sequence goes on from JBBMOL010000167.1 coordinate 535,473, forward strand.
GTGCTTATAGGTTAGCTCAACCACCCAATCTGGCTAAAATACATGATGTGTTTCATGTATCAATGTTAAGAAAATTTATACCAAATCTAAACCAAGTAGTAGCTTTGGAACCTTTGAAGGTACAACCAGATTTATCATCTATTGAAAGACGTAAGAATAGTTGACACTAAGGAACAAGTATTAAGAAGGAAAGTAATTCTCTATGTCAAGGTGCAATGGACAAATCAAACAAAATGGGAAGTGACTTAGGAATTAGAAGAAGAGATGAGAAGGCAGCATCGAGAACTCTTTCCAATTCTAGATAACTTTCAAGGACAAAAGTTTTTATAAAAGGAAAGAGAATGTAAATTCATGATTCATATATATATATATATATACATTTATAATTATTAAATAATTAATATAATATATGATTAAGGTCAATTAAATAAATAAGATAAAAAGACAAAAGCAATTAGGCCTTTTCCTAATAAGGATATTTAAGCCTAGTTAACTTAGGTTTTCTCACCTTTCCCTCATTTGTGCAACTATAACCAGCAACCTAAGAGAGACTTTAAAGACTCACAAGAGACCTAAAGGAGAACCAAGAGACCAATCCAAATCCAATAGGTTAGGATTTTAATCATCAAAAAGGTTTTATTTTTATGATAAACACATGATTATGAATTGGTTTGTGGTTTGTTAATAGAGATCGGAACAAGGGACATGTTAGAAAAAAAAAAAAAGCGTAAGATCAAACACTTGAGGGATTTTAACTACAATTCTGAATCAAGTGTACAAGACCCTTAGAATTAGTTACTACATTGAGCAATTAGGCCTAGAATCATAGAAATTAGGCTTAAGAATAAAATTAGAGAAAAGGGAATGAAGGCTTGTAATGAACAGTATATACACAGTCAGATACTTGCCTATGTACCTACCTAAGTAGAACCACAAGTTTACATAGTAAGGTACACGGACAAAGGACACACTCGTGTACTTGAGCATGTCAAAATTAAAAAATCCACAAAAAGTTACATGCCAAATACACAATCGTATACCTAAGCGTATTGAAATGGCAATTTTACACACAAAGGTACACGGCCGGATATACGACCATGTACTTAGGCATGTTGAAATGATGAAATTACACAGAAAGATACATGGCTACTAGCATGACCATGCTCTAGCCCGTGTTCCTCTACACAACCTCTCACACGACCGTATTGTCTTGAAACACTCTCACTTTAATTTTATTGTATATTTCCATGATTCTAAACTAAGACAAATGCAAGGTAAGACCTTAGGGAAGGGAATTTTACAATTAAAATATATCTAATCAATTAGTAAACCTAAACTAATTATAGAATAGAACTAAATTTAGTGTTTTAAAATTTACAAGCTTATATCCCTAACTTAGTGATACAAGAGACTATAGTAAGAACACCTTCCGGGTGTGTGTTTATCTTGTTCTGTTGCTTGTGATTGTTAGTATAGTTGTTTAAATCGATTTAAATACTATATGAGCAAAATTGTGTATGTTGCTTGTGCTTAGCTCGACCTAAGAGCTCATAGTGGCAGATCCCTAGAAGATACCTCGATGATCAGTATGCTACATTATCCCTAGTAGAGTTGTGTATCAAAATGACCTAAGGTAAATTACAATTAGATGAAGCTTGTAGTGGCAATTCCCATTTAGTGTTATATATATGATGTATGTGTATTGGGGTCATGAGTATTCCTTCATTATATGTTATTTAATTGAAATTAAACAATCTAATGACTTGTTGTATATTATTGTTGCATATATGTATGTGATATTGTTGTCGTGTGGCATATGCATATCTATATAGTACTCACGTACTGGGCTTAGGCTCATCCCTTTTTATTTTCCAGTTGCAAGCAAAAACGATGAACACATTGACTATGATGAAAATAGGAATTTAGTGGAACATTATGTGAATAAATATGGGAGAGAACATTATTATTATGTTGATAAAGAATGATAAGAAATCAATGAAGAACTTTTAATAGAACTTCAAGTTGTTGAACTGAGAATATGGAAATAGTTACTAAATTCCTAATTATGGAAATTATTATATGAGGATAAATGTTTACCTTGAATTTTAATTTGGATTTATTATATTTTTTTAAATAATGAGGATTAAAATGACTCATCTGAGAGTCATTCATTTCTTTTATTGAAGCTATATTGATATGAATGTAAAGTGAAAATGAATAGGTCTAAAGTTGTATAGAGAATTAGAGTCTTAGCGTGTTATTATATAGTAGTGACACATTGCGAGCTATGATATCTCAGGTTCTAAGGCATTACAGCATGTAAGTGAGTAGTATTGTAAGCTCACACACCAAAAAAAAAATGAATTTATTTTGCAACATTAGCACCAAGCTCATATACCATAATTCACCAACATATAAATTCTTAGCTATGCGAGTGCACTTAAAACCTCTATAGTGTGTACACATAAAGCAGCATCCTGGCCACTTGATAAATATTTTACAATGCCCAAACCCCTTCAACTATCAAAGGACTTTGGTTAGAAGGCAAAATATAAAGAGCCATAATGGATTTTGGGCTTTAAGCCTAATGATAACATAGTTTTGACTATTGGGGCTAAATTGATAGGGTACATAGAGTCGAGTCTATGGACTTGAGATGACTTAGTAAGATTTGATATGACGGGCTTGAAGTAGGGATAGTTAGATCGATCCATCCACTCTCAACATTTCTTGAGGAAGTTCATATACTTAGAAAGGCTCTCCATAAGCCTAGACTAAAGAAGAGCACATGGAAAGATCCATCAATAGAAAGACTCATTTCAACTGTTAACTATTTATGCAATCTAACTAACGTTGTTAATGGAAAAACTCTATAATTACCCAAGAGCTCCTCCTCATTTGACACAATTTAGAGATTAAAGAAACATTATCGTGCTATTAAATGCCATCTTAAAAGATCAAATAAGACTCATAACGAAAAATACATAATCTCTGATCAAGAAGAGTGGGGTTGATATGTTATGGTTCATCCACCTATCACGCATGCATTCAAGCTCCCTAAAACTACTTGCTTCCTGTCTCTCATCCATCACTCCAAGTCATCTCCACATGTCATTACTACATCACTGCTTTGAAGCTACGTGGAGTGCGAGATTCATATTGCATGCATGTAACCATTACAATTGGTTTCCCTCATCTACATCTCAAATTCAATATACCCTCATCTACATCTCAAATTCAGTATACTTAAACTATCTTATCTAATAAGTGTTCCAAACTATTAGCACCTTTTCCACCAAAATTTCCTAACATCTAACACATTTTATTGAAAGAGTCATTAAATAAAATAAAGTATGTATTTTGATCATGGATGCCTTGTTCGTGTGAGTTGGATCAAATGCGCAATTGAGCGCATTACAACTGTTTAGTGAACTCTCTTTAGAAATTAATTTTTATATTGATAGTTGAAAAAAATAAAAAATAAAAATAAAAGGGTTAACACATACCATACCAAATAATAACTTCATCTTATATTGTTTTGGGAAAGATTATTAAATAAAATTCTGTTCAAAAAGTGATAATACACAAAAATGGGACGAACTTAGGATTTCTACAAAGGAAAAACGTGATATGAAAGCCATATGGCTTTAAACATTTTAAGAGAAGTGATATGAAAAGTAATGTCTCCAATAACATGAGAAGTGTCGAAACTTGCTGTAGTAACATTAAATGGGAGAGTGATACAAAAGTAAATGCTTAATTAAGATTAAATGGAGGAGAGTGATAAAAGCAAATACCTATTTAATACAAAAGTAGTAAAAATTTGTTTAGGAAAAAACCAATCATGTGATTTTAATGCACAGGCAGAAGTACACCAACCCCACTCCCCCCACAACAGACACACTACCCAACCAACCAAAAAGAATGACCATATACTTCCAAAGGAACGGAACTTATACCTCCGATTTTCTATTTAACATTTATTGTTTTATGAAATCAAATTTATAATTGACATGTTCTATGAATGGATCAAAAGTTATACATATATACACATTTTTTTATGTAAGTTTGAAAACTCGAATAGAATAAAAATGGGCTTTTTCCCCCACAAAAATCACTTCGTGAAAATACAACCGCCATTTAAAAATATATATATATATATATCAAGAGCCAGAGATGCTACGTGCATGCGCCAGAAACGAACCACCTCTCTCCCGAAAAAAACATTCAACAAAATCTAAGTGGACTGCCAACAGTTTTTACCGCATGAAAATAGTTCCAATACAATTGAGTCTGAAGTTATCAATCGCAGTCCCCAGGAAAATTACTCAACTCCTGTAGAAGTAATGTAAGGGGACTAAAAAATTGAGGTGATTGACAATGGCAGTATCAAACCACTGATAAAAAAACGTTTGCATCAGCAGCCCATCAGCACACTGATCTTACATCTCCACAAAACATTTCCATTTTCATGAACTCTGAACAATCCAAAACTGCTTATAACCAATAAGTTTGCGTAGATTTCAGCATGACTCCAGCACAGCTATTTATAGCATACGGACTCAAAATTTCAGGATCAACACTCATCGGCCCACATTCATCCATGAACTGAGCAATTGATCAAGCCAAAATGGTTCCCTATTGCGCAAAACTTGAACAAACTCTGCTTTGTGCTCTTCATGAGGTGGCCAACTTCCCTCCTATAGTCTGCTTAGCCACATAAATTTGCTTCACCTTTGTTGAGGAAAAGTTCTTTTCTGCACCAAAAGAATTATTTCGTCCTTGGAAACCAGTCCTCCGATGAGGCCATTCACCTCCAGAATTATTCTTCTGGGAAGCACTTCCTCTCTGGTAGCTGAACCCAGGGGAACTGCTATAATATTGATTGCTCACATTCTTCTGCTGCGAAGAATGGTTCTTCATAGAGGAACTTGTGTTCAAGCTGGGGTTGCTAGTATTTAGAACCTCAGCATTGCAAGTGTCTGTACTAACATCCAAAGATGAGAGCTTTGCAGCAGTGCTCTGTGATGGAGCAGAACTGGAGCTTGTCGCATCTACCAATCCAAGCTCATCGGGTAACTGATTAGAAGTTGCATCTGTTGACTCAATACAATTGTGAGCACTCCCAGAAGGTGTTAAAGAGCAAGTCTCAACAAACCTGTTTACAGGCATTGATTGGTCAACAGAAGGCATGCTCTTGAACTGAGAAGGAACACCAACTTCTCCTTGTTGCTGCAGTGGCATGGACATTGGCACTGACTGCAGCGGCGAAGCAGGAACATGAGACCAGCGAGCATGTACTGACATCTCAGGAGAGGACTGTTGACATTCAGACAATAGTATCAGTATCCAAAGGAAGAATATACAGCAATTACGTAGCTCTACATATTCTCGGTTCAAAATCATGTTCATATTAGCCATACAAGGGGTGCTCAAAGATTCGATACACATATATATTAAGCCATGCTTCTCAATAACATTAGGTTGTAGAAAGTTCGGCATCCCAGAAAGGACAACCAAGTCAATTTTTCACCAGTCCTAGAAGCAGGCTTCAGGAAATATTTGCGAAATCCGATACAGGGGAGTAGCCATATATCATTACAATTTTAAAAGTTATGTGGATAAAAATTGTACAATAATTTTTCTGCAGAAGGCTTAACAGAGGATGGAATATCCTTGATGTCTCATCGACTTATTTCATTCTTTTTCTGTTTTTAAATTCTTAATAACTACATGAAAATTACATGGGATGACTAAGAGCCTAGGAAAGCTAGGGGACATCAGGAGAATTTCTACTCCTTAAATTGGAGGAGGTGCTAGTGAATGGAGTGTTCCCACAATTGAATTTGCAGAAAAACATAAGGGGGAAAAATAACAGACAATGAATATTTACCTGGAAAGGCGAAACATCAAACATAGCCAAAGGGGATGCCAAAGGTAAGATTGGTGACCCAGGGGCAAGATGCTGGACTGGAGGAGGCACACTAGAAGTATTATGCTGTGCAGAAACCAAGTTTAGATTGTTCGCATCTCCCTCACCAATCACAGAGGATGATGTGGGATTATGTTTCCAATCCGGTTGTTTACCTGACGGTATAAAGGCAGTACCCATAAAGCTTAATCCAACTTGTCCAAACTGACCAACTGGTGCAAAATGATTGTAGACAACCATGTGCGGTGGGCCCTGAACTCCATGCATTCCACCAGGACTAATGAACGGCCCAGTAAAACCTGCAGGAGGGCCATAAAATGAATCTACACCAGAATGTGGCCAATTTCCAGGCAGGCCTGAGCTGGTTGTGCTGCTCTTTTGCAATTGTGATTGCACGGATGTAGATTCCTCATTGGATCCAAATGCGAATATAGGGCTGGCCATCATGGGATTCATCTCATAGAGCGGCAAAAGGGAAGGTCGTCCTCCAGGGAAACGTGAAACCATAGGGCTTGAAGCATTTTGAGAACCTGATAATGGTGGCCACAGGGAAATTGGAGGTGTCTCTACAGAAAGATCAGCTGGCAGAGAAACATTCAAAGGCTCCTCACTTCGTGACTGATTTGCCAACTGCTTATCACCATTGACACCTGACAAAAGATAAGTTAAGCAAGGTTAGTAAATACAAAATATCCTACTGCCTGAAAAGAAATCATACAACTTACCAGCTGTTATGACATCAACATCTGCTGCACCAAAAGTTTTTGCATCTGAAACAGATATGGAACATGCACCAAGTCCATTACCAACTATGTCATCATTACTGATTGCAGCAACAGCAATGGCAGAAGCAGCTGCTTCAGCTTCAGCTTCACAATCTTCTAATCGCACACAGGCCTCATCTGAGCTGTTTTCCTTGTCAAGAAACAGATTGCAACCATCCTCCACAGCAGGTAGCTTGTGAGATATTTGAATCTCTGGTCTGCATGGACCTGGTGGACCAATTCCAAGTGAAACAGCATGACTGCTAGGAGGAAGAACTGTCGGAGAGGTTACTGCCCCTAGAAAAAGATTAGAATACACTTCAGTGAACAATTAAAACTTGTAGGATAAGATGTACAGTGGTCAAACAAGTAATATTCACCAAATTGGATTTTTTCTCCAGCAAGAAGGGAATTGATGGGGCTTGCTGCAGAAGAAAATGACTTGTCCTTAGTCAACATGGAAGTTGAAGAAACTGCAGGCTCGGTGACTGAGACAATATGATCACCACCAGAAGTGCACGAATCAAATTGTGCAGGCTTCATGGCATCATCCAGTTGCGATTGGGTCAGAGCCATAACCTACCAAGTATATGCAGCTTTCATTGTGATGTATCAAGAGAATTATGCATTTGATGACATTATCATACAATAAAGCATAAGAAAGTTCAATATTTTATTTATTTTCTTAAAAAAAAAAAAAAAAAAACACGTGCTCATTTATTTGTTCCAATCAATATCGGACATCGATTCACTTTAGGAATACTTCCCAAACACTACTTGACAAAGTAATAAGTGCTTTAAATTGAGCATTTCCTTACAAGTGATCTTAACGAGTGTCTCAATCCCCAAATTTAATACATGTCTAGGAAGAAACTCCTCAAGGGACCGGTCACATGTATACATTGACCTTATGCAAGGGGGTTCATATTTCAGATTCAGTGATCCCAACATTGTACCCTGGTATGTACTTTTACTTTATTTACTGAAATTACCCAAAACAATGTATTGTTAATCCATAATATTGATGCCATGTGGTTTTTTTTTTGGATAATTGCCATGTGGTTGGAAAGAAAGAAACAAGCAGAAAAAGGCATCTTTTGAAGAAGATTAAAAGCATACTGATTTAAAAAGCTAAAATATAGCAGATTAGAATTAAAACACACAATTGGCAATGTTTTAGAATTCAGAAACCATTCATGCGCATGGATAGAATTGAAACTAGACTCACCATAGGATAACAAATTCTTTATACACATTAGAAGCAAACTCCTTAAGGTATATGTCAGTGATTTTAAAAGCAGATGCAGAACCACATTGATATGTGCAAAACTTCAAAAGAAGAGACCCTACAGAAACTTAGGCAAATAACTTAATGTACCTGTTGATTAATCCCTGAATTTCCCCATGCATCCAAAGATGTTTGGACACTATCTAGTGCCTTATTCTTGCTCTCAAATATTAAGCCCCTCCCAAGACTTTGTCCTGCACTAGATCCAACCTGAAGGGAGCTGTGAAGGAGAAAAGTTCCGTCAAGTACCATCTTCATATATGATTTATTGAAAAAAAGAAAATATATTTTAACCATATAAAGACTGATGAGAGTATGGAGTGAAACAATCATTTATATACTTGACCGTCTGGGGTCTTGTGTCTGACTGGGCTTCACTTTTCATTGCAGGGGTACCAATTGGAGCCAATTGTTGTAACGTCACCGAGGTTTTAAAACCAACTGATACTTCAAGAGTTGACGAGCCTCCACCCTCTGGAGCAAAATCTGCATGTGCTTCTCTAGCCCCAATTCTTACTGAAGAAGTTTTCTTTGAAATAGCCAATGCATTGCTACTCTGTGAATGGCGAGGATTCCTCAGAACCTGGCCAAAAAATTGCTGTTCAGCAACCAAATAGCAACATGAGCACCAAAAACACTGCAAACGAAGGTTTAATATTACCTTCATAACCCGGGACTTTGCCTTGAACTCTTTTTCTCTCTGTTCACGTTTATCAATCAGCATTTGCCTCTTTGACCTCACTTCAATGAAGTCATCTTCATCACTGGGAGCTTCTATTCCAGGTTGCTCAAAAACTCTTACAATCCCACTCTGAAGAGGGGCATCAACATCTTTGGAAGAACTCCTTTTAAAGTTCCCCCCAGCAGAGTGAGTCTGCTGAATTGTTTGGTTAGTGCTCCCGGTTTCTTCTTCTGTGACACCTGGTGCCAACCTAGTGCCTTCAGACTCAGAAGTCTGTTTAACATGTTTATTGGACAGAATAGCCTTTCCAGAACCACTTCTCACAGAGGCCACAGTATACCTTGTACTAACATTAGATCTATTATCAACACCAAGAACATTAGGTGAATCAAAGCCAGAGGATTGCCCGTTCTCTCCAATTTCTCGAACTCGAAATTCAGTTCGTTTAACTGTTCGCTTTGGCTTTCTCTGATATCCAGCAGAATCTGAGTATGAAGCCTCAGTTTCTTGAAGGAATGTTCTAGCAGCTGGCTGTTTTACCTTGAAAACATAACGTTTTCCTCTGCTGCTAGTTACTGGACCAGGGACCTTTGATCCATTCAAATCCTTTTCTTTTTTGACAGTCTGAGACAATGTCCGTCCACTTTGACTCTTTCCTGCCATGTCTTTAGAATTTGAGAAAGCTCTATAATTCCTTGCAATTGCTTTCTGGTGCTCCTGCTCCTGAGCTTTGGAACTACCCATTGGTCTGCTACCATCAACATGAGAATAATCTACTTGATTTTGCAATGATGGTACCATGCTTTCAGCTTTTTCACTTGTTTGCAATGGATTTACTGAATTTAATGCGTTACCCAGAGGTTGATCTACATACCTCAGTGCAAATGCTGATGACTGTTGATCTGCCGAAAAGGACAAGGCATCATTTTTAATAAGGTTTTCTGCAGATGTTGAGTCTTGATCTGATTGCATCGACACAGAACCACCTGGCTTTTGGTTTATAGATAAATTGGTTGAAAGATTGGACTGAACAAGGGACATTGTCTGAGGAGCCAACGGGACAACCCCAGGTGAAATAGGAGATGCATACCTTAGCTGCCCAAACTGAAAGATAGGAGGCTGTGATTGTTGCATGGGACCAAGAGCTGTACCGATCTGGGGATTCAGATGAAGAGGCATCTGAATAGTACCAATTTGTATGGCTGGAACAGCAGATGGAATCAAAGGAGGCCCAGAAAACAACCCGAACTGAAGCTTAATAGGTAAGTCCGCCTGAGCAGAAACAGCTGGAGAAGAATGTAACAGAGTGTGCCCAGAAGAATGAGACATCAAGCTGCTGCTGGTAGGGACGGAAAGTTGGATAGGCAGGGAAGAACTATGGGAAGCATCAGCACTATTCAAAGCCTTGGAGGTTGCAGGAGTAACCACAAAATCACCATCACTGATATTTTGAGTGACATTCTCATTATCTGGAAGCATTGATGAGACACTCATACCAACTTGAGCAGAATCACCAGTAAGTTCATGGGGCTGCTCACAAGTTCCGATTTTTTCGAGGGTCTCCTTCTCAACACTCCCACAGGAAGCCAAAGGTATTGCAAAGGCACTTGCTTCATTCTTAGAGCTTTTCTCAAACTCATCATTTGTCACACAAATTTCTACATTGTCATTGAATCCCAATACCATGTTATCATCTAATTGCATATTGTCAAACTCTTCACTCAGGTCAATGTTGCCATCATCTCCTTCCCGCACTTCATCTTCTTCCCGGTATCCTTCCTCATCTTCATCATACTCTTCCTGCTCCTGCAGATGTTCATTGTTCTCTACAGTCCATTCTACATCATCACCAGATAGCGAACATGCACTCAAGATGTTTACCTGGCCAGATGTCACAGGTACAGCCCCATCATCAGATAATAAAAAATCTGAGTTGTCTTCAAGAGCTGATTTTGCAGGATAGTCCCCAGACTCATCCAAATCATCGTGAGAAAGATGTACTGGGGAATCAGGTGGACTAGAAACAGAAAGTGAAGACTGAGAGTCGCATCTTGGTTCTCTACTTTGATCCACTCTCTGCTCCCCCAAGAACTCTTGCTTGATAACCGATTTGTCTTCCAAAATATCCTGACTACCACTATCATGACCCATCTGCACGGTGGATTCATTTCTTGTGGTTGTGTTGTACTGCATCTCCTTCTCCAGGAAAGCTGAGGGTCCAGGGCAATCAATCTCACCTCTATACGAGGAGTTCTTTTGTATGGAGGTAACTGATGGAGGGGGGAGAACACGAGGCTGCCTCATGGAATACCTTGCCCTCCCAAAAGAATAAGGACCCTCTAGCTCAGGGTTCTGATAAAATTGTTCAGGATATGACGAATATGCATTGCCATGAGCATGACTCTGCCCCCAACCCATATCACCAAGTCTCTCAGAAAGGTTCTCAGGAAATTCAGTCTCAACATCAGTGTTTTTTCCATAGTGATCCCCATCAGCAAGATTCCATCTCTGCCCCCTCATGGGAGGAAATTCATCCATTGGAGGCTCAAGCATCCCTCCCTTAGGGTAATTCCTAGATGACACAAACCCCATTCCACCATGGAACTCTTTCCTTTGAAAGCCCCTTCCCCCAAATGATGCATCTCGCTTAGAGCCATAAGGAACATCTTGATTAGGCAGGATGAGGTTTGAGCTAGCTCCACTCTCAAATGGGTCCCTCCTCCATGTATTAGCAGGTTTTGTAGTAGTAGTATCACGTGACAGACTGGTCCTGGAACTTATCTCAAATGGTCTATTCAAACTAGAAGAATCAGAAGAAGCAGAAGTTGTGATCCTCTCTACCATTCTCTCACTTTCATCCCATCCACCACCAGCATCTGGCAACTGGGAAACATCTTTTTCTTTCAACAACCTCGGACCATTTTCATCTCCCATACTAGAATTACTGCCAGCCCTTTCTGCATCAGCCTGCCTCCTGGCCATCCTTTCCTCCAGCTCCAAAAGTTTTTGCTTAGCAGCCTGTTTCCTCCTTTCTTCTTCCATAATAATCCTTCTCTTATCTTCTTCCCTGGCAATCCTCTGCTCTTCAGCTCTCTGTAAGGCTTCCAGTCTTTCCTGCTCAGCTCTCCAGGCAGCTTCTCTAGTTTCTTCTTCTAACCTTCTCTGCCTTTCTTCCTGTTCTCTAGCAAGCCGCATTCTCTCCTCCTCCTCTCTGCGAGCGAGCTCTATAGCTCTTTCTTGCTCTTCAATAATCCGCTGCCTCTCTTGCTCTTGCAGCTTCTGAACTCTCTCAAGTTCAGCCTCAAAAGATTCTCTTATAGGATCATGAAAATCAGTCTGTTTAAGAATATCTTTTTTCCGCTTGAGCACTCCAACAAGACCACCAGAGAGAGGATCCTGTCCATCATCAACATCTTTTAAGAAGGGATCCCCCATATAAGGCTTTTCAGCCTTTGAAGGAAAAACTTTAACTCCAAAAGAGTTCTTCGATGCCAAATTATTCTGGAATGCATCATATTTATTGTACTGTTCACCACCATAGCGGTCTCTAGTGATACGTTCTGGGTGGTTACTGAAGGACTCCGCTGCCTTGCCCCATGGAAGCCTCCATTGTCCACCCATAGGGTCCCTCCTGCCAAAATCACCTTGCACATCTGGAATTGGCAATTGGATATTCTTATTTTCCTTTCTGGCATCCATAACAACAGCCGATGGCCGGACATCATAATTTCTCTCAATTCTAACTTCTTGCAAACTAACACCATCACCAGAAAGAGGGGAAGATGTTCTCCATGAACATCCTTCCCTACCTTCTCTACTTGGCATTCTTACACCTCTCCCATAGGGGTCTACTTTAGAGACTTCACTAGAAGAAATTTTTCCAGCTTCATCGTCAGGCTGACCTAATCTATCAAAAGAATTGTAAGTTGGTTTCTGAGGGAAAACACTAGCCTTGGGCATAATAAAATCTCCATCCCAATAAGATTCGCCCTTGGAAAAACTGAGATCTCTGCTACGATCTAACAAGCTGTGACTTGTATCACGTTCATCATCAGCCCAATCTGATCTTGGATTAAACTGAACAAGAGGCAATGGCCCAGAGAAATAATCATCCTGCTTCTTTCTCTGATCAAATGCACTAGAACCACCTGTGCCTTGATTTTCATCTCCATTCTCATTCAACCCACCAGTGTAAGTATACTGTGATGCCTGCGACTGTGGAAGCTCCACTGGAGACGTTAATCGTAAGCCCTCTTTTTGCTCAGGAACAGATTCATCACCCATTCCTTGCTTCTGTTTCTGATTCAAACCATCTTTCTGTTTAGAGACTGGACCAGAAGTAGCTGCCAGCATAGCTCGCAAAGAAGGAAAATCCTCCCCCCTCAAAACTGACACTTTCTCTACTGCTGGGAATGCAGAAACCACAGGCCCAGCACAGCCCAGACGAGCAGATGGTGGAGTATACAAACTACTTCCCTGATTCACTCCATTGGTACCTTTGTGCATATCCTGATCAATTCCCACAGAAGCATCTCTATCACTGATAACTAAACCATCCTTCTCTGGCAATGGAGCTGCAACAGGCTTAGTCCATCTCATCCCAGATGAGCCTGGCCTCATCCCACTACCTGAAACACCGCCTCCAGCAGTCCCACCTCCAGTTCCAGACAAGTCAAACTTCTCATGCTCTTTCCTCAAAGATGGCAAATTCAAAGGGGGTGGTACCGAAAGCTTCGGCCCAGCAGCTTTATGCGAGCTACGAGGCCGTGAAGGCACCGCCATACCTCCACCATTTCCATTGCTTCCATGGATACTACCCCGAGACCGACCCGACCCGTACGAGCTATTGCTGTGATGGTGCTGGCCGTATGATTTGTTCAAATTCACAGACACAAACTTGGTCCCGACACCGGGATTGGCCATATCCAACCAAATTCGAACCTTTTTCCTACGGCGGATTCAGATCTCCGCCAACGCATCAAAACCCTAACCCTAACTTTTACTCCTTCCACTTCAAGTAACCCTCTAATGCTACGAGATCCAACAAATGATCACAAAGTTTAAAACTTGGATCAAATCTCGATTCACAAACCCTGATCACGCAAAAAGTAAGAACCAATCAAACCCCAGACGTGACCCAGTTTAACTCTACCCTAAAAAATAAAAGGTGCAATCAATTGAAAAGAGAGAAATTATTGGAGAGTGTTTTTGTGGGTGAGTTAGGGTTTTCAGCAAGTTCAAGTTGATCTGATCTAATAAGAAGAGAGTTGGTATAGGTTAAGGAACGCGTACCTCAAGTGGAGTCGGTGGCGCAGGATAGTGGGCTAGGTGGCGTAGGATAGTGGGCGATTGGGGAAACGTGCACCGGAGGAAGCGAGCAACGAGAGAGAGAGAGGGGAGGGAGAAGCAGAGAGTCGAGAGAAAAAGGCTTAAGCACGAGAGAAAAAATGAGGAATGGTTTTGTTGTTCTGTTGTTTGTGGCACTTGACTTTTTGGTATTTTTAATTTTATCCCCAAAAGTTTTTGGTTATTTCTACTGTGCTTGTTCTGATGCATGTGAATGAAGGTTAAATACTTAAACACCGTCATTTAAAAAAAAATTATATAAATATTATACTTATAAAAATTATTATTAAAATATATTATAAAATTGTGGATCACTTATGCACCTTTAGTAATATTGAAAAATTTTATATTGAAAGCACAGACCAAGTCTACGCCTTCAATATAATATCAAATAATTTTTTTCTACAAACCTATAAAATTATTACAAAAATATATTTGCAAATCTATAAAAGTGATACAGTAAATTTATACAATAATACACACAAAAAAATTGCACCGACAGTTTCTAATATAAATACGAATTCTCAGTTCATATTTTCACATTTCCATGTTTCAATTTTCTCTGTAAACCTCACTCTCTATCATTGTTTGAAATTTTTTATTTCCATAATTTGTATTTTACACAAATTTTGCTCTGTTTCAATGTGTGTAAAATATCTTTATTAAAATCTCGGTATATTTTCTTAAAAAAAATTATTTCTGTTACTGTTATAATAGTTTGGATAAATGTGAAAAAAAAAACATATAAATATATAAACTGTATAAATTTTATTAAAATAATAGTTATTATTAATTAACTATTAATTAGGAATTAAATAATTGTTAATATATAATTATTTAACATTAGTAAATGAATTATGTATATATGTTATTATAATGTATTTTCGTAAACATAGTCATTAAATTAAGTTACTGTTAATTAGCAATTATTAATCATTAATTAATTGGTATAAAATTAATTAGCAAAAAAATTCGTATTCATTGAAAATGAAAAATATTTGTATGATTTTATAAAATTAGTCTTAAATAGTTCTTAATTATCCGTTAATTAAATGTGATTAGTTGTTAATATGTCATTAATTAATTGTTATAAAATTAATTAGTGAAAAATTTCATATTCATTGCAAATAAAAATTATTTGTATGGTTTTGTAGAATTAGTCATTAGATAGTTGTTAATTAAATGTGATTAATCATTAATATGTCATTAATTAATTAGTGAAAAATTTTGTATTCGTTGCAAACGAAAAAAATTTGTATGGTTTTGTAGAATTAGGCATACAAGTAAGTAGTTGTTAATTATCTTTTAATTAAAGGTGATTAGTTGTTAGTTAATTGTTATAAAATTAATTAATGAAAAATTTTGTATTTGTTGCAAAGTGAAAATATTTGTATGGTTTTATAGAATGAGTTATAAAATTAATTAATTATTAATTATCCTTTAATCAAATGGGATTTGTAGTTAATACATCGTTAATTAATTGCTATAAAATTAACTAGTAAAAAATTTTGTATTCATTGCAAATATAAAATATTTGTATGGTTTTGTAGAATTAGACATAAAAGTAAGTAGTTGTTAATTATCTATTAATTATAGGTAATTAGTCATTAATTAATTGTTATAGAATTAATTAGTGAAAAATTTTGTATTTATTACAAAGTGAAAATATTTATATGGTTTTGTAGAATGAGTTATAAAATTAATTAGTTATTAATTATCTTTTAATTAAAGTGGATTAATGGTAAATACATCGTTAATTAATTGCTATAAAATTAATTAGTGAAAAATTTTATATTCGTTGCAAATATAATATATTTATATGGTTTCATAGTATTAGTCATAAAATTAAGTAGTTAACATTGATCTGTTAATTAAATACGATTATTCATTAATATATCATCAATTAATTGTTGTACAATTAATTAGTGAAAATTTAAGTATTTGTTACAAAGTGAAAATATTTGTATTGTTTTGCATAATAAGTAAAGCCTGGACCTTTCGATCCTTAATCTTGACTCAATAGACAAGTTATCGAGCACAGGCCATCTAGGATGGAGAGATAATCGATGTTTCACTTATCTAGTAGTTTATATTACATTAGAAATAGGAAAACATTTCACATGTTATTGGCATAAGATCAAGCAACCCTCACTATTCGACAACATGAGTTGTCACTCCATTGCGATGAGCATACCATCTCTTTTGATACTCGAATGGAGCTATACTTACTATTGGCTAGCTTCGAAGGTGTGAGCCATCTGCCATATATACCTCTTAATTAGCACATGATTAAAGCGTTGGTGGAGCGATGGCGTCTAGAGACGCACACATTCCACATGCCGATGGTAGAGTTTACAATCATGCTATAGGATGTGGAGATCTAGTTGAGACTCCCTATGGATGGATAGGTAGTTACAGGGAGTAGTTGCTTGGATTGGGGAGTGATATGCGAAGAATTGTTGGGGGGAATCAAAATCTGACAAAACCTATCATTAAGGTAAGAACTAAAGGATTTCGAATCTTAGCGATGAGAGCTCATTTTGAGCAAATCGACCCTGGAATTATTCATTTACTAACCTCTTTTATCTTATTCATGTATTATATATTCCAACAGGCACACTTATCATATTTTACAGAGCAATAGACAAACTTACTAAAACTCTGCTTGTGGGTTATCCATGAACCGACCTAAACCGGCGATGAGTTAACCCGACGAATCCTATGGAAGAGCTAGCATGATGAAGACTATTTTTATTTATAATTATTTCTTTTGACTATTTATGTTGTAATCTTTCTTTTAGGACACTTTCATTTGCTTGTAATTGTCTTTTAGGATCGGCTACCTTAAAAGTGGCATAGTTGTAATTTTGTGCACTTTTTAACCCTAAATGGAACAAGTATAAATGCTTGCTTAAAGTAGGGTTTGAGGACAATTTTTCATAATAGACATACACTTTTATGTGAGAGAATTAGGGTTCTTCCTTAGTTCAATTCCTCTTATTATTTTCAATCCCAATAACTGGAATTGCGGCGAGTGCAACAAGGAGAAATTGTGAGTTATATCAATTTCTATTTGTTGTGTTTCTTTTCTTCTCTAGTGAGTCATATCTAAGGTTGGATTGAAGTTTTCTTAGTCAAATTTGATTGCATTTGTAATAAAATTATTATTGCTTAATTGATTGGTTTTTAACACTTGTTATTTACCATCAATATTTGCTTCAATTGAACCGTGGTTTGCATTGTTGGGAAAGGGGATCTCGAAAGTGGTTCTTGTTGATTTTGTATGTTAATCACGTGGGATTTCAAGTGTATTTGGTGTTGCAATTGAGGATTTCATCTTTGTAATATTGTTCCCTTGAAAACTATAACATTCAGCTTATCTTACATCATAAGGGATCACGCAATTTGTTGTCTATTGAACCGATTTTTTGATCTTGTCATTTAGGGATTATAAATTGGTTTTTATGTGCTTAATCTTGGTTTTAGGCACATCATAATTTGGTATCAGAGCATTATCATACTTGGATTTAAGATTGATCACACCATTGTTTGAAGAATTGGTTACAAGTAATGAAGATTTGCGTCATTTGATTACTAATTTGATTGTCTTTCAAATTAGTTTTACATGTGCTTAATCCCCTTTTAGGCACATCATCTTTTGGTATCAGAGCTTGAGGTTGTGAGAAGGGATTGATTGCAATTTGAATTTAGAAGTTAGGGAATTGTTTAATAGCACATCGATTTGATTTTGCTTGACATGAAGCTTGAATTGTCTAATTGTGTTGTTGAGGAGTTATAGTTGTTGCTTGTTGTTATAGACGTGGGGTAATTGTGAATCCTTATCATTTTGTTGTTGACGTGAGCTTGGACGGAAAAGTAAGAAGTGTATTTCCTAGTGTTTGATTATGGAATTGGAAATACAATAATTTGTGGTAAAAAGAGAAGTGTGACTTTTGTTGATTTCAGAATTGGGGAGAATATTTTACCATTTCCAGATTGGAAGTGTGTGGAAGGATAAGCATCCATTTGAAATTCAAATACCTTCTTTAAGTTTGAAGCAATTCATTAAGTTGCATTGAATAAGTGTTATTTGAATTTGAATTGTTTTTACCATTTGTGGAGAATGTTGCATTTAGTGGAGTGATTTCAAATTTGAATTTTGTTGCTGCCATTGCTTGTGGTTTACGATGTGAATTGGAGTTGTGTAGTGACAAGGAAGTGTATACTTTGAAGTATTGTGTGTGTTATATTTGGGAGGTTGTGCACCGTGGTTGTTTTTGTATAAAGTTGTGTTTGTAAAAATTTAGTGAAGTTGTGTGTGTAAGTGTATATGGTGGTGTGAATTTGTGGAAGTTATATGGAGTAAGGTGCTACACATTGAGGCTAAAGTATGAGAGTGTAGTGCATGGATAGCAAACCGTGAAGGGGAAGAGTGGTGTTTCAATTGTGAAGCAGAATTGTGTAATATGTGCATTTATTAGAAATGAATTGGGAATTTATAACCCTTATTGAATTTTTTTTTTCCCCCGAAACTTTCAATATTTGAAAATCTTTATTCATATAATATATAAATATATATATATTTCTCTTTATTCTTTTCCTTCTTTCTCTAATTTTTTTTTCGCAATCTGTTCTTTCTCTCTCTTTCTCTATTTTCCTTCTCTCTCATTGTGACTCCGATGGCGCCTAAATCATCAGAACGTCTCAAACAAAAATCCTTCAAAACGAAATCCTCCAACAAGCCTTTAGTGATTCATGATGAATCTTCAGATTCTTCAGAAAAACATCAAGAACCTTCAATTGAGGAGAATCCAAGTTCCCCTGACTCCGAATCTATCATTGGTTCCAAGAAAATTTCCAAAAGAAAACGGGTTGCGTCGTCTTCAAAAGGGAAAGAAAAGGTTATTCAAGAAACCTCTCTGCCTAAGAAAACAGCCAAGAAGCAAACAAAACAAAGGAATGTACCAAGTTTGAAACCCTCAATTTCAAAATCTCTTCGAAGGAAGAAAAACGAGGTGTGTTCTTGTAGTTTTGTGGATTTTAATTTCTTTACAAGTAATGGATTTTACTGGAATGAACTTTTAGAACCCATAGGATGCATGGAACTTTGCTCTATTCAAGTTCTAGTTTATGGCGAGTGTGTGAAAGAATTTTGTGGAAGTTTAAGTCTTTCAGAAGAGAATGTTCTAGTTTCCAAGGTATGTGATCAAGACATTACAATTTATAGGGTAGATGTAATTAAATGTCAACATTTGCATGATGTAAATGATGATATCGAGATTACAAACATGCCTAGGAATGATCTTTTTGCTGCTATTAATGGAGGTTTACAAATGGATTATGGGAAGGAGGCAATGGTTATTGATTTCAAGTTGTTTCCTTAAATCATACACAAGATTATTGTTGAATGTATATGTCCAAGGAAGGGTAGTCCTACTTCAATGTCCATAGAACATGCTCAAATTATCTATGCGATGATTAATAGAAAGAATGTGGACATGGCTTCTAGAGTCATTGATCAAATATGGAGAAATAGAGAAAGTTTGATATTTGGGAATGTACTCATGTGGTTGTTTGTGTTTAAAGGAATTGTTTTGCCTACCAGCTCTTCTGAACCTATTAAGTTAAAGAGGATAGGTAAAGAAGTTTTTCATCATATTTCAATGTTTGTTAAAGATTGTTTATGGTATGCAAATGATGGTGCACACTTTGTCCATCAAAGGCATATGAAAAGAATTGTTCCTTTTGGAACTTCTTCGATACCTGCTCAAGAAGGAGGTTTTGAACCTAGTTCAGAACCTAGAACAGAGCTTGGAACAGACTATAGAAAGCAACCATATGATGTTGAGGCTGGAAAGAGTGGAACAAAAGAAGCTACATCCAATGTTGATTTGGAACAAATGAAGAATGTTATGCGGGAAGCTTTGAAACATGAGCTATCAGATTTAGTTAAGACGGCTTTGACAGATGAAGTTTCAGTTCTTCAACGGTCTGATCTTAGGAGACTAGAAGCGATGGAGTTACAAGTTAAACAAACTTCTGATATTCTTTCTGATATTAAGAAAAATTCTGAGAAAATTCTTACTGATCTCCATCACTATAGAATTCTCTATGATGAGTTTAGTGCGAGAGCCAAGCAAGATTTATCTAACAATGTGATTGCTTTTGACAAGTTTGTCTCTCAAGTAAGGAAGATGGGAGATTCAGTCACTAACTCTTTCAAGACTTTGGACTCCAAGACGGATAAAACATCCCAATCTGTCGCAAGTCTTCATGGAGAAATCAAGCTGTTCTTATCCACCAAATTTCTAGATTATGTTCGCTTTGGTGCACATATCATCGACTTGGATACTTCACCAGAAAAACCTTCCTCTACCAAACCTTCCACCACTTCCTCTACCTCTCGAGTTACAAGATCCAGAAAATCTTAGTTCTTGTCTTAATTTTTTGTTTTGAAAACAAGTTGTAAAAGACTTCTTTTATCTTTTATGCATCGATTAAGGGGGAGTTATCCCTTTTGCTGTTAACAAAAAGGGGGAGAATGATTCTATTGTGTTTATGATCAATGCTGCTTTATTAATGATTCTATTGTGTTTAAGATGCTTTTCTGTTATGGATTCTGATGTTATGAATATATGTTTGCTTGAACATGAAAGTTGTTTCTATTTTGTTTATCTAATGGTGTTTTGTTATCATAAAAAAGGGGGAGAATATTAAGTTCTCTAATTTAGTTTTACCGTTAACAAAAGAGGAATAATGTGTAACGTATGTTTAAGCTCGTCAGAAGTTGTTTCAGAAGATAGTAAGTGAATTTTTCTAAATTGAACAAAGAGACAGAAGCTTGTTCAGAACCTTCAAAGGTGTTATACAGACTGTTTTTGTTCTGTCAGAAGATATTTCGGAAGTTGTATAGTGTATCCGTAGTTCTCGTGTTAACCTTTCAGAAGTACTTTCAGAACCTTTACAACAGGAGAACCGTTGACAGGTTTGTTTCAGAAGCACTTTCAAAACCTTCATAATAGGAGAACAGTTAATAGGTTTGCTTCAGAAGTACTTTTAGAACCTTCCATGCCTGTCACAAATTTTTTCCAGATTTTGCTCTAATTTTTGTATCGATGGTTTTTAATAAATTTCAAGGCCTAGCTCCACGTGTCAAGTATATTTGGGTAATATACTTGATGTGTTTTACAAAAATTGGATTTTATATCATGGGGTTTTTAATTTACATAAAGTTTTACAAGATTTTATTCAAAGATTTTATTTTATGATAAAGTGAGATCATATAAGATTTACAAGTTTTATCAAGATTTAAATCTAGATATTTGTGTTATATTTTGGGAGATTTAGTAGTTACAAAGATAATGATAAGAAATATGGTTGTTACATGAAGATATGGTTCCACAATATATGGGATATCAAAATAAGGTTTCACAATGTGAGGGATATCTTCAACAAACTTGATCCAAGAAATATCTCCAAAGAAGATCTCGGTCAAACTGATTTATCCAAGCTTATCCTCATAAAAAATATCACGGAATGCAGATCCTCTCCAACAGATTCAACTTATTTTTGAAATACAAAATTTCAAAAATAAATTTAAGCTTTTCACGTGGAACTCCATGAACGTTACATTGTCAAAAGTAACCGTTATGTTCTCTTCATAAAAGGAGTGTTCAGTTCAAATAAAAAATAGAGAGAACGTTCTTCTGAGAAAAAAAAAAAAACACACGGAAAAGAAAAGGCTCATATATCTTCGAGTGCAAATTTTTTACATATACATGTGATCTAATTTATAGAGGAAATTTGATATTCCTCATTGTTATTGTAATTCCTTTCTTGTATATGGAATTGATAGTTGTTTCATCACTGTAGTTTGAGTGATTAGCTTAGTGAAGAAGCTATAAAGACTCAGCAGTGAGACTTCGCCTTGAAGAGGCTTATTTTGTACACTTTCAATTTGTTTGATATAGTGAAACACAACCGGTATAGACAACTGGGACCCCCGCGTGGAGCTGAAAGAGAGGATTGACGCTCGAGGCGGAACCTCTATAAATCTCTGAGCATTCTATTCTTCTTTACTCATTTTATTTATTGCACATTATTGTTTTTCATTTTTGTTGTTCATGTCATTTTATTAATGAAGAGTTTTTGAATGATTTGCAAAAATTGAAATTTTAAGTAATTAATCAATTCACCCCCTCTTGATTAATCTAATTGGGACCAACAATAGGTATCAGAGCAGGACTCATCTATTTCGAGTGATCCAAAATGGTTGAAAATAACGTTGCAATTAATCGAGCTCCTTACTTCGATGGCTCAAACTTCTCATATTGGAAGATGCGTATGGAAACTTACATTAAAGCTAATGATTATGATTCATGGCAGGTCATTTCACTTGGGGACAATGTGATCACCTTGAACAGAAATTTGACCTTGTCAGATTCCGAGAAGAACAACAAAGCAAAAAATTTGTTACTGACTACTATTGCTCCATCAGAGTTCTATTTGATATCATCGTATGCAAGTGTAAAGGAGATTTGGGATATCCTATCCGATACATATGAAGGGACTGATACCATCAAGGAAACCAAGATAAATGCCTTAATTCAACAGTATGAATTATTTAAGTTTAAGTTTAATGAGGATGTCAAAGATGCTTTCAACAGGTTTACAGTTATTACAAATGAGCTTGCATCACTTGGAAAGAAACTTCCAGATCCAGATCTTGTGAGGAAAATGCTGAGGATATTGCCACCATCTTGGGATGCAAAGAAAACTGCTATAGAAGAAGCTCAAGACCTAAACAAGCTAACTCTCAGTCAATTGAGAGAAAAGCTCATGGCATATGAGTCACACATAAAAACCACGCAAAGAGGAGAAGACGGCACCAAAGGAATTGTGTTTAAAGTCAAGGAAATAAAGCAAAATGAAACTGAAATAGATGATAGCGATGATGAGAAAGAAGAGGACATCAGTCTTCTAGCACGTAGACTCAACAGGCTGCTCAAGAAGCAAAGAGGTAAGAAATTTAGTGTTTTCAAGAAAAGTACTGAATATAAGCATAATGATGCAGGAAAAGCTTACAAGGAGAAAGAAAAGAAGAAAGAGAAAAGGGAGATTCAATGTTATGAATGCAAAAAGCCAGGACACATCAAATATGAATGTCCAACACTAATCAAGAAAATGGAAAATTATAAAAAGAAAAGTCGTGCAATGCTAGTAATGTAGAGTGATTTAGAGGACATAGAAACAAATTCAGAAGATTCAGAAGAAGAAGAGGATGAGGTAAATCTTTGTCTAATGGCTAGTTCTGAGGTACACTCTGAATCTGATGAAGATGTAACTGATATTGACATGCTAGTAGAAATGAGTAAGCTATTAAAGGCACTAAAAAGGGCTGATACAAGATTAGCTAAGTATGAAAATGAAATAAAAGCTCTTAAGAATGAAAAGGAAGCATTAAAACAAACAAATACTTTACTTGTTGATGAAAATGATATCCTGAAACAAGAAAATGAATCCATGCATGTGAGTATTGAAAAATTAAGAATAGAAAATCATCTACTTGAAGTAGAAACAAGTGACATGAAGGTAAAGATTGATGATCTATCCAATTCGTTGAAAACTACCTTTAAGAAATTTGATGAAAGTGACAAGAAATTGATCATGTTAATTTCTTCACAAAGAGTTTCAAATGAAAAACATGGATTAGGATATGAGCATGGTTCGAGTTCAAAATCAAATCAAAATATAGTTTTTGTTAAGGCTAAACAAGTCTTAAGTGATGAATCCAACTGCAAAAAGTACATTTCAAATACAAATAATGTTAAAAGAAGAAATACCAGAGACTTTTACAGAAGTTATTCTGATAAGAGGTATCCACACAATGGGTACTACAGAAGCAATACCAGAAGGTATAATAGAAGTTATATAAACCAGAATTTCAAGAAACAGGTAAATGACAAGTATAGGAATGTTAATTCTTATGCATGTTTCTTCTGTAATAAATTTGGTCATATTGAGAAATTTTGCTATTATAAGAGAAATAAGCTCAGTAGTCAACAAGTAAATCGAAGAAATTAAATGAGCTTATCTTTTAAAGGGCCCAAACTTGCTTGGTTTCCTAAAAGGACTTAATTCTTTTTATTTGTATAGGAACATGAAGCTAAAATAAGAGGAACATGGTATTTGGATAGTGGATGTTCTCGACATATGACTGGAGATGCTTCATTGTTCAATAGCATAACTTGGGAAGAAAAATGATATGTAAAGTTTGGAGATGATAGTAGAGGTAAAATAATTGCCACTGGAACGATTTGTATGCCTACTTTTCTCATTGAAAATGTATATCTTGTGCAAGGCTTAAAACATAATCTACTTAATATTAGTCAGTTATGTGATCAAGGTTATAGAATGATTTTTGATCAAGACAAGTGCTATGCTTTTAATGAAAATGATGAAAGATTATTAGAAGGAATTAGGAAAAGAAATATCTATCTCATAAAACCAGCTGAAATCGATAATGCTTGTTGTTTAATTTCTTTGAATGATCATGTTTTTGCTTGGCATAAACGACTAGGACACGTTAATTTTAATCATTTAGAAAAACTATCTAAAAAGGATATTATTAAAGGATTACTTAAGATAAATATTAAACAAGATGTGAAATGTGATACTTGCTTAAAGAATAAAATGGTTTCTGTCTCTCATAAAAGTAAAAATGTAATCTCAACTAAGAGACCACTTGAATTATTGCATCTTGATCTATTTGGACCTACTAGAGTCTTAAGCATGGGTGGAAGCAAATATGGACTTGTTATTGTTGATGATTTTTCAAGATACATTTGGGTTATATTCTTGCGACACAAAAGAGATACCTTTGATTCTTTTAAAAAATTTGCAAAACAAATACAAAATAAAAAGGGAGTTTCCGTAATTAATCTTCGAATTGATCATGGAACAGAATTTCAAAATGCAAGTTTTTTAAATTTTTGTGAAGAACATGGTATATCTCATAATTTCTCAGCTCCATACACTCCTCAACAAAATGGAGTAGTGGAACGCAAGAATAGAACTTTACAAGAGATGACTAGATCTATGTTAAATGAAAGTGGCATTGCTAAGTATTTTTAGGCAGAAGCAGTTTCTACAGCTTGCTATATCATTAATAGAGTTTTCATTCGACCCATGACATCAAAGATTGCTTATGAGATGTTTCGAGATAAGAAACCTAATGTTTCATATTTTCATATCTTTGGATCTAAATGCTTTGTGAAAAAGAATCCTCTCAACCTTGGTAAGTTTGATGAAAGATCTGAAGAAGCTATTTTCTTAGGATATTCTCTAAATAGTCGTGCTTATCGTGTTTTCAATAAATCATCAAAAACTATTGAAGAATCAATAAATGTTAAATTTATTGAGGATTTAAAGGATGTTGATTCTGATGAAGAAAATGACTCCAATCTTAAAGTAGAAGCTGATTCAGAACCTAAGTCAGAAGCACCTACTGTTAACACTCGAGGATCTAGTCATCCAAAAACTATTTCAAAGGCAAATACAAAAGGTACTTCAGAAGTTGTAAGATCTGAACAAGAGGCTTCTAAAGCTTGGAGGTATAAGTCTGCACATCCTTCTAATCAAATAATAGGTAATGTTCAATCTAGTGTTAAAACAAGAGCTAATTTACAAAATCTTAAAAATCATTTTGTGTTGTTATCCGAAATTGAACCTAGTAATATGGAAGAAGCTTTAAATGATGATAATTGGATTATCTCTATGCAAGAAGAATTAAATCAATTTCAAAGAAACAATGTATGGAACTTAGTTTCTAGACCTAGAGGAAAGTCTATAATTGGAACTAAATGGGTGTTTAAAAATAAATTAGATGAAGACGGTAAAATTATAAGAAATAAAGCAAGATTAGTAGCTAAAGGTTATTCACAAGAAGAAGGAATAGATTTTGATGAAACATATGCACCTGTTGCTAGACTAGAAGCAATGCGGTTGATGCTTGCATATGCATCTTATAAGGATTTTTAAGTTTTTCAAATGGATATAAAAAGTGCATTTTTGAATGGTTTTATAAAGGAAGAAGTTTATGTAGAACAACCACCTGGATTTGAAGATCCTTTCAAATCAGGTTATGTTTTTAAATTAAATAAAGCACTATATGGTTTGAAACAAGCTCCAAGAGCTTGGTATGAAAGATTGAGTATGTTTTTTATCTCTAAAGGTTTTCATAGAGGAAAAGTTGACACTACTTTATTCTTGAAAACTTTTGATAATGATATCTTGGTTGTACAAATATATGTGGATGATATTATCTTTGGATCTACTAAAGAATTGTTGTGTCAAGAATTTGCTGAGACCATGTAGGCAGAATTTGAAATGTCAATGATGGGAGAATTGACATTCTTTTTGGGGCTTCAAATAAAACAAACAAAAGAAGGAATCTTTGTTCATCAAGAAAAATACATAAAACAAATATTGAAGAAATTTGGATATGATGGCTGCAAAAAGGTTACAACACCTATGACTATTTCAATAAGGTTAGACTCTGACTCAAATGGACAGAAGGTAAGTGAGAAACTTTATAGGAGCCTTATAGGTTCTTTATTGTACTTGACTACATCAAGACCTGATATTTTGTTCAGTGTATGTTTGTATGCTAGATTTCAAGCTGCACCAATAGAAATTCATTTATTAGCTGTAAAGCGAATTTTCAAATACCTAGTTAATACTTCAAATTTGGGCATCTAGTATCCTAAAAATCAAAATTTTGATTTAATAGGATATTCTGATGCAGATTATGCTGGTTGTAAAATTGATAGAAAAAGCACATCTAGTACTTGTCAATTCTTAAGTGATAAATTAATTTCTTGGTCTTCTAAAAAACAAAATTCTGTTACTCTATCCACAGCTGAAGCTGAATATGTTTCTATTGGTAATTGTTGTGCACAAGTTTTATGGATAAAACAACAATTGAATAATTATAGAATAAATTTTAAAACTGTGCCAATTAAATGTGACAACACGAGTGCAATAATTTGACAAAAAATCCAGTTCATCATTCTAGGTCAAAGCACATAGAAATTAGACATCATTTTATTAGAGATCATGTGCATAATGGAGATATAAATGTTGAATTTGTGTCAACCGATAATCAATTTGCAAACATTTTTACTAAACCTCTTGAAAAGGTAAATTTTGAATTTATTACAAATGAATTGGGAATTTATAACCCTTTTTGAATTTTTTTTCTTTTCCCCCGAAACTTTCAATATTTGAAAATCTTTATTCATATAATATATAAATATATATATATTTTTCTCTTCATTCTTTTCCTTCTTTCTCTAAATTATTTTTTCGCAATCTGTTCTTTCTCTCTCTTTCTCTATTTTCCTTCTCTCATATTGTGACTCTGATGGCGCCTAAATCTTCAGAACGTCTCAAACAAAAATCCTTCAAAACAAAATCCTCCAACAAGCCTTTAGTGATTCATGATGAATCTTCAGATTCTTCAGAAAAACATCAAGAACCTTCAATGGAGGAGAATCCAAGTTCCCCTGACTCCGAATCTATCATTGGTTCCAAGAAAAATTCCAAAAGAAAACGGGTTGCATCGTCTTCAAAAGGGAAAGAAAAGGTTACTCAAGAAACCTCTCCGCCCAAGAAAACAGCCAAGAAGCAAACAAAACAAAGGAATGTACCAAGTCTGAAACCCTCAATTTCAAAATCTCTTCGAAGGAAGAAAAACAAGGTGTGTTCTTGTAGTTTTGTGGATTTTAATTTCTTTACAAGTAATGGATTTTACTGGAATAAACTTTTAGAACCCATAGGATGCATGGAACTTTGCTCTATTCAAGTTCTAGTTTATGGCGAGTGTGTGAAAGAATTTTATGGAAGTTTAAGTCTTTCGAAAGAGAATGTTCTAGTTTCCAGGGTATGTGATCAAGACATTACAATTTCTAGGGCAGATGTAATCAAATGTCTACATTTGCATGATGTAAATGATGATGTCGAGATTACAAACATGTCTAGGAATGATCTTTTTGCTGCTATTAATGGAGGTTTGCAAATGAATTATGGGAAGGAGGCAATGGTTATTGATTTCAAGTTGTTTCCTCGAATCATACACAAGATTATTGTTGAATGTATATGTCCAAGGAAGGGTAGTTCTCCTTTAATGTCCATAGAACATGCTCAAATTATCTATGCGATGATTAATAGAAAGAATGTGGACATGGCTTCTAGAGTCATTGATCAAATATGGAGAAATAGAGAAAGTTTGGTATTTGGGAAAGTACTCATGTGGTTGTTTGTGTTTAAAGGAATTGTTTTGCCTACCAGCTCTTCTGAACCCATTAAGTTAAAGAGGATAGGTAAAGAAGTTTTTCATCTTATTTCGATGTTTGTTAAAGATTGTTTATGGTATGCGAATGATGGTGCACACTTTGTCCATTAAAAGCATATGAAAAGAATTGTTCCTTTTGGAACTTCTTCGATACCTGTTCAAGAAGGAGATTTAGAACCTAGAACAAAGCTTAGAATAGACTATAGAAAGCAACCATATGATGTTGAGGCTGGAAAGAGTGGAACAAAAGAAGCTACATCCAATGTTGATCTAGAACAAATGAAGAATGTTATGCGAGAAGCTTTGAAACAAGAGCTATCAGATTTAGTTAAGACGGCTTTGACAGATGAAGTTTCAGTTCTTCAACGGTCTGATCTTAGGAGACTAGAAGTGATGGAGTTACAAGTTAAACAAACTTCTGATATTCTTTCTGATATTAAGAAAAATTCTAAGAAAATTCTTACTGATCTACATCACTATAGAATTCTCTATGATGAGTTTAGTGCAAGAGCCAAGCAAGATTTATCTAACAATGTGATTGCTTTTGACAAGTTTATCTCTCAAGTAAGGAAGATAGGAGATTCAATCACTAACTCTTTCAAGACTTTAGACTCCAAGACGGATAAGACATCCCAATCTGTCGTAAGTCTTCATGGAGAAATCAAGCTGTTCTTATCCACTAAATTTCCAAATTATGTTCGCTCTGGCGCACATATCATCGACTTGGATACTTCACCAGAAAAACCTTCCTCTACCAAACCTTCCACCACTTCCTCTACCTCTCGAGTTACAAGATCCAGAAAATCTTAGTTCTTGTCTTAATTTTTTGTTTTGAAAACAAGTTGTAAAAGACTTCTTTTATCTTTTATGCATTGATTAAGGGGGAGTTATCCCTTTTGCTGTTAACAAAAAGGGGGAGAATGATTCTATTGTGTTTATGATCAATGCTGCTTTATTAATGATTCTATTGTGTTTAAGATGCTTTTCTGTTATGGATTCTGATGTTATGAATATATGTTTGCTTGAACATGAAAGTTGTTTCTATTTTGTTTATCTAATGGTGTTTTGTTATCATAAAAAAGGGGGGAGAATGTTAAGTTCTCTAATTTAGTTTTTCTGTTAAAAAAAGAGAAATAATGTGTAACGTATGTTTGAGCTCGTCAGAAGTTGTTTTAGAAGATAGTAAATGAATTTTTCTAAATTGAACAAAGAGACAAAAGCTTGTTCAGAACCTTCAAAGGTGTTATACAGACTGTTTTTGTTCTGTCAGAAGGTATTTCAGAAGTTGTGTAGTGTATCCGTAGTTCTCGTGTTAACCTTTCAGAAGCACTTTCAGAACCTTTACAACAGGAGAACAGTTGACAGGTTTGTTTCAGAAGTACTTTTAGAACCTTCATAATAGGAGAACAGTTGACAGGTTTGCTTCAGAAGCACTTTCAGAACCTTCCATGCCTGTCACAAATTTTTTCCAGATTTCGCTCTAATTTTTGTATCGATGGTTTTTAATAAATTTCAAGGCTTCGCTCCACGTGTCAAGTATATTTGGGTAATATACTTGATGTGTTTTACAAAAATTGGATTTTATATCATGGGGTTTTTAATTTACATAAAATTTTACAAGATTTTATTCAAAGATTTTATTTTATGATAAAGTGAGATCATATAAGATTTACAAGTTTTATCAAGATTTAAATCTAGATATTTGTGCTATATTTTGGGAGATCCAGCAGTTACAAAGATAAGGATAAGAAATATGGTTGTTACATGAAGATATGGTTCCACAATATATGGGATATCAAGATAAGGTTCCACAATGTGAGGGATATCTTCAACAAACTTGATCCAAGAAATATCTCCAAAGAAGATCTCGGTCAAACTGATTTATCCAAGCTTATCCTCATAAAAAATATCACGGAATGCAGATCCTCTCCAACAGATTCAACTTATTTTTGAAATACAAAATTTCAAAAATAAATTCAAGCTTATCACGTGAACTCCATGAACGTTACATTCTCAAAAGTAACCATTATGTTCTCTTCATAAAAGGAGTGTTCAGTTCAAATAAAAAATAGAGAGAACGTTCTTCTGAGAAAAAAAAAACACACGGAAAGGAAAAGGCTCATACATCTTTGAGTGCAAATTTTTTATATATACATGTGATCTAATTTATAGAGGAAATTTGATGTTCCTCATTGTTATTGTAATTCCTTTCTTATATAAGGAATTGATAGTTGTTTCATCACTGTAGTTTGAGTGATTAGCTTAGTGAAGAAGCTAGAAAGACTCAGCAGTGAGACTTCGCCTTGAAGAGGGTTATTTTGTACACTTTCAATTTGTTTGATATAGTGAAACACAACCGGTGTAGACAACTGGGACCCCCGCGTGGAGCTGGAAGAGAGGATTGACGCTCGAGGCGGAACCTCTATAAATCTCTGAGCATTCTATTCTTCTCTACTCATTTTATTTATTGCACATTATTGTTTTTCATTTTTGTTGTTCACGTCATTTTATTAGTGAAGATTTTTTGAATGATTTGCAAAAATTGAAATTTTAAGTAATTAATCAATTCACCCCCCTCTTGATTAATCTAATTAGGACCAACAAGTGGCATAGTTGTAATTTTGTACACTTTTTAACCTTGAAGGGAGCAAGTATAAATACTTTCTTAAAGTGGGGTTTGAGGAGAATTTTTCATAATAGACATACACTTTTATGTGAGAGAATTAGGGTTCTTCCTTTAATTCATTTTCTCTTATCAATTTCAATCCCAAGAATTGGAATTGTGGCGAGTGCGACAAATAGAAATTGTGAGTTATATCAATTTCTATTTGTTGTGTTTCTTTTCTTCTCTAGTGAGCCATATCTAAGGTTGGATTGAAGTTTTCTTTGTCAAATTTGATTGCATTTGTAATCAAATTATTATTGCTTAATTGATTGGTTTTTAGCACTTGTTATTTACCATCAATATTTGCTTTATTTGAACTATGATTTGCATTGTTGGAAAAGGGGATCTCAGAAGTGGTTCTTGTTGATTTTGTATGTTAATCACATGGGATTTCAAGTGTATTTAGTGTTGCAATTAAGGATTTCATCTTTGTAATATTGTTCCCTTGAAAACTATAACATTAAGCTTATCTTACATCATAAGGGATCACACAATTTGTTGTCTATTGAACCAATTTTTTAATCTTGTCATTTAAGGGTTGTAAATTGGTTTTTATGTGCTTAATCTTGGTTTTAGGCACATCATAATTTGGTATCAGAGCATTATCATACTTGGATTTAAGATTGATCACACTATTGTTTGAAGAATTGGTTACAAGTAGTGAGGATTTGCGCCATTTGATTACTAGTTTGATTAACATTGTTTGATTGTCTTTCAAATTAGTTTTGCATGTGCTTAATCCCCTTTTAGGCACATCAGCAATACCAGGGTCTAGCGGTAGGGGGTGCATTAATATGATATGGCTCTGTGATATGTTTTGGCTGATCCCACCAAACGTCGATGTGGAGTAAATATATCAAGCTACTAGTGTATACATATTGCAGCTCTTAGGAGGATTTATCTTTGCCAATAAATCTAGTGCCCTCGTCCATGCGATGTGGTTATCTTTGTTAGAACATTTTAAGATCACTAGGACATATAATTAGGATTCGTATGTCTAGTGTGGTTGTATCGCCAACTGTGTGTCACATCATCACCATCGACACACGAGATTGGAGGGGTTACCATATTGCTACAAGTGTAGGCCAGGGATAGATTTCCTCACATCACACCCATTAGTCGACACGAACTATCTGTACTAGCTAAACGGTATATTTGAACACATGGAGTGACACGTAGTTTCACCCCACCCATGTAGTCGGAACATATCGGGATG
Organism: Laguncularia racemosa; assembly: GCA_037954665.1. NCBI lineage: Eukaryota > Viridiplantae > Streptophyta > Magnoliopsida > Myrtales > Combretaceae > Laguncularia > Laguncularia racemosa. The sequence continues at coordinate 567,719 of JBBMOL010000167.1, forward strand.
CGTTGGACAAGCAAAATATGTTGTAGGTACCTTAGTAATCGAATTTTTTCCCCTTACAATTAATCATATTTATCATTTGAAGTCAATAAAAATTCTTATTTTCAAGTTGAATGGGAGTCGTATGATGAGAATTTAATTAATCTCCTACTGTATTTCTGCAAAATTAGCATGCACATTTGGGCAACTCGGGTGCCACTTATTTGTTTCCACATTGTTGAGTGTTACTTCCCAAATCGAGTGGTGAGGCAGTTCGGTGGGTTTCAATATATCCTGCAGTCGATCAACATATAGTTGGAGCTTCATGAAATTGACCTGCGTAGTTGAATTAATGTTGATTGGACTAACTTGCATGCAATGTATTTGAACATGTGGGAATAGCAAGTTAGTCAAGTCATTCATATGGAAGGCCTCGCGGTGTGCATGACAGTTACCTGCAATGGTATGGATTGATCAGTAGGCATTACATTGGACGCATAGGGGCTGTTCTTGGATGTTTGGTATGAACGATTTACATAAACACTTACTGATGTCTAAAGAACCACATGATTATGTTAACTTTAATTTATGTTTTATTCATACTTATAGGGTGACACCTCATGACAAATCTACTTATCGTCGGATATAAATACAACTGTGAGAATAGTTACTCAAGGTCTTCAATTCATGCTTCACCATTAGGGGGGGTAACACTGTACCCACAACCATGGCGACGACAACAGCAGAACACCCATAAGGATGCAGAACTGGTTCTAATACAGCGATGAACCGGGGGGGGGGGACGACGACGACCTCGAAATCAAGGTGAGCCACAAGAAAATCCTAAGAAGGACAAACGGATGCTTATTGATTCCAGTGTAATGCATGCTAGCTTAAGGCCGATGGTTAGCCAATATAAGACACCGCATTAACATTCTATCAATGGTTTTGTCCTAACATGATGTGCTAAAAAATCCAAAGCACATATACACAATTGCAATTGTAGAGGCAATTAAACAAATCCACAAATATAGGCATGACCAAGCTTAAATAACCAAGTATGATATGCTCTGATACTAAAAGATGATATGCCTTAATTTGACTAAGCATATACATATAAACAATTGAAACAACTTCAATCAAATCCGAACAATAACCTTCAAAATGGTGTGAACCTTAAACCCTTTTGGAATCCAATTTGTAAATCAAACAACCTTAACACCAAATGATGATGTGCTCAATGGGATTAAGCACACAACATAATATCAAATGTAAATCCAATCACCAACAACACAAAAAAATTGTCGTGAACTTCTTATACAATAAGCTTCCACGTAAATGAAGAATTCCACTAGCAAATGAAGAATTACCATTAACAAGACAATATAGGAACCAATTTCCACTAAATTGTAAACAATATAATGATAAAATTGATCCTACAATTGATGTGAATTCAAGAATCAAAGAACACAATCCTAATCAAAACTAGATATTACACATAAGCATGAAAAGGGAATCAACCAAGGAAATGATAAGACTCATAATTCCTTTAGTTGCTACTCGCCACAATTCCTTAAAGAATTGATAAGAGTCTTATGAAAATTGGGTAAGAACCCTAACTCTCACGAAAATGGGCAGCAAAATGTGTATGTTCTCAACTTATTCCTAAACCCTACTTAAGTAAGTATTTATACTTGCTCCACTTAGGGTTAAAATGACTAAACAATTACATCTATGCCACTAAAGGGTGGCCGATCTTAAATTGTCAAAATACAACTAAATAAAATGTCCAAAAAGCTTACAAAATAAATGGTTCAAAGAAAAATAACAAATACAAAAATAGTCTTCACAAGTTAGCTCTTTAATGGAATTCGTCGGTCTAGTTCATCTTCGGTTTAGGTTGGTCCATGGATAACTCATAAGCTGAGTCTTAGTGAGTTTGTCCATTTCCCTATAAAGCCTGATAAGTGTGCTTGCTGGAATACACAATACATAAGTAATAGAAAAGATGTTAGTATATAAATAATTTCGGGGTTGATTTGTTCAAAAAAGACCCTCATCACCAAGATTTGAAATCATTTGGTTCTTGCCTTAATGATTGGTCTTGTAGGATTTTGATTCCTATTATCTCATCAGGCCTCAAAAAGATTTGTCCTCAAATCTGATAGATAAAATGCAGTAGAGACTCTATATCCTCCTAACAAGTCATCTAAAGAAGTATGATTACAGAATCTTAATATCTGAAATACCACAAGGGGTGATTACTTTCTCTCATCCATTACTAGGATATACCTCGTTTACAACACATATAATGGTCCATTATCCACTAAGACCTCCCCTGTCTCAAACCATTCCACTAATATTGTTGCCTCCTTTCTTGATTCACCTATATGTCTTTGACCCTCTTAGCTCTCTAATGGTTTGCTTAACTGCTCATGAACCTCCGAAGGTGGACACAACTGCCTTTGAACAGTTTAGTCCTCTGGTGGTTAGCTCATCTAATTATGACCCTTAGAAACCTCTGAAGGTTAGCACATCTGTGTCTGACAAGTTTTGTTCTCTATAGGTTAGCTTATGTAACTAGGAACCTTAAGAACCTTTAAAGGTTAGCATATCTACTTTTGCACAGTTTGGTCCTCTAATGGTTGGTTCATGTGGTTATGATCCTTAGGAATCTTTGATGGCATACAGATTTGTTGCTAAACCTTTTGGACCTTTGAAGGTGACATCGGATTCAAAATAATGCGTTTACCCTCTTTTTGGAATACATATGTATTCCTAAAGTCATCATGTAAGACCCTCCTATTATATAACCATGGCCTGCTAAGCAATATATGGGATGTACACATAGGAAGAATATCACATTCAAGCTCGTCACAGTAGTTATCTCCTATACTGAAGGGTACCCTAGCCATTTGGGTCATATAAAGACTCTCCTAATCATTTAACCAATGTAATGTGTAGGGTTTAGGATGCGGGGTAGTTACAAGTTTTAATTTTGATACTAATGATGCAGCTACAATATTAGTACAACTACCACCATTAACAATAATGATACACAAGTTTCCTTATACCCTATAAGAAGTATGGAACAAATTTTCTCTTTCTCCATCATCGATGGTTAGAGAAAAAGTCAATACTTGATGTGCTAAATTAGTAGAAGTATACACATCATTTGACATGGTTGCTAACTAACTTCAACAAGTTAACAACACACTTCACTATACGCACCACAACAACACACCCTCACACACCCATGTTGCAACACACAACCAATACAATAAATACTTATTGTCACTTCAAGTAAAGTCAAGTAAAATAATTGAAGCATAAATAAATACTTCCAAATAGTTAAGAAATTAAATTCAACTAACAAGTGTTTAAGTAATGAGTTTAATTACTTTCACACTTTAATGTTTTTTTTTGAATTCAAATTCTACTACTCAAATCTTCCTTCCTTGCCATGGTTTCACACTACAATAAATCACAATATGTAGCACCTCACCACATAAAAAAATGTACAATTTCACACCGCCACTCCTTCCCTTACTCACGATGCAAACACTCTCCACCACCACTTACGCTACTTGTAATCCCCGTTTAATCAACACACATAACACAACACCACACATACACACCCTTCACTAAATACACAAAACACAACGCTACACACACACACCTTCTACACGTTGCACTTGTCCACTTCAACACACTTTCAAACCCCAACTTACAAACAGGGCAGCAACAAATTCAAATGATCTCACTTATTGCAACCTTTCCACAAATGGTAAGAAGCCACTTTCAAATTCAAATGAACATACACTAACTTCTATTACTTAATATGTGTTTTGAAAATTAAATAACTTCCATAAAATCCACACAATTCAATTCTGAAAAATTTTACAACTATACTCTTATTTTCGAAATCAACATGTAATAGATTACACTTCCACTCCCTTAAAAAATGAGGTAATTTTCAAGTTCTGAAATTTGAATCAATAATACACTTTTACTCCTCTTCCCTTTCACAAAAATTATCAACCACAAGGAGCTACAACAAGTCTTTCAATTTAACTTCAACAAGTAGCAAATTCACTTCTTAATCAAGACAATTACATAACCTCAATTTTGCAACACACAATTTCATATCACAAATTGAAGAACACTAATTGATAATGTAGATCAAGAAATCAACCAACATTACTCCCTTCTCTAAACTTAAGCTTTGATACCAAAAGATGATGTGCTTAAAAATCCAAAGCACATGTACACAATTGCAATTGTAAAAGCAATTAAACAAATCCATAAATATAGGCATGGCCAAGCTTGAATAACCAAGTATGATATGCTCTGATACCAAAAGATGATATGCTTAATTTGACTAAGCAAATACATACAAACAATTGAAACAACTTCAATCAAATCCGGACAACAACCCTCCAAATGGTGTGACCCTAAACCCTTTTGGAATCCAATTTGTAAATCAAACAACCTTAACACCAAATGATGATGTGCTCAATGGGATTAAGCACACAACACAATATCAAATGTAAATCCAATCACCAACAACACTAAAAATTGGTGTGAACTTCTTATACGATAAGCTTCCACGCAAATGAAGAATTGCAATTAACAAGACAATATAGGAACCAATTTCCACTAAATTGTAAACAATACAATGATAAAATTGATCCTACAATTGATGTGAATTCAAGAACCAAAGAACACAATCCTAATCAAAACTAGATATTACACACTAGCATGAAAAGGGAATTAACTAAGGAAATGATATGACTCACAATTCTTTTAGTTGCTACTCGCTACAATTCCTTGAAGAATTGATAAGAGTCTTATGAAAATTGGGTAAAAACCCTAACTCTCACAAAAATGGGCAGCAAAATGTGTGTACTCTCAACTTACTCCTAAACCCTACTTAAGCAAGTATTTATACTTGCTCTACTTAGGGTTAAAATGACTAAACAATTACATTTATGCCACTAAAGGGTGGCTGGTCCTAAATTTTCAAAATACAACCAAATAAAATGCCCCAAAGCTTACAAAATAAATGGTTCAAAGAAAAATAACAAATACAAAAATAGTCTTCACAAGCCAACTCTTCAATGGAATTCGTCGGTTCAGTTCATCTTCGGTTAGGTCGGTCTATGGATAACCCATAAGCTGAGTCTTAGTGAGTTTGTCCATTGCCTTGTAAAGCTTGATAAGTATGCTTGCTGGAATACACAATACATAAGTAATAGAAAAGAGTTTCGTATATAAATAATTTCGGGGTTGATTTGTTCAAAAAGGACCCTCATCGCCAAGATTTGAAATCCTTTGGTTCTTGCTCTAATGATTGGTCTTGTAGGATTTTGATTCCTATCACAACACTGCTAGCTCCATAGAAGTAACTCCTTAGAAAGCAACCTATGTACTTGGGTGAATCATCCAATCAGCTAATAGAGTAGAGTCTCATGCCTTTGCAAGTGTTCAATGGTAGTCCCCACCAACATTTAACCCAGGAGTCTGAATCTCCTCCAACTCTACGTGCAAGGCTAGTCAACGCTTTCACCCGACTAGCTAAGCATTTGACTAGGGGTAGGAGATAGGAGGGGATAGGGATAGGAAACAATGATTTTTTGCGATGTATTTTCATATGTATATGGTCCATTATAATGATTAAATTTATATATTTTTACAATTTATAATAAATTAGTACGCATTTCATGCACCAACATTGTTACCCCTTGCCATTTTCACATGCAATGTGTATATATACGATTTTACAACTTCAAATATTTCATAACAAATGTCTAAACAAATTAATAGTAAAAAAAAATTCTCAATAAATGACAAAATTGTGTGTATATATATAAAATATGAAGCACCCCCTCTGTCGAGTCTAATTTTTGAATTCCCGTTCCTAATCCGATCTAGACTAGACCCTATGCTCATCTAATATAGATCCTCGACTTGAGTTAGGAATTTCGTTTAATTTTTGGAGTCGCCACCCAACTGTTGTTGGGAAATATTGAATCAAGACTAAAGGAGCGGATTAGTCTTAATTTGGACTACTAGTCGTCGTTATTTCCTTTTTTCGTTTTTGCGAAAAAGGAAAAGGGAAAATCAGAGTTTCTAAGTTCGGAGGCTAACCTATTAAAACCTTTACGGTTACCACCTAATCTCCTAAAATTGTTCCTCTTTAGAAATGTGTTTCATTGTGTTTCTGTTACTTTTTATTATGTTTTTGAATTATTTCAAGAAAATGATTTTTTATTCATTTTTATGGGTTGACCCGAATGGGTGCCTACGTACCTGCTATTCAGGATCAAACAAGCCGTAGTTCGCTTTTCTGAAAACTTTAAGTTTGTTTGTGAATTTTAATTTTGAAATCTTTTTTACTTTATGTTCTTATCATTCTTGGGATTTTTTTAAAAAATTCTAAGCCTAAGCTTTAATCTGATTTTTGAAAATGATTTTTAGGGGAAAACATCAATTTTGGATTTATTTTAAGAAAAATGATTTTTCTAAGTTCTAAAACTCATTCATTTTTCTTTTTGAATTTTTATTAATTTTTATGATTTTTATGATTTTTTATTATTTATTTTATAATTTTTATGATTTTTTATTTTTTATTAAATTTTCTATAATTTTTGTGAATTTTTTTAAAGATTTTATCCTAAGTTAATATCTATCCTATTTTGAGATCTAAAGTTTTATTATTTTCCTAATATATATATTTTTTATTTTTCTACATTTTATTTTCTCTCTTATTTATTTATTTATTATTATTTTTTATTTTTCTACATTATTAAATTCTAGAAAAATCTAATTTCTACATTTTCTTATTTATTAAAAATAAAACACAAACAAATAAATAACTAACTACATAACAAATAATAAATAAATAAATAAATTCGGAATAAATAAATAAACAAAATAAATTAATTAAATAAAATAAATGAAAAAATCCGGAAAATCTGACTTACCTGGATCCGAGTCGGTGCGCGGGTCGGGTCGAATCAGGTCGGGTTGGATCGGTCGGATACGGCGACGGAGAGGGCTCGTTCATGGCATTTCGGCGGCCTTTTGCAGCGGGTGAGGTGTCGAATCCTAGCTTCTTGAGGGTGCTGAATCCAATGGTGGTGGTGGTTTACTCCCAGATTGCCTCCTGGTGGTGGTTTAGCTCCGGCCGGTGCTCGCGGTTTTGGATCCTTCTCCGATGCTCTCCGATTTGCACTCTTTCCTCACTTTCTCTCAATTGTGATTCCTGTTCTGGCTTCCTCCCCTCCTCCTCTATTTATAGGCGTCTGGAAACCCTCTTGGATAAGCTCAAATCGGCCGATTTGGATAAATCCGAATTTCTTCTGTTTTTAGATTTGATTTTATCCCGGCGATTTGATGTTGATCTATTGTTTTTCTTTGATTTATCTTATGGATTCGGCTTTATCTTGACAATAATCTAGAAGATTTGAAAAAAAAAATGATCGATTCCACCTTCGTCGGACTTGCTCCAGCTTCTCCTCGCGTCTGTCCGGGTGAGGAAGACGATTACGCGCAACACGCGTGATTTTCTTCGGACAATCACATGCTGCCACGTGGCAGCTCCAGGCGAAAGGAAAGAAAAAATTGCATCGAGTGCTCGGGGGAAGATTCGAACTCGCGATCTCCAAGCCTCCCACACGTTCCCAGCGCACGCACGAACTAGCTGAGCTGGCCCAATTTCTCGATTTTCTTTATATCGCAAATTGCATATATGCAATGCGATTTTTTTCATTTTTTGTATTTTTTGAAATTTCAAAAATTTATAAAAATTATTCATCCCTTATTATTACTATTTTTGAAATCATTTTTCAAAATTGATGTGTTTTCCTATTTATTTTTATTTTTTGAATATATTTTATTATTTTTGCTAAATTAGAGGAAAATTGGGAAAAATTAAAAATTGATTATTTTTTAGTATTATTGATTCATAGGGAAAAAATGTGGTGTTTACAGTTGCCCCTCTTTGTAGTAAAGTGTGAAAAACTTAACTACAAAGACAAAAGAAAAGACGCCATTTTTGGCCTCTTGAATAGATAATGTGGTCCTAACAATTTAGAATGATGTTCCTTCCCAAAAAGTGCTTTATGGGCTGACTAATTGGCGACATGACACATCTCAAGCATTGTGTAGGAATGTATGAGAAATAATGATAATAGGAAGCGTCTTTATCAGACTTGCAACCTTTGGAAAGAACATTTACTCAGGAAGCGCCCTTATGAGCTGACTACCTATCAACAGAAGCGTCTTGCTAGACTAGCAACTGTTTGGAAGAATATTTCTGAAAAGTGCCCCAAGAGTTGACTAATTGGGAGAGTTTAGGAAAGTGCCCCTCATGGGCTGACTAACGTTGAATTGAATGCCTCAAAAAGTGCCCCCTATGGGCTAACCATGAGGTAGATTTTTAGGAAAGTGCCCCCTATGGGCTGACTAACCTTTGATGGGATTGTCTCAAAAAGTGCCCCCTATGGGCTGACCATGAGAACAGATTTTTTAGGAAAGTGCCCCCTATGGGCTGACTAACCTGGAATTGAATTTGCCTCAAAAAGTGCTCCCTATGGGCTGACCATGAGAACAAAGTTTTTAGGAAAGTGCCCCCTATGGGCTGACTAACCTGGAATTGAATTTGTCTCAAAAAGTGCCCCCTATGGGCTGACCATGAGAACAAATTTTTAGGAAAGTGCCCCCTATGGGCTGACTAACGTGGATTTGAATTTGCCTCAAAAGGTGCCCCCTATGGGCTGACCATGAGGACAAAGTTTTAGGAAAGTGCCCCCTATGGGCTGACTAACCTAGAATTGGATTTGCCTTAAAAAGTGCCCCCTATGGGCTAACCATGAGGACAAATTTTTAGGAAAGTGCCCCCTATGGGCTGACTAACCTAAGATAAAAACGATATCTCAAAAAGGTGCCTTTATAGGCTGACCTTAGAAAAGACATAGGGAAGTGCCCTTTTTTGGGTTGACTACCCTATTAAGATGAATGTTTAGACAAGTGCCCAACTATGGGCTGACTCATTTTGTGCTTTTGAATATGCTTTCTACAACCTAAATGATGTGATGATATGATAATAGTTATGCTTGTTAGCTTATAGCAACCAAACAACCGAACCTTCGTGCTGGTTTGCTTCTGCTTCATCTCTTTTTATCTTGACACGGGGTTGAAAATTTTGATGTGCTCCCTTTCTTTATGCGCAAGGCTCTTTTGACAGTAACGTTATCCTACTAATGCGCTAAGTTCTAATGCTCAAAAGTAGATAGGATTATATTACCAAATACATTGAGATTCATTATCATTTTAGTGTTTATCTTTCATTGGCGATGTGGTGGGTAATGTGTTTAGGAGTATTTGTTATGGTGCGAATTGATTTGGATTATTGACCATTCAGGGATATTAACTTTGCTTGTAAAAAGTAAAAACTCGACTCAACGAAATTTGTATCGAACATTAGCTTTCATAAACATTGGCAAAATTTCAATTCCCTTGCCTAAGGATAGTACATCTTTACAGCATATGTGTTAATGGGGTCTCTCAATTCTGGACCATCCATCTGAGTTAATATCAAAGCACCTCCTGACAGAACCCTTTTCACCACATAAGGGCCTTCATAGTTTGGGGTGAATTTTCCTCTGGAGTCTTGGGCATTCGGGAGAACCTTCCTTAGTACCAGATCCCCCTCTTTAAAGTACCGAGGTCTCATCTTCTTATTAAATGCTCGGGCCATTCTTTGTTGATAACACTGACCATGACATAATGCGGTAAGTCTTCTTTCATCAATCAGATTCAGCTGATCAAGCCTCTTCTTTACCCAATCTGATTCGGTTAACTGAGTTTCTGACAAAATTCTGAATGATGGTATCTCAACTTCAACTGGTAGCACTGCTTCAGTACCATATACCAATGAGTAAGGGCTAGCTCCTGTAGATGTCCTTATTGAAGTCCTGTAAGCCATGAGGGCAAACGGTAACATTTCATGCCAATCTTTGTAAGTTGTTGTCATTTTCTCGATGATCCTCTTGATATTTTTGTTAGCTGCTTCTACTGCCCCGTTCATTTGAGGTCGGTAGGGAGTTGAATTTCTGTGGTTTATGTGGAATTGTTGACATAAACCTGCTATCGATTTGTTGTTGAGATTGGTACCGTTGTCGGTGATGATAGACTCAAGAACTCCATATCGGGCTATTATGTCCCTTTTTAAGAAGCGGACTATTACCCCTTTTGTGACATTGGCATATGATGAAGCTTCTACCCACTTGGTGAAGTAATCAATCGCTACCAATATAAATCTATGGCCGTTGGATGCTGTTGGAGTGATAGGGCCTATTATGTCGATTCCCCACATGGAGAATGGCCATGGTGCTGATAACAAGTGTAGCTCGTTGGGCGGAGCATTTATCCGGTTTGCGTAGACTTGACACAGATGACAGTGCTTGACATATTTTATGCAATCTGATTCCATAGTCAACCAATAATATCCCAACCTCATGATTTTCCGGGCCAACATGTAGCCATTCATATGAGGTCCACATACTCCTTCATGTACTTCTTTCATCAGTTCGCAGGCTTCATTTTTGTCCACACATCTCAGCAGGGTGGTATCAGATGATCTCTTGTAAAGTATGGACCCACTTAATAGGAAATGGCTTGCTAACCTTCTGAGTGTTCTTTGGTCATTCTTGCTAGCCATTTCGGGGTATTTGCCTTCTTGGAGAAAGGTCTTGATATCGTGATACCATGGTTTGTTATCTTGTATCTTTTCCATTGTTAAACAGTAGGCGGGCCGACTTTCGATGTGTATTTTCATCGGTTGAACTTCGGCTCCTCCTGTTATCTGGATCATAGATGCTAGTGTGGCTAGTGCATCTGCGAACTGGTTCTGAGTTCTCGGGATGTATGTGAAAGTGATGGCCTTGAATTCCTCAATTAGCTATGTCAAGTGTTGATGATATCGTACCAGTTTGGGGTCTTTAGTCTTGTATTCCCCTCTTGTCTGTAGTATGATGAGCGACGAATCCCTGTATACCTCTAATTCGCGGATTCCCATTTGGCAGGCCATTTTGAGGCCAAGAATACATGCTTCATATTCTGCGATATTATTGGTATAGGGAAATGTAAGTCTCGTCGCTGCAGGGAATTGAGTGCCGTCCGGGGATATCAATACTGCCCCAACCCCACAACCGAATACGTTAGCGGCTCCATCGAAAAACAATTTCCATTTCAGGTTCTGCTCTATCCCAAAGTCTTCTACTGGCATATTTTCCACTGTCAATATATTCTCATCCGGAAATTGGGCCTGTAGTTCTTGGGAATCTGTCCCTATCAAGGCTGGTTTCTCTGCCAAGTATTTCAAGGGATCATGTCTTGTCAGCAGTTCAATATGATAGTAAAAGGGTGTATTGCCTTAGTCGATGCATGACCCAGATTAAAGCACAACACATCTTCTCCACCTTTGAGTACCTCTGTTCCCCATCTGTGAACTTCTTGCTCAGATAATATATGGAACGCTCTCTTCCCTCGTCATCTTTCTGCCCCAGCACACATCCCATGGATTCAGAGAGTATAGTGAGGTATAAGAATAAGGGCTTTCCTTGTTTCGGGACTATCAAGACCGGAGGTTTTGTAAGATAGTCTTTGATTGTTTCGAATGCCTCTTCGCATTCGTCGTCCCATTCTATTATGGTGTTCTTCTTCAACAAACGGAATAATGGCCAGCATTTGTCGGTGAGCTGTGAGATAAAACGAGCTATGTAATTTAATCTTTCCTATAAGCTTCTTACTTCTTTAACGGAGCGTGGGGAAGGTAATTCTAATATGGACTTTACCTTGTCAAGGTCGATTTTAATGTCCTCCTAGCTTATGACAAACCCTAACAATTTCCCTGTTGTGACCCCGAAAGTACATTTTTTTGGGTTTAACTCGAGCTGGAATTTTCTCAGTCATTTAAACAATTTCCTCAGGATATCTATATGGTTTTCTCCTTTTTTGGATTTGGCTATCATGTCGTCGACATATACTTCAACCTCTCGATGCATCATATCGTGAAGTATAGCGACCATGGCTCTCTGATACGTTGCCCCGACGTTTTTCAAACCGAAGGGCATGACTTTGTAACAGAAAGTCCCCCATGTTGTGATGAAGGTCATTTTGGTTTTATCTTCCTCAGCCATTTTTATTTGATTATATCATGAGAAACCGTCCATGAATGAGAAGAGATGGTTTCCCGTAGTGTTGTCTACTAGAACATCAATGTGAGGTAGGGAAGTTATCCTTTGGCGTGGCTTGGTTTAAGTCCCGAAAGTCTACGCATACGCGTACTTTTCCGTTCTTTTTCATAACAGGGACTATATTTGCTACCCACTCTGGGTAGTCGGATATTTCAATGAACCCTACTTCTAGCAGTTTCTTGACTTCTTCTTTGATTTTCAGTAAGATGTCAGGCCTAAATCTTCTTAGTTTTTGTTTTTTAGGTTTGACATCTTCCCTTGTGGGAAGCCTGTGAACTACTATTGACTGGTCTAGCCCTAGCATGTCATCATACGACCAGGCAAACACATCTACATATTCCGTTAATAGCTCGGTTATCTCATGTTTTTGCTCGGCACTCAAATTGGTCCCGATTTTGAGGTTCTTAGGGTTTTCCATGCTTCCTAGATTTACTGTCTCCACAGGTTCGTCGATCGAGATTCCGCTTTGTTCATGTTTTAGCCAATTTTCTTGTATTATTTCGTGGTCTAAGATATCGCCTTCAACAACTGACCCAACAGCGTTGGAAACGATATCAGCGTTTTTACTTTCTACCTGCGCGAAATATCCCTGATGTTCGATGGTAGGAGATTTGAGTAAAATGAAAGCATATAAGAAGAAAAAAAAACAAACTGTAATTGAACTTGATAAAGAGTCTCAATAAATTTTGTTTAATAATTTTTCTCTATTTTTGAGCTAACCTAGCGCTACTGATAGGATAACAAAACCAATTGTTTAAAGTCGGATGCTGGTTGGACGTGCGGGGGGTTGATTTCCCTTTGCTGTCGTCCTCTTCATTTATCCGAAGCTCTTGAATGACGTTTGCCTTTCGGAAAGATTGTTGTAGAGGTGGGATGTACATCTGGGTGTCGGTCAGCTTCTCCCTTATTCTGCCTTTGACACCTTTTGTTTGCGCTTCTTTTGCGGCCGTAGGAATGTACCCTAGTCCAAACGTCCCATGCTGCCCCTCTTTAAACTGATGACCCTCCTTGCTGGTTACCATGTTCACTTCATTGAAGATCTGCAGCCCTAGGTCTTCTGAACCCTCTTCCCCAATGTAAGGTATGGCAGTCTCCTTATATATGGCGTAATCCTACTCGCCCAGTACAGTGACTATCTGCCCGTTTGCGATGAATTTGACCTTTTGGTGGAGACTAGAGGGGATGGCTCCGGCAGCATGTATCCAGGGTCGTCCCAAAAGCAGGTTAAAAGACCTTGGGATATCAAGGACCTGGAAGGAGATGTGGAATATTTGTGGACCGATTTCCACCGGTAGGCCCACCTCCCCTACTATGTCTCTTTTGGACCCGTTGAAAGCTCTAACTACCGTGGAGCTAGGTTTTACGTTGCTTGGATCGACCCCCAATAAGTCGAGTGTCGCCAATGGGCAAACGTTGAGAGATGATCCATTATCGATAAGTACCCGGGAGACAATGGTGTCGTTACACCTGACCACTATGAATAGTGGTTTGGTATGTTGGTCTCCCTCTTCTCCTAGCTCTTCCGGAGAGAAGGATATTTGGTCCATTGTGAAGATGGAGTCCGCCACGTGACCTAATTTGTCTGTAGCGATACCTTCCGGGACCTGAATCTTTTTCAGCACTTTAAAGAGTGCTTCCCTATGAGGCTCGGATGTTGTGAGAAGGCCCATGAGTGATATCTGCGCTGGAACCTTATTTAATTGTTCCATGATCTTGTATTCGCTGGCCTTAACCATCTTCGTAAACACAGCAAGTCCCTCTTCCTCTTCTTCCCCTTAGTCCACGGTGGGCTCTTTAGTCGGGCCTTTATACTTTAGATCATATAATCTCCCAGAGCGGGTGATGCTTCCCACTATAGGAGATCGCTCTTGTTCGAGGCCCCGATAGTCGAACAATGCAGCTTTGTAATTCTCTACCGGTATCGGGACATTGAATACATATCTTTTTCTTGGGATTTGTACCTCAGTTGATTGTCCCTCATAGCACTGTATAACCCTGGGCTTCTGATGAGAGTTGATCATGTGGACAGTCTTCCCCTCTTCCTTTGCCGGGTTGTCCTCCTTCTCAAACTCCGGTCCCCATCCACTAGGTGGCCCTTGCTCAGTCGGGGTATAAGAATAGTTCACTAAATACCGAAACCTCCTGTGTGATTCCCCCAAAGTGCCGACCGTTGGGTCTCCAGCTGACCACCTTCTTTTAATGTGCGCCTTTGGTGTTTCCTTTGGAGCTTGGTGGGATTGCTTCTTCTGTTGCTCTGTCATATTCCGCCTTGGGGCTTCTTTGGGAGCTGACTCTTCTGACGTGATCATGTTGATGGCAGGCTTGTGATTGGGCAGTGGGTTGGTGTTGACATTGGGTGCTGGGGCATTCACAAAATCCAATTGTATGATTCCTGCATCAATTAAGTCTTGGATTTTGTGCTGGAGCCTCCAGCACCTATCTGTGAAATGCCCCTCTTGACCCATGTGGTAGTCACACTTGAGGCTTGAGTCGAAATTCTTGGGCTTGTATCGGTCGTTGGGGATCTCGAAGCTAATTAAGCTGTCTGCCCTCAACCGAGCGAAGACTTGACTGAGTGGGATGGGGATTGGAGTGAACTACCTTGGGACCCTGACAGCCTGAGTTTGACCCGCCGTGGGTTGCTGGACTGGGGTACTCGTGGTCTGAAATGTAACACGAGTCCCGGCTTTTTCTGCTTTACCGGAGTGGCTCGTGCTGACAGTGGACTCTTTAGCTCTGTTTCCTCCCACAGGCCTTTGTGTCGGAGTGACCCTAGGAGGCTCCATTGTTTGGAGTCTACCGGTGGTGATGGCATTCTCAATCCTGCACCCCGCAGCCACTACCTCTGCAAAACTGGACGAGGTCTGGCCTACCAGGTGTGAAAAGTAGGTCTTGTCCAGGGTATTGACAAATATGGATGTCAATTCCTTCTCAGATATCGGGGTTGCTACCCTGGCGGCCTGGGCTCTCCAGCGTTGAGCATATTCCTTGAATGGCTCAACATGTCTCTTCTAGAGACTCCACAGGTCGATTACAGATGGGGCGACTTCAATATTGAACTTATATTGATCATAAAACGCCCGGGCTAGCTTCTCCCAAGTGTTGACAATGTTGAAGTCCAGGTGGGCATACCAGACCAGTGCAGGGCCTGTGAGGCTGTCCTGGAATGTCTGGAGCATGAGCTGGTCGTATTGAGCATACTTGCTCATTTTCCGGGCATATAGCCTGGTATGCATTTTGGGGCAGCCGGTCCCATCATACTTTTCAAACTCTGGGGTCTTGAACTTTTCAGGGTATATTTCTTCCCTGTATGCTGGCAGATTGGTGATTCCGGCTTGTTCAAAACCATCAGGGCCTTCAATGCTTTTCATCTTGTCATGGAGCTGCTGGAAGAGTCGCTTCTCCATCTCCTTCTGCCTCTCTTCCATTTCCCTCTTCAGGTCGTCAAAGGTCGGCCCCTGGTTGACTTTTGGCTCATATTCAAAAGCCGGGTTAAGGTGAGAATTGATCTCCTCATATTCCGGAGGCTGGCCCCTGAATACTCTTCCTGGGTTGGCTGAGTGTTGCGCAGGAGGCCGATGCTTTCAGTTAAGAGGTGAACCTAGGCAGCCAGTTGTTGGACTGTTTGTTCTAGGGACATGATCCTAGAGTCCGAGGCAGCTTCGGCATTGGTGTTGTTGCGGTTGTCACTGCTGTTGGCCATTTTTGTTCTTGAGCGCGTGAGAACTGGGCTTCTAGGAGGGTTCGATTGTTTGGAAGCTATTTTGATACCTGGATTCGCATTTTGTTTTGCTTTTAGTGTAATGAATGCATGAATGATATGCATGTGTCACGCGGATGCTAAAAGTAAAAGGGTTGACAACTGATTGACAATGTAATATTGAAACTTTACTTTTATTAATATTGAGAATTCTGGAGTTCAAAATGAAATATTACAAATAAAGATCTACTTCCTAGTTCTTTTAGTCTTCTTTTGTGGAGGCTCAGACTTCCCACTGATGACGGCTTCCAATTCCTTGACTTTGGCTTGGCATTTCTCCAATTGTGCTTCTAAGGCCTTGTTCCTTTGGTCGGATTCTTTGAAACGTCCCTTCCAGATGTCTTTCTTATGATCCGCAGCTTCAAAGTATACCTCCATTTGGGCCCTGACCTGCTCCAGGTATACTTCTGTCTCTGGATTGGTCTTGTCTGGTCTTGGTTCGGTGACGTCTGGAACCCGATATGCTCTTTCCCCTGTCTGGTATAGCTGGCGGATTACAAACTCTCTAGTGGCTCGGTGCTTTCCCACTTCGCCATCTAATTCCCCCGAGGTCCACATTCGGGCTTTCAATTCTGGCTTCCCAAAGTGCTTTGACCTCTGCTAGCTTCATAAACTTCTCAGCTACTAACAGGTTCGGATCTTGATACTTAAAGGTAACTGCTTGTACCGAGGGCCGATAAACTATGTCTTGGATAGTGCCGAACTGGCGGACCACTGAGTTTAGGTGATATTCGATACATCCGCTGATTCCGATTAAAGGCATTGCTTGGAAGTTTTTGCAGGTCAAGATGATTTTGTTACAGCAACTCCACCTGGCTGTCCATAGAATATCTTCGGCACTGAAGCTCCTAAGCAGCTCTACCCAACTGTGGCTGGTAAGGTCGTCGGGTAGCTTTACCTTTTCTATACATGAATCCACCAGATCCACCTGTTGGGCTAGGGTTTTCCTAACCATGTTCAGCCCGAAGCATTTGAGGTGGCTTACAAACCATATTAGCAAAAGGTTGAGGCTGGAGTGAAGGATCCCATGGCCTTTTTTCTTGAGGAAGTTTAAATTCCGGATCTGTTCAGCCAGTAGAGCCGGGATGTAAGATTTTCCCTCCAGGAATTGGGTTACTAGCTCTGCAACCCGGTAGTGAATATAGAAGGTCTCGATGGGGAACAATATAGTGGCGAAAGCTGTCAAAATGAAAGCATTCACCCTTCTCTGTTTGTAGGTCTTGGCGTCCCCACACAGTATATCCTTCCTATTCCCATTGTCCTCTCGGGCGATGAACCGGGCTTCTAAATCATCCATCCGTATGCAATAACCATTACAGTCTGCCAGGGCTTTGTTGACTGCTGTTTTACGGATGCCTAGTAATCTGCTGAAGGTACTGGCTGGCCCGGCCTCGAGGTCTGGCGTATAGATCTAATCGGTTAGTGCTGGAGCCTGTAGCAACTAGGTGTACTCCTCCAAGGTAGGGGTGATCTCATGTGGCCCAATAAAGAAAGCAGCGGGCTCGATTTCCCATAATTGGAGCATGGCCCGGACTAAAGGCAAATTCACCTCTATCTTTGTCAGTGAGAGGATGGGGCCGATCTTTTGCTAGATGAAGGCCTGCTCCTCTGGGTTGTACAAGGTAAACCAATGGTCCAGTACCAACTTTGGGTCCAGAGGTTTGTACACCCAAATCTCTTTGCGGAGGAGGCGTTCGACTGCACTGCTAGCCATCTATTATAATAAGAAACAACCTAGTTACAAACAAAACTATGAAAATGTTATAGGGAAATAGTCCTGAACTCCAAGGACAAAATAACAAACCATTACACTGTCATCCAATTGTCAACCCCTTATGATGTTATGTATGCAAGTAGGTTGGTTCTAACTGGTTCCCGAGCTCTATGGCCTCCTGCATTCTCGGAGAAATGGATCTCAGGCCATATCGAAGCATAGGGTGGGGTAGCCTAATCGGTCCTGAACGGTGAATCAACTCACTTCGCCCGAAACCTACACAATGGCTCCCCGTCTTAGGTTTCTACGACGGTCCGGGTTTGATTGCATCTACTCACACAAACATATGTATGCATGCTGAACCCCCACAATAAAGAAAAACTGAAAATCTAACTAAACCCTGAAAGGTTAGCAACAGAGTAATAAATGAAACATATTTCTTAAAGAGAACAATTCAAAGAGATTCAGGTGGCTAGCCTACTGGAATGGATCCCGAGCGGAGTCGCCATCCTGTCGAGTCTAATTTTTGAATTCCCGTTCCTAATCCGATCTAGACTAGACCCTATGCTCATCTAATATAGATCCTCGACTTGAGCTAGGAATTTCGTTTGATTTTTGGAGTCGCCACCCAACTGTTGTTAGGAAATATTGAATCAAGACTAAAGGAGCAGATTAGTCTTAATTTGGATTACTAGTCGTCGTTATTTCCTTTTTTCGTTTTTGTGAAAAAGGAAAAGGGAAAACCAGAGTTTCTAAGTTCGGAGGCTAACCTATTAAAACCTTTACGGTTACCACCTAATCTCCTAAAATTGTTCCTCTTTAGAAATGTGTTTCATTGTATTTCTGTTACTTTTTATTATGTTTTTGAATTATTTCAAGAAAATGATTTTTCATTCATTTTTATGGGTTGACCCGAATGGGTGCCTATGTACCTGCTATTCAGGATCAAACAAGCCGTAGTTCGCTTTTCTGAAAACTTTAAGTTTGTTTGTGAATTTTAATTTTGAAATCTCTTTTACTTTATGTTCTTATCATTTTTGGGATTTTTTTAAAAAAATTCTAAGCCTAAGCTTTAATTTGATTTTTGAAAATGATTTTTAGGGAAAAACATCAATTTTGGATTTATTTTAAGAAAAATGATTTTTCTAAGTTCTAAAACTCATTCATTTTTCTTTTTGAATTTTTATTAATTTTTATGATTTTTATTTAATTTATTATTTTTTTATAATTTTTATGATTTTTTATTAAATTTTCTATAATTTTTGTGAATTTTTTTTAAAGATTTTATCCTAAGTTAATATCTATCCTATTTTGAGATCTAAAGTTTTATTATTTTCCTAATATATATTTTTTTATTTTTCTACATTTTATTTTCTCTCTTTTTATTTATTTTTATTATTATTTTTTATTTTTCTACACTATTAAATTCTAGAAAAATCTAATTTCTACATTTTCTTATTTATTAAAAATAAAACACAAACAAATAAATAAATAAATAACTAACTAAATAAAAAATAATAAATAAATAAATAAATTCGGAATAAATAAATAAACAAAATAAATTAATTAAATAAAATAAATGAAAAAATCCGGAAAATCCGACTTACCTGGATCCGAGTCGGTGCGCGGGTCGGTCGGGTTGGATCGGTCGAATACGGCGATGGAGAGGGCTCGTTCACAGCGTTCCGGCGGCCTTTTGCAGCGGGTGAGGTGTCGAATCCTAGCTTCTTGAGGGTGCTGAATCCAATGGTGGCGGTGGTTCACTCCTAGATCGCCTCCTGGTGGTGGTTTAGCTCTGGTCGGTGCTCGCGGTTTTGGATCCTTCTCCGATGCTCTCCGATTTGCACTCTTTCCTCACTTTCTCTCAATTGTGATTCCTGTTCTGGCTTCCTCCCCTCCTCTATTTATAGGCGTCCGGAAACCCTCTTGGATAAGCTCAAATCGGCCGATTTGGATAAATCCGAATTTCTTCCGTTTTTAGATTTGATTTTATCCCGGCGATTTGATGTTGATCTATTGTTTTTCTTTGATTTATCTTATGGATTCGGCTTTATCTTGACAATAATCTAGAAGATTTGAAAAAAAATGATCGATTCCACCTTCGTCGGACTTGCTCCGTGATGGGTGTCGAATCCAACAAAAATAAAACCTACTCCTAGACAATTATATGATTTGCATCTAGTGGTGAGTAGGGTCGAATCCACAGAGATTGGTTAAACTTATTTCTATTCAAGGAGAATAAAAGGGAAAAGAAAAATGGGGGGGTTTTGTTTGTGAATCAAAATAAAGTAAAACAAGGTAAGAAAATCGGATATTAATAAAAGCCTAGCCAAAGGAATCAAGATAGTTTAATTATAGGAATTGATCATCGATGCAAATGTTTTCTATTCTTAGTTCTAGATAAACTGGTTATGGTTATTAACAAGCTCTAACAACCTATCTCTCCTTACTTCCTCGATAACCTCAGACAAGCGCTTTGAATTATTTCTCTTATTGATTAAACAACCCTAGACAAGCGCTTAGGATTTAATCTATCAATAGCATTAAGATCTAGAGAGACCACCAATTCATGCCAGTAGATTATAAGATAACCTATTTAAACATGATCACACACCTCCATAACATGAATTCGATCATCTCTTTTATAACCAAACATGTTATTGCGTCACTAAGACTAGAGCAATCAAACAATTACGGATTTGACGTGCTAGTTGACAATATATTAACTTGCTAATTGAGTAGAAGAGCTCTATTCATACCAATCAACAAAGATAATAATGACAAAACGATCAGAAGATATATGAATACCCGAAAGCAAAGAATAGAATAAATACAAGTCAATTAGACCTCACAATTCGTGGAGAATTAAACATCTATGACCCTTTGGCTAGAAAAGTAGCTTAGCTACTCATGTTCATCAATAAAACGAAAATAAAAAGTAAAGACATGATGAACCCGGATGTCTGCCCTGCCTCCAAGATGATCCAAGGTTCTTCAAGATCCAAAGATTCAAAAGTTGTCCTAACCTTCTAGGGTTGGTTCTATTTATATTGTTAGGGGGATAGCATGTGATCTTTTGCTAGCAAGATACGAAAATATCTTTCCTTTTCCAAGTAGATTTCGAGAAGTAAATGTTCGTCCGCCTGGTACGCCCTAACACACGGCCGTGGGTCAAGCCGTGCCATCCTCTGTGCATATTCTTCAAGTCTTCATCCGCGCCCAGTGTGTACCACGGTTACACACATGGCCAGATTTCAAGCCATGCCTTCATCTGTGCATAATCTACAAGTCTTCATCCGTGTCCAGTGTGTACCACGGTTACACCCACGGCTAGATTTCAAGCCGTGCCTTCATCTGGTTGATGTTCCACACTTTCTTCTCCTTGGCATGTCTAGCTTCTACCACGGCTCCAAGCATGGTTTCTCCCACGGCTTCCACCACGGCCGTGCCCTAAGCCGTGTCTCTCTCTGTTCAAAGTCCACATTTCCGCCTTCTTGTCCAGTAAGGGGCACGGTTTGCGCCATGGTCGTGCCTCAAACCGTGCTTCCGATACACGGCCGTGTACTTCAACCGTGTATCTTCCTATTGATTCAAAACCAAGTACACGGCCGTGTACTTCGATTACACGTCCATGTACTTCCCTCCGGCGGTGTAAATCCTTGTCTTTGAACCAAGTTGTAGATGACTTCTCTAATTTACTTGAATTGGCGTCCTTGACTCCATTTAACCTGATTTATCACGATGATAGAATTAAAGTACCATTTCCTTATGATTTCTATAAAATCAATAATAATTTAACACAATTTATACTATAAAGATTGAGTATAAAATAGCTCTATCACTCCGGCTTCTCCTCGTGTCTGTCCGGGTGAGGAAGACGATCACGCGCAACACGCGTGATTTTCTTCGGCCAATCACATGCTGCCACGTGGCAGCTCCAGGCAAAAGGAAAGAAAAAATTGCATCGAGTGCTCGGGGGAAGATTCGAACTCGCGACCTCCAAGCCTCCCACACATTCCCAGCGCACGCACGAACCAGCTGAGTTGGCCCAATTTCTCGATTTTCTTTATATCGCAAATTGCATATATGCAATGCGATTTTTTTCATTTTTTGTATTTTTTGAAATTTCAAAAATTTATAAAAATTATTCATCCCTTATTATTACTATTTCTGAAATCATTTTTCAAAATTGATGTGTTTTCCTATTTATTTTTATTTTTTGAATATATTTTATTATTTTTGCTAAATTAGAGGAAAATTGGGAAAAATAAAAAATTGATTATTTTTTAGTATTATTGATTCCTAGGGCAAAAATGGGGTGTTTACACCCTCCTTTTGCCATGTCTTTACGCAAACTTGATGAAGTAGTCGAAGATTCACCTAAGTTGCAAAAGAGAAAAAGCTAATGTTAGCATCATAAATACAATGTCAAACGTGATGCAATATGTTCTTATGTTATGCCACCCCTACCTTCGCAAAGTTCACATGTGATTTGATCTAAATGCTCCTTAATGTCCATCTCTATGTAGTATCTTTTTCGCCTCGGCTTTCCCCTCTTCCATACGAGGTCTCCCCTTAGGTGGAGTGACAGGAAGTGCATTAGCTCTTAATCCAACTCATCTCCTATAGGCATGAAGTGCATCGCATATGTTTAGTCCTGATGTGTCCATCTGTACTAATCGGGTATATAATGCATCATATCAAGCCTAAGTGAGGAAGTCACTGCATATGCGTAGGAATATGAAATTCTGTAGATTTGTCACTTCCAGCAACTACATGTGCTGCGAGTAACGTCAACGTGTGTTCGGCTCCCTTCCCTTAACCTGCTAGCGACGCGATAACTACTGGTGAGGACTTCAAATACCTTGTTGTGCTTGCTGTAGTTGATGACCTTGTGGTTGCTAGCTTATGAACTCCATTGGTTGATTGTTTTTACTGCATATTTGGTGAAAATTCTACTCTTTGCTATTCTTTAACGCCTTTGTTCACTTCTAGACGAAGTACTTGTCGCAGTTGTAGAACGTTTTCTTCACTACAGCAGTCATAAGTAACCCTTGAGCCCCCTTCAATATGGAATTATAGCTTTCTATAATATTGGAGGTCATATACCCAAACCGATAACAATCGTCATGAGCCAGCGTCTACATATCCAACGACATGTCGTCAAACCAATCTAACGCATTTGGCTTAATCATCCCTACCTGCTCCATCACATAATTCAACTTGTGAGATTGCGCTTGCAACTTGGTATATGTAACCAACTTCTTGCACTGAGTGTTTTTATGTGCTGAGTTGAAGTTGCTTGCAATGTATCAAAGGTGGAATAGCTACACCACAAATGGAGGCCGCCATCCATTCATTGCTTCTTGGATTGTTGATCCGATGCCTGTATGTCTATCCAATATGAGGCAAATGGTTTCATGACCTTCACGGTTGTCGACAACATATTCCTTCGGTTTTCTAAAAAACCAGCCCCATATCTCAACTGTCTCTTAATCAACCAGAGCGAATGCTAGTGAAAGTATATGGTTGTTGCCATCAACACCACAAGCAACTAGTAACTTGTGGGTGTACTTTCCATACAGAAAAGTGGCATAAATAGTAACAATAGGTCTAAGGAATCTCCATGCCACGATGCACGACTTAAAGGCTTAGAATACCCATTTGAAGGTAGACACACTAAAGGTACTCGATTTGCTCCACCCTCAATCTATTCGTGTTCCGAGATTTGTATTTTCTATTGCATTGAGAAGTTTTGGCAATTTATCATAAGACTTCTCCCAGTTCTCATACATGAGCTCAATAGCCCATTTCTTTCCCTCCTAAACCCGTCTCTTACTGATTCTATAGCCAAATTCCTGTTCGACAACAAAAGTCAGCTCGACCACCTTTATATTAGGATTCTCCCTAAGAAGATTTATAAATTGGTTAGCAAGGAGATTGCAATCCAACTGTGGGTGATCCTGGCTAATCAGCGGGTTATTGCATGTGTGTGGACTCTCGAATCTCATCACCACAAACATGCCCTCCAACTTCTTCTTTCGAGCCCAAAGCCTCCATTTATAACCGTTGTCCCTTTTCAAGCAATAAATAAACCCCATCAATGGACTGGACTCTACAATAGTGAAGTTGTAATGGTTATTCACATGGTAAGACTTCATTGCTTAAATGACATCTACTTTCATCCTGAATCTCATGCCCCGATAGAAGTTGTCACCACTGCTCGAACCACTACAAAGATTGGTTCACTCTTGCTCGAAATAAATATAACCACTATCACCTCCATAATTGTAATACAGAACATGATCTTTAATTGGCATGATTGGTGGTTCAGCCTACTCTGCTCGATGTATTAGCTATCTTGAGTAGGAATGTACGATTGCAGACTCTTCTTCTGGTATTTCATCTCTCTCATTCTCACTCTCCTCATTTTCCTCATTGGAACTCTCTTTGTTATCACTACTCTCCTACTTAACACCTATTCCACCATTGATGTCAGTTGCAGCCTTCGCTCTCACATGAACCATATACGGATCTCGTATGTCTGGTCATTGTAATACTAAGTAACTACTCTATCTATTTCATCCTCATCATTCACTTCCATCGGGGTTAGAATTGAGGGTTGAAATGTCGACGGCTCTAGCTGTATTTCTCCAATGTCATATGACAAATGTGGCTGATTGCTTGCATTGATTGTCTGCCTTATTGATGGGCCCTCGAATTTTCAGAAATTCTAATGAATAATTATTGTATGCCATGATCTCTATATGATTCAGTCATTTCAATAAAATTTTCAACATCTTCGTTATCTCTGGTTACTATCAACGTGTAGTATGTATTACCCCATGAAACATAGGATGTCTATGAATTATCTCAGCTCCCACTTCGGTTAGATCAACTTTAATGCTGTGACATATTCTGTATAAAAATTCACTATAGTTGACGTTTTTCTTCATTTTTAACTTTTTTACTGGATTTCTATCATACTCCAACCCCTAATTATCGGTCACAATATTTCCAAATGCATAGATTATTAACTTAACATAATTAGCCATTTTTTCCCTATCCATAGTATTTATAAATTATAAGCTTTTAAATAAATATGACAATTCCCAATAACAACATTCTAAAAATTTCAAAAAAAAAAAAAATTCCATAAAATTTCAAATATTAACTTTTTTCCCCATTATTGCCAAACGATTTTTTTTCTAAAATCTATTAGAAGTTATTTTTTAATAACATTTTTGCTGCTAAAAATTCCAACTATTTCCGTATTATTTTACAATACTATAAAAATTATTTCACATTCGAGATATTACAAATTTTCATTAGAATTATTTTTTTATTTTTAATTATATTTATATAAAAAAATTCAAAGTAATATTTATATAAAAAAAATTTCCTATCATTTCTCATTTTAATTTTGATTTTATTTTTAATTTTAATTTTCCTCCAATTATCCTTTGATTATTTCCAAACAATTTTTTTTTCTAAATATTTGTGGAAAATTAATTTTTAATTATATTTTTCCACTAAAATTTTCAAAAAAATCCATATAATACTACAATAATTATTCCATACTCTATATATTTCACATCCTTTACAATAGCAAATCCTCATTTTAATACAAAAATTAATATTACATGTTACGCATTGCAACATCTATATATACCATAGTTAATAAATTATAATCTAACAACAGCGAGTAATATTTTCTATAAAATATATAAGTATACTAATATTTTTCTAAAATCTTACATTAAATACAAATATAGATAAAAAACCTCAACTTTACTA
The DNA here is from genome assembly GCA_037954665.1 of Laguncularia racemosa. NCBI lineage: Eukaryota > Viridiplantae > Streptophyta > Magnoliopsida > Myrtales > Combretaceae > Laguncularia > Laguncularia racemosa. Next base: position 593,229 of record JBBMOL010000167.1, read on the forward strand.
AAAAAAACATACCACAATTGATTAGATGTTCAGAAACACTTAGATCTAGAATTTCTTATGCAGAATCACTTCTTCTTCTTCCTCTTTTCTGTATGCGAGAACGAGAGAAAACTAGATTTAGGTGAGTGGGTATTTTCTGTATGTTATGTGTTTCTCACTCTTACTATATTAATTTTTTAATTTCTATATTGTCATCATGTGTTTATAAATCAATGGTGAGTATAAATGGACTAAAAAATTGGATGGTAGGATGTTGTACTAAAGGCACAGACCGGGTCTATGCCTTCAACATAACATTTTCCAGTATCATTAAAGGCACATACATGATTTGTGATTTTGTAACCTATTTTAATAATAATTTTTATGGGTATAATATTTACGTAATTTTTTTAAATGATAATATTTAAGTATGTAACCTCGTGAATGAATCCTATACCCACAAGCAGATCAATTCATTCATGCATAGAGTCACATTGGTGCCACCTCCCCATTCCTATTTTTGAATTTAGCAAATTATACCACCTCAGTCTTGTTGGACTCATAATGGACTCTATCACACTAAACCACTTATAAACACTAAGAATGATTGGCGTTAAAGGCTATAGAAGCATAGAAAAATACTTTACCTTTGTTATTACTAAATTACAATCTATGTTGTGATCATAAAAAGTTTAGATAAAAGTTCCAACTAAAATGATCATATGAATATCATGCAAATATCGCATTACATATAACTCTAAAAAAGTAACATCAAGATAACACATAACAAGACAATTAAGAAAATGATAGAAGGAGGAGTAGGTAATTATTAGACCCGTACATAAAAAAGAAGCCTGGCCCTCTATTAGTGTATAGATATAACCCTTGAAAACTCCAAAAACCCTATTTACCCTCCTTAATCAATCTCACCTCTCTTCTCTTTACTCTTATTCTCTCTTTAGAACTAAGGTTTATTTATCTTACTATCTAACTATTTCTATTTTCTATGCTATGATAGGGAAAAGAGATATGGTCTACTTGGAGTGAGTCTACAACTCCTGAAACCAAAACTTGGAAATGCAGAGATGTCCTTCATTCTCTTTATTGCTTGTATTTACATGTGATTCACATGTTTGTTTCAGTATAACTGTTATCTGCCTATATTTTCAATTACAATTATTACTAGTCTAACTATTATATACTGGAAATTTATTCTATATTGGAAACTATTATATCTTTTCCAATTTGGCTACACCATGCTAGAATCATTGTATTAAGTTATGCTATAGTCCTCTATCGTCCTATTGATGAGTTATATAATTCTCATGCCACTTTAGGGTCTTTTTATGTCAACTCGAACGTGTTGTAACAATTTCCCCATAAAATGAAAAAACAACCTTGTCTACAAGGTTGAAATTAGGGTGCTGATGTAGGAATGAGTCCCTAATCTTCCCAAGAAGCATCCTCTAGTTGTAATGCCTGCCATTGGACCAAAACTTGCCATATAAAATGATCCATTTGGGGAATGACTTTAGTACCCACAATCGAAAGGAGCTCAAGAAGAGGATGATTCCATATAGTGTCAGTAGGCAAGTCTAAAGTAAGAACTTAAAATCTATAAGCCTTCTTGAGTACTAAAACATGGAAAACGTTGTGAATTTTTCTTAAAAGGGGCAACTCCACTTCATAAGCACATGCCCCAATCCTCCGTAAAACCTTATAAGGCCTATGAAATCGTTTGGACAATTTGTGATAACCATTCTAAGAAAAAGAAATTTGTCGATAAGGTTGTAGTTTCACAAAACAAGGTCCCTTGGTTGAAATTCAACAACAATACATTGTTTGTCAACTAATGTCTTCATCTACTATTGGGCAACCAATAAACAATCCTTCAATAAGTGTAAGGCCTCACCTTTGGCCCTTAAGTCCCTATCCACTGCCTCCAATGGAGGTAAACCTTGAACATAGGAAGCTATAGTTAGAGGTGATCAACCATATACTATTTCAAACAAAGTTGTGTTAGCTCTAGCATGAAAAAAAGTATTATAGGCAAATTCTACCCATGGAAGGAATTTAACCCAATCTCCCGGTCTGTCCATCACATAACTTCATAGATATTGTTGAATGGTATGGTTTAACACTTTTGTCTCCCCATCTGATTAAGGGTGATAAGCATTACTATAGTGCAAATGAGTCCCACTAAGTTAAAAGAGTTCCTTTCAAAATCAGTTAACAAAAATTGCATCCCAATCAGAAACAATAGTTCAAGAAAAACCATGCAATTTAACAACCATTTACAAAAATAAAGAAGCTACTTTAGTAGCAGTAAAATGAGTGTCCAATGCCTTTAGATGATAGTATTTGGACAATATGTCCACCATGACTAAAATAACCATATGCCCTTGAGACTGAGGTAAACTAGTGACGAAATCCATGGAAATATCCTCTCAAATTCTATCAAGAATAGGTAATGGAGCTAAGAATCTAGTAGGAGCTCGAGTCAAATACTTGAGTTATTAACATTCCACACAAGTACAAACATACTCTTCTACTTGTGTACGCATACCCTTCTAAAAAAAAAAAATCAATTGCAATTCACCTATAGGTTTTCAGTACATCAAAATGGCTGGCACTAGGGGCTCCATGAAACTCCTTGAGAATAGATAGAATAATAGGAGATTAGGGAATAAGAAACACCCAAGTGTAAAAATACAAAAGGTCATTCTTCCAAGAAAGTTGCCACTTCAAAGGACAACCGGCAACTAAATAAAAAATAATAGTATGAAACTCAAGCAGATGAAGTGTTCATATTTTAATGAATCCATAAGAGAAACAATGAAAGAGGAAAAAGTTAGATACTTAGAATTAACCTCATGTTGTCGAGAAGAGCATCAACAACAATGTTGTCGGCACCTTTCTTATAGACAATAGTGTAGTTATAACTTAGAAGTTTAGCTAAGTACTTCTATTGCTCTAGTGTTTGGATGACCTAAGTTAACAATTCTTTAATACCATAATGATTCGTACAAATAAGAAAATGTGAGCCCAAAAGATATTGTGTCCACTTCCAAATTGCTTCCACAATAGCATGTAATTTTTTAACATAAGTGGAGGCTTTACACAAATGAGGAGGAAACTTCTTGCTAAAGAAAGCAACAAGATGAGTCCCCTGTAACAATATGAGTCCCAAACCTGATCTTGAAGCATCAATCTCAGTAATGAATTGCTCAGAAAAATCAAACAGGACAAGAATAGGAGCTGAAAGTAAAGTTGCCTTGAGTTGCTCAAAAGCGTCTATAGCATCATTTAACTAAAGAAACTTATCCTTCTTTAAGAGATTAGTGAGAGGTGTAGCAATAGAAGCGTACCCCTTAATAAAGCGACAATAGTAACTTAGTAGACCTAGAAACACCCTCAACTATTTCAATGTTGATGGTACTGGTTAAGTTGAAACAGCAACAACTTTGGATGGATCTGGTCACATCCTATCCCTAGAGACAACATGCCCCAAATAGTCAATAGAGGATTGTCCAAAAGAACACTTGAACTCTTTCAAAAAGAAAGTGTTATCAACAAGCACTTATAACACCGTTAGTATCAGCTACTTTAATAATAAGAGACAAATTCATACTCATCTTCACAATAGGATTCCAAAGTAACAATTAAAATCCCTTTTCTCAAAGCCAACTAGGATGGTCATTTAGTTGTTCCAAAATGCTCATCTCCACTTCCAAATGGCTTTCCTTTTATTTTATATTTCTATTCACTGGAACTGGATCCTTCACTATTGTTCAGGCACCCAAGCATACATAAGAGATAAAAATAAATAAAAAGAAGAGAAAAACGTTGATGATGCGACTAGTAGAATCTCATTCATGTAAAGCAAAGGTCCTCTGTTATTGAAGTGATCGAGCATGTCTTTTTTTTTTTTTTTTTGCCATCACGGAAGAAAGACAAGACGTGTCTTGGAGATGCATTCCCTTCCATCACATTCCAGTGCGGAAAAGCAAGTCTCAGTGTCAGCTTTCTTTCTAGAGCAATTTGATCATCTTCTTTGCACGGCCGTAAATAAATCAGCTTTAAATATTTTCCAAATCTTTACTTGCCCACGTTCTCATCATATTCCATCATCCAATGTATCATCTTAAATTCAAATTAATCCAATAATTGTAGAAAATAAAATTTTATATTTCCATGAAAAATAATTCAAGATCTCATATATAAAATCAGAACATTATGAATATAATTAAATTCATATGTAAAAGTATACTTGAATTCATAGTAAAAGTAAATCTTAAAGGGTTTTTTGCCTTCTAGTCTATAATAGTATCTCTTCTTTATTTTTGTATCAATAGGATGTGGAAAAGACAAAAGGGAAAGAGAAGAAAAGAAACTCTAATGCTGCACACACTACTTAGATTAGGAACCTAACCCTATTTATAGTTTTTAATATTTTATTTCATTATGACTAATCACAATAAATAAAATAAATTATATGGGTTTCTACACATTATAACCCATATAAAAAAAAATCCATGAAATAAGTCTAATAGTCTTATTCATTAATTAACTAGGTACACAAGAATGTCATCAGACAATTCTAACTTTAAGGCCTTTAGTCTTATAACAAGATTAGATATCTTGATGAGAAATTTTCCAGCACCACCTATGCCTTCAGAACTGGATTTGGTTGGTGGTCCAAATCGCTTATATTTTTATTATATGTCCTATATTCTAATAACTATTTGAGAAATAATCTTACAGCTACAATAATAATTCTCCATGGAATGCCAATATGTCCTACACTAGTTGATGGATACAGGACATTTTTAGATTTACAATCAAAGACCCGCTGTGATTGTTTCCATTCTGAAGCATTGGCTCCTGAAGACTTATGATATTTTTGTACTTTATAATTGTTCTATAGACTATTTTATGTTGTATTTTTCTTTTGGGACACTTTCATTTTATTGTAATTTTCATTTAGGACCTACTACCTTAAAAGTGACAAACTTGTAATTTTTGACCATTTTCTAACCCTAGGAGTAGCAAGTATAAATACTTGCTTATAATAGGGTTTGAGGAGACCAAAATTTTCAGATTTGAACATCACATTTTTGTGAGAGGGCTTAGGGTTTCCTAAATCTAATTTCTCTTATCAATTTCAATTTCCAAGAGTCGAAATTGTGGCGAGTGCAACAAAAAGCAATTGTGAGTAGTATCAATTCCTTCTTTGTTATGTTTCCATTTCATCACTAGTGAGTCATATCTAGGGTTGATTTGAAAGTTCTTGGTCAGATTTTTTATTGCATTTGTGATCAATTATCTTGTTATAAGATTGATTGTTTTAGTACTTGTTATCATCATCTTCATTTGTGATGTGAATGGGAATTGTAGGAAGAAGTTGAAATCACGGTTTTTGATCTATTCTTCTTGATATAATTCAAGTGGATTTCACTTGTAATTGTTGTTATTTGGTGAAGATTACATAAATGGATTGTTAATTGCATCTTTTGACCTTCGGATTTCATCAAAATTTCAATAGGGTTCACGCAAATTCTAATCCAATTGAACCGGTTTATGTTTGAGATTTGGAGTTTGTTTCTTTGATTGATTTGAATGTGCTTGGGCTTGGTTTTAAGCACATCATATCTCCTTGATTTACTCTCTTAAATTTCATTTGCATATTGAATAGAAACGAGCTTAGCAAAAATAGTGCTTGCTTCGACCTTTTTAGAATTTGTGAATCAATATGCTATTTGACTTAGGATTTTTTAGCATTTTTCTCTTCAAGTATAGCTCCCCTAATGGTATCTAGAATGGAATGCATCATAATCATTAGACTCATGTGATTAGAACGCTCTCACTTTTCATAAATCACCCTTTCCTTAGTATTACTTTCACTGGCAAGGGTAAGAGGTTCATGAGTTCTGACCGTGTAATCAAAATCCATACATTCTAGCAAAATGGTGATGTGTTCTTTCCATTTTTTTTTGAAGTTTGTGTCATTAAGGACTGAAATGTTATTCAAATTGGTAGAAATAGAGGTAGTACTGATTGAAAAAAGAATAAAATATGCACAATTAATGATAATTTTACACTTTAATGTATGAATAAATATAATACATAAATTATAATTATTATGCGTAATAAATCTCATTAACATAAACAAATAACAAAATAAATACTTTAATTGGGCCTTAAGAGATACCTAGCACATCATTGATATTTAATCTTTGGACAAAAAATATCAATTGTAAATGGTATCCTCGAAAATAATAATAAATATTGATAACAATAGAAACAAGCTTAGCAAAAATAGTGCTTGTTGTGACCCTTTTAGAACCTGCGAATCGATCTGCTATTTGACTTAGGAATTTTTTAGCGTTTTTCTCCTCAGGTATAGCTCCCCTAATGGTATCTAGAATGGAATGCATTATAATCATTAGACTCATGTGATTAGAATGCTCTCACTTTTTACAAATCACCCTTTCCTCAGTATTATGTTCGCTAGTAAGGGTACAACGTTCATTAGTCTTGATTGCATAATCAAAATCTATATATCCTAGCAAAATGGTGATATGTTCCTTCCATTTTTTGAAGTTTGTGTTGTTAAGCATTGAAATGTTATTCAAATTGATAGAAATAGAAATGCAAGTATTGTAACAAAGTAGTTAGTAGAGGCATTTATAGATTCAAGAATCACTTAGGTTTTACACGTAAAGATGTAGAGCCATGTAGTAGTGTCCCGAATGAAGTAAAATTTGAAATGTTAACAATGTTGTTGAAAGTGACCAAAATATCGCAAAATGAAAAGAAAGCAAATTCATGACATTTAAGATTTTGATGATGACAATGATGAAGTGGAGAAAAAAAGAAAGGAATTACATGGATTATTTTTTGAAATAGAAAAAAATAAAAATTGGTGGAAGTGGAATACGGGCAAACCAAGGTACAATTAACTAATTCATGAAGAAATATCAGAGAGAAGAATGCTGCCAACAAATTGCTCGTTTTTTTTTTTTTTTATACTAGTGCAATTCCATTTAACTATGTAAAAAATCTAGAGTTTGCTAAGATGCTTCAAATGGTTGGTCGATATGATTGTGGACTTAAACCTCCTTCATATCATGAGCTAAGGGTGACTTGTTTGAAGAAAGAAGTAGTTCGAACAATGGAATTACTTGAAGACTACAGAGTTGAATGGAAAAAAAAAAACAAGTTGCTCCATTATGTTTGATGCATGGACTGATAGAAAGAGGCAATCCATATGTAATTTCTTGGTGAATAGCCCTAAAGGAATGGTCTTCTTGTCATCTATAGATGCTTCTATTGTATCTAAGACAATTGACAAAGTTTTTACAATGTTAGATAATATTGTAGAGAAGGCTGGAAAGGAGCATGTCATACAAGTAATCACAGATAATACTGCAAATTATAAAGCAGCAAGGGAAAAATTAATGGAGAAAAGAAAATGTTTATATTGGACACCTTATGCAGCACATTTTGAGAAGAATTTGAAGATCCATTAGGGGACAATTGCAAAAAGGAGGTGAATTACTACATATATTTATTCTAGGACTATACTTATCTCAATCTTAAGGAGATACACTAAAGGAAGGGACTTGATTAGACTTGGTGCAACTTGTTTTGCCACTTCCTATTTGACATTAGGTTGCCTTAGTGAGTTGAAAGGTGCATTGATGACGGTGTTCACTTCAAGTCACTAGAAATCATGTAAGCACTCAACCACAAGTGATGGAAAGCAGATTCAAAAGGTGGTTTTGGAAGAATGTTATTACTTGCCTTAAAGCAGCATTTCCCCTTATTAAAGTGCTTAGATTAGTGGATTATGATTAATAACTAGTTATGGGTTTCATTTATCCAGAAATGGATCATGCTAAGAAAAAAATTAAAACAAATTTCAACAATGTGAAGAAAAGGTAATATTTCAACTTATTAACTATATATATATATATATTACTTTATTTTTCATTTTAAATGCTCATTTGTAAATTGAAATCATATTTATTAAATGTAGTTATGAACTTATCTTTCAAGATTATTGATAAGAGATGGGAGCTTGAACTTCATAGACCATTGCATGCTGTAGCTTATTATTTGAATCCCCATTACCATTAGAGTCCCAATTTTAAAGTTGATGCTGATGTTAAGATTGGATTATATGGTTGCATAGAGCGTATGGTTTCTAATCCAATTGAAAGGTGTAAGATTAATATACAGCTTGAAAGATTTAAGGATGCTAATGGGATATTTGGTATTGAAGCTGTAAGGTTAGCAAGAGATAAAAAAGCTCCAGCTAAATGGTGGGATTCATATGGAGATGAATTCCCAGGACTACAAAAGTTTCCTATTTGTGTTTTAAGTTTGACTTATAGTTCTTCAGGTTGTGAGCGTAACTGGAGTGCATTTGAAATGGTACGATACAAATAGTTCTTTTATTTGATTTTATTTGTTATTATTAGGATTATGAATCTTATAAAGTTATATTTATATATAACCTTTTTCATTTTCAAGTCCATACTAAAAAGAGGAATAGGTTGCATCAACAAAAGATGAATGATTTAGTGTTTGTAATGCATAACTTGAAATTAAGAAATAGGAAAGAAAGATGCATTGCCGACACTTCTACTTTCACTATTGAAGATCTCTCATCTGATGATGAATAGATAATTAAAGAAGAAAATGTGGTTAACTCATCAAATGAGAATTGGGGTGTGTTACATATCCTTCCAAGTGCAAGGGGTGAAGAAAAAGATGATGATGAGGAGGAGGAAATTGATGTTTATGTGAATTTGGAGAGTCTTGGAAGTAAGTCCCCAATCCTAAATGATTTGGACATTCATGATATTGATGATGTTGAAGCTGAAATGCAAGTGGGAACTTCAAAAGATTTGGAATTAGAAAATATGGAAATCATTAGTAATAGTACACCTCATGATGATGTTGATATTGGTGAAGAAGAAAATAATGAATATGCAAATGATGATGGTGATATGGATGGGAGAGATGGTGGAAATTGTGATTATTTATTTTAGTTGTTTTGTATTATAATTTATGAATTCATAACTTTTATTAGGACTTATGGTTGATTATCTATATTGCACAATTGAGCTTGATTATTTATATTATGACTTTTATTACAATTTATGACCAAAATATATGTTAAATTTCTTTATTTATATTATCCATTATATTTTTTAATGACTACTTTAGTAAATTTACAACATTTGGAATTTAGTTTACAAAGGTTGTAAAAACTTACATTTCTATGTTTCGATTCTATGGACCTCCTAGTGATTTTACGTAAAATTGCGATTTTGACAACTTTGGTTGCTGCTATTGTTATAAGGCCAATACGTGACTAGTTGCTCTCTATCTCATTCTAAGGTATTGAGGTTTACCCATTGGCCCTCTAGATGTAGATCTTATTAGCTGTTGTGTTGGAAATTGTTAGGGTACATCCGTTTGGTTATAGGTAGTTCCACATTCAAAGGATCTGTGCTTCCTTTGCTTATAAGTATAGTAGAAAGTTAAAGGGATGGATTTCTCTATATAATTTCTACCAAGATGTTATGTCTTACCACAGAAGAAACATGCCCCTTTGGGCCAATTGCATTGCTATAATTCATGTGGTCCTAAACACTTAGGACACCTCCTCTCTAGTCCTACCTATGGTGATGGAGGTAGTGCTAGAGGTGTTAGCCTAGTTTGAAGAGGTTTAGGTGCGAAAGCCTTAAGTCTAACTTGATATACTATTGGTCTCTTTCCCTTATCTGCATATAGTATACTCAAGGCAGGTCTTTTCCCCTAGGCAATTCCCAACCTATGAGACAGTTGTTCCTTTGTTCTTCTCTTGCTCTACTATAGGAACTTAGCCTTATCAAAAACCTCTACATAAGTGGTTAATTGAAAGGCCTCCACTTTATGTTAGAGGTTAGGCAATAAGCCTCTCACAAATCTTCTTACCTTGGAGGCATCATCAATTCAAACAACTTCAGGCAAGAACTTAACCAAGTGATCCAGCTTTGCTTCATATGACTCTACAATTTAACTACCTTGCTAACAATTATAATATTCTGCCTCCATCCAGTCCCTGATAATATTGGGAAATTACTTCTTATAGAATAGCTCCTTAAATCTCTACCATTGGATAGGAGCTTAAGTTAACCTAGATGTACTAGTCCACTAATCTACAACTAATCCCTTTAACATAAATGTTGCAAATTTAGCCTTCCTATCTTTTGGCACCATCAATGCCTCAAATGTCTTCTCTATTTCAATGATCTAATGTTTAGTCTCTATTGGATCATCAACTTGTGAATGAAACTCCTTCGCCAATTAGACAAACTTGTCCAGTCCACATAGTTCTTCTACAGGCTTGGCAAGTCTCATAGCCTGTTGTTGCTATTATGCCAACATCTCTACTAGAGCATTCACAGTCTCTAGTAGTTGAGCAGTTGTGACACTAGCTTGATCTAGAGCTCCCTACTGAAGGGGTCTTGGAGGATACCTTTTGGTGTGCTCGAATGTAGCTGATTGTTTTAATTTTTAAATTTATAACTAATAAAATCTACTATCGAGTTAGGCAGTGTACCTATCGATTATAGTATAGATTTAATAGGAGCCGTCCTCTGGGATCTAGAAAATAAGTACTAGTATTACATTTCTCTACTATTTAGTCTAATTTATGATGTGGAAATTATAAATTAAATTAAAAATTAACAAATCCTAACAAACCTAGAATTAAATGATATTGTCAATATATATATATATATTCAATCACAAAATATGCCCCTCATCTTGTTCCATCCTAATTCTTAAATTCTCAAAATAAGATATCGATTAACGAATCAATTTACACTTTGCACCGTAGGAATTCTCAAGTAAAATCAATTACTCCCTCAAGTTAATCAATTCATAATCATGCATAAGATAATGGAGACCTCTCCCTCACTGCCATCATACAAGATCTCATTAAGTTCACAAATTTCGATTAATTGTAGAAAATCAATGTTTTCCTACCTCTAGGTAAAACATGTAATCTCTCTATTCATGAAGATCTAATTTACTAGACAAAACCTCTTTCAATCTAATAAAAATTAAACATGTAATCAATTCGTGTAAATAAATTAATCACAAGAACAATGGAAACACATGAATAGATGCAAAGATATAAACAATTCATTAATTAATCAATGTTTCAACACATGAGTTAGGGTTTCACAAGATGAAAGATATAAAGAATTACTCCTCTATCGAGTTTTCAACAAAAATAGAGAATCTACAGAACTAAAATTGATTCATGATAGAAAGAGTAATCCCTTTTGTTGTTTTGTGATCTCTAATGATGTTCGGACAATTCTCTTCTTGAAGTTTGTAATAATGCTCGGTTTTTTAGAATAAAGCCTCTCCTTAAAATAAAACAAGGCGTTTATTTATAGTTATGCGAAAATGAGGTTCAGATGGGCAATAGCACGGCCATGCTCAAGGCCATGCTAACTTCGAAACATGTCATTTTCACTACCTAGTTTAGTACGGCCTCCAGCACGGCCATATTCGGGGCATGGCTGAAAAAAAAAACTTGTATTCTTGTTATTGACATCAGCACGGGCTGTGCTGAACCTGGGGCAGACCTTGATATAGCTACTAGTCACATCTAGCACCAACATCTGCATGGGTTGTTGGTATCACTCAAATCTAACTGGTCGTTTAAGTTTTAAATTTATAATTAATAAAATCTACTATTGAGCTAAGCAGTGTACCTATCGATTATAGTATAGATTTAATATGTGTCGTCCTCTGGGATTTAGAAAATAAGTACTAGTATTACCTTTCTCTACTATTTAGTCTAATTTATAATGTGAGAATTATGTATTAAATTAACAACTAACAATTTCTAGTAACCCTAGAATTGAATGATATTGTCTAAAGAATGTATTCAATCACAAAATATACCCCTTATCTTATTCCACCATAATCCTTAAATTCTCAAAATAAGATATCGATTAACGAATCAATTCACACTTTACACTGTAGGAATTCTCAAGTAAAATCAATTACTCCATCGAGTTAATTAATTCATAATCATACATAAGATAATGGAGACCTCTCCCTCATTACCGTTATGCAAAATCTCATTAAGTTCACAATTCCAATAAATTGTAGAAAATCAATGTTTTCCTACCTCTAAGTAAAACATGTAATTTTTCTATTCATGAAGATCTAATTTACCAGACAAAACCTTTTTCAATCTAATAAAAATCAGACATGCAATCAATTTGCGCACATAAACCAATTACAAAAACAATGGAGACACATGAATAGATGCAAAGATATCAATAATTCATTAATCAATCAATGGTTTAGCATATGAGTTAGGGTTTCACAAGATGAAAGATATAAAGAATTACTCCTCCATGGAGTTTTCAATAAAAATAGAGAATCTAGAGAAATAGATTTGATTCATGCTAAAAAAAAGAATAATCCCTTGTTTGTTTTGTGATCTCCAATGATGCTTGGACAATTCTCCTCTTGAAGTTTGCAATAAAGCTCCCTTAGGGTATCTAGAATGAAGCTAGAAGGAAAGAAGTCCTTTTAAAATAAAACAATGCGTTTATTTATAGTTCTCACGAAAATATAGTTCAGCACGGGCGTCAGCACGGGCGTGTTTGAGGCCGTGTTGACTTTGGAACACGTTATTTTTCACTACACAGTTTAGCACAGCTTTAGCATGGCCGTGCTTGAGGCAGGACTGAATAGGATGTTTGTTGTCACTCATCGGCATGGGTTATGGTAGACCTGGGGTACGTTTTGGCATGGTTTCTAACCATTTTCTTCACCCAGCACGAACGTCCACATGGGTTGTGCTGAGCCAAAAATTCACTTTTCTTTATTTTTTTGCCAATTTTCACTTCGCCTTTGATTATATCCTCTTTAAAATTTTCTTTTGTCTTCATTAGTGCCTGAAAATAAAATTTAATCATATAAGTGCCCTTTTTTCTTCACAAATTACATGAAATTCATATAAAATTATAACTAATAAGCATTAGAATTAAGGGTCTTTGACACTCATCAAATCTCCCTACACTTAAACTTTTGCTTGTCCTCAAGCAAACAAAATAAGGATAAAATACATTTCCTCTCATCAATTGTACTCATAGTTAGACTTTAATTCTCAAGTAGCATCGTCTATTTAATTCGATTTTAGTGATTTATTAGTGCCGACCACTCAAATCTACCATGATTGTACGTGTACCTAGCATAAAAAATTGAAGTTTTCAGATTAATCCAAGTAAGTTAAGCTATTACCCTTACTATTTAGGAGATGCTTCCGAAGTTACGAAGAAAGTTAAATAAAGCAAAAGTGACTTGGTCATATCTCACAACTTAATAGAGAATATATAAATTGTTCAACTACCTCTTTTAAGCACAGCAACCTTAAGTGTAAGTACATGGCATCCATCCTTCCCCTAGATTTTCTTCCTCTTTTTGTTAAACCTCTAAAAATTTTTCCAAGTTCCACATTTTCCTCTTTTCTTTCTTTTTTTTTATTATTTCAGTTATTTAAGATCTTGCAACCTATGTAACGAATGTTTAGCCGATAATCTTGGGCTCGTCACCCAAGTTAACAAACTTTATCCCCTCAATTGAAGGTGTCCTTACAGACTTAATTATTCAAGTTACAAGATCTATTGAACTTTGCCCTATCCTATCTTGTTATTATAATATCATCGGTTGGTCGGTCCTAAGCCAAACTACCTTAGGTGACTGGGTTTTAAAGGGACCCTATCGAACCTCCATTATCCTAACCTTAGGGTTTCATAAAGATGCTCTTAACTTGGAGAACCTAGGTCATTAGAGTAGTGGCTTATTACTTCTTTAATTGGGTGATTAGTTAGCAGCGGAGTCAGACTTCTCTCTTCTGAGGGATCAAAGCCCACCTATATAAACTATGCTTTTCTCATTATTTTTCAGTTAACACATCAATTAGTTAATTTTCAAAGAGATTACTTAAGAGGAATCACCAAGTGATAGATTTCATATGCATCTTTCACAAAAAGGTTAGAAAAGCTCTTAAAGTTTTTGAAAAGTAAATATATTAACTAATAAGCTTAAAAATATAACCATTTAACATTAAACTAAGGACTTCTATCTATTTCACAACTCAAGAATCAATAATTAAAAGGCAAGTAAGATTACCCCCTTTAGATTTCATCCTAAAATTCCAACTAATTATACCAAGTCCACCAATAGGTGAGTAAGGGCATAAAATCACTAACTTTTATGAGTATAATTTCAAGGATCTCTCCCTTTTAATAATTCAAAATCAGTATTTAAAATCAATTGCAAACTTGTAAATGTGGAGAATTAAACTTTTTCAATTTTTCTTTTGTTCCCTATACCCCTTCCCCACACTTATTGATGACATTGTCCCCAATGTCGTCCTAAATCAAGCACATAAAAAGGGAAAGGGAAAAAAAAGGAAAAGAATAAAAAAATTTGAAATAAACAAAAGAATAGACACTAAGGACTTCCTTAGTTTTAGATGTGGATGGTTGTCTGTATGATTCAATGCTAGGGGTAAAGCAATTCAATGCAGATGTATGTCATTATTAGAGCTGGTAATCCAAGGTTCATGCAGCATCATCCTAAGAGAAAAACAAAGAAATTAAAGGTAAAATGGCAAATTAGACTATCTTAGTCTTGATAATGGGTGAAGCCACCCTAAAAGATCCAAAGTTTTCCCTGCATAGGGATCTCAATCAATAGGTACATATGATGGTAAAATTAGAATGGTAAAAGTCTCAAAAATTATACGAAACATCAAAATGAATCAATCTAGTTAGTCTTCCTCTTCACTATCATCATCTTCATCTTCATCCTCTTGGTCAATTCCGTCGTCCTCTTCTTCTTCATCTGTCTCTTCTTCATCACTCTCCTCTTCATCAAAACTGGAGGATTAAACAACCATAGGAGCCTTCTCACTTCTCCTGGATGGGGTAGGAGCATTGTTGTCAGGTGAACTTTGCTCAATAGATGAGGCATATGTTGGTAGGTTTGCTGGTGGGGAGAAAAACAGCATGTGAGTCTTTCCAAGAAGCATAAGACCGCTGCTCAAAAGCATTTATTCTTCTGTCATTTGCACTGGTGTAGCTTCCTTTCTTCTTGGAATTCCCGTTTCAATTGTTGGATGTCATTATCCTGAGTGGGAGGTCAGAAAGTAGATGCAGCATATGGAGAAGAAACCCCTTTGGGCGAGGTGGAATATCTGGCTGAGGAGGATTGGTTGATTAGCTTGACCAGCTCCTACATTTGGAATGGCCCATCGGTGATTGTGGTGGAGGGGATGCCGGGCTCCTCTGAATCAGGATCTTGAAAAATCTGAAATCCTTTGAAAAAATTCATGACATATCCTCCACAGTAAATTCCCTTCGCTCTAGGGTCTGTGGCCTGCCTATGGAAGTATTTGGCAACTTCCAGTCCTACATTTATTCTCAGTTGGTTAGCCATGCTGTACATCTGAAAGATTTCGAAAGTGTTTATGACTCCATGGCTACTTTTCTTAGATCCAATGGTGTGAGCTAAAATGTGGTGCAGAACTTATAGGTTTACGTTGGTTATGTATGATTCATTTGACTTGGAAGGATGGTAACGAGGGGGTGGGTTGTCACATTCTTCATAACCACACAATTGCTCCTAATAGGACTGAGTTGTTACCCCCTCAGGCCATTCGTTATTTAGTTGCTTGAAATCTGGGGTGTCACTTTCCGCCCATGAGTATAATCCCGTATAAAAGCCAACTGTGGAAGGATGTAGGATATGTTCTTTGCCATAGGCTTGGAACCTCATTGTTTGGTTTGTAAGCTATAGTGTAGTGAGGAATTCCAAAGTGATTTCTTTGTAAGCTAGTTCATGGGCGGCAACCAAGGTGGCCTAAGGTCTCATATTGAGTAGTTAGCGGACTCCATCTTCAATCTCATAATTTCTAAGCAATTTCTAGTCCAGATATTCATTATTTCCAAAAGTAAGATTCTCTAGCCATTTTCTTCTCTCCTTACTCCAGGCTTCTTTAGATAACTTAGGCCGAATGTTAATAGGTTTTGGTGGGGGTTGCGGAACCCAAGGCCTCTTCTTAGAATGAGAGGCCTGTGAAGTAGAAGTGGCTGGGGTGGCGTTCTTTATACATGCTCTTTTGTACCTCATCCCTACAAGGAAAAGTTGCAAAGATATACAAGTATGATTCTTCAATGGATATACATATTTTGATTAACGAGGGATGCTTAATCATGATGCATATGGGAACTTTAGTCTCGAACAAATTAGAAAAAATTAATATGGGACATGAAAGGCATTAAACTAGGATGAAACTTTGAAAGAGAAAGTCATGCGGTTCAGCACGACCATTAGCATGGCCGTACTGAAGGTGAGGCAGAAATTTGAACAGTGAAAATTTCAAATTAGCATGGGCGTGGGAAATTGGTTATGCATAGGGCAGTGCTAAAATCAAAAATCGATTTTTCATGTGAAAATCTTTCAGAAATGCCAAAATTGCTTTTCATATCCACTGATTCTTTCAAAACCCCCTAATTTGTGGACATTTTAGAACCCTAGAAATGCAATGTGGTACATATGAACGATCAAAACACAATTCATCTACATTCCATGACTTTGATAGCCTTTAATTGCACAAAGATCACAAAAGCCCTAAAAAATTTTCAACAACATTGATCAGGAGCCCTAGGAAAGTAGAACAAAATTCATATAAATTGAAAAGAAAAAAAATCGTCATATAATGATACTATGATCCATCGAACGATTTCATAGATGTTAACACTCACAAAGAGAGAAGAAAATGCCATGCTGTAAACAAATGCATCCTCGATTGTAATGTATGTCAGATAGTCATGATGAGTTATGTGACATCAGTTGAGTATGCAAGTGCAGGGAAGTAAAAGTTACGGAAAGAAGAAGAAAAGAGAAGAGAAACTTATTTGAATATGGTTGTGTGACGAATTTGTGAAATGATTATGTAGTGTGTGAGTATAAATCATGAGAAGAGGAAAAAGATTATTGAGAGACTAGGGGAAGGTTTTTTGTAATGATGTAGAGTGTAAGAGAGAGAAAAATGAAATATACACATACGGGTGGTCAACACGGGTTGCAGCACGGTCGTGGTCGTGGCCGTGTTGACTTCAAAAGTTCCATAGATTCTTAGATAAAGTCAGCTTGGGTCGCAGCATGGCCATGCTTGTGGCCGTGCTGACTTAAAAAAATTGCATAGATCCTTAGATAAAGTCAGCTTGGGCTGTAGCATAGCCATGCTCATGGCTATGTTGACTTCAAAAATTGCACAAATCCTTAGATATAGTCATGCATATCTTGAGTATTGGTTGTGTGGATGGGAATTATGAGATACCACACTAATGGACAACAACTTTTATCATCGTGCACCTCTTAAAAGTGTAAATGTACGTAAGAAGGGACTTAATAGATGCACTTAGTGATGGAAATTTGAAAGCCCTTACTTGTCATTGGCGTTTCCCCACACTTAGAGTTTGCTCTCATGCCATTCACAAGCTTAGAAACTCCCCTTTTTATCCGCAAGTTCTAGAAATAACAGACTTATAATAGTGTTAGTAAAAAGGAAATAAGAGAAACACTACATACCTTAGTTAGACATGGGTTGCCTCCCAAGAAATGCACTTATTTAACATCATTGGCTCGACACTCCTTACTTCTTTTTGCTAAGTCTCTGGCATTTGAAGATCCAATTCCTTCTTGTCTTCAAATGCTCCTTCATTTCCCTAATAAAGCTTTAATTTGTGACAATTGACTTTGAAATTATCATGAGCTGGGTGTTTAAGTTCAACAGCACCATGAGGGAGAATGTTCTTAACTACAAAAGGACCAGACCATCTAGATTTCAGTTTTGCTAGTAAAAGTCTTAACTGAAAATTGAACAATAGCACTCGATCTCCCTTATGAAATTCCTTTGGATGGCGGATATGCTTGTCATGATATTTCTTGGTTTACTCTTTGTAGATCCTCGTGTTCTCGTACATTTGTCTTCTCCACTCGTCTAATTCATTTAACTGGAGTTTCCTTCTTGATCCAGCTGTACAAGGTCAAAATTTACCAATTTAATTACCCAGTACGCCTTATGCTCTACTTCCACTAGAAGGTGGCATGCTTTTCCATACACCAACTTATAGGGGGTGGTCCCTAAAGGTGTTTTATAGGGACTTCGGTGTGCCTATAAGGCATCATTTAGCTTTTCCACCCAATCTCTACTATGATATTGCACCGTTTTTTCGAGGATCCGTTTTAGCTTACGATTAGAGACTTCCACTTGTCCACTAGTTTAAGGATTATACAGTGTGGCTAAACGGTGAGTGACTCCATATCTCCTCAAGGTTTTTGACATCTGGTTATTACATAAGTGGGTTCCTCTATCACTTATAATCACTTTTGGGGCTCCAAATTGTGCGAATAGCCTTTTGAGGAACTTTACAATGACGCAAGCATCATTAGTTGGCAGAGCTTGTGCCTCGACCCACTTGGACACATAATCTACTGCCACTAGTATATATTTGTTCCCATAGGAAATAGGGAATGGGCCAACAAAGTCAATACCCCATAGGTCAAAGATTTCTCATGCCAAAATAAAGTTTTGGGGCATCTCATCTCTCTTGGATATGTTCCCTGATCGCTGACATCGATCACAGGTGGCGTATAGACGTTGAGCATCCTTAAAAATGGTAGGCCAATAAAACCCTGCATCAAAAACCTTCTGTGTTGTCCGATTTGTGGAGTAATGACCATTGGTAGGGCCGGAATGATAGTCATTCAGGATTTTCCATCCTTCCTCTTGTGAAATGCATCGTTTGATGACTTGATCTCTACAGATCAGAAAAAAGGAAGGGGTCCTCCTAGTAATAATGTTTAAGCTCGGAAAAGAACTTCCATTTAACATTATTGTTAAGACCTTCGAGGAGGATTTTTCTTACCAGATAATTGGCAAGATCTACAAACCATGGGGTTTTGATAGTCAGAAGTTGGAAAATTGCGTATAATTTTTCTTCTGGGAAGGAATCAGCAATGTCCTTCTCCTTTAGTTCCTCTAAACCCAGGTTCTCAAGTCTAGAAAGATGGTCAACTGCCAAATTCTCTACTCCCCTTTTATCACGGATCTCTAGGTCAAACTCTTATAAGAGTAAAATCCATCTAATGAGCCTAGGTTTTGCATCTGCCTTATTCAACAAATACCTAAGGGTAGAGTGGCTAGTGTAAACAACGACCTTGGATAAGATCAAGTAAGGACGAAACTTATCGAATGCAAATACCACCGTTAACATCTCCTTCTCAATAGTAGTATAATTCGCTTGAGCGTTGTTGAGTGTCTTATTAGCATAGTAAATAGGTTGAAAGTGCTTATCTCGCCTTTGTCCAAGTACTGCCCTAACCGCATAGTCACTGGCATCACACATAAGTTCAAAGGGAAGACTCCAATCTGGAGCTATCATAAATGGGGCATTCGTCAACCTCTCCTTAAGTGCATCGAATGCGTGTTGGCATTTGAAAATGAAATTAAATGATGCATCTTTTTCTAATAACCTGGTTAGGGGATGGGCTATCTTAGAGAAGTCCTTAATGAAATGCTTGTAGAAAGCGGCATGACCCAGAAAACTCCTTATCCCCTTAACTGAGTTGGGTGGAGGAAGTTTTTCGATCGCATCAATTTTCGCTTGATCGACCTCAATCCCTTGGTGAGAAACTTTGTGCCCAAGTACTATGCCCTCCTTACAAATAAAATGGCACTTCTCCTAGTTAAGCATTAGGTTTGTTTCTTTGCATTGTATTAGTACTTTTTCGAGATTCATTAGACAAGCAGTAAAAGAATCTCCAAAAACGGAGAAATCATCCATGAAGACTTCCATGATTTTTTCCACCAGATCTTCGAATATAGCTAGCATACATCGCTGAAATGTAGCTGGTGCATTATATAACCTAAATGGCATCCTCTTATATGCGTAAGTGCCATAAGGGCATGTGAAAGTGGTTTTCTCCTGGTTTTTCGAAGTGATAGGTATTTGAAAGTAGCCAGACATTCCATCTAAGTGATAATAATATATGTGTCCAACTAACCTTTCCAACGTTTGATCAACAAAAGGAAGGGGAAAGTGATCTTTCTAAGTGGTGTCATTCAGTTTCCTATAATCGATATATACCCGCTAGCCAGTGATGGTTCGCGTGGGAATAAGCTCACTCTTTTCATTAGGGACAACAGTAATCCTTCCCTTCTTTGGCATCACTTGTGTTGGACTGACCCAACCGCTATCAAAGATGGGGTAAATAAATCCAGCATCAAGAAGTTTGATCACGTCCTTCTTAACTAACTCTTTCATATTGGGATTTAAACGTCTTTGTGGTTACACTACAGGCTTAAATCCTTCTTTTAATAAAATTGTATGAGTATAGAAGGAGGGGTTGATACCTTTTATATAAGATATTTTCCAAGTGATGGCTCGCTCATGTGCTCTTGGGATTGTGAGTAATCAATTCTTCTACTCTTGCGATAAATCTGAGGCTATAATAACTAGTAGGTTGGAGTTTCCTACAAAGAAGGCATATTCCAAGTAATTTGGTAGTTGTTTCAATTCTAATACCAGGGGCTCTTCTATAGACAGTTTAATTCTTGCCTCATTTTCTGTTTTTAATTTTTCAAACTTATGTTGAGGTATGACATTTTCTGAAGCATCGAGCTTCTCAATGAGTAGCGCAACCTTTAGGTTATCAGCTTCTTTCTTCTCTTCTAGTGTTAAGCTCAACTCTAATTCATCCTTACTTAGAACTTCCTTCATATGCTCATTTGCTAGTATATCGACAACATCAATGGAGTAATAAGAGTCATCAATGCTCAGGGTGTGTTTCATAGTGGCAACCATTGTGATTACCAACTCTTCGTCACCGATCCTCAAGGTAAGTTTTCCTCCCTCTACATCTAC
Source organism: Laguncularia racemosa (assembly GCA_037954665.1). Lineage (NCBI taxonomy): Eukaryota > Viridiplantae > Streptophyta > Magnoliopsida > Myrtales > Combretaceae > Laguncularia > Laguncularia racemosa. The sequence goes on from JBBMOL010000167.1 coordinate 614,237, forward strand.
TACTGCCTTAGCAGTGGCTAAGAATGGTCTCCCAAGTATTAAAGGGGTATCCTTATCTTCATCCATTTCTAGCACTACAAAGTTGATGGGGTAGATGAAATTCCCTACCTTTACTAGGACATCCTTGATTATCCCCTTAGGGATCTTTACAAAATGGTCGGCAAGTTGTAGGCTCATCTTTGTTGGGGTAAGGTCAGACAACCTCAGCTTCTTAAAAAAAGAATATGGCATTGAGTTAATGTTAGCCCCTAGATCAGCTAGGGCCTTATCAATTGATGTGTTACCTACTACACAAGGAATTGTGAAGCTATCTAGATCCCTTAGCTTTGGAGGAAGTTTGTTCTGAATGATGGATGAGCAATTTACATCAACTTCTACGGTAGACACATCCTCCAAATTTCTCTTATTAGATAGAAGCTCCTTTAGGAACTTAGCATATTTTGACATTTGCGAAAGTGCCTATATAAATGGGATGTTAATGTACAGCTGTTTGAATAGATCAAGGAATTTGCCAAATTATTCCTTGTCTTTGCTTTGGTTAAGGCCAGTTGGGTAAGGGATTTTTGGCACGTATTCCTTGATAACCGGTGGTGGTGTCTTCTCTGGATATGTTTCCTCAAAAGTTCCCCTTTTTTTTTCACTAAGTTGTTTATCCTCTTGTTGCTTTTCATGTTGCTGGATAGATGGTAACTCTTTCTCGCTTCTCAATGAGATGGCTTTCGCCTATTCCCTTGGATTGTTTTCTGTGTTACTGGGAAGAGAACCAGGTTGTCTCTCATACATCATCTTAGCCAGTTGGCCAATTTACTTCTCAAGATTATGAATTGAGGCTTCCTGATTATGATGTCTTGCATTAGAGCTTTGGATGAATTAACTCAGAATACCCTCTAAGTTACTCTTTTTTTCTTGTTGAGGTGGTTATGTTTGGGGAAGTGGTAATGGTTGATAAAGTGGTTGTTGTTGTTGCTTTGAATACCCTGGTGCTAGTAGATTAACTCTTCTATATTCCTAGTTTCCATAAGAAAAATTCGGATGGTTTCTCATCCCCAGATGGTAGGTGTTACCATACTGGTTACATTATTGTCTGGTTGAGTTCCCAATATAATATACCTGCTTATATTGCTTAAATAGATTTACACCCTCCTCTGGGTTTACTTGATGTTGATGTTGTGGTCCTTGGGGATTCTTGAGAGTTGCAACTTGGTGGCTCAAAGCTTCCATCTTAGTTACCAAAGTAGTCATTACATCTACTTCGTACATTCCTGTCGCTTTCTACTTACTTTTGCCATGGCCTCATTGATAATTATTTCTTGCCATATCAGCAAATAACTTCAATGAGTCCTCCGGAGTCTTAATATTCAATGTATTGCCAGCTGTGGCATCTACTAAGTGATGTGTAGTCGGATTTAACCCATTTAAAAATGTTTGAACTTACAACCATGTAGGCAACTAGTGATGTGGATACTTTCTCAACAATTCCATCTATCTCTGCCAAGCATCATATATTGTTTCATAATCTTGTTAAGTGAAAGAGTAGATGTCATTCCAGAGCTTTACGGTCTTACATGATGGGAAATAATTGTCCAAAAACTCCTATATCGTGTTATCCCATATAGTCAAAACCCTAGGACCTAATGACTAAAGCCAAGTTTTAGCCTTCCCTCTTAATGAATACGGGAACAATCTAGTATGCACTGCTTCATCCATCACCCCATTGTTCTTGAAAGTTTCATAAATCTTTAAGAATGTTTAAATGTGAGCATGGGGATCTTCATCAGGTAGTCCATCGAACTGACAGTATTGTTGTAGTAGTTGAATCACTACACCTTTAATCTCAAAATTATTAGCCCTAATAGGAGGCTTAATAATGGTTGAACCTGTGCCATCCAGTGTAGGCCTTGCATACTCAATATTTGTCTTTGGTGGATCCTTAACCATTACTTCTTGTACCTGTACCTCTATTAGCTCTTCTTCTTTAACCTCCGTTGCCACTGCTATATTACGTTCTGACTGTCTAGAAGATTCGGCAGCTGTGTTCCTCCTAAGTCGATGGAGTGTTCTCTTAATCTCAAGATCAAGATCAAGAGTGTCAGAAGGAAGATTCCTTGTTATATAGTACAAAAGGCAACCAAGTGTGAATTATAACTTTTCAAAAGATAGAGAGAAGAAAAATAGATAAAACAAATAAAAAGAATGACTAAAGTAGTAGATACTACGGTTTTTCCGAATGTTGCCTTGCCAAATCCTCGACAATGGCACAAAAAACTTAGTATCGCTTGAATCTAACCAATTTTTTAAGTTTAAAATTTATAACCAATAAAATCTACTATCGAGCTAGGCAGTGTATCTATCGATTATAGTATAGATTTAATAGGTGTCGTCCTTTGGGATCTAGAAAACAAGTACTAATATTACCTTTCTCTACTATCTAGTCTAATTTATGATGTGGGAATTATGTATTAAATTAACAACTAACCATTCCTAGTAACCTTAGAATTGAATGATATTGTCTAAAGAATGTATTCAATCACAAAATATAACCCTCATCTTGTTCCACCCTAACCCTTAATTCTCAAAATAAGATATCGATTAACGAATCAATTCACACTTTGCACTACATGAATTCTTAAGTAAAATCAATTACTCCCTCGAGTTAATTAATTCATAATCATGCATAAGATAATGGAGACCTCTCCCTCATTACTGTTATGCAAGATCTCATTAAGTTCACAATTCCAATAAATTACAGAAAATCAATGTTTTCCTACTTTCAGGTAAAACATGTAATCTCTCTATTCATGAAGATCTAATTTACTAGACGAAACCTCTTTCAATCTAATAAAAATCAGACATGCAATCAATTTGCACACATAAACCAATTACAAAAACAATGGAAACACATGAATAAATGCAAAGATATAAATAATTCATTAATTAATCAATGGTTCAGCACATGAGTTAGGGTTTCATAAGATGAAAGATATAAAGAATTACACCTCCATGAAGTTTTCAATAAAAATAGAGAATCTAGAGAAATAGATTTGATTCATGCTAAAACAAAGAATAATCCTTTGTTTGTTTTGTGATCTCTAATGATGCTTGGACAATTCTCCTCTTAAAGTTAGTAATAAAGCTTTCTTAGGGTTTCCAAAACGAAGCTAAAAGGAAAGAAGTCCTTTTAAAATAAAACAATGCATCTATTTATAGTTCTCGCAAAAACAGGGTTTGGTGTGGGTTTTAGCACGGCCGTACTAACTTCGGAACACATTATTTTTCAGTGCCTAGTTCAGCACGGCCTCTATCATGGCCATGCTTGGGGTAAGGCTGAATAGGATGTTTGTTGTTACTTATCAGCATAGGCTGTGCTAGACCTGGGGCATGTCTTGGCATGCTTTTTGAACATTTTCTTCACCCAGTACGGACTTTTACACGGGTTGTACTAAAAGTTGTGCTGAGCTAAAAATTCACTTTTCTTTATTTTTTTTCACCAATTTTCACTTTGCCTTTGATCGTATCCTCTTTAAATTTTTCTTTTGTCTTCATTAGTGGCTGAAAATAAAATTTAATCATATAAGTACCCTTCTCTTCACAAATTACATGAAATCCATATAAAATTATAACTAATAAGCACTAGAATTAAGAGTCTTTTAGCACTCATCAGTTGTGCTCAACTAAAAATTAATTTTCTTCATTTTTCGCCAAATTTCACCTTACCTATGCTCATATCATCGTTAAACCTTTCTTTTATCTCCATTGACGCCTGAAATTAAAATTTAATCATATAAGTATCCTTTTCTTCACAAATCACATGAAATCCATATAAAATTATAACTAATAAACATTAGAATTAAGGGTTTTTCGACATTTATCTAATTTCCCCACATTTAACCGTTTGCTTATCCTCAAGAAAACAAAATATGGATAAAATAGATCTCCTCTCATCAACTGTACTCATTGTTAAACTTTAAATCACAACCAACATCCTCTATTTAATTCAATCTTAGTGATTCATTAGTGCCTACCACTTAAACCTATCATGATTGTACATGTACCTAGCATACAAAAATTAGAGTTTACAGATTAATCCAAGTAAGTTAAACTATTACCCTCACGATTTAAGAAATGCTTCCCAAGTTATAAAGAAAGTCAAACAATGTAAAAGTGGCTTGGTCACATCTCACCACTTACTAGAGAATATATAAACCATTCAACTACCTCTTCTAAGCACAACAACCTTGAGTGAAAGTATATGGCACTCATCTTTCCCCTGGATTTTCTTCCTCGTTTTGTTAAACCTTTTAAAAAAATTCCAAAATTTCCTCTCTTCATATACATATATATATATATATATATACTATATTCAGTTATTTAAGGCCTTGCAACCTATGTAACGAATGTTCAACTGATAATCCCTGGCTCGTCACCCAAGTTAACAGATGTTATCCCCTCAATTGAAGGCGTCCCTACGGACTTAATTATTCGAGTTACAAGACCCACTGAACTTTGTCCTTTTTGTATCCCATCTTGTTATTATAATATCATCAGTCGATCGATCCCAAGCTAGACAACCTTAGGTGACCGGGTTTTAAAGGGACCCCATCGAACTTCCATTATCCTAACTTTAGGGATTCATAAAGATACTCTTAACTTGGAGAACCCAAGTCATTGGAGTAGTGGCTTATTATTTCTTTAATTGATTAACTAGTCAGCAACAGAGTCGGACTTCAGTCTTCTGAGGGACCAAAGCCCACCTATACTAACTAAGCTTTTCACATTATTGCTCAATTAACACATTAATTAATTAATTTTCAAAGAGATTACTTAAGAGGAATCACCAAGTGATGGACGTCATATGCACTTTTCACAAAAAGTTAGAAGAACTCTCAAAGTTTTTGAAAGGTAAATATATTAACCAATAAGCTTAAAAATACAACCATTTAACTTTAAACTAAGGACTTTGATCTATTTCACAACTCTAGAATCAATAATTAAATAGCAAGTAAGATTACCCCACTTAGATTTCATCTTGAAATTCCAACTATGTATACAAAGTTCAATAAAAGGCGAGTAAGGAACACAGAATCACTAACTTTTATGAGCACAATTTTAAAGATCTCACCTTTTAATGATTCAAAATCAACGTTCAAACTTAATTGCAAACTTGTAAATGGGGAAAATTTAATAAGATAGTGCATAGATAACACAAGCAAAGTAAGACCCAAATTTCTCAATTTTCTTTATTCCATATACCCTTCCTCACACTTATTTAAGACATTGTCCCCAATATCTTCCTAAATCAAGCACATAAAAGGGAAAAAAGGAAAAACAAAAAGAAATGAAAAATAACAGAAAGAAAAGGACAATAAGAACTTCTTTGGTTTTTATATGTAGACGGTTGCATGTAGAGTTCAAGACCAGGTATAAGAGTAAAACAGTAATGACATGTCATCAGTGGAGTTAGGAACCTAAAGTTTGTGTTGCATCATCCTAGAAAAAGAAAAAAGAAAAAAAAAAGAAATTAAGGGTAAAAAGAGAAGTTAGACTATCCTAGTCTAGATAAATAGTGAAGTTAAAGAGTGAGGGAGGACAAAGAAAAACTGTATATATATGTGGGTTGTCAACACAGGCTGCTATATGGCCATGCTCGGGGCCATGTGGACCCTCAAAAGGTATACAAAAGGTGGTGTTTTATAGGGCAAATCTACCTTAGTTGCAGCACGACCATGCTTGTGGCCATGCTAACTTCAAAAATTCCACATATTGTTTGATATAGTCAACTTTAGCTTCAGCATGGCCATGCTCGTAATCGTGTTGACTTCAAAAAAATCTACAGAACCTCTTTAAATTGTGCATAGTCTTGAGCACTCGTCGTGCTCAAGATAGTGTAGACTTTAAAAAACACATAAAGGGAAAATAAGACTTGCCCAAGCCAATAGACAACAATTGTGATCATCGTACACCTCTAAAAGTGTAAATGAACATGGAGAAAGACTTACCAAGTGCACTTAGTGATTAAAATTCAAACTTCCTTACTTGTCATTGGCACTTCCCCACACTTAGAAATTACTCCTACTCTCTTCAAATAAGCTTAGAAACTCCCCTTAAGATCTGCAAATTGCTAAAAATAATAAACTTAGGATAGTGACAACAAAAAGAAAATAAAAGGAACATTATATACCTAAGCTAGACATAGGTTGCCTCCTAAGAAGCACACTTGTTTAATGTCATTGGCTTGACAATCTTCATGTTCTTCAACTAAGTCTCTAGCAGTTAGAGATCTGATTCCTCCCTGTCTTCAAATGCTGCTTCATCTTTGAGATATAGTTTTGATCAAGTACGATGCTCTCCTTACACATGGAGTGGCACTTCTCCTAGTTACGCACAAGGTTTGTCTCCTCATTTTGAATAAGTACCTTCTCGAGATTCTTTAGGCAATTTATAAAAGAGTCTCCAAAAATGGAGAAATCATCCATGAAGACTTCCATGATTTTCTCCACCAGATCTTCAAATATGGCTAACATACACCATTGACATGTAGCCGATGCATTACATAACTCGAACGGCATCCTCTTGTAGGCATATGTACCGTAAGGGCATGTGAAAGTGGTTTTCTCATGGTCCTCTAGAGCAATAGATATCTAAAAGTAGCCAAACATCCCATCCAAGTAGCAATAATACATGCGTCTAGCTAACCTTTCCAACATTTAATCAACAAAACAGAGAGGAAAGTGATCTTTTTGAGTGGCGTCATTCAATTTTCCATAGTCGATGCACACCCACCACTTAGTGATGGTCTGCATGGGAATAAACTCACTCTTTTCATTAGGGACTGATGAAGGGCAGAACACTTTTAATTCCTAGATGATTTCAAGTTCTTTTTGTTGTAAATCGAGTGGAAATCATTTAGAATTGGTACTTAATAGCATAATGTATCGCTTTCAGGTGATGCGGAACCTATCACGAAGAAATCAATTGGATTCATTAAGAAAAGAAATGGAAAAGCCAAGCTTTTTGCCCATACACCCCTCTATACGGGGTGTATGGAATTCATACGAGGTGTATGGAATCCATACGGGGCCATATCAACCCAGACCAGCCCCTCCAAAATGCATAGAAGGCGCTACGCCCCTTCCATACGGGGCGTATGGATCAGCGACGACTTAGATTTTCCTGATATTTGCCCCTTTTCTCTTTCCACTTTGTACATGTCTATATATATATTTAAGTGGAGAGAGAAAAGAAGAGGCAGACTTAGGGTTTGACATTTAACACACACCTTACTTTTCTCTCTTGGAACAACAACTCAAGAAGATCATTGTCTCAACCAAAGCATTCAAGATTTGAACTTCCGGGTAGTATCATGAACTCTAGCTGCTCTCCTATCAATTGTAATTACATTCTCTCTCTCATGGAGGAGTAATCTAGAGATCTAGATCTCTTTTGAAACCATTCTTGTCATGTGATGAAGGATTGATCTTAATGAAGACATATTGATGTTCTTTTGTTTCATTACTTGTTCTTGATGTGTATCTTAGATTTATATTTCCGGAGTATGAATCTATGTTTGATTTCATTCAAGTTGATTGAGAAATTGCTTGCATGATTAGATCTAAGGGTAATGAATGAGATTTGATCGTGATTCTAGAGATAAGATAGCGAAAATCTTTTGTTTACCAACCGAACGGTGAGAGAATCAAGTGCTTCATGCAATTATAGGTTGCTATTGGTTGAGAAGAGATTCTAACGGATAAACCTAGGATTAGATAAGCTAATAGATTTGAGAGAACTATTAGTTTGACTAATGAAACTCCACAGCTTAAGAACTGGATTGTTTGATCTTTAGTTTCTAATGATTCGCATGGCATGAATGGGATTAGAGAGAGGTCTAGGTTGCTTAGTTATTGATTTGAACTCGTGTTTTGTTAAGTTCCTTTTCTTTAGTTTAGTACATTTTATAATTAGTCTCTTTTAGTTAAGTTCATTGAATCATTTACTCACCTTGATCGGTTGGATAATAGGAACGGAGTAAATATTAGTAATTGGTGAACTTTAATCTTCCTTGGAACGACCTTGATTTCGAACACTATTGTTGACATATATGTAATATTATTGTGCTAGCTAGGAGATTTTATTATAGAATTAAATATTAGATTACAGAATTAAATATTAGATAGGAGATTTTATTTTCTTTCCTAATATAGCATTCTTGTAAGTGTATATATATACACACTGTCTATGTAAAAAGATCAAGAAGAAGAGGAATACAAACTAATCTCTTTCCTCCTAAATTCTTCATGGTATCAGAGCCTTAAACCACTTTTTAGGTCAAATTTTTTTTTTTTCTGGCGCGGTTTATTTTTTTTATTATTTTTTTTGAAACCCTAAAACGCCGTACAAGAGTTTTTTTCTTCGAAGGTAGTCGACACCACCCATCCCAAGAGGAGCGCCACCTTTTTCCGACTGACCCCTTCTTCTCCGACCACCGGAAACCGTGCGTGTGACTCACACGCGCCACCTGAAGCTTCGGTCGGCCGTCGGCGCGTGAGGCGCGTGGGAACTATTTCGGCCACCGTTTTTCGTAGGCTTTCCACTGTCTTGCTCGCCCTTCTTTTCCGACGCCCTCCAACTGTTTTCCAGGTGATTTCGTTTCCTTTTAGGTTGCGTCAAGGTGTTTTTTTTGCTTTAGGTTGTGCTCATCATTCCCTATGTGTATTCATACGAGTTTGACAGTTTGTGTATGGGTACGGGTTTGAAAGTTTGCTCTTCCTTCGAGGCTGTTTAAGTCTGTTGTCTTATTTGCTTGGGTTAACTGCTTACATTATGGAAACTGATAAGAGAATTGCTGGAATTAGTACTGATAATCCTTCACTGCAAATCAGCCCTATCAAGCTTGATGGGAACAATTACCTTGCTTGGTCACGGTCTTATTTATTGTTTATCAAAGCTAGGGGAATGCAGGATTATATTACCGGTGTTAAAGTCAAACCAGTAGCAACTGATCCATTATTCCATCAGTGGGATTTTGAAAATTCCTTGGTAATGGCCTGGCTTATCAATTCCATGCAGCCCCACATTTCAAGAACATACTTACTGCTTGACACAACAGTAAAGATATGGAATGCTGTAACCCTCACCTATTCACGGGTGGGAAATGATGTTCAAATTTATGATATTCGGAACAAGGTCCACGGGTTGAAGCAAGGAGAAATGACAATTTCCCAGTATTTTTCTGAGTTGAATGGTTTGTGGCAAGAACTTGACTATTATCTAGATTTTCAGGCAGATTGTACCGGAGATGCAGTAAAGTTCCAGAAATTACTTGCAAAAGAAAGGGTATATGATTTTTTGGCTGGGTTAAACAATGAATTTGATCAGATTAGAGTTCATGTTCTCGGTAAGACACCTTTTCCTTCTCTTAAGGAGGCATATTCCTATGTTCAATAGGAAGAAAGCAGGCGTAGTGCCATGCTCTATATCCCGCAAGTTGAAAAGTCTGGTTTGGTAGCTGCTAGTGATTCATTTGAGCAGTTGAAGGCACATAGTTCTCATAAAGATCATTTACGATGTGATTATTGTGGGAAACCATGACATACTAAAGAGACTTGCTAGAAGCTACATGGACGTCCAATAAGAGGTCATGGAGGTAAACGGGTTAACTTTACTCGGGCTAATTTGTCTGAAGCTATGGAGTCAACTCCTGAGATGACTCACTCTGTTTTTTTCTCTCCTGATGAGATACAACATCTCAAGCGTCTTGTGTCTCATCAAGAATCTTCTTCCAGTGCCAAATCCAATTTTGTGCAGTCAGGTAATGCTTTTTCTGTTACCCTTGATTCTAATTGTTGAATTACTGATTCTGGTGCGAATAGACACATGACGGGCTCCTCAAAAAATCTTGTTGAATACTCACCGTGTTTAAAAAGAGATAATGTCCGAATAGCCGATGGTTCTCTCACCGCAGTATCTGGAATAGGTTCTGTTTTTTGTACTCCTCATATCGAACTATCCTCTGTGCTTCATGTCCCTCAATTTCTTGTCAATCTCTTATCTATCAGTGCACTTACAAAAAATCTCAGCTGTAAAATTGAGTTTTTCCCTAATCATTGTGTCTTTCAGGATCTTCAAACAGGGAAGAGGATTGGCAGTGGTAGATTGCACGATGGCTTATATCTGTTAGATGGGGGTTAAGGTTCTAGTCTTCAGCAAGCCTTTTTTGGGGAAAATAAGGATGTTAATCAGGAAATATTGCAGTGGCACAGGTGTTTGGGCCATCCCCCTTTTTTAGTGTTACGCCAATTATTTCCTAGTTTGTTTTCAAAGACTCAGTCTGATTCTTTATTTTGTGATGCTTGCAAATATGCAAAACATTCTCGAAACCCTTATCCTTTGAGAAATAATAAAAGCAAGTCTCCTTTTATGACTATTCACTCTGATGTTTGGGGCCCTACTCAGACTACTTCTTTGTCTGGTAGTCGATGGTTTGTCACTTTTATTGATTACTGCACCAGGATGACTTGGGTATATCTACTTAAGGCTAAAAGTGATGTGTTTTCCTGTTTTTAGTCTTTTGATAAGATGGTTTGCACTCAATTTGATGCTAAAATAAAGATTCTTAGGACTGATAATGGCATTGAATACATCAATAGCAGATTTGGTTCTTATTTGGAGTCGCATGGGATAATTCATCAGACTAGTTGTCCATATACAAGTGCACAAAATGGGGTAGCTGAAAGGAAGAATAGGCATCTTTTGGAAGTTGCTAGGTCACTTATGTTTACCATGAATCTTCCTAAGCCTTACTGGGGGGATGCAATTCTAATTGCTGCATATCTTATCAACCGAATGCCTCTTAGGGCTCTTGACTATCGGAGTCCTTTAGAAACCTTAAAAGGACAAAATACGTACAATGTTCCTCCAAAGGTATTTGGATGCGTTTGTTTTGTTCATATTAAGGATGTTGGAAAACTAGATCCACGAGCCCTTAAGTGTGTATTTATTGGGTATTCGCCAACACAAAAGGGTTACAGATGCTATCACCCTCAATCTCGGAAGTATTTTGTAAGCATGGATGTTACTTTTAGAGAGACTAAACCTTACTTCAGTCCAACCTAGTCATCTCTTCAGGGGGAGAATAATGCAAAGGAAGAGATGATGCCTAGTTCTGTGACTCTTACTGATCTTAACCCAAGAGAAAATGATGGTCAGAAGGAGACTATTATCCAGGGGGAGAAAATTGGGTGTTTAGGCAAACTTGATTTAAAGAGGTACTCGAGGAGAGACAAAGACAAGACAGAAGAAGCCATTGTGCAACCTACTCTCTGCTGCCAAGAATCCTCCTCTTCTGGTGAGTTACCTTTTGATGATTTAGATAAACCTATTTCTCAAAGGAAAGGTGTCAGGGCTTGTACTAAACATCCCATTTCTAATTTTGTTTCCTATGATTCTTTGCCTCCCTCCTATAGAACTTTTGACTTGTCCATTTCGTCTATGTCTATTCCACAGGATTGGAAGGAAGCACTCAACGATCCAAAATGGAAGAAAGCAATGATTGAAGAAATGAAAGCCTTGACTAAGAATGAGACTTGGGAGCTTGTCGCCTCTCCACCTAGAAAGAAACTGGTAGGTTGTAAATGGGTGTTCACTATAAAACACAGAGCTGATGGATCAGTTGACAGGTTCAAAGCAAGGTTGGTAGCTAAAGGATTTACTCAAACCTATGGAGTGGACTACCAAGAGACTTTTGCTCCAGTAGCTAAAATGAACACGATCAGAATCCTGTTATCATGTGCAGCCAACCTTGACTGGGATTTACAGCAATTTGATGTTAAAAATGCCTTTCTACATGGAGATTTAGAAGAAGAAGTGTTTATGGAGATCCCTCCTGGATTTGATAATGAAACAACACACGGGAAAGTATGTAGACTGAAAAAGACCTTGTATGGATTAAAGCAATCTCCTAGAGCATGGTTCGACAGGTTCAGTAAAGCCATGATCTCCTTTAGCTATCAACAAAGTAATGCGGATCATACACTATTTATTAAACATAATGAGGGTAAAGTTACTATTCTCATAGTTTATGTTGATGATATAGTGATGACAGGAGATGATAAAGAGGAGATGGCTCGATTGAAGAAACTTTTAGCTCAGGAATTTGAAATCAAGGATCTAGGGAAACTACAATATTTCCTAGGAATTGAAGTTGCTAGATCAAAGAAAGGTATCTTCATTTCTTAGAGAAAATATATTCTGGATCTCTTGGAAGAAACTGGCATGATAGGGTGTAAACCAGCAGAATCTCCCATTGAAAACAACCACAAGCTGCAGGCTGGAGTTGGTGATTCAGCTGATTTAGGGAGATACCAGAGATTAGTAGGAAGACTGATATATCTCTCTCACACTAGACCGGACATTGCATATGTAGTCAGCCTAGTGAGTCAGTTTATGCATGATCCACGAGAATCACACATGCAAGCAGTATTTCGCATCTTGAGATATCTGAAGTTTGCTCTTGGAAAAGGACTGTTGTTCGCCAAGCATGGTCACCTTCAAATAGAATGCTTTACAGATGCAGATTGGGCTGGATCTCTAAGTGATAGAACGTCCACCACTGGTTATTGCACACTTGTAGGAGGGAACCTTGTAACATGGAGGAGCAAGAAACAAAGTGTAGTTGCTCGATTAAGTGCTGAAGCAGAATATAGAGCTATGGCTCAAGGGGTTTATGAACTTCTATGGTTATAGAAGATATTGGAAGAATTAAATCTATCAGATTAAGAAGCACCATCCTTGTATTGTGATAATAAAGCTGCTATCAGTATAGCACAAAATCCAGTTCAACATGATCGAACCAAGCATATAGAGATTGATCGACACTTCATCAAAGAGAAATTGACTGAAGGCATCTTGAACTTACATCATGTGACATCTGATAAGCAACTGGCTGATGTATTTACTAAAGGGTTGTGTCACAGGACCTATCATACTTTAGTTTGCAAGTTGGGCATGTGTGATATTTATGCTCCAACTTGAGGGGGAGTGTTGACATATATGTAATATTATTGTGCTAGCTAGGAGATTTTATTACAGAATTAAATATTAGATTACAGAATTAAATATTAGATAGGAGATTTTATTTTCTTTCCTAATATAGCATTCTTGTAAGTATATATATATACACTATGTCTATGTAAAAAGATCAAGAAGAAGAGGAATACAAACTAATCTCTTTCCTCCTAAATTCTTCAACTATATTACGCTACGATAGGTGCGCTTGCCTATTGCATCGTAGTTGGAAGCAAGGAACAGGTTTATAAATTATTAAGCTACGATCCGTAACGATCAGGGACAACATTAATCCCTACCTTCTTCGGCACCACTCACGTTGGACTAACCTAGCCGCTATCAGATATGGGTTAAATAAGTCCAGTGTCAAGAAGTTTGGTTACCTCCTTCTTAACTACCTCTTTCATATTAGAATTTAGTCGTCTCTATGGTTGCACTATAGGTTTAAATCCTTCTTTTAATAAAATTTTATGAGTATAGAAGGAGGGGTTGATACCTTTTATATTAGATATTTTCTAAGCGATGGCTTGCTTGTGTGCTCTCAAGATCATGAGTAATTGGTCTTTCTACTCTTAAGATAAATCTGAGGTTATAATAACCGGCAAGCTGGAGTCTTCTACAAGGAAAGCATATTCTAGATACTCTAGTAATTGTTTCAATTCCAACACTGGTGGCTCTTCTATAGAAGTTTTAACTCTCACCTCATTTTCTATTCTTAACTTTTCAAACCTATGCTGAGATGTAACACCTTCTAAAGCATCAAGCTGCTCAATGAGTAGCGCTACCTTTAGGTTATTTGCATCCTTCTTCTCTTCTAATGTCAAGCTTAGCTCTAACACATCTTTTCTCAGAACTTCCTTCATATGCTCATCTACTGACATACCAACAACATCAATAGAGTAACAAGAGATATTAATGCACATAGTGTGTTTCATAGCAGCAGCCATTTGGATTACCAACTCTTTATCACCGATTCTCAAAGTAAGCTTGCCTCCTTCTACATCAACCATTGCTTTTGGAGTGGCTAGGAATGGTCTTCCAAGTATCAAAGGGGTATCTCCATCCTCATCCATTTCTAAAACTACAAAGTCGACGGGGTAGATGAAATTCCCTACCTTTACCAAGACATCCTCGATTATCCCCTTAGGAATCTTCATAGAGCAGTTAGTGAGCTACAAACTCATCCTAGTCGGTGTTAGGTCAAAAAGTCCCAACTTCTTGAAAAAGGAGTATAACGTTAAATTAATGTTGTCCCCAAGATTAGTGAGGGCCTTATCAACTGAAGTGTCACCCATGACACATGGAATTGTGATATTGCTTGGATCCTTTAGCTTTAGAGGAAGTTTATTCCGAATGGTAGATGAGCAATTTGCATCAACTTTTATAGTAGACACATACTTCCACTTGTTAGATAGAAGCTCCTTTATGAACTTAGCATATTTTGGCATTTGCGAAAGTGCCTCTACAAATGGAATGTTAATGTGCAGCTATATAAATAGATCAAGGAATTTACTAAATTGCTCCTTGTCTTTACTCTGGTTGAGGTAAGCTGGATAAGGGATTTTTGGCATATATTCTTTGATAGCTAGTGGTGATCTCCTCTCAGGATGTGTTTTCTCAAGTGTCATCTTATCCTTTTCAATAGATTGATTATCCTCTTGCTTCTTTTCATGCTACTGTTAAGATGGTAACTCTTTCCTGCTTCTCAAAGTAATGGCTTTCACCTATTATCTTGGATTGTTTTCCGTATTGCTGGGAAGAGAGCTAGGTTGCCTCTCAAACATCATCTTAGCCAATTGGCCAATTTGCTTCTCTGGATGAATTGACTCAGTATATCTTCTAAGTCACCCTTCTTTTCTTGATGAGGTGGCTACATTAAAGGAAGCGTTAAAGGATGATAAAATGGCGGTTGTTGCTTCGAATACCCTGGTGGTGGTAGATAGATTTGGATGGTTTCTTATCCCCAGATGGTAGGTGTTACCATACTGATTATACAGTTGTCTATTCAAATTCCCAAGATAATCTACCTGCTTATATTGCTAAAAAAGATTCACACCCTCTTTAGGATCTCCTATCTGATGTTGTTGTTGTGGTCCTTGGGAATTCTTGAGAGTTACAACTTGGTGGCTCAAAGATTCCATCTTTGCTACCAAAGTAGTCATAACGTCTACTTTATACAATCCTATTGCTTTTTGCTTACTCTTGCCACAACCTCACTGGTAATTATTTCTTGCCATATCAGCGAATAACTTCAATGAGTCCTCTAGAGTCTTAGTATTCAATGTACTACCAGCTGCGGCATTTACCAAGTGACATGTAGTCAAATTTAACCCATTAAAAAATGTTTGAACTTGCATCTATGTAGGTAATTGGTGATGTAGACACTTCCTCAACAACTCTATCCATCTTTGCTAAGCATCATATATTGTTTCATGATCTTGTTGAGTGAAAGAAGAAATGTCGTTCTAAAGCTTTGTGATCTTGCATGGTGGAAAATAATTTTCTAGAAACTCCTTTACCGTGTCATCCCATGTAGCCAAAGCCTTAGGACCTAATGACTGAAGCCAAGTCTTAGCCTTCCCTTTTAATGAAACAGGGAACAATCTTGTATGCACTGCTTCATCCGTCACCCCATTGTTTTTGAAAGTTTACAAATCTCCAAGAATGTTTGAATGTGAGCATAGGGGTCTTCATCAGGTAATCCATCGAACTGATGGTGTTGTTGTAGAAGTTGAATCACCACACCCTTGATCTCGAAATTATTAGCCTCAATGGGAGGCTTAACAATGGTTGGACCTATGCCGTCTAGTGTAGGCCTTGCATATTCAATGTTTATCTTTGGTGGATTGTCAGCCATTACTTCTTGTACCTTTGCCTCACTCTTTATAGATGACTCTGACTCAAAACTATTAGGGAGTTGCTCAGTTAGCTCTTCTTCTTTAACCTTCGTTGCCACTGCTATGTCACATTCTCCCTCTTCATTGACCGATTGCCTAGAAGATTCAATAGCTATGTTCCTTCGAAGTCAGTGGAGCGTTCTCTCAATCTCAGGATCTAGATCAAGAATGTTAGAGGGAAGGTTCCTTATCATACACTACAAAAGGAAACCAAGTGTGAATTAGAACTTTTCAAAAGATGGAGAGAAGAGAAAAAAGATAAAACAAATAAGAAGAATGACTAAAGTAGTAAATACTACGATTTTTCTTAATACTGCCTTGCTAGATCCCTGGCAATGGCGCTAAAAACTTAGTGCGCTCGAATTTAATCGATCATTTTAAGTTTTAAATTTATAACCAATAAAATCTATTATCGAGTTAAGCAGTATACCTGTTGATTATAATATAGATTTAACAGCTATCGTTCTCTAGAATCTAGAAAAAAAAGTACTAGTATTACCTTTCTCTACTATCTAGTCTAATTTATGATGTGGAAATTATGAATTAAATTAACAATTAACAAACCCTAACAACCCTAGAATTAAATGATATTGTCAAAAAATATATATATTCAATCACAAAATATACTCCTCATCTTGTTCCACCCTAAACCTTAAATTCTCAAAATAAGATATCAATTAACAAATCAATTTACACTTTGCACCGCAGGAATTCTCAAGTAAAATCAATTACTCCCTCGAGTTAATCAATTCTTAGTCATGCACAAAATAATGGAGACCTTTCCCTCACTATCATCATGCAATATCTCATTAAGTTCACAAATTCCGATTAATTGCAAAAAATCAATGTTTTCCTACCTCTAGGCAAAACATGTAATCTCTCTATTCATGAAGATCTAATTTACTAAACAAAACCTCTTTCAATCTAATAAAAATCAAATAAGCAATCAATTCACGTACATAAATTAATCACAAGAACAATGGAAACACATGAATAGATGCAAAGATATAAACAATTCATTAATCAATCAATATTTCAACGCATGAGTTAAAGTTTCACAAGATGAAAGATATAAATAATTACTCCTCCATGGAGTTTTCAATAAAAATAAAGAATCTAGAGAAGTAAAATTGATTAATGATAGAAAGAGTAATCCCTTGTGTTGTTTTGTGATCTCCAATGATGTTCGGACAATTCTCCTCTTGAAGTTCTTAATAATGCTCCCTCAGGGTTTTTAGAATGAAGCTAAAAGAAAAAAAGTTTCCTTAAAATAAAACAAAGCATCTATTTATAGTTCTGCGAAAACAGGGTTGGCATTACTATAGCTATGCTCGAGGCCGTGCTGACTCCGAAACACGTCATTTTCACTGCCCAGTTCAACACGACCTATAGCATTATCGTGCTCGGAGTAGGGCTAAAAAAAAAAAACTTGTATTCTTGTTACTGGCATCAACACGGGCTATGCTGAACCTAGGGCACACCTTGATAGAGCTACAAGTCATTTTTTGCATCCAACACTGGCGTCTACATGGGTTGTGCTGAACTAAACATCAATTTTCTTCTTTTTTCGCTAAATTTCACCTTGCCTATGCCTATATCATCCTTAAACCTTTCTTTTGTCTCTATTAATTCATGAAATTAAAATTTAATCATATAAGTACCATTTTCTTCACAAATCACATGAAATCTATATAAAATTATAACTAATAAGCACTAGAATTAAGGATCTTCTAACACTTATCACCTTTTCTTTAGAGCATCTCCACCTTGTTTAGCATTAGGTGGGCCTTGCCTTATGTTTCCTCTAGAAGGCATTCTATTGGAGATGAGGCATTAGAATGATTCTAATAGTTAAAGTGAGTATGGGGAGTTAGTGATAGTATACATACATGTATACTCATGTCTATACATATATACATACATATAGAAGTAAAGTAGAAATTTAAAAGAAAGTACAACTAGATAAAATAATTGAAGTAAAATAAAATAAACAATCATCCTGCAATTTACCCATTCTCCTTATTTCTTGTTATTCCTTAGATTAAGTTCTTAAACCTTATAACGATCTTATGATGTGCCCAAAACCAAGTTCAAGCACAATCAAATGACTCAAAGAAAACAATTCTCAAGTCTCAATCAAACCGGTCCAATTTAGCTAGGAAATTGCGTGACCCTAATGGAAATTTGATGAAATCCAATGGTTCAAAGATGCAATCAACTTCCACTAATGATCAATTTCACTAAACAACAATAAGACCAAGTGAAATTCACGTGAAATGGATAAATAAGAAAACACAAAAACCATGATCTCAAATCCTTCCAACAATTCCAATTCACACCGATCACTAAAGAGCATTCAATCTCAAATGAACAATCAACCTTACAAGATGATTATCCACGAATTACAAACACAAATAAGTCCAAGAAAGATTCAAATCTACCCTAGATATGACTCACTAGAGAAGAAATGAACAACAACAAAGATGAATCGATATGACTCACAATTCTCCTTTGTCGCACTCGCCATAATTCCAATTCTTGGGTTGAAATTGATAAGAGATTTTTGAACTAGGATAAACCCTAATTCCACATGTGAAAGTGCTATGTTTGTTCTACAAAAATGGCCTCCCTCAAACCCTCTTCTAAGCAAGTATTTATACTTGCTACTCTTAGGGTTAGAAAGTGGTCAAAATTACAAGTTTGCCACTTTTAAGGTGGCTAGTCCTAAATGAAAATTACAAGGAAATGAAAGTGTCCCAAAACCAAATACAACCAAAAATAGTTCATAAAAGAAGAATTATATAAAAGAAATGGTCCTTCATGATGCCGGTCTTCAAGAAGCTTTTGAATCAGGTTCCGTTGACAACCTTGATTCTCTCAGTAACGTAGGTGTTTTTGCATCCTGAAGGACTGATAAGTGAACCTACTGAAATGTATCAAAATTATAGTGCAAAGATATAGGAAGTAGGTTAGTTTTCTCAAGATTGGGTTTCTCTAGCAAAACCCTTAAAGCTAGATTATGGAGACCCTTAGCTCGGGCCCTGGTGATAGGTCCTAGAGGAGTCTAATTCCTATAATCTCCTTAGGCTTCTAGAAGATTTGCCCTCAAATATGATGGATCTTCATGCACGTCATCTGCTAAGTATGGTGAGAGATCTGAGACATTAAAAGTTGCTGATACTCCATACTCTCCTAGTAACTCTATGCGATAGGTAGGGGTGGTAATTGCGGGGTGGGCAAAAAATTTTGGCCCTCTGAAGCTGCGTGCCATTTTGACCCGTGCCCGCGTGACCCGAGGGGCGGGGCGGGCAAGTTCCCACGGGCGTGGGTTAGCCCGCGGACCAGGAAAAAAGAAAAAATTGCTGAAGTGACGATGACGTTGACGAGTCGTGACGGTGAGGGTTGAGGAGTAAGGACTAACGGTTGAATTTTCTTGAACCGTCGGTGACGACTGACGAAGATTGAGGACGGACTCCGGAGCAGTCGAGGCGAGGACGACTGAGGACTAACGGTGACAGCTGACGAGGCAAGGACTACTAAGGACTGACGGTGACGACCGACTAGGCGAGGAGGACTGAGGACTGACATTGACGACCGACGAGGCGATGATGACTGAAGACTGATAATGAAGACTGACGAGGCTAGGACGACTAAGGATTGACAGAGAAGTCAAGATCATCTTTCCGCTCTGATTCAAGCTCTGAGGCTGTCCGGAGCTCAACCCAGTAGGACTTTCAATAGTGAAGAGTTTGGAACCATTCGGAGCTCTGACGGACACAGTAATGCTGCCAACTCCAGTATCAGCACCTGAGGTTACCGGCCGTCGGACGACGACCCCTTCTTGTTCTCGCATCTTGGGGGTTAACTAAGTTGGCTCCAAAGTCGAAAAAAGGAATGAAATTCTGAATCAAGACCCCATCCACAAAAGACGACGGTCGCTTTGATTTGAGGATGATGATGCGGGTCGTCTCGGGCCAGCCTGCATTGGCCCGTAGGGCGGAGCGGGCTGATTTTGCTGACCTGCGAGACTTGCAGGCCACTGTGGGTCAGCCCGCGAAGACTCGCGGGCTGGTGTGGGTCGGGGCGGGTGTTGATTGAATCGCAATCACTCAAATTAAAAATCCCTTTCTATGACTCTCTGTTACAATCAAGTAGGCAAGTGCACCTATCGATTATAATAGTATAGAGTTGAGTTCGGGTATCGTCTCCTCAAGGATCAGCAAGTACTAATACTAACTCTAAACCAACTATCTAACCGCATAAATTCGAGAGGTTTCAGATTAAATTAAGAATACTTAACAAAACCTTTAGCAATTAAAAATAATACTATAACTTGATTATTAATCTGATAACTAAGAATATACCCTACCCTTACTACTCCTCTAATTGTCATGTAACTTTGCCCTTTCAATAAACTAGTTAACAAGCAATGGTTATCTCTAAACCGCGGAGTATCTAACACTAAGCTAATGTTCTTCCCAGAATCACTAGCTCCTAACCCTAATCGCTTTGATAAAGATCCCTCTTCTATCAAAATCAATTAGAATTGCATTAACACTCTTGAACCCTCAATTAGATCAAATTATCTAATTTAACCTAATACGGAAAATTCACGTTCTCTATCCCTAGATTACATACGAATTCCTTTATTCATGTAAGATCTATTCAAACAAGAGATTTCCCAATCATCTTATAAGAAATCAATGCAAACTCAATGTTGGCCATACATCAAATTAGCAACACTACATGAACAACATGAATAAATTCAGAGAATTCCAATATTCATTAACTATGCAATCAATCCCAAAGTTACATGACAATTAGAATTCATAAGGTTCGGGAATGAAACAACTAGCCACTAAGGATTTTCAAGATATAACTCAATGAAATAGAATGAAAAAGAAAGAGAAAACCCCTGTGCATGAGTCCTTCAGTGTCGTCTTCTTCCTTTCTCATCCTTTCATCTTTTCTTTTCTGTCCCTTTGGCCTCCTCGGCCTCCTCGGCCTTTCGGCCTCTTGGCCTCCTCTTTTGAAACTCTCGTTCCTCTCTTTTTTTCTCCCCTTTTTTTTCTCTCTCTCAAGACGACTATTTATACTTAGGGTAGCTTCCTCTCTGGCGTGTAGGAGATATCCTTCAAATATGGACGAAAGATTTAAAATCGATTTGAAGATATCTTTCCTTCGATAGACACACGGTCATACTACACGGGCGTGTAGATAAACCGTGTATCTCTCTAAATCAGTGAACTCTGGGCGTGTATATCCCACATGACTGTTTGTAATAGCCGTGTATTCCTCTGTCTTCTTTTTTCTGCATACACGGTTGATTACACGGGTGTGTATTCCAACCATGTACTGGTCTATCCTGAAAACTCTTCTTCCACGCTGATACACGGTTGGATACACGGGTGTGTATCCGAACCGTGTAGTCTCCTGATTCCTTCACACGGCCGTTTGTAAAACTGTGTGACTTCCTTTAACTTCAAAGCATTCCCTTTTTACTTGCTTTTATCTCCAATTCATCTTGAATTTAAATACTTTTCATCAAATCCTCCTTTTCCACACCTGAACATGAAATATAAATCAATTAAGCATCATAATCTTATATTTTCACTCCCAATTATCTCAAAAATTGACTTAATCATCTCCAATTATAAGAGTTAAAATAGATTTATCAAATTTCCCCACACTTAAGCATTTGCTTGTCCTCAAGCAAATTACACATATGGAAGTCTCAATTCTCAGAATTCTTAAAACTCAGGAAGAAATTCAATCATTAACCCCACTTTATACCAGGATAGCCACCATTTTCCACAATTCGCCTTTCTTATCACTCAATCTTATTAAGCACTTGTATTCAAAATACCAATAGTAGATTTCCAGTATTAATCCAAGTAAGTGAAACTTTTACCCTTTATCATTTAACCAAAAATCTCAAAGTTAAGATCAGACTTACAATCATAGAACTCAGGCATATACATCCACTTATTTCCTGGATCTTTCCCCCCTTTTTGGATTGGGAGTTCAACTTTTTAGTACCTTTTCTTAGTCAATTAACCCATATAACGAACTTTTAATCGATAATCCCGAGCTCGTCACCCAAGTTAACAGACGTTATCCCCTCAAGCATAGAGGGCGTCCCTCGGATTTACTTATTCGGGTTGAATTAACTAATCAATCCCCCTTTTTTTTTTAGTGAATAAGAGCGGTTTCCTTGGCTAGTAAGTCTCAGACCAGACGATCTTAGGCTACTAGGTTTTAAGATACCCCTTCGAACCTCTACCACTCGAATCCAAATATTCTAATTTAAAGCCTCATCTAGTTCAGTTTTCTCGGATTTTACTCATAACCCTTGTAGCGAGCTTTCAGCCAATGATCCCGAGTTCATCACCCAAGTCAATAGATGTTATTCCCCCGAAAGGGCACCCCTCGGACTTAATTACTCGAGTCAATGAGATCCACTTTTGAACTATTTGTTATTGTTCATCATTTTTTTTTCATCAAATTACTCCCAATTTGTGTTCTATTTCATTATTTTTGTAAGGGAAAGTCACCAAGCTATAAGTATCACTTGTTCCTTCATTCAAGATCGCAAAATCAAATCCTAATTCTGAAATGAAAGCCTAAATAACAAGTAAGTCTCCCTCACATGGATACCATACTATAACTCTAAAAAGGGTAAAGAGAATACAAAATAAGAGAATAATGCAAAATTCGAAAATTTTTCCATGAAATAGCTACCTATACAAGTGGAATTTTATGTTTCCTGAGCAACTATTTCTCATCATCATTAAGCTTCCAAATGTTACTTAAACAAGGGAAATTGAGCATTTAAAAGTCCATAAGTTCATTGCTCTTGTGATATCTTTCTGTTCTTTCTATTCCCTTTCCCACACTTAAAATCAGACATTGTCCCTAATGTTTGCCCACAAAGTACACAAAAGAGGGAAAAGAATGGAAATAAAAGGAAAAGAGAAACAAGACTCCCTTGGATCGATATCAGAATCGCGCATCTAGCATCCACTTTTGCAGAAGCACTCCATTCAATAGCATTCATGTGCACAGGACCAGGAGTTCTTGAAAAGAAATCCCAACATGTAATATCCTCGACCTTCTCATGACTAAAGTCATGTACTCCACCCATCTAACAGAATCTCTGAAATGAAATAAAGAGTAATTGAATGGATTAAAGAAATAAAAGCTTAGCTAAAGAAATGCATTGGTTAAAGTAGTTAGCGTTGAGCTTTCTTAATATTGCCGATTCCCGGCAACGGCGCCAAAAACTTGTTGATTGAATCGCAATCACTCAAATTAAAAATCCCTTTCTATGACTCTCTGTTACGATCAAGTAGGCAAGTGCACCTATCGATTATAATAGTATAGAGTTGAGTTCGGGTATCGTCTCCTCAAGGATCAGCAAGTACTAATACTAACTCTAAACTAACTATCTAACCGCACAAATTCGAGAGGTTTCAGATTAAATTAAGAATACTTAACAAAACCTTTAGCAATTAAAAATAATACTATAACTTGATTATTAATCTGATAACTAAGAATATACCCTACCCTTACTACTCCTCTAATTGTCATGTAACTTTGCCCTTTCAATAAACTAGTTAACAAGCAATGGTTATCTCTAAACCGCGGAGTATCTAACACTAAGCTAATGTTCTTCCCAGAATCACTAGCTCCTAACCCTAATCGCTTTGATAAAGATCCCTCTTCTATCAAAATCAATTAGAATTGCATTAACACTCTTGAACCCTCAATTAGATCAAATTATCTAATTTAACCTAATACGGAAAATTCACGTTCTCTATCCCTAGATTACATACGAATTCCTTTATTCATGTAAGATCTATTCAAACAAGAGATTTCCCAATCATCTTATAAGAAATCAATGCAAACTCAATGTTGGCCATACATCAAATTAGCAACACTACATGAATAACATGAATAAATTCAGAGAATTCCAATAGTCATTAACTATGCAATCAATCCCAAAGTTACATGACAATTAGAATTCATAAGGTTCGGGAATGAAACAACTAGCCACTAAGGATTTTCAAGATATAACTCAATGAAATAGAATGAAAAAGAAAGAGAAAACCCCTATGCATGAGTCCTTTAGTGTCGTCTTCTTCCTTTCTCATCCTTTCATCTTTTCTTTTCTGTCCCTTTGGCCTCCTCGGCCTCCTCAGCCTTTCGGCCTCTTGGCCTCCTCTTTTGAAACTCTCCTTCCTCTCTTTTTTCTCCCCTTTTTTTTCTCTCTCTCAAGACGACTATTTATACCTAGGGTAGCTTCCTCTCTGGCGTGTAGGAGATATCCTTCAAATATGGACGAAAGATTTAAAATCGATTTGAAGATATCTTTCCTTCGATAGACACACGGTCATACTACACGGGCGTGTAGATAAACCGTGTATCTCTCTGAATCAGTGAACTCTGGGCGTGTATATCCCACACGACCGTTTGTAATAGACGTGTATTCCTCTGTCTTCTTTGTTCTGCATACACGGTTGATTACACGGGTGTGTATTCCAACCGTGTACTGGTCTGTCCTGAAAACTCTTCTTCCATACTGATACACGGTTGGATACACGGGCGTGTATCCGAACCGTGTAGTCTCCTGATTCCTTCACACGGCCGTTTGTAAAACCGTGTGACTTCCTTTAACTTCAAAGCATTCCCTTTTTACTTGCTTTTATCTCCAATTCATCTTGAATTTAAATACTTTTCATCAAATCCTCCTTTTCCACACCTGAACATGAAATATAAATCAATTACGCATCTTAATCTTATATTTTCACTCCCAATTATCTCAAAAATTGACTTAATCAGCGGGCCGGCCCATTTAACCCGCATTACCGACCCTAGCGATAAGCATTGTCATTGATGCACTTTAAGACCTTGAATGGTCTGTCTGATCTAGGAGATAGCTTCTATGACTTTTTATGTGGAAACCTATCCCTGCTAAGATTAATCCAGACTTAGTCACCTAGATTATAGAGATGAATTTTCCTGTGCCTGTTTCCTTGGATCCTCTGCTATTCCTAGTTCTTCTAAAGGTGTTCAGTTGTCCGATCATGGATGTGCTGAATTTGTCGTGCTCGGTCAACTCCACTAAGACTTTCTTCCTTTGTCGCTGGTCCAGCTATAAAATCCAATGGAATGGAAGGATTATAGCCATAAATAACTTCAAAGGGAGACTTACTAGTTGAACTATGAGTAGACCTATTGTAAGAGAACTCAATAATAGGAAGACACAAGTCCCAATAAGTAAGATTCTTGCCAACTGCTGCTCTGAGTAGATTTCCAAGCGTGCGGTTGACAACCTCTGTTTGTCCATCTGTCTGGGGATGGCAAGAGGTACTGTACATCAGTTTAGTACCTAGTCTTCTCCATAGTGTCTTCCAAAAGAAACTAAGGAACTTAGTATCTTTGTCTCACACTATACTGTGTGGAACTCTATGTAATTTGACAATTTCCTACACAAAAAGGTTAGTAATAAAAAGAGCATCGTCTGTTTTGTGACATGGCACAAAGTGTGACATTTTGCTGAATCGATCAACAACCACCATAATAGAGTCTTTCCCCCTTTGCGTTCTAGGTAATCCTAACACAAAATCCATACTGATATCAGTCCACGGTTTAGATGGTATAGGTAAAGGCATATATTCACCCTATGCACCTTTCCTCCCTTTAGCTCTCTTGCAAGCACCACACCTTTCTAATACCCTATGAACATCCTTTATCATACCTTTCCAATAGAAATTCTCCCTCAATATGGCTAAAGTTCTCTTCTCACCAAAATGTCCTGACAGACCACCTGCATGTGCTTCCCTCACCAATAATTCCCTCACAGATCCAGATGGAATACATAGTTTTCCTGATTTATACAGAAAACCATCTATCACACAATATCCATCATACATCCCGCCTCTAAGATACCTCTCCATGATAGTTTTGAATTCCTCATCACCTACATATTGTTCTTTCAGTAACTCAAAACCCAGCAATTTTGACTGAAGAGAAGTGATAAGTACATATAGTCGTGATAAAGCGTCAGCAACAATATTCTGATTGCCCTTTTTGTACTTTATCACATAAGCAAAACCCTCTAGAAATTTTACCTACTTAGCTTGGTGCTTAGACAAATGATGCTGCCCCCTAAAATGTTTCAAAGATTCATGATTGGTATAAATAATAAACTCCTTCGGGAGGAGATAATGCTGCCACGTCATGAGAGCATTTACTAAGGAATAAAATTCCTTATCATATATAGAATAGTTCAAAGTTGCTCCACTCAACTTCTCACTAAAATATGCTATTGGTCTCTTCTCCTGCATTAATACAGCACCAATTGCAATCCTTGAAGCATCACATTCCAATTCAAAAACTTTGTCAAAATCAGGTAAGACTAGTAATGGGGCACAAGTGATTTTTTCTTTTATCTCTTCAAAACTCCTCTAGGCCTTTTCACTCCAAATAAAAGGAACACTCTTCTTAGTCAGTTCTGTAAGAGGACTAACAATACTATTGAAGTTTTGGACAAAGCGTCTATAAAAGGATGCAAGCCCATGAAAACCTTTTACCTCAGTAACTGAAGTGGGTATTGGCCATTCTTTGATCGCCCTCACTTTCTCCTCATCCATCCTAACACCTGAACCTGACACAACAAAACCTAAAAATGTTACCTCATTTTGGCAAAAGGAACACTTCTGAATATTTGCAAATAGCTGTTGTGTCCTCAATATTGAAAATACTGCCCAAAGATGCTCCACATGTTGTTCTAGGCCTTTGCTGTAGATTAGAATATCATCAAAATAAACAACAACAAATTTTCCTAGAAATTCTTTCAGTACATGGTTCATCAACCTCATAAAAGTACTAGGAACATTACTCAAACCAAAGGGCATAACCAACCATTCATACAGTCCATGACGTGTTTTAAAAGTAGTTTTCCATTCATCCCCTTCCCTTATCCGAATATGGTGATATCCGCTTTTAAGATCCGCTTTGGAGAAAACTTGTGAACCATGCAGCTCATCCAACATATCATCAAGTCTAGGAATAGGATACCTGTATCTAATGGTGATTTTGTTGATGGCTCTGCTATCGATACACATTCTCCAAGTTCCATCCTTCTTGGGAACAAGAAGGGCGGAAACAGCGCATGAGCTGAGACTCTCTCTAACAAACCCCTGTTCCACCAATTCATCTACCCGACGTTTCAATTCCTCAGCCTCCTAAGGATTTATGCGATATGTAGGTCGGTTTGGTATCACTAAACCGGGCACAAGATCAATAGCATGCTCTATCCCTCTTAAGGGTGGTAATCCTGCTGGCAAATCATCAGGAAAAATGTCAGTATACTCATTCAATACCTGAGAAACTGCTGAAGGTGGAGATTGTGGTTCCTGTAACCCTAATACACATCTCAACTGAAGTAAGTATGTCGGAGCCTCTTCTGTGATTAGCCTCTCCATCTCACCCTATCCCATCAACAACACCTTTTTTCCCTCAGAATCATCATATGGCATCAAAGTCTTTTTAACCTCTAATGGTCGATTAATCTGTTGCTGGACATTATAGACCTCTGAAGGTAACATAGGATTCAGAATAATTCGTTTGCCCTCCTTTTGGAACACATATGTATTCCTAAAGCCATCATGTAAGACCCTCCTGTCATATAACCAAGGTCTACAAAGAAAAATATGGGATGCACACATAGGCAAGATATCACATTCAATTTCATCACAATACTTGTCCCCTATACTGAAGGGTACCTTAGCTCTTTGGGTAACATACATACTTCCTTGATCATTAAGCCAATGCAGTTTATATGGTTTAGGATGTAGAATAGTTGAAAGCTTTAGCTTCGATACCAACGATGCAGCTACTACATTAGTACAACTACCACCATCTGTTATAAAGACACACAAATTTCCTTGTATCCTACAAGAAGTGTGGAATAAGTTTTCCCTTTGTTCTTCCTCCTTATTAGCAAATGTACTTAATGTTCGTCGCAATACATTAGCATATTAAAGCATTTCACTAGACATTGTGGAATTCAAATTCAATCAACACATGAACAATATTTCCCACTTTCTTTCAAAATCACGGTGCAACAAATTTTCTAAGTTCCACAAGTTACTCCTTCACAAACAACTCCCACGGCAACAACACAAGTGGCAACAACAACAATTATGCTTCCATGTCCACGGCAATAATAATAAATGGCAACAACAACAAATATACTTCCACTTCCACGGCAAGGATATCAACACAACAAATATACCACTTTCCACAAATGTAATCCGAAACTTAACAATAGGCAGAAACTCCAACCTCCTCACTAATTGCAAGCCTTCCTCAATTGGTAAGAAATGGATTTCAAATTCAAATAACACTCATTAACTCCCATAACTTAATGGATGTGTTTGAATTCAAATAGATTCCTTGCTAATCAACACAATGCAAATCTGTAAAATACACTTCCCAATTCAAAATTTGCACAATGGAATTACAGCTACAAGCTTCACAACCTCCTCCACGCAATAAGCTAGTCACAGCAAGAAAATGGTAAGTTTTCAAGTTCAAAAAATTGTTGAATTAACAACACTTCTATTCTTCTTCCCTTCCACGAAAATAATCAATCACAAGAAGCTACAACAATCTTCCCAATCCAACTCCAACAAGCAGCAAATCAAATTTCAATCAAGGCAATTTTCGCTACTCAAAGCTATAACAACGCAATTGCGGTTCAAAATTGAATAACCCTAATTGAAGATGATGATCACGAAATCAACCAACAATTAATCCCTTCTCTCAACTTGTGCTCCGATACCAAAAGATGATGTGCCCAAAACCAAGTTCAAGCACAATCAAATGACTCAAAGAAAACAATTCTCAAGTCTCAATCAAACCAGTCCAATTTAGCTAGGAAATTGCGTGACCTTAATGGAAATTTGATGAAATCTAATGGTTTAAGATGAAATCAACTTCCACTAATGATCAATTTCACTAAACAACAATAAGACCAAGTGAAATTCACGTGAAATGGAAGAGTAAGAAAACACAAACCGTGATCTTAAATCCTTCCAACAATTCCAATTCACGCCAATCACTAAAGAGCATTCAATCTCAAATGAACAATCAACCTTACAAGATGATTATCCACGAATTACAAACACAAATAAGTCCAAGAAAGATTTAAATCTACCCTAGATATGACTCACTAGAGAAGAAATGAACAACAACAAAGATGAATCGATATGACTCACAATTCTCCTTTGTCGCATTCGCCACAATTCTAATTCTTAGGTTGAAATTGATAAGGGATTTTTGAACTAGGATAAACCCTAATTCCACAAGTGAAAGTGCTATGTTTGTTCTGCAAAAATGGCCTCCCTCAAACCCTCTTCTAAGCAAGCATTTATACTTGCTACTCCTAGGGTTAGAAAGTGATCAAAATTACAAGTTTGCCACTTTTAAGGTAGCTAGTCCTAAATGAAAATTACAAGGAAATGAAAGTGTCCCAAAACCAAATATAACAAAAAATAGTTCATAAAAGAAGAATTATATAAAAGAAATGGTCCTTCATGATGCCGGTCTTCAAGAAGCTTTTGAATTAGGTTCCGTTGACAACCCTGATTCGCTCAGTAACGTAGGTGTTTTTGCATCCTGTAGGACTAATAAGTGAACCTACTGAAATGTATCAAAATTATAGTGCAAAGATATAGGAAGTAGGTTAGTTTTCTCAAGATTAGGTTTCTCTAGCAAAACCCTCAAAGTTAGATTATGAAGACCCTTAGTTCGGGCCTTGGTGATAGGTCCTGGAGAAGTTTGATTCTTATCATCTTAACATACTTTCTACTTATTCAAACCTATATTTATTGATCATCAACTGATTTCTAAGGATTGTCAAACCTAAACTCTATAGATTACAAACTTATTTTCTATTGATCAAAACCTAAGCTCGGATACTACCTAAGTTATTGTAGATGGGGGGTCCCAATAGGAGTAGTCACGTGTGTATCATACGGGTATCGCACTACACGTAAATTTAGAGAAAAGTGATTCAGAGATGACATGTGATGAGATGACTAGGAAGAGAGAGGCAAAGAGGAGGAACAAGTAATCTCAAGCATCTTGAATGCATAAGTGACAGACAAGGGAGCTAAGGGGACCTCAAGCGTCAACCTTGCAGTTAGGCAATGGAGATCATTCTTCCTCTGATCTCTTGTTTGATCTTTAAGAGTAGAGAACTTTTGGTGGAACACCATTTCTCTAATCTCAAGAATTTGAGAAAAAGCTCCTAATGAGGAGGAATGACTGAGTACTTATAGACTCTTAAGCCTGATGACACCCGCTAGATCACTTTAGTGATTAACGGGCGAGATGCAGTTTACTCAATTTAGGATTATCCTAATGAGCTTGCCATAGGCCCAAGACTACTAACCTTCCTCATAAGTACACGAGCTTGCTTGAGAAAGGTTGGATGCGGATGGACCGGTCTAACGATCCCTGTTTCGAGCCTACCAAGTCAAT
The DNA here is from genome assembly GCA_037954665.1 of Laguncularia racemosa. Classification (NCBI taxonomy): domain Eukaryota; kingdom Viridiplantae; phylum Streptophyta; class Magnoliopsida; order Myrtales; family Combretaceae; genus Laguncularia; species Laguncularia racemosa. Next base: position 644,749 of record JBBMOL010000167.1, read on the forward strand.
TCTCCCTAAGTCATCCCAATAATTGGATCAAACTCATTAGGCCTTGTCACATAGCCCAATAAGTCAAACCAAATAATCAAAGGGCTTAGCCCAATATATTTACATAATATTTTTAGCCCTTTACATTTTGCCCCTTGACCAAAATCCTTCGAATGAGTTCGAAGGGGTTTGGGCATTAGCTAAACCTTTTTAATAGCTATGAAATTGTTTGGCACATGTGCACTTATTAAATCGTTACATCACTGCCGCATGTATGTTTTACATGATTCATATTACAAGAGCTTAGAACTAACGCTGTATATAATTTAGTTTTTTTTTTTTTTTTTGAGTGCACAAGCTTGTAGCACCATTTAATTGCACGTGTCTCCTTTAAGCTCATAGAAATGACTTTGTTTATAGAACAAGATATGCATAAATTTTCTTTAATAGGCAATATATATATATACATATTTGAGTATCTAGCTCGTTAAGTTATCTTCAATGTCTCCATTCTCCATTAATGACTTCAATTGACTTGTTGATTTTAATCCATAGAAATACACTAGTAAATTCATATATTATGCACACATTAATTTTGACAGGAGTAGAAGTTCTGGATACTAGCAATAGCTTCATGTTTGATGCCACCTTAGCATATTGTATATCCTTGACATATCACCAATAGACTCTTCAAATTATCATTCCATACATATCTTCAATGTCATGCCAAATATGCTTTGGAGTAGATATCTAATAAAATATCTTCACTTAGCTGAATGCATCCTAATGAGAATTTACTTTCCCATTCTAATATATATATCCTAATAAATATTAAGTCTAACTTTACATATTAATAAGATCATCGGAATTCATTAGTTGCCAAATTTAAATCTTTGAGCTTTATTACTATGTCCCAATGAATATCATATTCAATCCCTAATTATAACGAGATCTACTGAATCTATTAATTTCCGAATTTAAATTCTCGAGATTTGTTTTCTTTCATCTATGCAATCAGCGATATGTATATATATATATATATATATACACTACGGTTTTTAGTTTTTATCCGTTTCAAGCCAAATGACATCAGGTTTCACTCATTTCTTCCTTCATATTATATATATATATATATATTTGTTTTGCTAGTGCCTTCTTCATATTGTATGCGCAATGAACAGGTCGGAAAAGGTTCGAGAACCGCTTGGACAGCATAACAACTTGTGCTTGACTTCGGCTTAAGGATAGGCAACATCTTGGAGAGTTGGATGAGAAGAAAATTTTGGAGGTTATAGACATTTCGGAAGGTAATTTGTTCGAGATTTTTCTTCGCAATGGAAGAGGTTTGAACCTACACGAGCTGGCTTGCCTTGCCTTCTGTCGTGTTCTTGATTTGGCTTTTTTTTTTTTTATGGCAAATGAAGGATGCCGCATAAAGGATCTTACGATAAATTCGTGTTTAATGGACGTACTCAGAACTTAAAATATTTAATTAAAATTGCAGAAGACAACCTAGAGAAGTTATCTACGGAAATTGCATTGCACCAAGAAGGCTGGAAACGAGCTGCCACTAAAAATGTAGGCTCTTTCTTCTCAAATTTTAAAGCCAAAGTATCATTCATTTCGGTATGAATGAGCGACACTTGGAGTTGCTGTGCTGCGCTAGAGAGTCACCAAGCTGTACCCGTGGCGCCTGTTAACTAATCACCTTCAGAGCGAGTAGTAGTTCACAATTAAAATAATAGAGTTGGATTTCCTCTATATGTTAATTGTTAGGGGCATTGACTGGGATCAACACAAGGTGGTTTTTACAGCAGAGACCAACTCGGGAAAAGTGATGACACAGACAAGCCAATTTGACAGATCAATTAATGCTGAGCCATGGCATAAAGGTGAAGATTTGAAAACCAGAGTGCAGAGGCTTTTGTCATCGTTAGACGAGGACCATAGTCAGAACCAAAATCATAACCTTCCTGTTCCTGTTCTTCCCATTGTTATTGTTCAAGGTATGGGAAAGATAACTTTTCTCTTTGGTACGAGTGAACGAATTAAAAACAAAGAATTAGGAGGGAACCAATTATGAAAGAATTACGAAAGAGCACAGTCCCTCGATATCCGAAAAAAAATTTCTTCTTTTAAATTTCTAAAATAAGAGTCATCTATGATTTTAAGCTTCTCTATCATTCTAAGAGAACTAGATAGATTTACTATCGTGGTTTAACTCACAAGAAGTACTAGTAGAGTATAAAGACTGATCTCTAACAAGCAAAGTTTCTCTAATGATTTCAACCCCCAATAGAATCGTTCATAGTCTCCAAGACTCGATCTCTTCAATGATTGAAATCTAGAAAAGTCTAGTGTTTTTTTTTTTTTTAAATTTTGGTAGGTTGGCTTCATGTTTATTGCTCTCATTTGGAAATTTGACTTTTCTCTCTTCATGCTTTTCATCATTGTGATCTTAAATGATGGTGAGCCTCTTGCTCTTACTCTTCTGGTTCTAGAGTTTTCTTTTTATATTGACCCTTTGTAGGTGAGACAACAACTTGACAAAACATATGTCATTGTAACCATGGTCACGAGTTTTTTCTTAGAGAGCAAATAGGAACTTCGTTCCTTCAAATTTGTTCCAATTGTACTTAGCAACTTTACCAAGCTTGACAAATGATAGGGACTTTGTCCCTCTTCTTCCTTTGATCATGAGTGTGATAAGAATTTCATTCCTTTTCCCCAACAAGAGCATTCTTATCTACCACAAGGTTAGATAATATTGCTCTCTTGAAGATGATCGGGATTCTTTATGCCATTACTACTTCCACTTGATTGCGGTTCTCGCACAAGAGTGAGATGGAAGTGTAGTTATAACTTAGGATCCTTTATGCCATTACTACATCTGGTTAACCGTGGTTCCCACATGTAAGTGTGATGGAAGTGTGATTCTCATGTTCCTTTGAGGATTTGAGGCGAGATATTCCCAAGTTCTAGGTCTAAGCCATAAATAAGAGTAAGTATTCTCATTTTGTATACTTACATGAATAAATCTTATATTGATAGCTCATGTATTTTTTTTTTTTTTATCATTGTAGGTGATAGAAGTTGGTTTGTCAATTCTATTAGAGCAAGAATGTCATAAGATCGAGTCTAGTAGGCCGCCAATAGAGTGAGCCTGGTACATAGTAGGCCTTAGCAGGTCTAAAGTGTAGTGAGCCTCAAGCGGACTGGAGGGTCATCATCAAAGGTGATTTGGTGTTATGCTTTATGAATGAAAGACAAGAGCTACCTCTGTTTGTCATCTAGAGTGCACTCTCAAGTAGTCACCTTCCTAGTGGAAGTCTTAGGTAGAGCATGTCAACTTTGACGTCAGAGTGCATAGCTCTTTTAAAGAAGACCGAGACATCTATGTGCCGATTGGAGATTGCATCCTTTGACTAGTTGTTCTTAGTTAAGCATCCTGGAAGCTTTTTTTTTTTAGGTTGATGATGGTGATAGCACTGAAGATCTAAATGATCCGATGAAGCTGCTCTGATATCGAGGTACAAGTTGTGATACGAACCACACCCACGTGTGACGAAACCCAATACCAATACATTCGGAATTGCTACCTAAGATGCCAAACAATCGAGTGGAAACCACGACCCGTTACCTATAAGTGAGGCAAGAACCTTGGTATATTATGTGGACGCCACAATCGGGATGAAAGATCGATTGATAAGTCGGGATGAATGCCACAGAAGAAAATCCGATAAGTTTAAGGGAAGTTCTTTAAAGAACCAAGAGAGGAATTCTCTCAAAAGTGTTATTCAAACTTGTATGTTGTTTGTTTTCTGTTCACAACCTTAGAGGCTTTATAGTAGGGTTTACAATTCGTAATAATAAAAGCCCAAAACGACATAACATCATTAAGTTGTGGAAAAATAACAAAACAGGGAATTAAAGGCCGGCGGCATTGGAGTTGGCGTAGTAGCCGTCGTAGAGTGTATACACGGCCGTGCCTTTCTAGACGTGTATGTTTCTATAGATATTCTTGACACCATACACGGTCGTGCCTTTGAACCGTGTATACGACCGTGTATGCTTTTGTGGAACCTCTAGACTCACTACACGGTCGTGCCTTGTAAAGACACGCCCCCTTCAACCCTTATCCATTATGACTTATACAAGAGCAAGGGCATTCTTATGGTTGCTCCAATCCTTTCCGGCTTCGTGGACATCCTTTATCAACCCGTTAAGTGCTTCCTTGAATCGTTTTGCTCGAGTTCTTGTGATCGGTCTAGGTAGCACTTCAAGAGGATCCACATTCCATCTTCTGACTTGGCTCCCATCATGGCTCTCATCATTCCCCTCCTCTTGAAAAGGATTTGTCCTCAAATCGTCGCCTACATCAAAAGAACTCAGATCAGTAACATTAAACGTAGCACTTACTTGATACTCACTTGGCAAATCTATCTTGTATGCATTATCATTAATGCGCTCAAGAATTTGAAATGGTGCATCGCCTCTAGGAAGTAATTTAGATCGACGCTACACAGGAAACTGCTCTTTGCGCATGTGAACCCAAACCCAGTCTCTAGGTTCAAAGACAGCTTGTCGACGACCCTTATTGGCTTGTTTCACATATTGCTCTGTTCTTCGCTCAATGTTTAGTCTTGCCTTCTCATGGATCTGTTTAACAAATTCTGCTTTCTTCTTGCCATCTAGATTAACATACTCAGAAATAGGCAGAGGTGATAAATCCAAAGGAGTTAGTGGATTAAAACCATACACAATTTCAAAAGGAGTAAACTTAGTAGCAGAATGCATTGTGTGATTATAGGCAAATTCAACATGCGACAAACAATCCTCCCAGCTTTTAATGTTCTTTTTAATGACTGCCCTTAACAAAGTAGATAAAGTTCGATTTACTACCTCGGTTTGACCATCAGTCTGTGGATGACAAGTAGTAGAAAATAATAGCTTAGTTCCTAACTTAGCCCACAGGGTCTTCCAGAAGTAGCTCAAGAACTTAACATCTTTATCCGACACAATTGTTCTAGGCATACCATGCAATCTCACAACTTCCCTAAAGAACAAATTAGCAATATTGCAAGCATCATCTGTTTTGTGGCAAGGAATGAAATGTGCCATCTTAGAAAATCTATCCACAACTACAAAAATAGAATCTCGACCATGCCTAGACCTGGGTAATCTTAACACAAAATCCATGGAAATATCTACCCAAGGCTTATGAGGAATGGGAAGTGGGGTATAAAGCCCATGAGGTCGGACTCTAGATTTTGCTTACTTACACGTGACATATCGCTCACAAATCTTCTCAACATCTCGTTTCATGTGAGGCCAATAGAAGTGTTCTTGCAATATCCCTAAGGTTTTAGCTACTCTAAAATGCCCCGTTAAACCTCCTCCATGAGACTCCCTCACTAATAATTCTCTTAAAGAACAATTTGGAATGCATAGTTTACTCTCCCTAAACAAGAATCCTTCATGTTTATAAAATTTACCATGACCACTCTTCTCACAATGCACATACTCTTTACAAAAATCTCGATCAGCAGCATAAAATTCTTTAATGTGCTCAAAACCAGGCAGTTTAGAACTAAGAGTAGAGATAAGAGCATAACTCCTAGAAAGTGCATCAGCAACAACATTCTCTTTAGCTTGCTTATAGTGGATGACATAGGGAAATGTTTCAATGAACTCCACCCAACGAGCATGCCTTTTGTTTAGCTTATGTTGTCCCTTCAAGTACTTCAAGGATTTATGATCAGTGTAGATCACAAACTCTTTTGGCCAAAGATAGTGTTGCCAAGTCTCCAGTGCTCGAACTAATGCATATAACTCCTTATCATAAGTAAAGTAGTTCAAGGTTACCCCACTTAGCTTCTCATTAAAGAATGCAATTGGTCTTCTCTCTTGCATGAGCACTGCTTTAATACCTATTCCTGAAGCATCACACTCAATTTCAAACGTTTTAGAGAAATTAGGTGAAGCAAGTAATGGCGCCTGACTCAGCTTATTTTTAAGCATCTGAAAGGCCTTCTCTTGTTGCTCTCCCCATCTGAACCCCACGTTCTTCTTGATTACCTCAGTAAGTGGTGCTGCAATGGTGCTGAAATCCTTCACAAACCTCCTGTAAAAGCTCGCTAGTCCATGGAAACTCCCGCACATTACTTACATTAGTTGGACTAGGCCATTCTTGGATCATACAAATCTTTTCTTCATCAACCTATATTCCCTGTGCACTAACAACAAAACCAAGAAACACAAGTTTGTCTGTGCAAAAAGTGCACTTTTTGAGGTTAGCGTATAATTGCTCCTTTCCAAGCACTTCTAAAACATCCCTCAAGTGAAATATATGATCTTCCAAACTCTTGTTGTAAATGAGGATACCATCAAAATAGATAACCAAAAATTTGCCAATAAAACCCCTCAAAACATGGTTTATAAGTCTCATAAAAGTACTAGGTGCGTTAGTTAAACCGAAAGGCATTACTAACCACTCATACAATCCATATTTTGTCTTAAATGCGGTTTTCCATTCATCACCTTCTTTCATTCTAATTTGGTGATATCCGCTTTTCAGATCAATTTTGGAAAAGACACTGGACCTATGTAACTCGTCTAACATGTCATCTAAGCGAGGAATGGGATGACGTTACTTTACCGTGATGTTGTTGATGGCGGGGCAGTCAACACACATTCTCCATGACCCATCCTTCTTAGGCACCAAAATCACAGGCACTGCACATGGACTCATGCTTTCTCTTACGTACCCCTTCTCCATCAATTCATTAACCTGCCTTTGGAGTTCCTTTGTCTCCTCTGGATTGCTCCTATAAGCTGGTTTGTTTGGAATAGATGCTCCGGGTATAAGGTCAATCTGGTGCTTAATACCACGAATAGGTGGTAAACCCTTTGGAATCTCCTCAGGGAAGACGTCTTCAAAGTCCTGCACAATAGACACAACCACACTAGGCAAAGAGTTAAAAAGTTCGTTAGTATTCAAACAAGTTTCCTTAAAAACTAACAACAACATAGGTTGCTTCATCACTAACGCTCTCCTCACTACACTCGCTCTTGCCACATAACTCTCCTTTTGCAAGGCTGCACTCTCCTTTTCACTCACCACCAAAGTTGATCCCCCTTCAACTTGGTCTCTCACGCTCTTTCCAGCCTTCATCTCTTTTTCCTTTTGATATCGACTTTTGTGTTCCTTTTCTTTCTCGCTGTCTTTTGCTCTCTCACTCTCCCTCTGTTTTTCACTCACCTTATATTTTGCAAAAGACTGTTGTAGCTACAACTGATCCTCATACACCTGTTTAGGTGTTAAGGGTTTAAGATTAAAGCTTTTTCCTTGGTGAACAAGCGTATACTTGTTAGAAAAGTCATCATGAACAACCTTCCAATCAAATTGCCATGGCCTCCTCAACAAAACACGACACACCTGCATTAGCACTACATCGCATAACACCTCATCCTCATACTTACCGATGCGAAAAGCGATCAAGGCTTGCTTACTCACCTTAATCTCGCCACTATCATTCAGCTACAGCAATTTATATGGACTAGGGTGTTTAGTAGTCTTGAGTCCTAGCCTCTCGACAATAAAAGTACTCACCACATTAGTGCAACTCTCTCCATCAATGATCAAACTACAAGTATGATCACCTAGATAACATCTAGTATGAAAGATATTCTCTCGTTGCACCTCCTCTTCTTCCTTTACCTGCACATTCAAAGCTCGCTTCACTACTGCCACTAACTTCCTTACTGCAGGCTCCTCATCATCACTAGCGTCCTCTAATGGAGGCATATCATCCTCTTCACTATCCTCCTCAGTCTCATACTCACCATCATTACGCATAATCATAACACGCCTATTCGGACATTGATTAGCAATATGGCCTCTGCCTTGGCATTTAAAACATCGAATGTCACGATTTCTAGGAGTAGAAGAATCAGGTTTACCTTGGTTACTAGGAGTAGAACCCGCTTGCCTTTGCTCTCCTTTTGGTTTAGTAGGTAAAGGCTTTTCTTCCTTCTTCCATTGGTTAGTCTTCCAAGTGGATGAACCAACACCCTATTGAAACCGTGCAGTACTACTACCTTTCCTCCTATGTTAGTTCTCAACCTTTATAGCCATATGAACCATATCTTCCAATTCTACATAATGCTGCAGTTCTACGACATTTTGAATTTCTCTATTCAATCCAGCAAGAAACCTAGCCATGGTAGCCTCTCTATCCTCCTCTACATTCGCCATAATCATAGTAACCTCCATCTCCTTGAAATACTCTTCCACACTTCGGCTTCCCTGCTTAAGAGTTTGCAATTTGTTGTGCAATTCACGATAGTAATACGCAGGCACAAACCGCTCCTTCATTACCCTCTTCATCTCTTCCCAAGACTCAATAGGTGGTTCGCCATTCTTTCTTCTATTCAACATCAGTTGATCCCACCACACTATGGCATAATCCGAAAATTTAATGGTAGCAAGCTTCACTTTCTTTCTCCCACTATAATTGTGACAATCAAACACCATCTCTACCTTCTTCTCCCACTCTAAGTACGCCTTGAGATCATTCTTCCCTTAGAAAGGAGGAATCTTCATCTTTATACTACTCAATTGATTATCCTCTCTATTCCTATCTCCTCTATCTTCCCAATCCCTAGTTCCTCTATTCCTACCACTATAACCTCTATAACTCCCGATAGAAGGTTCATCAAATTCATCATCAAACATTTCATCTCCACCCCGTTACACTCTCTTAGAACAACTCTCCCTCTTACGCCCTTGGAAGACGTTTTTAGATTGCTCTAGCTTTTGTTCCACCGTCTCATGAATTTGTTCCATGCCCTCCTGAAACATCCTCTTCATCTCACCCCTCAACGCCTCAATCACTAACCTAGCATCAAACCTTCTTCTCTCACCTTCAGGAGAATGTTGCCTCGACATAGTTCCTGCAGAAAAGATTAGTACTAACACAAATATATCTAATTAAGCCTCACGATACACTCCTTTACGTGTTTCGCTCAAAGGATGATATGACGCAGTCACTCGTGTATTCTCATAAGCAATGATGATATCAACTCACCAATTCCTCTTCTCAATTCTCTTGGAACTAACCAAACTACACCAATCCCTTCCGTAGAATTCAAAACAACTCTAGGGGCTCGAAATTTTCCTCTTTTTCTTTCCTTTTTGTTGCCTTTGTTTTTTGCTCTTGATCACGTTCCTTTTTTTCTTTTTTTCTTTTTGTTTGTAACAAAATTGAATAGGAGGTACTACACTTTCAATAGACAATTAACACTATAAACGATTAGAGTTAGGGTTTTGATGTTACCTTCCTCAAACCGAACTGATGTTTAACAAACCTAGGCTCTGATACCAAACTGATACAAACCACGCCCACGTGTTACGAAACCAAATACCAATACGTTCGGAATTGCTACCCAAGATGCCAAACAATTGAGTGGAAACCGCGACCCGTTGCCTATAAGTGAGGGAAGAACCTTGGTATATTATGTGGATGCCACAATCGGGATGAAAGACCGATTGATAAGTCGGGATGAACGCCACGGAAGAAAATCCGATAAGTTCAAGGGAAGTTCTTTAAAGAACCAAGAGAGGAATTCTCTCAAAAGTGTTATTCAAACTTGTATGTTGTCTGTTTTCTGTTCTCAACTGTAGAGGCTTTATAGTAGGGTTTACAATTCGTAATAATAAAAGCCCAAAACGACATAACATCATTAAGTTGTGGAAAAATAACAAAATAGGGAATTAAAGGCAGGCAGCGTTGGATTAAAGGCCGGCGGTGTTGGAGCCAGCGTAGTAGCCGACATAGAGTGTATACACGGCCGTGCCTTTCTAGATGTGTATGTTTCCGTAGATATTCTTGATACCATACACGACCGTGCCTTTGAACCGTGTATATGGCCGTGTATGCTTCTATGGAACCTCCAGACTCACTACACGGCCGTGCCTTGTAAAGACATACCCCCTTCAACCCTTATCCATTATGACTTGTGCAAGAGCAAGGGCATTCTCATGGTTGCTCCAATCCTTTCCGGCTTCGTGGACATCCTTTATCAACCCGTTAAGTGCTTCCTTGAATCGTTTCGCTCGAGTTCTTGTGATCGGTCTAGGTAGCACTTCAAGAGGATCCACATTCCATCTTCTGGCTTAGCTCCCATCATGGCTCTCATCAAGTTGAGGAGCAAGAATGATACTTATGTTGATGCGTTGCTTCTTTGTGTGCTGCACTTAAAATATCTCTCCTCACCCAATTGCTAACATGTCTCATCGAGACGGGGTAGCAACTTTAGATTTTTGGTATAACCTTTTCTCTTATAATTTTGTTGTGCCATCCCATCTAATAGTGCCATCAGAGAGCCTCTTGGTAGCCTGCACTATTTAAATATGTGTAAGTCATCGTATGCTTAAGAGGTGATGCCTTCACTTAGCAGCAGCGATGCAAAGACCCACTTAAAGGGGCATCATGAATCTGAGACCACTTAGACTCTTAGGATCTAAGAAGCCTCTAAATTCATCTTGCGCATTAGAGCAAAGTCCTCTTTTGCTAACGATGATGTATATAAAAAAAATTATTTAGAGAAGATATTCAATCGCGCTTAAGTGGGAATAATGGCATTCATTTCTTGAAGTTGTAAGCTCTCTTTTACTAGTCAAGGGGGTATTTCCCACTACTTGACTATTTAGTAAAAGTTTCTAGGAGATTAAAAAAACTCCATGATAAAAATTTTATGATTGAGCATAAGTAGATTTATTTTCTTACTTAACTACAATGGGCTTATGATGCGCCTAGGAGACAACTCTCTTACCAGTTTGCATTGCATATGCCTGACTTTCTATCATGCACCTGGGAGTCAAAGATTATACTAGTTTGCACTATTTATGCCTAACTTTCTATCGTGCGATTGGGAATCAAAGCTCTTACCAGCCTACATTATATATGCTTGACTTTCCATCATACGCTTGGGAGTCAAAGCTTGTACTAGTTTGCACCGTATATGTCAAGCTTTCCATTGTGCACATAGAAGTCAAACCTCTTACTAGTCAACATCAATGTTTACATTACCGCTTATATACTTTGTTTCGATGAATCATAAATCTTGTATAAATTCTAACATGATGATTCATTAGGGTATAAGAGTAAATTGGCTAAATGCTACTTAAGTTGAGAAGTAGCTTCATGGCTTGCTTTAAAGGAATAAGCAAATCTTACTCATAATTAGAAGCATTAGCATGAGATTCGAATGCCAGGGCATTGCTTGGGCTTAGGGTATGAGAGCCGTGATGCTGAGGTATTACCTGGGATTAAGGTGTTGAAGTCATGATGCTAAGGCTTTGCTTGGGCTTAAGGCATAGGAGTCAAAATGTTAGGGCATTACCTAGGCTTAAAGCGTTAGTATATAAGACTATACTAAAATGATTAAAAAAAATAAAACTTTTGTCATTTGTGGCAAAATTTGCTCTTTATTTACAAAATAAATGTCAAGTTTTAACCTTGACTTTAGTGCTTAATAAATCACTGATCACTATCAAATGAAGTCTTTCATAAAATATCCTTCTTAAGCCTTGACAATCTATCTTCCTCGGATCTTGTAGACTATCATAAGTATTACATCTTTAGCCTATCTCTACTGATGAACTTTCTACTCACTTATTTATTTTTTTCTTTTTCTTGCCCCTTTGAAAGCCTCACATTCTCTTCTTTCTCTAGGACTTCTCCTGAGTGTCTTCTTAAATGGGCAATGGTGTGCTAAAAGGTTTTGCAATAGCAATCTCTCCCTCTTTAGCGTATTCATTGAAAAATGCGGCTTTAGTGAAGTATGCCTTATTATGCTCAAATGGATTGTTCGTAATAGGAATGAATATGTCTTTTCCCTTCCAATGGCCTTAATGCACTGATGCCATGTTGAAGGTATGAGATTGTGATCATGCAACCACTTTCTTCCAACTAGTAGATGGTAGGATACACATACATTGATCACGTGGAATCGTGTGGAGCTTTGTATAGGGCCTACTTTAAAGCTCACATTAACATGCCCTACTGTGTTTGTAGGAGCGTTAATGAAACTATTCACGATGATTTGTTGTCTCACTAAGCACTGGTTGTCTATCCCTACAGCCTTGAGTATAGACATCGGCATTATGTTTATAAAAGAGCCATTGTCTCTAAATGTCCTCTTAATGGGAAGCTCGTTTAGCATGCTTTCCACATAAATAGGGCAGTTTTGATTGGGATTATTGGCACACATATCTGCATTAGTAAAGAGAATTGCATTCTCATGCGCCTTTGCCATTCTTTTTACAAGCTGCACTAGACTACACTCCTTGTATTGTCTCTCTACGATTTGGGTAAAGGCAATTGCTGCTGCAAGACGTGCATCCCCGTTAAACCCCAATAGGTTAAAAAAAAATTCTAAAGTTATCCATTTTCATTAGAGCGGCTACTTCTAGCATATATGCATCCTCATTATTCCCAATCATAGCTTCTTGTACATCACACACCTCGGCATGTGACATATCTCCTTCTTCAATATTAGGATTATGGCTGATGGCATTTACAGTACCCTGTTGATTATTGTGCATAGGAAGTGGATTATTACGGACATCATTGTTTTCTATGATAAGTTCCCCATTACGGACCCTATTATTGAAAATCTTCTTCAAAGTTCAACACTTTTTCATACGATGACCTACAAATCTATGATATTTGCAAAACTTAAGATTATTCTTCTCATTTTGTGTTGGTAATCAATCCATTCTTAGGAGCTTGATATTCCCATCTTGTAACAATTGGTCAAACATAGCATGTACCTTTCCCATTGGGCATGGGAAATTGGGGATTGATGTAGATCCTCGAGATGTATCATTCCCTTGGCTTCTTATTATCCTTAGTGATCTCAATTTGGGCTAAGCTAGCAAATGTTGCTTGTTTCCCAAACCTCCCATTTTCTCCTCGTTGTCTTGCAGCAGAATTATTAGTTTTCCTTGCAATCTCGACTAGTGCAGAAAAGGAACTTAGATTAAGATTTTCTACGTGGACTGTGTACTTAGTGAGCATCCCTTGGATGCAAATCTTCACTAACTCCCTCTCATCACATACATCTTGGATGTCCAGTGTTCGCTCCTTGAAGCATTCTATATAATCCATCAAGTCTTCCTTCAAGTACTGTCGTGTTCTTCCCATGTCCGTGATCGTAATCCATTCTTGAGTAGAGAAGAATTTCTCTAGGAATAACTTACACATAGACCCCTATAAATCAATTGACGTTATAGGGAGATTAACATACCAGGTGTATGCCTTTTCAGTTAGTGATTTGGAAAGTTCTTTGAGCTTTAGGTCATCATCCAGCTTGTATACTTCCAGGGTCTTGATAAACTTAAGTAGATGTTCTTTGGTGCTCCCTTTCTTACCATTGAACAAGATAAAGTTAAGACTAACATAGTCCTTAGGATACGACTTTTCAACAATATGCCGATGGTAAGGGAGTCTTAACTCCGGTACTCCCATAATGGACTTTGCTTATATTTCTTTTAGGTATATGTCCAAGTCTTCCTTCGTTACAAAGGAAGTCCTCGAGGCAGATACCATGGAAGTAGGTGTAGGAGTAGGCTGATGGCTAAATCCACCGAGAGCATTAGGAGGTGGAACATTTGGTTAAGTGGTTTGCTCCTGAGGAATGTTCTCCTCATTTATAGGAGGGTTAATGGGATGAATTGCATGTGATGGAGTTGCATGGGTGGCACCTTACTACTTAGCAATGTTGGTATTTGGCAGAGCCATACCTTATTGCACAGTAGCCGTGGCAGCCAACCCTATGATAAGTGAAGCAAGCATAGTCATGAGTTGATTTAGAGCCCTTGCATTCTCTTACATAGTTTACATCATTTTTGCGGGATCTATGAGAGCCTCAAGCTATGAATTACCTTAATTAGTATTCTGTGGTATTTGAGGTAGGTTTTGCTCCATTAATTCAGTGTTAGGATCTTGTTCTTGAGAGATATTGTCAGACGATCCTCTCTTCCTAGCAGGTGCCATTACTTTTTTATCACTTAACTCAATCCCTAGTGGAGTCGCTGAAATGTAGATGGGGGGTCTCGGTAAGAGTGGTTATGTGCATATCACGCGGGTACTGCGCTATAGGTGAATTCAGAGAAAAGTGATTCAGAGATGACACGTGATGGGATGACTAAGAAGAGAGAGGCAAGGAAGAGGAACAAGCAATCTCAAGCATCTCGAATGCACAAAATGATAGAAAAGGGAGCTGAGGGGACCTCAAGCGTCAACCTTGCAGCTCTTGGGCAATGGAGATTGTTCTTCACTTGATCTCTTATTTGATCTTTGAGAGTAGAGAACTCTCAGTGGAACACCGTTTCTTTAATCTCAGGAATTCTAGAAAAAGCCCCTAATGAGGAGGAATGACTGAATATTTTATAGACTTTTAGGCCTGATGATATCCGTTAGATTACTTTAGCGATCAACGGGCGATATGTAGTCTACTCGATTTAGGATTATCCTAATGAGCTTACCATAAGCCCAAGACCACTAGCCTTCCTCATAAGTATATGAGCTTGCTTGAGAAAGGTTAGATACGGATGGACCGGTCCAACAATCCATGTTCTGAGCCCACCAAGCCAATTCTGCTTAAGTCATCCCAATAATTGGACCAAACTCATTAGGCCTTGTCACATAACTCAATGAGTCAAGCCAAATAATCAATGGGCTTAGCCCAATATATTTACATATTATTTTTAGCCCTTTACGATTATAATGCCATAGAACTTGAGTCATCATAGCCCCCCGTGTGTCCCTACTGCGTTGTGACACACTAAAGCTCTAATTCTCCATAAAACATCAACCATATTTGTCTCCACTATACATTAACACCAATATAATTTCAAGAATGGAACTGAATAATTCTTAGGTGAATCGTTCTAATCATTGTTACTTAATTCAGTTACATGAAACATCAATCTAAAATCCATAATAACATCTATCAACATATAACAATTAACATAATAAAAGTCTAATGATTATCTCCATATCCTCAAATCAATAACCTAAAGTTCTACAAAAGATTAATCAATGACTTTCATATTATTCCTCATCGATATGGTAATAGTGTTCTCTTCCATACTCATCTTGATAATGATCGACTAAGTTTCCATTCTCATCATAATCAATATATTTATCATTCTCACTTACAATTGAAAAATAAAAAGGAATGAGCCTACGCTTAGTATGTGAGTACTATAGAGAGATGTGCATGACAATATCATAGACATATATGCAATAGTATTACACAACACATCAAGTCCTCAGATTACTTATAATCACTTAATCCATAATCAACACAGAGGTGTTTATGACCCTAATACACATATAATATTTACATATATATAGCCATAAGTTGGGAAATGCCACTGTAGATCCTATTTAACCCTAATCTACCTAAAATCATTTCGATACACAGCTTTACTAGGGACAACGTAGCATACTAATCATCAAGGTGCCCCTAAGGAATCTACCACTATAGGCCCTAGGCTGATCCAAACATAAACAACATACCCAATTAACTCTAATATTCCATTAAATTCATTTGATTACTAACCTAACAATCACAAGTAATAGATCACAATAAACACTTACCTAGAGAAATATTCCTATTATAGTATCTTGTATCACTAGGAAAGGGATATATGCTTGTAAATTATAAAAGACTAAATTTAGTTCTATTCTATAATTAATCTAGGTTTATTAATTGGTTAAATATATTCCCATTCTAGAATTCCCTTCCTTGGTGTTCTATCATGCATCTATCTTAGTTTAGGATCATAGAAATATGGAATAGAAATGAAGTATAAGTGTTCCAAAGTAGCACAGTTGTGTGAAAGGAGTGTAGAGGAACACGGGCTAAAGCATGGTTGTGCTAGTGACCATATATCTTTTTGTGTAATTTCATCATTTAAGCATGTCTAAGTATATGGTTGTATATTGGCTATGTACCATTTTGTGGATTTTAATAATTTAGCATGCCTAAATACATAGGCGTGTCCTTTGTTCATATACCTTTCTATGCACATTTGTAATTTTACACGGGTAGGTACACAGGACGTGTATTTGACTGTGTACAATACTCTTCATCACAAACCTTTATTTCATTTTCTCCAATTTGTTCCTAAGCTTAATTCCTATAATTCTAAGCCTAATTGATCGATTAATAATTGACTCTAATACATTATGTAGCTCTTGTGCACTTGGTTTGGAATTGTGATCGAAATCCTTCAAGTGTTTGATCTTACACTCGTTCTGACATGTTCCTTGTTTTGATTTTTATTAACATACCACCATTAACTCATATTCATGAATCCATTATTAGAAATAAATACTTTAGTGATTATAATCCTTATTAGATAATTTGGGTTGGTCTTATCTTTATCCTTAAGGTCGTTTGTGGGTCACTGGAGGTGTTTCTTAGGTTGTAATTGTGCAAAGGAGGAAAAAGGGGAGAGACAATAGGTTAAACAAGTTTATATATCCTGACTAGGAAAAGATTGAATTGCTCCCATAACCTTTAAGTATTTATTTATCCTTAGGCTAAAGTATAATAAATAAATATACATTTATATATATTTTTATATGTGTATTTAAAGTTGCTATGACATTTCACTAATCACCAATGCAAAATCCAACTAGTCAACAAGAAACTTTTCTTCTCCTTCCTCTAATGATTGTGACTTGAAACTTGAAGTGGAGTTGCCGATTAAGACTTGAAAGAGACAATCCTAGTACAATAGAATTGTTGTGTTCGCTAATGACTATTGCTATGCTAAACTTTTGAAGGTGGTTGAATCACTTGTAAAGAAGAAAAAAAAAAGAAATCAGGTTATGAGGTGTGTTAGAGGTTACTCCACCGTAGTCACTTCGATGTTTAAATCAATACAAGTGATTGATAATGTGTGTTAAGAAAAGTGAAGAGTCAAAAAGTTCTTTACCCGATGTTATGACTCTACATGGAGTCTTCCTATTTTAGCTTGTCTTTTATAATTTTTGCTAGTTAGTTGTATTCTTTTGGATTAGTAACTAGCTAGCCTATATATAGGCCTAAGAGTGTAGTTAAATATTTTTAGTCTAGAAACTTGCTAGTTTGTTTTGATTCTCTTAGTGAAAATTTGGAGAGAAGCTTACTCTTGAGTTTGTCAACTCTTGACAACTATTGTATCTTTTTCTTTTTTAATCAATAAAAATCCCCTCTTTTGCCCTAATTTCAATTTAAAGTTTCAATCCTTTTCCATTGTAGAACCCCAGGTATAACACTCGATAGTCTGCAATCCCCATTTATAGGGATTAAGGGCATGCGAATTGAATTTGGATAGTTATGTACTGAAGTAATCTAGCATAATTTGGCCTAAGCATGTAGAACTCAAACAAAGATCTAAATAAGCCAAAATGGGCTTTTGAGCCTTGGGTCCATGTCCAAAAACTCTATCAATAATTATGATTTTCCTTTGCTAAGATGCTGGTGCTTTACTAGTGAGTATTAGAACTACTAGGTTGCGTGTTTGGCTTACAATATAAATTCTAATGTCTCTGCTAGCTATTATTGGCCTCTAGTGTGCCCAGTTAATGTCGAATTATACTCATGCTTGACTTTTACTTGCGTTTAGGACAAAGATTCTTCCAAAATGTTTGTTACTTCTTTAATCTTTTCATGACCTCGCATTAGCAGACCTTTCCCAATCCATGCTAATCCAGCAATTACATTTTTCTGAACTAATCTAGAATTTACAAAATGAAGGCATGCATCCACCAAGCCAATTTTCGTTACTCGAATGACCTCCAAATATCTCTTCAAAGGACCAGTTGCTTGATTTGCCATCAGATTGAAAATTTTGTCTCTTCTTCCAAAGAATAGTAGTCCTTTGAAGATCTTTCTTGTGACTGCAGGTCGCTCAATATGAAGCCTAAAGCCTGTGCTGAAAATATACGACCTTTGAGAAATATTGTTGTGCACAAACCCATTGTTGCCCTTACATTAGGAAGTTCAGTTTGGGCCTGCAATGCTATAAATACAGATGAAAATGAAGACTAGGCTCTATTTGTCTTTGGCAGACATGTTTTCCCATCTTGTGATTTGAGTTCTAAACAGTCCACTCCCGAAAGCACGGAAATTGGAGATTCATCTTGTGAAAAGTAACAGCTCAATGGAAGCACATGGTAAACTTTTTCAACAATTATTTTCTGGCTTATTTGAGAAATTGATACTGAAAGTGCTTCCCAATTCTTGAATACAATAAGAAATTGCTTCAGGAAAGCGTGAAACAACTTTCTTTCTTCTTTTTTTTCCCTCCGTATCACTTTCTTTCTCATATCTCTCCCACAAAGTATATAGAATAGCCTTATTGCCAATTGAAATGGATTATTGTTGCTGGAAGAGAGGACCTCTTAGCATGTGGAGCAGAACCAGAGTCACCCCTCTGACCACTGGAACTCCTCAAGGCCAGCAACACCATTTACAAAGCTCATGCTTAACCAAAAAAATTTTCAAGACTTCATAATATGTATTCTGAACCCATCATCGACCTATTCAACCATCATCAATAATTTGAATTTTTCAACTCCCACTGCGAGAGTATTCAGCACAACATCATTAACACAATTCTTCTTCCAATACCGCACGAAACATAAACTTGCTTTGCAATCATTGAATTCCAATCCCATGATTCTAATCGTTATGTCACAATCGGTCAGATTCAAGCTGAGGCAAATTCTTCTCTTATAGGCATTACATTTGATATGTGGGTTAAACATTCCTATTTCTGACGAATTCATCAACCAACAACGTATAACTACATACCCTCCAAACGATCGACGTTCTTAAACTCAGATGAAAAAAAAAAAAACAATCCAGTATCAAAGTCCTTGGCACCTTTATTTACCAATTCCAAGTTTCGATATCAGTTTCTTGTGGGAATATCACTTCCGGAGCTCCAAACCCCTACACGTATTCAAATCCCGTGCATTCGCTTAGAAATTTCGAATAAAGGGAGCGGTATCGTGAACTTCACCGGACATTGAGGCAACAAGAGGCTTCAGGTTTCGGAAAGTTGAAGAGGGGGAGAGAAATATTTAGAATATTTCTTTCTTCTGAAAAAAAAAAAGAGGGGGGGGGGGGGCGCAGTGGAGTCTGAGGATTTGCCAAGAATAATAAAAAATTATTAAATGTATGGTCACGAATTATTAACTGTTAAATGATTGACGGCTTTAATAATTCTCTCTCTCTCTCTCTTTACATACAACTGGAATTTGCGAATACAGCTGAGTTCGTTCCGATGAGCTGATGCAATTCCTAGTGTTTCTTTTTTAACACTTTTCTTACATTTGACCCGTTCAGCTTCCTTTTGCTCTTTATATGTAATATGTGAAATTTTGAGAATATTTTTTTATTATATATATATCATAACATAAAAACTAAGGTCACGATTGAGATTTCGTAAAAACTTGAGGGATAATTTTGACATTTCACAAAAAAAGTATTTAAGTCTCAAACAATTTAATGTTTCTCTCTTTTGTTATTTTAATCAGTAAACAAAAAGGGACACTCTAGAAAACGCTCTCTATAGTAACCTAAAGGCCACTAAAGAAAAATGGTGTGTTTTAATTCCAAATATAGCAGGTAAGGATTTTATACAAGAATTTCAATTATGGTTATTAGATTTAGAACTTATAGATATTGTATGTGCATTAGGATTAAAAAATTTAGGGAAAGGACAAAACGAGTGCGAGAATCCATCAATCAAGGGTACGACCTATGGAAGTATTCATGTAAGTAAACTAATCCGTGTAATTTAAATAGATAGTACATGTTTTAGGGTTAAGTTAAGCTTAGAATAAAAAGAATTGAATTTATGAGAAATTGGAATAAAGAAATTAGGGTTCAGGAGAAATTACCGAGAGATACGCAATTTCCTAACATGGCCATATTTCGACCGTATTAAGCCCTAAATATATTGAGAGATACATGACCTTCCACTACGACCATGTTTAAACTGTGTTGAACTAGGAGATACACGACCTATCTATACGATTGCGTTTTGACCGTGTTGAATACAAAGCTTACCAAGAGATACACGATCTATTTATACGACCATGTTCCAACCGTGTTGAAACCAAAACTCACCGAAAAATACACAACCTTTGACACGATCGTATATTAGCCCGTGTTAAGCTACACAACCTCTAATATGGTCGTGTTGAGTGAAACATAATTTAATTGTATATCCATTTAACTTCTAATTAAGCTAATTTCCACATAACCTAAATAGCTAGTAAGATCCTAGAGAATTTAAATAATTAAGAATAAAAGAGTTAAGAAAGGATATTAATCTTAGATTAATACTAAGAAAGACTTGTTGATGATGTACATATTTCAATTTAGTTTTAAGTCTAAGACCAAAAGTGCTTAAGATTAGGACTCAAGGTACATGCAACTTGTGTATTGATTTGTGTTTGTTTAATTTAGTGTATGTATTGAATTTGATTTAATTGGAAAAATTGATGTAAGTGTTTAAGTTGTATGTTATATATGCTTAACTCGGCCTAGGGGCCCGTAGTGGTAGATCCTTAAGGAGCACCCCAATGATCTTTGTGTGACGTTGTCTCTAGTGGAGTAGTTTTTAGAAATGATCTAGGTTCAATGTTGGATTAAGTGTTTAAGTAGACATGGGTGTGAGGCCCGTAATAGCAGTTCCCATCACCAAGAATAAGTGGGTTTAAGTGAACATGGCTGTAGGGCCCGTAGTGGCAATTCCCATCACCAAGACTAAGTGGCTTAAGTGTATCTTAGGTGTGGGGCCTATAGTGGCAGTTCCCATCACCAAGTTTAAGGATTAACGGATCATGGGTGTGAGGCCCATAGTAGCAGTTTCCATCACTAATTCATGTTCCAATGTGTTAAGGGGGTCATGAGTACCTTATTGTTGCTTGTGAACTTAAATTGTATCATGAAATGGTGCATGTGTTTGAGTACTTCATAATGTATGTGATAATTGCTCATGTTTGTTCATGCGCATGTGCTTGTGTTATACATACTAGGTTTTAGCTCACCCTTCGGGGAACCTTTTTTTTTATATGCAAGTGTTGAGAGTGATGATAACTTAGAAGATAAATTGCGTTTGGGTGAACTATAGAGAGAGGATGAAGATGATTACCATTACTATTATAGTGATTAGAAATTGAGAGAATTTTGCTAAATGAAATAGATATTATCATTTGGAGAATGTAAATTTAGAATTTATAGACGTCCATTGCATTAGATGTTGAATATGGATTTATGAAATTTATTTTGAAGTTGTGGGATGTATTGAATGTCTTTATATAGGAATTACAGGATAAAAAGGTATCACAATTGATTCAGAGCTTTAATGTATTCTTGTGAGATAGAAACTCGTGGTAAAAAGTAACATGACTCGGGTTTTGGGGCATTACAATATATTTGTAGTTAGTGAGTGACACCATTTCCTTCCCATTCCAAGAGGTAATAACTGCATCAAATAGTTTGTTAAGGCCTAACGTTAAAACCCAACCTAGGCCCCTTGAATAACCCTAAAGCCCAGTTTCTTTACATGGAGGTATAAAATCCTTTCTAACACTCTAGAAACCCCACTCATACATGGTTCAGTATTTGCCTCTCTTCTCTGTCTCTATCTCTCGATACTTCTTTATAGAACTAGGGTTTGCTATTTCTTATTACTGATGCTTTTCACTCAGTGTTGTTGATAGGAAAATAAAGTTAGACTACTTCGAGTGAGCCTTAACTCTTGAATCAAGAACTTTGTGGAGAAACTAGGATAATCTGGTTCCCTTTCTTTTCTTATATTTATAAGCCAATTGTGTACAATTTTTTTCCCTCTATATTTTGTTATTCTATTACTCTATACTATCTAAAAGTTATTGTATCTATTCTATAGTGGCTATACTACATTAATGCTCACTATACTAAGTTATCTTGTATTTTGTATGATGTTTTTATTACTTAAATGTAATCTCTTCATGTTATCAAGTAAACTTCATGCCATTTTGGGGTCTTCATATGTCGACCTCTCTATGTTGTAACAAGTTTCTCATTAGATGAAAAAGCAAACTTGTCCACAAGGTTGAGATAGGGGTACTATTGGAGGAAAGGGTCCCAATCTTCCTAAGAAGTGTTCTCTAGTTGTAATTCTTGCCATTGGACCAAAACCTATTAGACTAATTGACCCAATCTGATGATAACCCTAGTTACCACAATAGAAAGGGGCTAGAGAATATGATGATTCCCTTTAGTGTCTGTAAGCAAATCTAGAGTAAGAATCGAAGACCCATAAGCCTTTTTTTAGCACAGATGCATGAAAGACATTATGAATTTTGCATGAAGGAGGCAATAACACTTCATAAGCACTTACCTTAATCTTCCTCAAAACTTTATAAGGACCATAAAACTTCAGAGATAATTTATGAAAATTAGTCCAAGATAAAGAAATTTGTCGATAAAGACATTATTTTACAAAAACCAAGTCTCCTTGATGAAAATCTAAATCTGTGTGATGTTGTGTCTTCATCCTCTGTTGTGCCCCCCAAAAATAATCTTTTAATAGATTTAATGCTTCATCCCTATCTTGTAAATCTCTATCTACTGCCTCCATTGGTGACGAACCTCTAATGTAGGAAGCTATTGTTGGAGGTGATCGACCATAAACTACTTCAAATGGGGTAGTGTTTGCCCTAACATGAAAAGAAGTATTATTAGCAAATTTTGCCTAAAGCAAGAATTTGACTGAGGCCCTTGGTTTGTCTATCACATAGCTACATAAATATTGTTGAATGGTTTGATTCAACACCTTTATATACCCATCTGTGTGAGGATGATAAGCAGTACTATAGTGCAAATGAGTCCCACTAAGTTAAGATAGTTACTTCTAGAATTGACTAACGATAATAGTGTCCCTATTTGAAACAACAGTGTGAGGAAAACTATGTAATTTTACCACCATGTGTAAAAATAGAGAAGCTACTTTAGTAGTAGTAAAGTTAGTATCTAATGTCTCTAAATGACAATACTTGGATGTATAGACTATTGAGAGTTAAACAAGGTGACGATTAAAAATAAATACCCTCTCCTAAAGATTGACAACTTGTTTGATCAATTACAAGGAGCTCAATTCTTCTCAAAATAGACTTGAGATCCAAGTACCATCAATTGAGGATCAAGGAGGAGAACATCTAGAAGATCGTGTTTAAAACTAGATACGGGTACTATGAGTTCCAAGTAATGCCTTTTGGACTCACAAATGCACTAACAACCCTCATGGATTTAATGAACCACATCTTCAGAGAATACTTGGACATGTTTGTCATCATGTTCATAGATGACATTTTAATATACTCTAGAAATGAAGAAGATCATGAGCATATAAGAGCTGTAAATGAACGACCCAAGCGAAAGACTTTAATAGAAATTAGAAGCTTCTTGGGGTTAGTAGGATACTATAAAAGATTTATGGAAAGATTCTCTAAACTAGCAACCCCTTTGACCAACTTAACTTAAAAAGGAGTAAAGTTTGTATGGGATGACCGATGTGAAGCAAGCTTCGTGACATTGAAGGAGAGATTGATTTCTACATCGATACTTGCACTACCGGTTAGTGGTGAAGAATTTGTGGTGCATAGTGATGCCTCTATTCAAGGGCTTAGATGTGTATTGATGCAAAATGATAAGGTGATTGCATATGCATCTAGGTAGTTGAAGCTTTATAAGAATTACCTAACATATGATCTAAAATTAGTAGTCATGGTATTTGCACTCAAGTTATGGAGACATTACTTATATGGGGAGAAGTGTAGAATATTCATAGATCGCAAAAGCCTCAAGTACTTATTTACCTAGAAAGAGCTAAATATGAGGCAAAGACGTTGGTTAGAATTACTAAAAGACTATGACTTAGACATCAATATCATCTCGGAAAGGTAAACATAACCGTTGATGCACTTAGTAGAAAGAACCATGGTAATCTAGCAATGCTGATCACAACTCAAAAGAAAATATTGGAAGATATGTAGAAATTAGACTTGGAGATTGTGACTTAGGAAGTTGGAGCTAGACTTGCTAGGTTATGAATACAACTAGTATTAATTGATAGAATAAAAGCTGCACAAGTTGAAGATATGAGGATACAGGAAATAAAGAAAAGAATGGAAGAGGGAAAACCTGTAAAGTTCAATGAAGATGCAAAGGGGGTGTTAAAGTATGGTCATAGGCTATGTGTGACAAGTATAGATGAAATAAAGAAAGAGGTATTGAAGGGGTACACTATTTTAACTGATGGGTGTCGAATCCAACAAAAATAAAACCTACTCCTAGACAATTATATGATTTGCATATAGTGGTGAGTAGGGTCGAATCCACAGGGATTGGTAAAGATATTTCTATTCAAAGAGAACAATAAGAAAAAGGAAAATGGGGGGTTTTGTTTGTGAATCAAATAAAATAAAACAAGGTAAGAAAATCAGATATTGGTAAAAGCCTAGCCAAAGGAATCAAGATGGTTTAATTCTAGGAATTGATCATCGATGCAAATGTTCTCTATTCTTGTTTTAGATAAATTGGTTATGGTTATTAACAAGCTCTAACAACCTATCTCTCCTTACTTCCTCGATAACCTCGGACAAGCGCTTTGAATTATTTCTCTTATTGATTAAACAACCCTTAGACAAGCGCTTAGGATTTAATCTATCAATAGCATTAAGATCTAGAGAGACTACCAATTCATGCCAGTAGATTATAAGATAACCTATTTAAACATGATCACACACCTCCATAACATGAATTCGATCATCTCTTTTATAACCAAACATGTTATTGCGTCACTAAGACTAGAACAATCAAACAATTACGGATTTGACGTGCTAGTTGACAATATATTAACTTGCTAATTGAGTAGAAGAGCTCTATTCATACCAATCAACAAAGATAATAATGACAAAACGATTAGAAGATATATGAATACCCGAAAGCAAAGAATAGAATAAATACAAGTCAATTAGACCTCACAATTCGTGGAGAATTAAACATCTATGACCCTTTGGCTAGAAAAGTAGCTTAGCTACTCATGTTCATCAATAAAACGAAAATAAAAGATAGAAACATAATGAACCCGGTTGCTTGCTCTGCCTCCACGTTTCCTTCTTCAAGATCCAAGATTCCGAGATCAAAAGTTGTCCTAACCCTCTAGGGTTGGCTCTATTTATACTATTAGATGGATAGCATGTGATCTTTTGCTAGCAAGATACGAAAATATCTTTCCTTTTTCAAGTAGATTTCGAGAAGTGAAGATACGTCTGCCTGGCACGCCTCACCACACGGCCGTGGGTTAAGCCGTGCCATCCTCTGTGCATATTCTTCAAGTCTTCAACCGCGCCCAGTGTGAACCACGGTTACACACACGGCCAGATTTCAAGCCGTGCCTTCGTCTGTGCATAATCTTCAAGTCTTCATCCGTGTCCAGTGTGTAGCACGGTTACCACCATGGCTAGATTTCAAGCCGTGTCTTCATCTGGTTGATGTTCCACACTTTCTTCTCCTTGGCACATCTATCTTCCACCACGGCTTCAAGCACGGTTTATCCCACGGGTTCCACCACGGCCGTTCCTTAAGCCGTGTCTCTCTCTGTTCAAAGACCTCATTTTCGCCTTCTTGTCCAGTGTGTAACACGGTTTGAACCTTGGCCGTGCCTCAAACCGTGCTTCCTCCGGTGGTGTAATTTCTTGTCTTGATCCAAGTTGTAGATGACTTCTCTAAAATACTTGAATTAGCATCCTTGACTCCATTTAACCTGATTTATCACGATGATAGAATTAAAGTACCATTTCCTTATGATTTCTATAAAATCAATAATAATTTAACACAATTTATACTATAAAGATTGAGTATAAAATGGCTCTATCAAATTCCCCCACACTTAAACTCTTGCTTGTCCTCAAGTAATTGCATCAAATCAATTGAGAAATCTATCATAAATTATACAAGCTTTCTTTTCATCATTCCAAGCATCTATTCATTTGTAATTCATGACTTGTAATTTAATGTCTACTACTTCAACCCAATTGGTTTCCTGTGATCAAATTACTTTGGACAAAATTCAATAGCTAATCTAAACAAAACAAACTTTAATCCTAATGTTTAGCAAAAGAATTTTTATTCCAAAAGTAAATACTTAATCCACTAAGGAAAAACACCCAATTAGACTTCATTGGATATTATCAAGCATATAATCCTTGCAGTATAAAGTAAAAGCATATGGTATAAGCTCTTTGCTAGATATTCTCCCTTTTATACATCTTTGTTTTATTCAATGAATGTTCACATTCATGTTCTTTTGATTTATTCAAGCATCTATTTTGACGGGTTTTTGCCCGCTTCTTTTCATGAACTTTTGCCTTTTTCGCCCTTATCGTTATAGTGAGTTCATTGAGTCGGCAACATCCCGAGCTCATCACTCAAGTGACCGGGTTTTGAGATGCCCCTACGGACTCTTCCTCACTCTAACATTCAAGTTTGAATACTCTTAACTCAATTAGTTGAATCATTGGAGTAATGGCTATGCTTGATTTTTTTTTTTTTTTCGCTAAGTGTTATGATTGCTTTACAAACAACTTCAAAGAGTATACAGTAGCTAATATAACCTAGAAGTAAACTTGTTTATTTTTCACTTAGGGACTCGACTTACTCTTAGACTTGCAATTCTAAAGCTAAATACAAGGTAAATTTGTTTCTTAAAGATTTCACTACTTAATTTTAACCATGTATTCTAATCACAGCAGTGGGTGAGTAAAACATTTGAACAAGTCAATTTCACATTTTGTAGATGCTTATTACAACATTTAGTACAATCTCTAGATTTCATGATAATTTTGAAAAAATTTGGCTTAAAATTGCTTAAGGACAAACATTCAAAGTATGGATCAATTCTCTATTCTCTATAATTTATTATCCTCTCCCCCACACTTAGCTTGAACAGTGTCCTCACTGTTCCTAATTTAGCACAATTGAAGAGGAATTAACAACATAAAGGACATTAGAGAATAAGAGAAAGGAAATATTGGTACTTCCCTAGTATTGGAGTGCTCCCTTTAAGCTCTGGAAAGTGTCATCTAATGATATGTATCCTTGCTGCAGCCGATCCAAAGAGTTCAAAACTACACTAAAATCAAAACAAACTAAACTAAAACAAAACAAAACTAAAACAAACCAAAACTAATGCAAAACAAAACTTTTTTTTTTTTTTTACATGGGTTGCCTCCCATGAAGCGCCTTTCTTTAACGTCTTTGGCTAGACGTTCCTGGCTAAATATTCGGATAAGGATTTAGATTCCAGCCTTGGTGCCTGAGGTGATGGGTTAATAATATCCGCAGCAAAAACAGGAGATGGGTTAATAACATCCGCAACAAAAACAGGGGAGATATCGTTAGGGTGTTTCATGGCATCATAAATATGAAATTTAATCACTTCACCATCAAACTCCATAGTGAGGGTGCCATTATTTACATCGATTTTCGTTTTAGAAGTCTTAAGGAATGGTCGCCCTAATAATATCAGTGATGAAGTATGAGAATCACTATCGTCCATGTCAAGCACATAAAAATCAGCAGGAAAAACCAACCCATTGACTTGAACTAAAACATCCTCTAGAACTCCCTCAAGATAAACATTGGACCTATTAGCAAGTTGAACAATAATACCCGTTTCCTTTAAAGGACCAACATTT
Organism: Laguncularia racemosa; assembly: GCA_037954665.1. Taxonomy (NCBI): domain Eukaryota; kingdom Viridiplantae; phylum Streptophyta; class Magnoliopsida; order Myrtales; family Combretaceae; genus Laguncularia; species Laguncularia racemosa. The sequence continues at coordinate 672,555 of JBBMOL010000167.1, forward strand.
AAACGTTGATAAACAGACAATGGCATGACATTGATAGAAGCTCCTAGATCACACATGGCTTTAGCGATTCCAAGATTACCTATTTTGCAAGGAATAGTAAACATACCTGGATCCTCGCATTTAGGAGGGAGCTTCTTTTGAATAATGGCGAAAACATTTTCACTTACACTAATCTTTTCATTTCCTTTCAGCTTCCTTTTGTTAGTGCATAAGTCCTTGAGTAATCTAGCATAGCGCGATATTTGCTTAATTGCATCAAGTAAAGGAATATTTACCTCGACTTTGCGAAAAGTTTACAGAATCTCTTTTTCTTCCGCTTCCTTCTTGGATTTCGCTAATCTGGAGGGGAAAGGAGGTGGTATCAATGTGACCTTTGATGGCTCAACTAGAGACTTGCTAATCTGGTCACCCTGCTGGTTCGGAGTCGAAGTCTCTTTCTTGGTATCTTCCTCAAGATTAGACGGATGTCCTTTCTTATTTGATCCCTGCAATTCTGTTCCACTTCTCAAGGTAATTGCATTAACGCTTTGCTTCGGGTTTGTAATAGTTTGAGAAGGTAACTTACCTTGAGTTTCTAACCTGTTTACGACTGAAGCAAGTTGGCTTACCTGATGCTCCAAGTTTTGAATGCTTTGCTTTGTTTCCTCCTGAAATTGTTTGGTATTCACAGCTAGAGACTTAACAATATCCTCAAGGGGCATACCTGAAGTGGAAGGAGCTTGGGGTACGTGGTGTGATGGCTTAGGCTGGAATTGTTGGAAACTTTGTGGGTTATTGCCATATCGGAAGTTAGGATGATCCCTCCATCCAGGGTTGTAAGTATTCGAGTAGGGGTCATACTTCCTTTGCGGTTGTCCTGGAAATCCGCCTACAGCATTGGCGTGTTCATGGTTGTCATCTTGCAATGTGGGGCACATGTCGGTCGGATGATTAGGAGCAGCGCATATTCCACAAGCCTTCACCTGCTGCGTTTTTCCAAGAGCTAGCTACTGCACAAGGGAGGTAAGATTAGAAATTTGATGTTCAAGGTTAGACACACTTACCTCATTTACCTTCCTTGAAGACGTATCGTGCCTATACCCAAATTGTTGTGAATTGGCAGCCATAATGGAGATCAATTCCTTAGCTTGACCAGGGGTTTTGTTTACTATGGCGCCTTCACTTGCAGCATCCATCATCTTCCTCTCCATCGGAAGTAGGCCCTCGTAGAAGTATTGGATAAGGAGTTGTTCAGATATCCCATGTTGTGGGCAGCTTGCACACAATTGCTTGAACCTCTCCCAATACTCATGAAGTGTCTCGGTGTCCCTCTGTTTTATACCACAAATTTCTCTTCTTATACCAGCGGCTCTGGAGGCGGGGAAGAATTTGTCCAAGAAGAGTCTCACCATATCTGTCCAAGTGGTGATAGAACCTGGAGGCAAATAAAAAAACCAATCTTTAGCTTTAGTACTTAAAGAAAATGGAAAAGCACGTAGCTTGATTTGATCGTCAGTTATTCTTTGCGGCCTCATACTAGAACACACTATATGGAACTCTTTCAAATGCTTATGAGGATCTTCATTCTCAAGACCATGAAATGTAGGTAGCAGATGTATCAACCCAGATTTCAATTCGAATTCCACGGCTAGTTCGGGGTAGTGAATACAAAGTGGTTGTTGATTCACATCCGGTGCAGCCAACTCCCTTAAGGTTCTCTCGAGATTTGCCATGTCGTCCTCTTTTTCAGAATCAGACAAGTCCGATACTAAGTTCGGTCTAGTGGATGATTTAGCTTCTTGTCGCAACCTCTTTAGAGTCTTCTCAATCTCCGGATTATAAGTTAGTTCACCTATCTGAGAAGAACGAGTCATACAAGAATAGAAATAAATTTGACACCAATCCCCGGCAGCGGCGCCAAAATTTGATGGGTGTCGAATCCAACAAAAATAAAACCTACTCCTAGACAATTATATGATTTGCATATAGTGGTGAGTAGGGTCGAATCCACAGGGATTGGTAAAGATATTTCTATTCAAAGAGAAAAATAAGAAAAAGGAAAATGGGGGGTTTTGTTTGTGAATCAAATAAAATAAAACAAGGTAAGAAAATCAGATATTGGTAAAAGCCTAGCCAAAGGAATCAAGATGGTTTAATTCTAGGAATTGATCATCGATGCAAATGTTCTCTATTCTTGTTCTAGATAAATTGGTTATGGTTATTAACAAGCTCTAACAACCTATCTCTCCTTACTTCCTCGATAACCTCAGACAAGCGCTTTGAATTATTTCTCTTATTGAATAAACAACCCTTAGACAAGCGCTTAGGATTTAATCTATCAATAGCATTAAGATCTAGAGAGACTACCAATTCATGCTAGTAGATTATAAGATAACCTATTTAAACATAATCACACACCTCCATAACATGAATTCGATCATCTCTTTTATAACCAAACATGTTATTGCGTCACTAAGACTAGAACAATCAAACAATTACGGATTTGACGTGCTAGTTGACAATATATTAACTTGCTAATTGAGTAGAAGAGCTCTATTCATACAAATCAACAAAGATAATAATGACAAAACGATTAGAAGATATATGAATACCCGAAAGCAAAGAATAGAATAAATACAAGTCAATTAGACCTCACAATTCGTGGAGAATTAAACATCTATGACCCTTTGGCTAGAAAAGTAGCTTAGCTACTCATGTTCATCAATAAAATGAAAATAAAAGATAGAAACATAATGAACCCGGTTGCTTGCTCTGCCTCCACGTTTCCTTCTTCAAGATCCAAGATTCCGAGATCAAAAGTTGTCCTAACCCTCTAGGGTTGGCTCTATTTATACTATTAGATGGATAGCATGTGATCTTTTGCTAGCAAGATACGAAAATATCTTTCCTTTTTCAAGTAGATTTCGAGAAGTGAAGATACGTCTGCCTGGCACGCCCACCACACGGCCGTGGGTTAAGCCGTGCCATCCTCTGTGCATATTCTTCAAGTCTTCAACCGCGCCCAGTGTGAACCACGGTTACACACACGGCCAGATTTCAAGCCGTGCCTTCGTCTGTGCATAATCTTCAAGTCTTCATCCGTGTCCAGTGTGTAGCACGGTTACCACCATGGCTAGATTTCAAGCCGTGTCTTCATCTGGTTGATGTTCCACACTTTCTTCTCCTTGGCACATCTATCTTCCACCACGGCTTCAAGCACGGTTTATCCCACGGGTTCCACCACGGCCGTGCCTTAAGCCGTGTCTCTCTCTGTTCAAAGACCTCATTTTCGCCTTCTTGTCCAGTGTGTAACACGGTTTGAACCTTGGCCGTGCCTCAAACCGTGCTTCCTCCGGTGGTGTAATTTCTTGTCTTGATCCAAGTTGTAGATAACTTCTCTAAAATACTTGAATTAGCATCCTTGACTCCATTCAACCTGATTTATCACGATGATAGAATTAAAGTACCATTTCCTTATGATTTCTATAAAATCAATAATAATTTAATACAATTTATACTATAAAGATTGAGTATAAAATGGCTCTATCATTAACCCTAGAAGCACTAAGATATATAAAGACCTAAAGTACTGATACTAACTCCATCAATTTGTGCCAAAACCTAAAACCCAAATTGAATATAACAACCTAGAATTGATCAAGAATGGATAGAAACTACGACCCGTTACTTATAATGAAGCAAGAACCTTGGTATGAATGGAAACGCCATAACTGGGATGGAGATTCGATTGATAAGTTAAGGATGAACGCCACGGAACAACTAATAAGTTCAAAAGTTCTTTTAAGAACCAAAGAGATTTGTTTTAACTTTCAAGAATTGATCCTCTAATATGTGTTTGGTGACTATTTATAGTCTCATAAAAAAATAACAACAAAATGACATAATAAAACCCTAATTCAACTAAGGAAAACAAGCAAAGCTGGCGGCCTAAATAGTCCAAGGCCGACTAACATTTTTCCTTTTAAGCCGACACTAAAGGCTGGCGGCTTTGAATGGTCTAAAGCCAACGTAGCTTTCCTCTAATGCTGGCCACATAGGCCGGTGACTTTCACCCCTAAAGGCTGGTAGCCTTTCCATGCAATCTAGTGGCTTTCAAACTTCTTCAAGTATCTTCAATTCGCCTTCATTCCAAAGCTCTTGAACTTAATGACATGGATTATTCTTGGTTTGTTCCTTGTTTGATGCACGTATTGGTCCTCATCTTGAATGTCTTTGATTAATCCATTAAATGCATCCTTAAGCCTTTTAGCTCGAATTCCTATCATAGGCCCAATTAGAATTTCAAGAGGATCTGTTATCCATTTCCTAGCTCGACTTTCATCATTCCCCTCCTCTTGAAAAGGATTTATCCTCAAATCATCGCCTGCATCAAAAGGGCTCAAATCAGTACTTATAGGATACTCACCCAGTAAATCTAGCTTGTAGGCATTGTCATTGATATACTCGAGAACTTGAAATGGACTATCGCCTTTAAGAAGTACCTTTGATCACCTCTATATTGGGAATCACTCTTTACGCATGTCCACCCAAACCTAATCTCCAGGTTCAAAGAGTACTTGACGACACCCTTTGTTAGCTTGTTTTGCATATTGCTTCGTCTGTCGCTCAATATTGAGCTTAGCCTTCTCATGAATCTGCTTAACAAACTCAACTTTTTTTTCCCATCTAAATTAACTTGTTTAAACACAGGTAAAGAAGTTAAATCCAATGGAGTCAAAGGATTAAAACCATATACAATCTCAAAGGTGAAAATTTAGTGGCAGAATGTATAGAACGGTTATAAGCAAATTCAACATGTGGCAAACAATCTTCCCATGTTTTAATGTTCTTTTGAATGATAGTCCTTAGTAAAGTAGATAAGGTCCTATTAACTACCTCCGTTTACCCATCAGTCTATCGATGATAAGTAGTAAAGAACAATAACTTAGTTCCTAACTTACAACATATGGTCTTTCAAAAGTAACTCAAGAACTTAGCATCTCTATTAGATACAATTGTTCTAGGCATACCATGTAATCAAACAATTTCTTTAAAGAACAAATCTACAACATGTGTAGCATTATCAGTTTTGTGGCATAGAATAAAATGTGCCATCTTCGAAAATCTATCCACAACACCAAAAATGGAATCTTTACCTTATCTAGTCCTAGGTAAACCTAACACAAAATCCATGGAAATATCAACCTAAGGTTCACTAGGAATAGTAAGTGGTTTGTACAAGCCATGGGGTTGCACTCGGGACTTAGCTTGTCTACAGGTGATACGCCTTTCATAGATTCACTCAACATCCTGCTTCATGTGTGGCCAATAAAAGTGCTCTTGCAAACCTCTTAAGTCTTAGCCACTCCAAAGTGTCCCATTAATCCTCCACCATGAGACTCCCTCACTAACAACTCTTGAATGGAACAATTTGGAATGTAAAGTTTGTTCTATCTAAACAAGAACCCTTCATGCCTAAAGAATTTTCCACTAGCTCCTTTCTCACAACATGCAAATTCCTCACTAAAATATTGATTCAAAGGGTACAACTCTTTAATATGTTCAAAACTAAGCAATTTAGCATCAAGATTTGAGATTAGTAGATACCTTCTCAAGAGGGCATCCGCCACAATGTTTTCCTTACCTTATTTGTATCAGATGATGTATGGAAATGTCTTAATAAACTCTACGCACCTTGCATGTCTTCTATTAAACTTATGTAGGCTCATTAGGTGCTTTAAGGACTTATGATTAGTGTGAATCACAAACTCCTTAGGCCAAAGGTAGTGTTGCAAGTTTCCAAGGCCTTAACCAATGCATATAACTCCTTATTGTAAGTCGAGTACTTCAATGCTGCTCCATTTAGCTTTTCGCTAAAGTATGCAATTGGTCTTCCTTCTTGCATAAGAACAGCTCCAATACCTAAACTTGAAGCATCACATTCAATTTCAAATGTTTTAGCAAAGTTAGTTAAAGCAAGTAAAGGAGCATGGGTTAATTTATCTTTAATCAACTGAAAAGCCTTCTCTTGTTCTTCTCCCCACATAAACCTAACATTCTTCTTGATGACTTTAATGATTAGTGCGACTATGCTACTAAAATCCCTCATAAACCGCCTATAGAAACTTGTTAGCCTATGGAAACTCTAAACTTAGCTCAAATTCGTTGGACTTAACCATTCTTGGATAGCTCGAATCTTCTCATCATTAACCTAGATCCCTTGTGAACTAACAACAAAGCCAAGAAACACAAGTCTATCTATGAAAAAAGTGCACTTCTTAAGATTAGCAAATAACTTTTCCTCCCGCAACACCTCCAAAACATAATTCAAATGAAATAAATGGTCATCTAAATTCTTGCTATAGATAAGGATATCATCTAAATAGATAACCACAAATTTTCTAATAAAAGCTCACAAAATATAGTTCATTAACCTTATGAAAGTTAACCTAAAGGGCATAACTAACCATTCTTATAAACCATACTTTGATTTAAACGCAGTTTTCCACTCATCTCCTTCTTTCATTTTTATTTGATGATACCCACTTTTCAGATTAATTTTAAAAAAGATGCAAGAGCCATATAATTCATCTAACATGTCATCTAAACAAGGAATGGGATGACGATACTTTACCGTGGTGTTGTTGATCGCTCGACAGTCAACACACATCCTCCATAACCCATCCTTCTTAGGAACCAAAATCACTGGAACAACACATAGGCTCATGCTTTCTCTCACATACCCCTTGTCCATCAGCTCACTAACCTGTTTTTGGAGTTCCTTTGTTTCCTTAGGATTACTTTTATAAGTAAGTCAGTTTAGAATGGTTACACCAGGAACAAAGTCTATTTGATGCTCTATCCCTCGAATGAGAGGCAAACCTTTTAGGATTTCCTCAAGAAAGACATCTTCAAAAACCTGCAATAGAGAGACAATAGAACTAAGCAAAGAAGTATCAAGTTAGTCAATGCTAAAAAGAACCTTTTTATATAAAAGTATTATCATAGGTCTCTCTGTTTTTGAGAACAAAGCCTTCTTAATCTCACTTGCCTTCGCATAAAAATTTTCTTTTCTCTCTATTTTTCTCTCTTCTTTAGCTCAGATTCTCTCTCTTTTTCTTTTGCAACAACATTAAATTTCTTTTTATCACTTACTCTCTTTTGTTCTCTCTCTTTGTAACCTCACTTGATCCTCATAAATCTCACTAGGTGTCAGAGGACAAAGAGTAACAAGCTTTTGATCATGTACAAAAGAGTGCTTGTTAGTGAATCCATCATGCTTCACCTGCCTATCAAATTTCCATGGCCTCCCTAACAACAAGTGCGTAACTTGCATTGGAATTACATCATATAGAACTTCATCCCCATACTTTCTAATGTGAAAAGAAACCAACACCTATTTTGTCACTCTCACTTCACCACTATCATTCAGCCATTGCAATTTATAAGGGCAAGGATGGTTACCAGTGGGAAGCCCCAATTTCTCCACCATGGTCATGCTAGCAACATTGGTACAACTCCCACCATCAATAATCACATAACATACCTTGTCCTTAACATGACACCTAGTGTGAAATATGTTCTCCCATTGCACATTTTCCTCTCCTTTTGTCTGCACGCTCAAAGCCTTCCTGGCTACCAACGACTCCCCCCAAATAGCATACTCTTCTCCATCATCATCATCCTCTAATGATGGCATGGAATCATGATCCGATTCATTGTCCATCTCCATCTCTCCATCATCCCGCATCACCGTGATTCTTTTGTTCAGACATTAACTCATTATGTGAACCCTACCCTGACATTTAAAACACTTAATATCACGATTCCTATTAGAAAAAGAATCGGGTTTACCTTTTTTCCCCTGAGATGCCAATTCTAATTTTTGTTCTAGCATTGGTTTAGAGTGGGACTGCTTCTCCTCCTTCTTCCATGTATTAGTTCTTTAATGGAGAAACTCAGTGTTGCACGTGTGGTACTACTACCCTTCCACTTAAGTTGCTACTCCACCTTAATCGCCATGTGAACCATATCATCCAACTCTATATAATATTGCAACTCCATTACATTCTATACATCTTAATTTAAGGCTGCCAAGAACTTATCCATAGTAGCTTCCTAATCCTCCACAACATTCGCTTTAATCATCGTAACCTCCATCTCCTTATGATATTACTCCACATTCTAATTTTCTTACTTAAGATTTTGCAACTTATTATACAAATCCCTGTAGTAATAAGTGGGAATAAATCACTTCCTTATTACCCTCTTCATCTTTTCCCACATCTTTATTGGTGGCTCTCTATTCCTCCCCCTGTTTGATAACAATTAGTCTTACTAAACTATAGCATAGTTAGAAAATTCTATGGAAGCTAACTTCACCTTCTTGACTTCAGAGTAATTATGATAGTAAAAAACCAGTTAAACCTTCTTCTCCCACTTAAGATATACCTCAAGATCATTCTTTCCCTGGAAAGGTAGGATCTTCATCTTAATATTCCCTAAATTATTATCTTCCCAATTCCTATTCCCTTTAAATCTACCTCCATACCTCCCACGACTACCAAAAGATTCTTGATTAGACTCTCCATTAAATCTATCCTTAGCTAATTGATCTTCTTCCACTCACACTACCTTTCTTGGCATTCTATCCCTCCTACATCCTGCATAAACATTCTGTGACTGCTCAAAATTCTACTCTATCTGCTCATGGAGTTGCTCCATATCGACTCTAAACATCCTCTTCATCTCACTAGTTAGAGCTTTCATGATCAATTTCGTGTCAAATCCCCGCATCATACTTTATGGAGAAATTCTATTCGACATATTGCTGCAACAAAAAAATTAGAATAGAAAAAGAAAAGAACCTCAATAAATCACTCCCACATGTGTTTCTACTCAATCAATGAATCACTCAAATCACTCGTACTTGGTTACTCACAATATTTATTTAGCTTTTACACCCTCTAAAGATCTCACCACTCTTGCCTTTTACCACTCACGATTTCTCTTTTCAGTTCTTTTGGAACTAATCAACAAATCTAAGTTTTCCTGCTAGTTCAACCAAAAACCCTGTTGTTGGAATCAATAATCAACAAGTTACAATAGTTTCGCAGCGACTCGAACAAGATGCAAAGATAATTTTTGGGTTTCAATAAAAAAGAATCGCCAAGGACTTCTAATAATTTTTCATTTTTTTAACTATTAAAACAAGAACTTTAAAAAAATTGATCAATGATCGCAGACAATAATTGACAATAACAAATCTAACAAGATAAAGAGATAACACAAAGATTCAACTCTTTTTTTTTTTAATTCAAACCCTAGATAAAAAACACATACACACACACACACACACACAACTTTGATGCAAAGATATGTAATCTTAACTAACTCGGTTACTCTGATACTAAATTGATACGAACTCATTCAATTTGTGCTGAAAGCTAAAACCCAAATTGAATCTAACAACCTAGAATCGATCAAGAATGGATGGAAACTATGACCTGTTGCTTATAATGAAGCAAAAAACTTAGTATGAATGGAAATGCCAGAATTGGGATGGAGATCCGATTAATAAGTCAAGGATGAATGCCATGAAACAACCGATAAGTTGAAAAGTTCTTTCAAGAGCCAAAGAGATTTGTTTTAACTTTCAAGAATTGATCCTACAATATGTGTTCGGTGACTATTTATAGTCTCATAAAAAAATAACAAGAAAACAACAGAACAAAACCCTAATTCCACTAAGGAAAACAAGTAAAGTTGGTGGCGTAAAATAGTCCAAGGCCAACCAACATTTTTCCTTCTAAGCCAACACCAAAGGCTGGCGGCTTTGAATGGTCCAAAGCCGACCTAGCTTTCCTCGAATGCTGACCACATAGGCCAACGACTTTTCCTTCAACCCCACCATATAAGCTGGCGACCTTTCCATGCAATTAAGTGGCTTTCAAGCCTTTTCAAGTATCTTTAATCTGTCTTCATTCCAAAGCTTTTGAACTTTAATGACATGGATTATTCTTGGTTCGTTCTTTATTTGACGCATGTATTGCTCCTCATCTTGAACTTCTTTGATTAATCCATTAAGTGCATCCTTAAGCCTTTTAGCTCGAATTTATGTCATTGGCCCAATTGGAATTTCAAGAGGATCCACTATCCATTTCCTAGCTCGGCTTTCATCAAGTACCATTATGATGGGAATCAAACTATTTCAATAACAGGACCCATTACCCAAGCTAGAACCAAAGGACTATAGAGTCTTAGACTAAGAGTCCTACTTGACTAGATGGAACCCGAAGAAACTCACATAGTATCTTTATTTCTTTTACATGATTGTTTTACATTTAATCAGGTGTGATTGTTAGTGCTTTGGGGCAACAACCAAGTAAACAAATTAAAGGATGGCTCACTTGAACCGACGACTTACCTTTGAACTAGCAATAATCTATTTTGGCTGGCAGCTTGCTTTACATTTTTCTTTTAATTTTTTTTTGTCAATATTTGTCTCTCTTAGAAGGCAACTATAAATACTCTTTCATAGAAACAAAAGGATAGCTTTGGGAAATTTTTGAAAACATACACAAGTGAGTTTCTCCTCATTTTCAAACAACTCTTATCAATCCTTGTACTTTCCTAAATTTTCATTCAATAGAATTTTTATCGAATAGGTTACGATAAGAAAATATGTTTAAGTTATAGCTCCAAATGAACCTAAGATTAGGCTAAAAATTAGAGATAACCCGATATATCATAAGTTGACCTAAGTCAACTTAATTAAAGCAAAAGTCAACTAACTCAATTTAGCCCATTAACATAACTCTTCCATTCAATACCCCTGGGAAGACTTAAGTAGACTTAAAGCCTGAAAGCTAAGACACGAGTTGACTTAGAAAAGATTTGATAAATAAAATACCAAGGATTCACATAATGTCCTTTCTAATAGAACCGATGGATTTGACTCAATAAAAGCTCAGTTGAAAACCATCAACTGTGCTAATTTTCACTAAACTCCCATTTTAAGCGTCCAATCTTATTCTCGATATTTCACCTAGTAAACTAAATTCGAATTTTCTCAAATTTCATCTATAGAACCAATACTTAGCCCCAATCATTCCTTAAGTATTAGATTTAAAAACCCGAACTCAATTGACTAAAGTCCACTACAATTTGACTTGAGTCAAATTCTAACAAATAATTAGATGACTCAAGAAAACTCGCATTGACTTGAGTCTAATCCTTTCAAAATCTATCCTATCTAATCCCAATTATGAGAGTTAATAGCCTAGAACATAGATCAACAAAAAAAAAAATTAATAACAAACCAAATCGAAATGAAAAGTCCCTTAAACCTTGCCCTAAAACCACCCCCAAATCTTGATCTATTTTAACCAAAAATTTCCTAATTCAACATTACATCTTTAATTACTCAACAATACTCAAAATATAAAAAAAATCTAGGCAAAACTCCACCACTACATTCCCTTCTCCAAAACACCACTAAAGATAAGTCAAACTTCTCCTCTTACCTTATCTTATCTTATCAAGATCTCCATTTATTACACCTGATCTTATCTAAATCCTATCCTATTTTATCTTGTCTAACATAAGAAGAAGACACAAAATAATTTAAAAGTAGACATATGAAAATCAGATCCTAATAAAATATACTAAACATATGATTTTTTCAATTTTTGCCAAGGTTTACTTATCTTAATCTATCTTATCCTATAATTAATAAATATTACCCAAATTTTACCCTATTATACCTTAGATATACCTTGATTACCTATTAAAATGGGATTGGAAAAAATCTAAGAGATGAGCCCTAAAAAAAAATAAATTAGGAACCTTTTTTTCACATGAAGCATTGAAAATCCATCTAGCTTGATACCATTCAATTCACCCTTTGCTATCCTAATTTAATTCAATCTAAAATATCCTATATTAAATTTATTGGAATGGGTAAAGAACCTAGAGATATCATGGAAAACTTTGAGTTTTAAATTCTTTTAAATAAAAGGAAATTTCACATAAATCTCATCTCCCAAGAAACACCTTGTTACTTAATCTTGTTTCACCCCATGTTTGAGACTATCTTACGTAATCCTAACCTAATCAAAATTAGCCCAAAATTTGTCACGACTAAACTAAAGAGGTTAACTAAAAATAAATAAATAAATTAGCATAAAAAACTACCTAGAAGCTACCAAAATCAGCCATCCCCTATTGATTATGTCAACTCCATGTGATTTTGCCACCTCAACCTTATCTTATCTTATGCAATCACTACCCTAACTTATCCTATGAGACTGATGGGAAAATTTCTAACACTGCCGACTTTTTCAGAACCCAATTTGGATAATGATCCAAATTGCTCATATTTTACCCTATGTCTTTATTTCTAATAAAAATTTGAGAATAATCTTACAAGTACAATGATAATTCTCCATGGGATGCCAATATGTCCTACAACTCCTGTTGGATACAGAACGTTTTTCAGGATGACAATCAAAGACCCGCTGCGATTGTTTTCTATTCTGAGGCAATGGATCATGAAGACTTATGTTATTTTGTATCTTGTAATTGTTTTATGAACTATTTTGGTTGTATTTTGGTTTTGGGACACTTTTATTTCTTTGTAATTTTCATTTAGGGTTAGCCATCTTAAAAGTGGCAAACTTGTAATTTTGACCACTTTTTAACCCTAGGAGTAGCAAGTATAAATACTTGCTTAAGAGAGGGTTTGGGAGGCCAATTTTTACAGATTTGAGAGACACATTTCATGTGTGAATTAGGGTTCTTTCCTTAGTTCCAAACTCTTATCAATTTCAACCCAAGAATTGGAATTGTGGCGAGTGCGATGAAGCCGAATTGTGAGTCATATCAATTCAACTTTGTTGTATGTTCATTTCTTCTCTAGTGAGTCATATCTAGGGTAGATTTGGATCTTTCTTGGACATATTTGTGGTTCTATTTCGTGGACAAAAATCTTGTAAGATTGATTGTTTCCTTGAGCACTTGAATTACATATTTCATTTTTAGTGTTGGCGTGAATTTGTGATTAAAAGGGAAAGTGGATTTCATCGGTTTATTGTTTTCTTTGATCTGATTTCCATGTGATATTTCAATCCTTATTGTGATTACTTGGTTAATGTTACCAATAGAGATTATAATTAAATCATTTAAACAACATTTTCCATCAAAATCTACAATGGTGTCACATGAATTGCTTCGTTGGTGGACCAGTTTTGTATGAGACTTGAGACTTGTTTTCTTGAGTCTTTTGATTGTGCTTCCAAGTGAATTTAGGCACATCAGAGACCTTAGGCGAATTATAACCCTAAAACCTACCTATTCTTGTCCCTTTCGGTGTGCTAAATCATAACCTGAATTAAATTGCAAAACAACAACTTAACTAGTACAAAACTTATATGTATAAATATTTCTCCATGTTTATATAAGCTTTTCAAAAGATTGCTAAGTTTTACCCGAGGATTACTACAATCATTGAAAAAGAATGGCAAGGTGAGTACTAATGATGATTGCCACTTGATTTGTGCTTGTAATTTTAGTAGCACCTAAAGTTAAATACTAATGAACCCATTGTGTGTTTGATTTGGTTGATTGTTGGATTGTTAAGGCCTAAAGGAAAATAAAGTAAAGTTGCTTGTACTCATGGCTATTTTTGTAGTTGATGGAATGTTTGTAATTGTTTGGTCACCTCCTAACTTATGTTAAGCATATTAAAATACTTATTTTGAAATGAATCATGCATAGCATCTTCTTGCATATTTTTATATATTCCATCACAGTTATATAGATAATGAAAGGATGTCCTAAGGAAGTGTCCTATTCTAACAATACAAAAATTACTAGAGGATCGTCGTGTATTGGTATGAATCTGTGTTCATTATTTTTTTTGAGCGCATGCATCTGGAAGTGTGTGGGTGGGGAAAGCATTATTTTCTTTTGGTTTATCTCGAGTCCTTGCTTAAAAGTTCATTCTTCCAGCATAATTATTGATATATAGAGCATGGCTTTGATTTGTGTAGCCAAGGATGCATGAGGTGTAACGAAATTGGTAGCCTGAAATTTTAAAATGATCCTTAACCTAACGTCAAAGGAGGTGTATATTGGTCATAAATATCCTTAGACCTTATATAGTTTCCAGCTAACTACATGTGATGATTGGCATATGATTGTTCATGCATTCATGCATTAAAACTGTTAACTTGCTTGTTTTGCGTGAAAGGTGGTTTTGGAGCTGGGATCTCACTAAGCTCTATAAGCTTATCCCCCTACAGTTTACCCTTTTTGTAGGCACCATTCTAGTTTTGCCCTAGTAAAATCCAAATAGCAGTGAGAATCTTCAAAGATGATGGTAGTTGGGTGAGTGAGGAAGAAGACAATTAGAAAAAATATTTTTAATTTTGAGTATACTTTTGGATGAATGTAATATCAACCACATAAACTTATTTCTCAATCTATTATATACATAGAACTTTATGTTTTACATTAATAGACGTTAACTTTAATATTAGTAGAACCGTTATCTTTATGGTGGTTTCTAGAGTAACAACGCCTTATGTACCATGTTGAAGTTTGTAATCCGGCTAATCATAGACTTTAATATAGTATACGGCGGGCTGTTATGACTAGGTAACCCCTAGGGCGTGACAATCCTTGTTGATTGTGGTGAGTTAAAGCTAGGGATTGTCCTGTGTTATATCGTTAAAACTAAGTTTGATCCATCCTTTACTAGTGCGTCATATCTAGTAAGGGAATTAGGTGTTTTCTGGTTTTTCAATTTAGGTTTATTACAATTGTCTTTGGAATTTTTATGTTTGTTCGATTCCTTATTGAATTTTGGTATATCATAATTTGGTATTAGAGCAAGGTTAAGAAAAGGGCTTGTAATGTGGGTTGTTTGATTGGGAAATGAAAATTAGGGTTTGTGCCGTGAGTACCATGATTTACTTGATTATGAATTGACAATAGGTTATTGCATGATTTATGCCGTAGGATAATTGATTATTATGAATTGGAATTTAGCAAAGGTTAAAATTAGGGTTTATGCCATGGATTGTGTCATGGGTGTGCTATGGTTACGTGATTGCAAAATGAGATTAGGTAAGTGTCATGGGTTGCTTATTGTGAATTGAAATTGATTAAGATTGAATTTAGAGTATGTGTGTTGTGGTTGTGCAGTTGTGGATTGGGAATAGAGCAAAGGTTGAAATTTAGGTTGAATTGTGATTCACATTATTATCGATTGGGAATTAAGCAAAGGTTGAGATTTGGGTT
This sequence comes from Laguncularia racemosa, assembly GCA_037954665.1. NCBI lineage: Eukaryota > Viridiplantae > Streptophyta > Magnoliopsida > Myrtales > Combretaceae > Laguncularia > Laguncularia racemosa. The sequence continues at coordinate 687,837 of JBBMOL010000167.1, forward strand.
GTATTGTGATTTACAAGATTGTGGGATTAGGAATTGAATAAAGGTTGATATTAAGGTGTGTTTTGGTGTGCATGATTGGGATTTGGAATATTTGTCTTAAGGCTATAATTCAACAATTACATCGAATGATAATGTGAATGGAGGAATTGAGAATGAAGCAAATAGTCAAATTGGACGAGGAGGTCAGGGGCACCATGCTAAAGGTGGTAGGAGAGACTTAGAAGAGCAATTACAAGAGCTAACCACCATTGTTGCTAATCTAGCCATACGGGTTGATTAGATAACACTTCCACAACAACCAGTGGCAAATCTACTAGTACCCCCACCTCAAGTAAACATTAATAATGCTCGTAAGGAAGGAGCATTGAGAGGTAATAGAGGGAGGCGAATTGGAGGAAATTGCCACACCTACCTTGAAGGAAGAGATGATAATTTTGAAGATGAATTCTAAAGGTTTAGAGTATGTGAAATTACAGATGCCTTCATTTGTTGGAAGAGGGTCTACAGAGGATTATCTTGATTGGGTGGATAAGGTGGAAGGACTTTTTGAATGCTATGAGATTAATGACAGTACTTGAGTACGTTTGGCAATAATAGAGTTTATAGGGTATGCTGCCTTATGGTGGAAAAACATTATGGCTAGTAGTAGGAGAGATGGTGATGTTGAGATCCATACTTGGCAAGAGATGAAGAGGGTTATGAGGAAAAGATTTATACAGAGCATTACAAACAAGAGCTATTCATGCGTCTCCAAACATTGAGACAGGGAAGCAAAACCGTTGATGACTATGTCCAAGAATTTGAAACATTGATGCTTCGAAGTAAAGCTGTTAAACCTCCTGAATGGATGATGGCATGATTTGTGTCAAGTCTAAAATATGAGATTTCTTGTATTGTAAAACTGTAGCAATACGACACCCTTGATGAAGCTATCCAGCTGGCCTTGAAGGTTGAGAGGTAGAGGCATTCTAATCTTTATAAAACGGTAAGTAACAAGTATGGATCCTCTAATAAATTATATGGATTAAACCACAAGAATGTTGATAAAGGGGGATATGGTAAAAATGTGGAAAAGAATGCAGCTATTCTAAATGTTAAAGGGAGAACCTATTCCATATTTCTTATAGGGTCCTAGGTAACCTTTGTACTCTTATTATTGATGGTGGTAGTTGCACTAATGTAGTGGTTGCTTCATTAGTTAATAAATTGAAACTAGCCACTACTCCATAGCCTACACCAGTTGAGTGAATAAGGCAGTCTTCATGTTGCTCAAAGGGCTAAAGTTTCATTCAGCTTAAGTGAGAGGTACCATGATGAGATTGTTTGTGATATTCTTCCTATGTGTGCATTACATATACTGCTTGGCAAATCGTGGTTATATGATAGGAGGGTATTGCATGATTGGTTTAGGAATACCTATGTGTTCCAGAAAGATGGCAAGCGACTTGTGTTGAATCCCATGTCACCAACTGAAGTACAAGAGGCACAGAAACAGATCAATAAAACCATAAAAAGGAGACCTTATTTATGGGACAGAAAGAGTTGGAAGAGGCAATTCAAGAAGAGAGATTCGTGTATTTATTGCAAATGAAGTATGTGTTAGAGGTTGATGGGCGAGAATAGTTACCTCCTTTTGTGAACTAGGTGCTAGATGAGTACATGGATATATTCCCTGATGAGTTACTTGAGGGATTACCACTAGTGAGAGGAATTGAGCAAGCGATTGATTTACAACCTAGGTCAGTATTACTAAACTAGCTTACATATCACATGAATCCTGAAGAACCTAAAGAATTAAAGCAATAGGTGGATGAATTGGTAGAAAGGGGCTTTGTCAAAAAGAGTACTAGTTCTTATGCTGTTCCTACGCTTCTTGTCTTGAAGAAGGATGGTATATAGTGTATGTGCATTGATAGCAGAGCCATCAATAAAATTACCATCAAATACAGGTACCTCCATTTCTAGACTTGATGATATGCTGACTGAATTGAATGGTGCACAAGTATTCTTTAAGGTTGACCTTAAGAGAGGATATCACCAAATTTGTAAGAGGGTTAGAGATGAGTGGAAGACCACTTTTAAGATGCGACATGGTTTGTATGAGTAGATGGTCATGCCATTTGGATTGACTAACACGCCTAGTACTTTCATGCAACTTATGAATCATGTCATGAAGGAATGTTTGGGAAAATTTGTTGTAGTATATTTTGATGATATTCTAATTTTTAGTAGAGACCTAGATAGTCATGTTGAGTATTTACAAGAAATCTTTTCGGTCTTATGGGATCGGAGGTTATATGGGAATCTCAAGAAGTGTTCATTCTATTAGTTAGAGGTAACATTTCTTGGCTTTGTTGTGATTGGTTCTAGTGTGAAAGTTGATGAAGAGAAAATTAGGGCCATCATCGAGTAGCTAATGCTACAATCAGCAACTGATGTGAGGAGTTTTCATGATTTAGCTTCTTTCTATAGAAGATTTATTAAGAATTTCAGTAGCATTGTGAGTCCACTAACTAAATTAACTAAGAAGAATGCTCCTTTTGTGTGGGGAGATCGGGCTTCGAAGAATTTTGAAGAGGTTAAGGCAAGATTGACTAGTGCTCTAGTGTTAGCATTGCTAGAGTTTCACAAAACTTTTGAGCTAGAATATGATGCCTCAGGAGTAGGTATTGGTGCAGTGTTGATGTGGGATAAAAGACCTATTGCATATTTCTGTGAGAAACTAAGTGGTGCACCTTTGAACTATTCAATGTATGATAAGGATTTTTATTCCTTAGTGTGTACCTTGATGTTATGGCAGCACTATCTCCTCCTTAAGGAGTTTATTATCTATACAGACCACAAATCTTTAAAGCACTTCAAAAGCTAACAACATTTGTTTAAATGTCAAGCAAAATGGGTGGAATTTCTAGAGAGCTTCGCTTATGTGATTAAGTACAAGAAAGGGAGTATAAATATTGTAGCTGTTGCATTATCACACAAGTATATACTTATCACTTCTCTTCAGTTAAAGTTACTTAGGTTTGAATTATTGAAGGAACAATATGTTCATGATAATCGGCTAAAATTGATTATTAAGTAGTGTTATGGAGGAAATGTAGTAAATGGTTATTATATGATAGATGGGTTTCTGTATAGAGCAGGAAATTTATGTATACCCTATGGGTCTGTGAGGGAATTGTTGGTACGGGAGGCTCATGCTGGAGGATTATCAGGACACTTTAGTGAGAAGAGGGCCTTAGAATTGTTAAAAGAACATTTTTACTGAAGGGGTATGTTGAAAGATGTACATAAGGTTTTGGAGAGATGTGGGATTTGTAAGATGGCAAAGGGAAAGAAGGAAGCTTAGGGTGAATATATGCCTTTACCTCTACCCACACAACCATGGATTGATATCAATATAGACTTTGTCATAAGTCTTCCCAGGACATGAAGTGGTAAAGACTCCATCATGGTAGTTGTCGACTGCTTTAATAAAATGCCCCACTTCATACCTTACCACAAAACAGATGATGCACTTTTTATTGCTAACCTTTTTGTGTAGAAAATTGTAATATTACATGGTGTTTCCTACAGCATAGTATTTAACAAAGACACTAAGTTTCTCAACTTTTTTTCTGGAAGATACTTTAGAAGCAACTTGGTATTAAGTTCATGTATAATACATCTTGTCACCCTCAAATAGGTAGTTAAACAAAGGTTGTCAATCGTACTTTTGGTGCCTTATTGAGTGCAACAGTTACAAGAATTTTATTGATTGGGACTTCCGTCTCCCTATTGTTAAGTTTGTTTACAATAGCTCAACTCATAGTTCAACTAGTAAGTCCCCCTTTGAAGTCGTATATGGCTATAATCCTATACTTCCATTGGATTTAATAGCTAAACTAGTAGCAAAGGAAGAAAGTTTAAGTGGAGTGGAGCACTCCTAAGAGATTCAGATGCTTCATCAGAAGGCAACTGGACACCTTAAGAAAACTCAAGAGCAGCAACAACTTCAAAATAAAAAATGCAAGAAAGCTAAGATTTTCAATCCAGGTGACTTGGTTTGGATTCATCTCAGTAAGGATAGGTTTCCTCATAAGAAATCACAGAAACTTTCACCTAGAGTAGATAGACCATTTAAGATTTTGAAGCGCATCAACAACAATGCTTACAGGTTAGGAGAATACAGTGTTTTTGTTACATTTAATGTTGTAGATTTATCACCTTACCTACCATAAGATCTTTATGAAAACCTATTAGATTTGAGGGAAAATCTTTCATAGGCCCGAGGAGATTATGGGAATCAAACCATTTCAATAACAGGACTTATTAACCGAGCTAGAACCAAAGGACTACAAAGTTTTACATTGAGAGTCCTACTTAACTAGATGGAACTCAAAGAAACTCACATAATATCTTCATTTCTTTTACATGATGGTTTTACATTTAATTAGATGCAATTGTCAGTGCTTCGGGGCGACAACTAAGTAAACAAATTAGAGGATGGCTCACTTGAATTGGTGGCTCACCTTTAAACAGGTAATAATCTATTTCGGCCAACAGCTTGCTTTGCATTTTTCTTTTAATTTTTTTTTTTGCCAATATTTATCTCTTTTAGAAGGCAACTATTTTAGTTGTACATTCAAGGGCTCTAAAGCCACTATCTAGTCTAGGTTAGGTATAAATTTCCTCAGTATAGACACATAGAATACATCATGTAACCCAGCCAAACTTAGTGGGAGAGCCAACCTATAAACCATTGTACCCACCCTTTCCAAGATTTCAAATGGACTTACATACCTCCAGTTTAGCTTCCCTCTCAAACCAAACCTAATCACTTCTTTTGTTGGAGAAACTCTCAATAGAACTTTGTGTCCTACTTAGAATTCCAAGGGGCATCATCTTTTATCTACATAGCTCTTTTGTCAAGATTGAGCTGTTTGTATCCTCTACCTTATCAATTTCATCTTATCCATAGCCTCTTGGACCAATTCTAACTCTAACATCTACTTTTCTCCCACTTCATCCTAGTGTAATGGGGATCTATATCTTCTTCCATATAGTGCCTCATAAAAAGCCATATAAATGGTTGCCTAATAGCTATTGTTATAGGAAAACTCAACCAAAGGTATTTGGTCCTTCTAATTATCTCTAAAATCTAGTGCACAGGCTATAAGCAAATCTTCTAGAATCTGTATGGTTCTCTCATATTGCCCATCTATCTAAAGGTGGAATGCAATGCTGAACTATAGTTTCATGCCCAAAGCTTTATGTAAGCTAAAATTTTTTTAAAAATCTTTTGTCTCTGTTAAAAGTTATGGTCACTAGCACTCTATGTAATCTTACTATTTCTTGAATATATATTTGGGCCAATTTCTCCAATTTGTATCCTACTCTGATAGCTAGAAAATGAGTAGACTTAGTTAGCCGGTCCATAATTACCTAAGTTGCATCCTACTTCTCTTTAATATTTAGGAGGGCCATAATAAAGTCCATTATCACGTGCTCCCATTTCCACTTTGGTATAAGAAGAAGCTGTAATTCTCTAATTGGCCTCTAGTGCTCAATCTGATCTACTGGCAAGTTAGGCATCTGGCTACATACTCAGTTATTTCTCTTTACATAATCCTCAACAAATAGTGACTCTCCGGGTCTTTGTACATTCTAGTGCTTCCAGGGTAGATTATGTAGGCTGAGTAGTTGATGGGAATTTTTCTGGTAACTTAGATGGGTACAGAACTCAATTTGGATGATGATCCAAATCACTCATATTTTACCCTTATTTCTTTTATCTAATAAATATTTGAGTAATAATCTTATAGGTACAATAATATTTCTCTACGGGATGCTAAATGACTTTCATTTGTTGATCGCAAAAGGACATCATCAGATTTTCATCCAATGACCCGTTGTGATCGACATTGCCTCGATGCATTGGTTCTTTGAGGATTCTTAATATTTTTGTATTTGTAATTGTTTCTTTGGACTATTTATGTTGTAATCTTTCTTTTGGGACACTTTCATTTGCTTGTATTTGTCTTTTAGGACCGACCACCCTAAAAGTGGCATAATTGTAATTTTGTGGACTTTGTAACCCTAAAGGGAGCAAGTATAAATACTTGCTTAAGTAGGGTTTTAAGAGGTTAGCCAAAATTTTTAGAAATAGAAAACACTTAACGTGTGAGGTTAGGGTTTTCCTAAAATCCAAATTGCTCTTATCAATTTCAATACCAATAATTGAAATTGTGGCGAGTTACAACAAAGAGAAATTGTGAGTAATATCAATTCCTTTTTGCTGTGTTTCCTTTTCATCACTAGTGAGTTATATCTAAGGTTGATTAGGATTGTTCTTGGGTAGATTTTGATTTCAATTGTAATCATTTTATCATGTTATAAAATTGATTGGTTCTGACATTAGTTCTAACCATCAATTTTGCTTTATTTGAATCATGGATCACTTTGTTGGGAAAGGGGATCTTGGATTGGTTCTTGTTATTTTGTTGAATTCACGTGGCAATCAAGTTTGATTAGTGTTGTATTGAAGAATTTGATCATTGTGGATTATTAATTTGTAAGTTATAGCATTCGGATCTACTTGTATTCCAATAGGAATCACACAATTTCTAATAAGTTTGAACCAAAATTGGACTAGTCATTTGAGGTTTATAAATTACTCCAGTTGCATGTGCTTAATCTTGATTTTAGGCACATCATAGTTTGGTATCAAAGCACACGTTAAGAGAAGGGATTTAGTGTTGGTTGAATTCGTGATCTTCATTGACAATTAGGGTTCTTCACTTTTGATCTAAAATTGTGTATTGAAGAATTGAGTTGTTTGATTGTATTGTTGAAGAGTTGTAATTGTTTTTTGTTGAAGTAGAAGTGGAGGTCTTGTTGTAGCTCCTTTGTTGTTGAATTCACCATGAAGGAAAGGGAAGAAAGTAGTGCATTTCTTGAACCAAATTCGGAATTAGGAAGTAACTTAATTTATGAAGAAAGAAGAAGTGTAATCCTTGCTTGTTTGTTTCAGAAATAGAGAGTGCAATTGAACATTTCCAGATTTGAGTTGCGTGGAATATTTGGAAATTATTTGATTTTCAAAACAAACATTAAGTTGAAGAAGTTATTGTGTGGTCATTTGAATTTGAAAATTGCTTCTTACCAATTGTAGAAAGGTTGCAATTAGTGAAGTAATTTGAAATTTGAATTGTTGCTAGCTTTTTGTGTGTGAGTTATGGTTTACATTGTGTTTTGTAGTGGTGAAAGATTATATATTTGGAAGTGTGTGTATGTTGCACTGTGAGTGAAGGGTGTATGTGTGTGGCGTTGTTTATGTGTGTTGAAGTAAAGGGGATTGCAAGTAGTGTAAGTGGTGGTGGAAAGTGTTTGCACCATGAGTAAAAGAAGGAGTAGCGGTGTGAAATTGTACGTTTGTGTGTGTGGTGAGCTGCTTCACATTATGGTTATTTGTAGTGTGAAATCGTAGTAAGAAAAGGAAGGTTATTTGTAGTGTGAAAGTAATTTAACTAATTACTTAAATACTTGTAGTTGAATTTAATTCTATCTACTTGGAAGTAGTTGTGCTTGTACTTCATTTATTGAACTTTACTTGGAGTACTAAATTATTTCCTTGTGCCTTAAAGCTTTTGAGACGTGAGCTATTGTATTATTGTAGTTGTTAAACATGTAGGTTGGTGTTGTTGAAGGAGTGTGCTGTAAATTGTGGGATTACTTCTTCAAATCACAACATATCCAACGAAAGTGTAAATGGGGGAATTGGCAATGAGGCCAATAGCCAGGTTAGTGGAGGTCAGGGTTATAATACTACAGGTAGGAGGACTTTGGAAGAATAGTTCTAGGACCTTACTACTATTGTTGCTACTTTGGTAACTAGGATTGACAGGATGACATTACCACAACCACCAGTGGTGAACCCTTAGGCACCACCTCGGGTAGCTCCATAGAACTTCTAGAGAGAAAGGGTAGTGGGAGAAGGAAATTTGGGTAGAAGGATGGAGGGAGATCATCACCCTTATAGGGAAGAGAGGGACGACAACTTTGGGGCTAATCTTTACCCGAATAGGGATTTCAGGCCACCCCGAGGACTGGAATATGTGAAGCTATAGATGCCTTCTTTTGATGGTAGGGTTTACCTAATGATTATCTAGATTGGGAGGACAAGGTTGAGGGTCTCTTTAAATGCTATGAGATCGATGATAACACCCAAGTTCAATTGGCTATTGTTGAGTTTACAGGATATGCTGCCTTATGGTAGAAAAATCTGTTTATTAGTAGGCGTAGGGATGGGAAGGTTGAGATACAAACATGGAGGGACATAAAGAGGGTTCTGAGAAAAAGATTTATTCCTGAGTACTATAGATAGGAACTATTCATACGTCTGCAAACATTAAGGCAAGGAGGAAAGACAGTTGATGATTATGTGCAGGAATTTGAAACTCTCATAATTAGATGTGGGTCAATCGAGCCTCTAGAACAAACCTTAGCACGCTTCGTTTCAGGGCTGAAATATGAGATAACGTGTGTTGTTGAGCTACAGCGATACTGTACACTTGATAAGGCTATTTAGTTGGCCTTGAAAGTGGAGAGGCAAAGGCGATCCAACTTATTCAAGATTCCGAGTAACAGGCTCAGTATTACTACCAGGCCCATGGCAGTTGATGGTCAATTAGGAGGGACAAAGGCAGTAGGTGAGACAGTGAGGGTAGTGGATAGAGCTACCCCTAGCACTGATAGGGAAAATATATCCTCTAGGAAGGGTAAAGAGGTAATAGCACCAAATGTGAGACAGACTGTTCCAGGATCTACTAGTGGAAAGATACGCTAAATCAAATGCTTTAAATGTATGGGATTTGGGCATATGGCAACACAGTGTCCAAACAAGAGGGTTATGACCGTTATGGAGGGCGCTAGAGAGGATATTGAGGATGAGAAGGAACAGGCTAAGCCTACAGATCTGTCTATAGCACTGTAAGAGTACTATGATGATCAGACTACAGAAACACATGAGGAGGGTACAAGTGAACAGTATTTACCCATTAATGTATTATGTAAGACTCTGACCTTATCTCCCGATGCTAGGGACATATAAAGGGAGAACATATTCCACACTTCTTGCAGGATCAGAGGTAACCTTTGTGTACTCATCATTGATAGTGGTAGTTGCAGAAATGTTATATCTACTACACTAGTAGACAAATTACAATTATTTATTAGTCCACATCTTAGCCTTTATAATTTGCATTGGTTGGATAATAAGGGCAGTATGCATGTTACGCTAAGGGCAAAGGTAGCTATGAGTGTTGGACAGAAGTATCACGATGAGATTCTATGTGACATGATCCCTATGTATGCATTCCACTTGCTATTGGGTAGGCCCTGGATATTTGATCGGAAGGTATTACATGATGGTTTCAGAAACACCTATATGTTCAGTATGGGAGGGGTCTCGAATAGTACTATTTCCAATGACTTCATCTAAAGTGCACAAATTCTAGGAGTAGATAAGAACTACTTCCATTACATCTAGTAACCGGGAGAATAGGCCAACAGAGATATCCAGGTTTAGTTCTAGAAATGATTCTCTAGATTTGAGGGCAAATCTTTTAGAGGCCCGAGGATATGATGGGAATTTTTCCGGCAACTTAGATGGTTACAGAACTCAATTTGGATGATGATCTAAATCACTCATATTTTACCCTTATTTCTTTTATCTAATAAATATTTGAGTAATAATCTTACAAGTACAATAATATTTCTCCACAGGATGCCAAATGACTTTCATTTGTTGATCACAAAGGGACATCATCAAATTCTCATCCAATGACCCAATGTAATTGACATCGCCTCGATGCATTGGTTCTTTGAGGATTCTTAATATTTTTGTATTTGTAATTGTTTCTTTGGACTATTTATGTTGTAATATTTCTTTCGGGACACTTCCATTTGCTTGTATTTGTCTTTTAGGACCGACCACCCTAAAAGTGGCATAATTGTAATTTTGTGGACTTTTTAACCCTAAAGGGAGCAAGTGTAAATATTTGCTTAAGTAGGGTTTTGAGAGGTTAGCCAAAATTTTTAGAAATAGAAAACACTTCATGTGTGAGGTTAAGTTTTTCCTAAAATCTAAATTGCTCTTATCAATTTCAATGCCAAGAATTGAAATTATGGCGAGTTACAACAAAGAGAAATTATGAGTAATATCAATTCCTTTTTGTTATATTTCCTTTTCATCACTAGTGAGTTATATCTAAGGTTGATTAGGATTGTTCTTGGGCAGATTTTGATTTCAATTGTAATCATTTTATCATGTTATAAAATTGATCAGTTTTGACATTAGTTCTAACCATCAATTTTGCTTCATTTGAACCATATATCACTTTATTGGGAAAGGGGATCTTGGATTGGTTCTTGTTGTTTTGTTAAATTCATGTGGCAATCAAGTTTGATTAGTGTTTTTTTAAAGAATTTGATCATTGTGGATTATTAATTTCTAAGTTATAGCATTCGGATCTACTTGCATTCCAATAGGAATCACGCAATTTCTAGTAGGTTTGAATCGAAATTGGACTAGTCATTTGAGGTTTATAAATTGCTCCAGTTGCATGTGCTTAATCTTGATTTTAAGCACATCAATAGTGTGCTTCTTTCATTTTCTCCTTCTTTAGTTCCACATTCCCTAGCACGCATAATCTTTTTCCATATCTTAAGATCCCCTTAGGTCCATGTTGAATTCAAGAGCCTTACCTTATTCCATCCTACTATTAATCTCTTAGATATCTTTATCTTCTACCTAGTCAACCTTGATTCTGTCCACTAAGTTTGGTTATATGTGTAAAGTGGCCATTTGTACTCCCAATTCTTGAGTCAAAACATCTAACTCCAGTTTACACATGTCATCCAATAACTCCCACTGTAATGTGATGAGAGTAGCAACATTACCCTGTTTCTTTCTACTAAGGGCATCTTCCACCACATTAGCTCTTCCTGAATGAGACTAGATTTCCTAGTCATAGTCTTTGATTAGTTCTATCCATCTCCTCTACCTTATGTTTAACTCCTTCCATGTGAAGATATATTTTAAGCTCATTTAACTAGTGAAAATCCTACATCATTCCTCATACAAGTAGTGCCTCCATAATTTTAAGGCTAGTGCCACTACCACCAACTCTAAGTCAAGATTTGGGTAATTCTTCTCATATAGCTTCAATTGGTAGGATGCATATGCTATCTCTTCTTCACTATGCATTAATACACACCCTAACCCTTAGGTTGAGGCATCACTATGTATAGTAAATTCTTCCCCACTCTTAGGCAACGCCACTCTTGTGAGGAGAGGATACTTAATTAAAGTCTTGCAATCTTTGACTTGTAAGGAAGTTTTCACATCATGGGTGCACCTATGATATGATAACTTTCTGACATTTCTACTAAGCCCGTTTTAAAGTCATTACAACTAATCCTTTATATATATAAGTTGTACATAAAGGCTATAATAGAAACTAACCCCCTACAATAGTAGAACTAACCCATGTAAATAGTTGCCATAAAAGTCACCATAAAGAAAAAAAAATAAAAGAAAAGAAAGAAAATCAATTATCTAGAAGTTGTTACCACTTTTTTTAAGCTAAACTTCTATAAGCATCTTTTGTTATCAAAGTTTTCTCAATCTGTAAGAACATTCTTTTCATTTAAAAGGAAACTTCTTTTTTAAGAAAAGTTAAGTAGCTTATGAAGTTGTCATGGAATTGATTTTATGGTTGGCTTTTAAAAAAAAATGTACATGACATTAATTATTAGTTTTACAACAACTATTCAATATAACTATTTGATTCCCATATGACAATAATAGTTTTTTCATTTTTTGGGGGGAATAAACAGAGAGAGAGAGAGAGAGAATTAAAAATAATAAAATAATAAAAAATAATATAAAAAGTGAATAAAATCAAAGAAAGGAAAAATGTGTCATATTTATAAAAGAAGTTATTTGTTGTAGCTGTCACCTTTAGCTATCTCTTTTAAGTTGTCCTTGTAAATAGAAGCCACTTCCCCTTTGAATAAGGTCTAATAGAAGTTAATCCCCTCTAAATATAAGATGTTGTAGAGATTAACTCTCGATAGATAGAAGATTCCATAAACACTTTAATCACATGGAAACTAATATGTGTAATAACACCCTTATAAGATTAACATTTTTCTCAATCTATAAAACATTTGTATTTTAACTTTTTGTGAAAATTTCAAGATTTTGAAAAAAAAATCATTTTTGCATCAATTAACAAATGGAAAATCAAGTAGCTTATGAAGTTGTTGTTGACTTTATGTGACACCCTAAAAGATTAGTTAGTTCCTAATGTTTAAGTTAATTAAGACAATCGCATAAGATTTGAATAAAGTAGAATATAGTATCCCAATTGTTAGGACCTTCAAGAAACGACTACGATTTTTGTCCATAATTTACAACTAGGTTGCAAGGGTTAGTGACTACGTAAAGTTAGTTATAAATTTTTGTATACAAGAATATTATTTAGTCAATTTTGAGTTCTCTTAAATATCTATATATAGTATTTCTTCCTCTAGATATGAACAAGTAGCTTATTCAAAGTGCTTTTCTAATTAACTTTGCAAGAAAGTCATCCTAAAAATTTAATCTAAAATTTTCAGAGTTAACTTCTTAAGGGGGATTACATGAGCAATTTCTTAAGTAAGACATCAAAGAAACTTAACTAAGAGGTCTCCCTTAAAGAAGTCATCTTGAAAAACTTGATGACAAATTACCTCATAACTTCTCAAAGAAAACCACCAACTAACCTCTCAATAAACTACTCATTTTGCAAATACCTTAACCTACAAGATGAATTAGTCTCTAAATCTAGGAAAGTTTATCCTAAGATGGCCAAAGAAGGTTAGAACACTATAGTTGACTTAGTAAATCAAGAAATGACTTGAGTCAACTTGCTAAAAACAAAGTTTGACTTGAGTCAACTCCATATTAAATGAGGGAAGACTTGATTTAACTTGGGTCTACCAATGTAAAAACTCGAGTTGACTTGAGTAAATCGAAGTAAATGCTCAAGTTGACTTAAGATTACTTAAGTAATGACGTTAGTTAAATTGCACACAAAGCCAAGCCAATTGATGACAAAGAGATCCTTACTATAACTAAACTATCTTATAAAGGAAGAAAGCGAAGTGTGAACAAGTGTGAATGGAGATATGAGCAAGTGTGAAAGGAAATGTGAATAGGTGTGAAAGGAAATGTGAACACGTGTGAAAGGAAGTGTGAATAAGTATAAAAGGAAGTGTGAATAAGAAGTATGAACAAGTGTGAAAAAGTATAAACACTTGATAGATTTAGCTTAGAAATCAAAGTTGAAGGTCACAACTTCCATCCTATAAGCCTAAATATCACCTGTAACTCCTAGTATTTTCATAGATAGTATCTTTAGAAACTTTACTCAGTGATATATTAAATAAGGAAATACACTTAGGAATTAACTCCAAATGTAACCAAATAAGATTCAAGAGCTAGAGATTACTTGTTATATTATAAGTTGACTTAAGTCAACTTAGTCAAGATAAAAGCCGACTTGAGTCAATTGACTTAATTAGACTAAGTAACTTAAGTTTTCTCCTTTATGCCCTTGAGAAGACTTGAGTGGACTTAGGTTGTAGGAGTTTATAGCTAGGTTAACTTGAGGAAGACTTAGTAGATAAGACACCAAAGATTTATATTATACCCCTTTCTAATAGAATTAATGGATTTGACTTAGTAAAAGTTCAATTGAAAACTATTAATTACACTATCTTCCATCGAAATTTTTACCTAGGGGTTCAATCTTATTTTCATATTTTCACCTAGTAACTTAGCCTCAAATCTAGTCAAACTCTATCTATAAGATCAATGCTCTAACATAAGCATTTCATGAATATTGAATCTAAAAACCCAAAATCGATTAATTAAAGTCTTCTTAAAGCTTGAGGTAACTCTCATTAGGTGATTAAAAGACTTAAGTAAACTCAATTTGACTTGAGTTAACTCCTTCTTAATTTAATCCAATCTTACCTTAATCACAAGGATTTACACTATTAAACTTAGATTAGCTAGATAAAGTACAAATCAATAATGAATCAAACCTTGAAACTACTCAAAATCAATAGTTCTTAAACCATGATCTACAAAACCCTACTTAACTAAGATTAAAACCATCAACATCAAGCCAAATTTTCTATAAGTAATCTTTAAAAATTCTTCACCTTATCTTATCTTATCTTATGGAAAATGACCCCTCATCATTCTTATCCTTAATCGATCCTCTTAAACTAATTTCCGCAAGAATAATTTGACCAAATCATAAGGCAAAGACACATACATGACTAGTTCCTTGAAGTTTCAAATTGGCACATAAACTAAGTAGCAAATTCCACATACATGATCGACTTTTGATGAAAGATTCTACACATGCCTAATTCTTTTAAGTCTAACATAATCATGTCCAAATCTTATCAAAATCTTAGCAAAATTCATGAAAAAAAAAACACAAGACCTAACTAGTTCATTCCTTCTCCCCACATACAGATCAAGCCCTCACTTTCACATGTCCACATCTCATCTTGTCTCAGCTCATCCTATCTTATCTTATCCTATCCAAACCTATCCTATTCTATGCTAGTCTTATCTTAACTAAACCTAGGAAAATGATATGAAAATGACATCAATAAGGACAAGCTATGATCAACTCTTGAATGTGGAGTTAACTATGTGATTTTATCTTATCCTAAGCAATAATTACCTACTTTATCCTATCCTATCCTATCTTAAGCCATAATTGCTAACCTAAAACTGACTATCAATTCCCCTCTACTAGACATGGAAAACTAGGGCACAACAATGAACAAAACAACAAAACTAATTACTATAAAAAGGAGTAAAAGTAAATAGTCAATAGGTAACTTCCTTTCCCATTCACTTTCATGTTAGCTATCCTCTCTTTCTCTCTTACTTTCACTTTCTTGTTTTTTCTTTCCACCTCATTATCCCCTACTTAATTAAGAAAATGAAACATAAACCCATAAGCCCTTTTCCACTTCCTAACAATCGATAGTCAACTTTCATTTTCTAGTCCAATTGAAGGGACCACTTGTTTACATATTGATGTGCCTAAAACCAAGATTAAGCACATACAAAAACCAATTTGAAAGACAAAGAAACAATGTCAATCAAACTAGTTTCAATCACATGAACAATGGTGTCAAATCTCAATGTTTATAACCAATTCTTCCAATGAGGATGTGATAAATCTTAAGTATCCAAATTAGGTTTCTCTGATACCAAAAAAGATGATGTGCCTAAATCCACTTGAAAGCACAATCAAAAGACTCAAGAAAACAATCTCAAATCTAATACAAAACCGGTCCACCTAGTAAGCAATTCTCGTGACACCTTTGAAGATTTTGATGGAAAATGTTGTTCAAATGATTTAATGGTAATCCCTATTGGTAACATTAACCAAATAACCACAATAAGGATTGAAATATCACGTGGAATTCAGATCAAAGAAAACAACAAACCAATGAAATCCACTTTCCCTTTCAATCACTAGTTCACGCCAACAATAACAATGAAGTATGTAATTCAAGTGCTCAAGGAAACAATCAATCTTACAAGATTGATGTTCACGAAAAAAGAACCACAAATATGTCCAAGAAAGGTCCAAACCTACCCTAGATATGACTCACTAGAGAGGAAATGAACATACAACAAAATTGAATTGATATGACTCACAATTCACCTTCGTCGCACTCGCCACAATTCCGATTCTTGGGTTGAAATTGATAAGAGTTTGGAACTAAGGAAAGAACCCTAATTCACACGTGAAATGTGTCTCTTAAATCTGTAAAAATTGGCCTCCTCAAACCCTCTCTTAAGCAAGTATTTATACTTGCTACTCCTAGGGTTAAAACGTGGTCAGAATTATAAGTTTGCCACTTTTAAGGTGGTTAACCCTAAATGAAAATTACAAGGAAATAAAAGTGTCCCAAAACCAAAATACAACCAAAATAGTTCATAAAACAATTACAAGATACAAAATAACATAAGTCTTCATGATCCCATGCCTCGGAATAGAAAACAATCGCAGCGGGTCTTTGATTGTCATCCTGAAAAACGTTCTGTATCCAACATAAGTTGTAGGACATATTGGCATCCCATGGAGAATTATCATTGTACCTGTAAGATTATTCTCAAATATTTATTAGAAATAAAGACATAAGGTAAAATATGAGCAATTTGGATCATCATCCAAATTGGGTTCTAAAAAGGTCGACAGTGTCAGAAATTTTCCCATCATCTCCTCGAGCTTTTGAAAGATTTGCCCTCAAATCTAGAGGATCAGTTGTAGAACTGAACCCTAATATCTTTATTGTCCTGCTCTTCCAGCTAACAATGGTAGAGGATGGATTTCTGATCTGTTCTCGAAACCCCTAGATGCCAGATGGAGTCATCGGTAATAGAATTATGCGTGACTCGCCCATACTGAACATGTAGGTATTTTCAAACCCATCATGTATCACCCGTCGATCATACAACCAAGGCCGACCCAATAGTAAATGGAATGCATGCATAGGGACTACATCACATAGGATCTCTTCATGATAATTCTGCCCGACATTCACAGGAACCTTTGCCCTAAGGGTAACATGCATACTACCTCTATTATCCAGCCAATGCAAATGATAAGGACTAGAATGTAGGATAGTAGACAGTTGTAATTTGTCTACTAACGCAGCAGATATAACATTCGTGCAACTACCACTATCGATGATGAGTACACAGAGGTTACCTCTGATTCTGCAAGAGGTGTGAAATATGTTCTCCCTCTAAATATCACTGGTATCAGGAGATATAGATAAAGCCCTACGTAACATATTAAGGGATAGATATTTTCCTCCTGTATGCTCCTCAAGCGCGTCTGTAGTCTGATCATCATAATATTCCTGCAGTGCTGTTGGTAGATCTATAGGTTCAATTTGATCATGATCATCCTCAATATCCTCCCCAGTGTCTTCCATAACAGTCATTACCCTCTTATTTGGACACTGTGCAGCCATATGCCCAAATCCCATGCATTTAAAGCATTTTATCTGGCGTGCTTTCCCACTAGTAGATCCGGGAACAGTCTGCCTCGTTTCTGGGGCCATTACCTCTTTACCCTTCCCAGTGGGTAAATTTTCTCTCATAATAGTTGGGGTAATAGTGTCCACTGCCTTTACTCCCTCACCTACCGCCTTTGTTCCCTTTGATTGACTGTCAGCTGATATGGGTCTATTAACAATATTGGACCTACTGCTCGGAGCCCTAAAGAAGTTAGACCTCCTTTGTCTCTCTACTTTTAAGGCCAACTAAATAGCCTCATCAAGTGTATTATAGCGCTGCAGTTCAATAATACACGCTATTTCATATTTTAGACTTGAGACAAAACGTGCTACAGTTTGTTCTGGAGGCTCAACGAACCCACACCTAATCATAAGGGTCTCAAACTCCTGCACATAATCATCCACTGTTTTGCCTCCCTGCCTCAATGTTTGCAGTCGCATAAACAGCTCCTGTTTGTAGTGCTCAAGAATGAACCTTTTCCTCAATAATCTTTTCATGTCCCTCTAGGTCTAAACCTCAACCTCTCCATCCCAACGCCTGCTGATAATCAAATTCTTCCACCAGAGTGCAGCGTACCCTACAAACTCAACAATAGCTAATCGGACCCTGGTACTGTCATCGATCTCATAACATTCAAAGAGACCTTCAACCTTGTCCTCCCATTCTAAGTATTCATCTACTGATCCCTTACCATCATAGGATGGCATTTGTAGTTTCACATATTCCAAACCCCGAGGTGGCCTGAAATCCCTATTCTGATTTGGGTTTGCCCCGAAATTAACATCCTTTTCTTCTCTGTATGGAAGATGCTCCTCACCCATCCTTCTATTCAAATTCCCATCTCCCAATACTCAATCTCGATGAGGATTTTGTGGAGTTACTCGAGGTGGTGCCGGCTGGTTTACCACTAGTGGTTGTGGTAGTGTCATTCTATCAACTCTAGTTGTCAGTTTAGCAACTGTGGTAGTAAGATCTTGGAGTTGTTCTTCCAAAGTTCTCCTACCTGCCACATTACGACCCTGACCTCCACCAACCTGACTATTGACTTCATCACCAATTCCCCCATTTACACTGTCATTCGACATAGTTGTAGACTCCCGTATACTGGTCCTCAAAACAATTTGAATCAAGTGCACACACTCCACTACTACACTTCCCTTAACTCCACACAATAGCAACTACAAAAAGACAAACAAACTAACCCACTTAACTTTACAATTATGTTATTGCAACTCACGTGTAGTACTCTTCTCCACAACACGTCACAACAACACGGTGCAACAAATTTAACTTCCACAAGCCACTCCCACGGCAACACACAAGTGACAACAACAATAAATTTGATTCACTTCCACGGCAACAACACAAGTGGCAATAATAACAAATATGCTTCCACTTCCACAGCAAGGATGACAACAAAAAACAAATATGTCACTTTCCAAAAATGTATTCCGAATTCCACAATAGGCAGCAACTTCAATTTGAAATTCAAACCACTTCACTAATTGCAAGCCTCCTTCAATTGGTAAGTAATGAATTCAAATTCAAATAGCACTCATTAACTCCCACAACTTAATGGAATGTGTTTGAATTCAAATAGATTCCTTACTAATCAAAAACTCAATGTAAATATGTAAATTGCACTTCTCTAATTCAGAATTACACAATGGAAGTCACAACAACAACCTATACATCTTCCTTCATGCCATAACAAGTTACGGCAAGAATTGGTGAGTTTTCAAGTTCAAAAGTTGTTGAATTAAAAAATACTTCTATGCTTCTTCCCTTCCACGAAAATTATTAATCATAAGATGATACAACAATCTTCCCAATCCAACTCCAACAAGTAGCAAATCAAAATTCAAACCAAGGTAATTTCGTAAGCTCAAAAACCACAAAACAACACAATTTGCGGTTCCAATTGATCAACCCTAATTGAAGATGAATATCATGAAATCAAACACAATCGATCCCTTCTCTCAACATGTGCTTTGATACCAAAAGATGATGTGCCTAAAACCAAGATTAAGCACATAAAAAAACCAATTTGAAAGACAAAGAAACAATGTCAATCAAACTAGTTTTAATCACATGAACAATGGTGTCAAATCTCAATGTTTATAATCAATTCTTCCAATGAGGATGTGATAAATCTTAAGTATCCAAATTAGGTTTCTCTGATACCAAAAAAGATGATGTGCCTAAATCCACTTGAAAGCACAATCAAAAGACTCAAGAAAACAATCTCAAATCTAATACAAAACCGGTCCACCTAGTAAGCAATTCTCGTGACACCTTTGAAGATTTTGATGGAAAATGTTGTTCAAATGATTTAATGGTAATCCCTATTGGTAACATTAACCAAATAACCACAATAAGGATTGAAATATCACGTGGAATTCAGATCAAAGAAAACAACAAACCAATGAAATCCACTTTCCCTTTCAATCACTAGTTCACACCAACAATAACAATGAAGTATGTAATTCAAGTGCTCAAGGAAACAATCAATCTTACAAGATTGTTGTTCACGAAAAAAAGAACCACAAATATGTCCAAGAAAGGTCCAAACCTACCCTAGATATGACTCACTAGAGAGGAAATGAACATACAACAAAATTGAATTGATATGACTCACAATTCACCTTCGTCGCACTCGCCACAATTCCGATTCTTGGGTTGAAATTGATAAGAGTTTGGAACTAAGGAAAGAACCCTAATTCACACGTGAAATGTGTCTCTCAAATCTGTAAAAATTGGCCTCCTCAAACCCTCTCTTAAGCAAGTATTTATACTTGCTACTCCTAGGGTTAAAAGTGGTCAAAATTACAAGTTTGCCACTTTTAAGGTGGCTAACCCTAAATGAAAATTACAAGGAAATAAAAGTGTCCCAAAACCAAAATACAACCAAAATAGTTCATAAAACAATTACAAGATACAAAATAACATAAGTCTTCATGATCCCATGCCTCGGAATAGAAAACAATCGCAACGGGTCTTTAATTGTCATCCTGAAAAACGTTCTGTATCCAACAGGAGTTGTAGGACATATTGGCATCCCATGGAGAATTATCATTGTACCTGTAAGATTATTCTCAAATATTTATTAGAAATAAAGACATAAGGTAAAATATGAGCAATTTGGATCGTCATCCAAATTGGGTTCTGAAAAGGTCGACAGTGTCAGAAATTTTCCCATCACGTATCAAGACCATCATCTATTCAAACGAACAACCTCTATTCAAAAGGTAAGGAATTAACTTTCTATGAGTTTTTCTTGATTTCTAGAAGATTAGGTACAAAACTTATCCGACTTTCATGAAATTGGGCATGTCTATAAGTTCTCTTCCAAGTACTTCATCAAAAGTAACTCCTATTGCTATCTTTAGCTATTCTTATCATAATGTTTGATTAATGTACTAAGACCTACATATTTGCTAAGTTTTGTAGGGTTGAACCTCTTTTCGAGATTTAGAGATATTTTCTAGAAACCATACGTTTGCTCCTTATCTCTTCTAATTATCTATGTTAAAATAATTTTAGGGTTTCTTTGATCATGTTTTAGAGTAACAAAGTAACCAAACATGTTATCAAAGAAGACTAAAACACTTAAGGAATGTGTCTACATAACTTGATGTTTTAATCAAGTCATAGGGAAGTAGTTAAAACTATATCTTAAAAGACTTATAAAGCTCTTCTTAAAAGACTATATCTATTCCCTAACATTTTAGACCTATTCTTGATTTTAGACCATTGAGGACTTATGACTTGATTTTGGACTTTTTAATAACTTTGGACTTACTTCTAGATATCTATTTAGACTTATATGACAACGGGATTTACTCAAATGAGGACCGTATACTTGGACCTAAGACTTTGGAACTAGACTATTAGGAATCCAAATATTAAAAGATACCTTAAAACAATATCTTAAGACTTGAGGTTAGGATTGGAATATTAGATTAAAATATTACAGTGATAGTTGTTCTTATGTGTATATCTTTTAATGTTCAGTTATTTAGGTAGATGAGATGACTCTTTATTCTTACCAAAAGATTATTATGATCCATGAGTTCAAATGATCTACTATTTGCTTGTTGCTTGTTGCTTAATAATTGAGTGATGTTTCACCTATTGCTATTGATTATTTGTTGGAATGACCAATTGCCTTGAATGTTATCATTTTTGTGATCACCTTATTAATTTGTAAACTTGAATTCTTAGCCAAATTAACTAGATATACTTGTCATACGTCTACAACCAAGCAAGTACATAGAGAGGAATGTATAGTGTTTAGGCTTTGCCATATATTTTTTAAACATTTTGAATTTTTCGAAATGTTTGCATAAATATTTTATCTAAAACTTAGTATGTGCTCTTAGAAGCTACTATTCATAAAACCTCAATGTTGCTAATGGTAATTTTATCAAAACTAATTTTATTGGGGGCAAAGTGGTTGGAACATCTCTTGATTAAGGCTTATGAAGCATTATTGATAGATTGATTTGAAGGTAAATGCCTCAATGTGGGATAACCTAGTTTAGCCATTGAGACATAGTTGATTAATTGATTGGCCATAGATGCTTCAGTACGAGATTCACCTAGATTGACCCTTGTGACATTTTATTTTTAATGATAAGTAAGCATCAAGTTTGTTTAGGGGAACGTGCCCTTACACATCCTACCAAGTAGGACAAGGTACTCCATGCAGGTAAGTGTGGAGGCTAATTGAAGTGTAGATGACATAAATATATACCTTATATGGTTCTAAACTCCTATAGATGTGTTGCTTGTATTCATTGTGCATCCATTCATTTCATGTGTAAATAGATTTCATGTTCTGCTAATTAATGCTTGAAAACTTACTTAAACAGTAGTGATAATGGATGAACTTAGTGAGCCATGGTTTTGCTCACCCCCTAATAGTTTGTCTTGTAGGATAATCCAAAGTTGGGAATAGGCTAGGATCAGAGCAACAAATGTTCCAAACTTAGGCCTAAAGGATAGAAGCAAAGTTAAAAAATAGTTGAAAGCCTAAGATGAGAAAATAAGAATTTGTAAACCTATTTATTTTAAGACTTTATCATTTTCAAAATCATTTAGAATCAATGTTCTTAAATGTTAAGATCACTTGGTTTTACTATTTAGTAAGGGACACTGACTCCCTATGATTTTGATGAACTATGATATATTGATTTTCATAGTTATGTTCATGATAATCAAATATATGTATTATCAATTATGGTAGGAAAGAATATTTAATTAGAGTTTTACAACCTCTAACTTATAAGATGATTTTTATATTACTAGTACACACGTGATATGGTAGCTTTCAAGCATTTCCACTAAGCCCCCTATAAGGTCATTACACTTTATGTTTGATTTTTTTTAGAAAAACATTTATGATTCTAATTCCATTTTTTTCTCAACTTTTCGATATAAGCCATTTGATTTTCCACATTACAATCTTTACTCATGTTTTTCTTTGAAATAAAAAGTAAATGGAATAAAAGAAAGGAAAAATATGTCAAGTTTGTAAAACTAGTTACCCTTTTGTAATCTTAGTAATTTATAACCCCTATAAAAGTGATTGTCATCCTTAGTTATCTCTTCCGATTATCCTTGAGAGTTGGTAACTTTGTAAATAGATCTTGTTGCTTTAGTCTACCACTATCTGTCATTCCTTTTTAGTTGCCCCCTTCTGTAAAAGTATACTCTTCTTGTATATAACATAAACCCAATTAAGTCAAAGAACCAAAGACAAAAAAGAAAAATCTATTTTCATAAAATTAAAGTAAAATAAAATAAAATAATGATACTGTTATATCTAGCTGACAAATGAAAAATTAAATTGTGTATGGAGTTTTTATGAAAGTGACACCTATTTGATGGTCATTTAAAACAAAATATGTCAGATTCTTTATTGATAAGTCTAAAAATAAATAAATTAAAGAACTATTAATAACTATTAGTTCTATGGAAGCCTTTAACATAAGTTTAATTCTCTATTTGCTGATCTTGGTCTTGTTTTGCTATAATTTAAAAAAAATGAATAAAAAAGCACTTCTTGGTCTTTTAACATGGGCCTTCAAACCTAAGATTAGCTGCCTTGTTTAGGGTGTTCAAATAAGGATTAGTCAAGAGTAACGTGCTAGATATGATAACTAACCATACCCTATAATTCCCTCTAAGATATATTCCACGCTAGTTTGGACATCAAGAGAAGCGTAGGATCGTGAACCACTTGCCTTATCTAGCAAACCTCATGCCTATAAATTATGGACTAAGCCACCCAAGTTAAGGGAGAAAATGTTAAACACTCTTTGGTTCATATTGTGATGGGAATCAAACCCATGCAACCACATAATCCATTAACCGAGTAAAGAGCTAGAGGACTACAGAACCTAGCATTGACAATCCTTCTTAAACAAATGGAACTGAAGACATTTACATAGTGTCTTCATTTATTTTATATAATTGTTTTGTAGTTAATCGGGTACATTTTTCGTATTATAGGATGGTGAGCAAACACACTAGTGCTTGGTTTATGAGTGATTCATGGACCTAAATAAATCAACAAGAAACCAGTCATACATTGTGTTCCCATTGACTGTGGGAGAGCTTCAAAAACTGGCCTATGTAACTATTTTCTTTTGTTAATTTTTCCATATTTAGAACAAGTATAAATACTTGTAAAAAGGGAACACAAAGGGACTTGTTGAATATCATTTTGGCAGCTGCCTCTTTTCACGTGTAAGGGTTTTCTCTCTTTACAAAACACTCTTATCAATTCAAATCTAGGGTTGTAGCGAGTAGGCTTGAATTGTTGTATGTTACATCATCAATTCCAAGCCATTCCTAATTTCAACTAGTGTGTTATATCTGGTAAGAAATTGGGATCCTTTTCAACTCTTAATTCATGTCAAATTAGGGTTCATATCAATTAGAGTTCACACCTAATTGATTGATCATTGTTCATTTATATCTTCAATTATCATTGTATACTTGAAATTGGACATTGGCATATCATATTGCTATTGCTATGTTTCACTCTTGCCCTCTTTGCTCTATTTACTAACTTAAGTGTGAAAGCATCTACATTGGAGTCACCTCCAACACACTGATAGCTTGCATACACTCTTTGGTAAATCCCTTAATCTATGTTCAAACCCTTTTGATGATGACCGTAATCACACAAATTTTAAAATCCTTTTATACGACTCTCTTTTATGATCGATTAAGTAAGCGCACCTATCAATTGTAATAGTACAAAGTTGAGTTCAGATATCGTTCCTCCAAGGATCAGCAAGTACTAATAATAACTCTAAACTAACTATCCAACCGCACAATTTTGAAAGATTCAATTTAAATTAGGAACACTTGACAAAACCTATAGCAATTAAAACTAACCCAATAACTTGATTACTAAATCCGATAATTAAGAGCATACCCTACCTTTACTCCTCCTCTAATTGTCATGTAACTTCACCCTTTCAATAAATTAGTTAACGAGCAATGGTTATCTCTGAACCGCAGAGTATCTAACACTAAGCCAATATTCCTTCCAGATTTATTAGCTCCTAACCCTAATCGCATTAATAAAGATCCCACTTTTATCAAAATCGATTAGAATTGCATTAACACTCTTGAAGCCTCCATCAGGTCGAATTATCTAATTTAACATAATACGGAAAATTCATGTTCTCTATCCCTAGATTACATACGAATTCCTTTATTCATGCACGATCTATTCAAACAAGAGATTTTCCAATCAACTTCTAAGAAATCAATGTAAACTCAATGCTGGCCATATATCAAATTAGCAACACTGAATGAACAACATGAATAAATTCAGAGAATTCCACTATTCATTAACTATGCAATCAATCCAATGTTACATGACAATTAGGGTTCGTAAGGTTTGGGTATTAAATAAATTAGCCACTCATGGTTTTCAAGTTACAAACCAATGAAGATGAAAAAGCCGTGTGTATAAACCCTTCGAAAGAGAAAGATGAATCCGTTGATGTTGCTTTTCCCTTAGATAATCTTTTCCGGTCTCCTCCTCTTCTTCTTTTCGTCGTTTTTTCTATCTTCTTCAGGTTAGGAACCCCCTCACTTGGAAAACGAAGAGATATATATATGGAAACCAAAAAATCTCCTAAAATAGCCAAACTTTTCCATATACACGGTCTCGACCCACGGTTATACACGGTCGTGCCTTACAATAGTGTTTAAAGTAAAAAAAACCTACGGCCAATAACACATGGCCGTGTGCTTCTGTGAATAAGCCAACACACAGTCGTGCTTTCAACCGTGTACTCAAACCGTGTAAGCTTCTGTTGGTTTTTCAAGCCCAACACACAACCGTGCTCTGGAAATACACACCCGTGTACTTCCCTTGTTCCTTCCAAAAAGAATTTTTCTTCATGTATTCTTCTCTGATCTCAATCCAAGTCGATATCTCCTCTCAAAATAGTGGTCTTCATCCCTAAAACTGAAATATTTCTCTTTTAAGTATCAAAATTCTTCAAGATAACATCAACTTATTACACAAACAACTAGATTTCATCTAAAATACAAGTGTTAATTTATACTTATCAAACTCCCCCACACATAAGCATTTGCTTGTCCTCAAGCAAGATTTTCATTAACTTAGCAATCAAGAATTTCTTTTGCATCATTGATTCTCATAGTTTACCCCCATAATATGCAATCTCTACTCAATCCTACCATTAGTTGTTTACAAGATACAAATACCAGAATTCTCTAGGCTAATCCAAGTGATTTAAACTAGTACTCTCATCATTTAAACACAAATTCCCAAAAGTGAAATCGAACATAGATCAATGCCAGTAGTGTAAAGTATACTTCCCTCTTAACTACTCCTATAAGCAATGCAATAAGGAGTAAAGACATGTTGTATCCACTTATCTCCAAGATTTTTCTTTCCTTTAGTCCTTTTAAATAAAATTGGGAGATTTTCCATTAAGTACTTAACTTAGTTAACCGACTCATGTAACGAATTTTCAATTGATAATCCTGAGCTCATCACTCAAGTTAACAGACGTTATCCCCTCAGCATAGAAGGTGTCCCTCGAATTTACTTGTTCGAGTCAAGTTAACTATCTATTTTCTTTAACCATTTAACTGAAATGGTTTCCTTGGTCAGTAAGTCCTAGATTAGACGATCTTAGGCTACTAGGTTTTAAGATACCCCTTCGAGCCTCTACCATCTCAATCAAATTTAAATTAATTAATTTCAATTACAGCTCAATTAAGTTCAGTTTTCTCGGACTTTTTTCACGACCATTGTAGCGAGATTTCAGCCATTGATCCCGAGTTCATCACCCAAGTTAATAGATGTTATCCCCTCAAGAGGGCACCCCTCAGGCTTAATTACTCGAGTCAATGAGGCCCACTTCTGAAATATTTTTTTTTTCAGAAATAATTACTCCAAAAGTTCTCAGTTCCAATAGTTGCGAAAAGGAATCACCAAGTTACAAGTATCCTCTACTCCTTTACTCAGAATTGCATAACTCACATTAATAGCAAAAAAAAGAGCATACTAAACCTACTAGAGATCTTAATTCACTCTCAATTCTCGAAATAACTGCTTAAACAACAAGTAATTCTCTTCACTTGGATTTCAACTTGTAATACTAGCAAAGTATTTATAAAACAAGATAAGAGAGTAAACATTTGCGAAATTCCCAAGAATTTTCAGCACAGTAAGTAACATAACGAAATCTTAACAATTCTTGATTGTTAGTAATTCATTAAATACATCTTAAGTGGGGAAACTTTATAATTTTGATTCATTAACACTTATATTTCATGCTTCTTATCTCAATTCCCTCCCCCACACTTAGATTTAGACATTGTCCCCAATGTCTCAATTGAACTACACAAAAAGGGAAGAAAATGGAAATAAAAGACAAGAAGAAATGAGACTCCCTTAGATCAATATCAAAATCGTGCATCCAACATCCACTTTTGCAGAAGAACTCAAATCAATAGCATTCATACGCACAAGACCATGAGTTCTTGTCCTCCAAATACTTATCCTCCCCAATCTTGCCATGCAACTAAAGTCATGTACTTCATCAATTTAATAGAATCTCTGAAATGAAAAATCAAAGAAAAAAAAAATAAAAGCATCCAGAAAGAACAATAATAGCATCCATCCCTGTTTTAATACAAAGTCTTAACAAAAAGAAAACATAAAATCCCATAGAAGAGATTCGAATAGTTAACACCCAACAATCATCCTTCAATCTTCATCCTCATTGTCCGACCCATCTCGATGACCGCCCTCTTCATGTCGAGAGGAAGAACCTGGAACTTGTGTATGCGCATCGACCCAAACGTCTTCATCGCTCGAACAGTTGCAAGATGCAAAGTCTATACCCAACTTGTCACCCAACTTAGTGAAGCAATTTTGAATAAATCTTTTTAACCTGCTTTGGTTTTTCAAAATTTTGTCTTGTTGCTCCTTCAATCCCTGAACTTGGGCCTTTAATTCCCCTATAGTTTTCTGAACTTCATCATCTTGAGTCCTTTCTTTTGGGGCAGCTCTTTCTTCTTCACCTTCCCCAACCTTAGCTTCCTGGTTAAGGTCATATCCCTCAATTTCATCAAACTCATCATTGGAGTCTTCCTCATTATGCTGAGGTTTATGCCCCCACCCAATAATGGGTGCAGCTGATAGCCGAATAGTCATTCCAATGCAATTGTCGGGTTTACGTATAGGGAATAGCTCTAAATTTTTCAAAATTCGGGTAATCCAGGCACCCACAAAGACTCCCCTATTCCCTGCTTTTGCTTGTCGGAGTAAACAAAATGTAGCAAACACCCCGACATTGATAGGAGTCCCAGTTTTCATACTCTATAGTTGGAGCACATCTTGAGCATTGACCACACCTTTTGAATCGGTACGACCTGTAGTGGAACGAGCAAAGACGTAATGAAGCACCCGAAAGGAGAGCTGCCTAAAGGTAGAACCTTTTGTAGAAGAAGAAGTGTAAGTGCCCGATCCCAATTATGGCCAATAATCTCCTGCTCGAAACCTATGGGGAAATCCTAAGGGTAATTGGCGGAAGGCTGGGGAGCGAAGGAATGCAGATTCATAGATGGTGGACGATCTGATCGTTCTAATAAGTTAAATCCTATACTCAATCCTAGCTTACGATTAGTTTTCAGGCAAGTATACCTATCAATTAGCAGTATAGCATTGGAGTATAGGTATCGATCCCACAAAGACTTATAAGTACTAGTACTAACGATTATCCTACTATTTAACTTCTCACTATTGATGATCTCAATTATCCTAATTACTAATTAAATCTGAAAGGAACAAATAAAATGATCAAAGTAAAGATATTTAAATACTCCTTTAGTTAATTCAATTATCTAAACATACCTTACCCAAGATCCACCCCTAATTCTCATGCAACTTTTATTCAATTACAAACTTTCCAATGATTAATACACAACATCTCTGATTTGTGGAGTTTCTTACACTAGATTAAGGTCTTTCTCAAGATCAATAATCCCTAATCCTAATTAAATCAATTAAGATCTCTCTTTAATTAACATAAATGAGATTGCAATAAAATCATAGGACTCTTAATTGAACCAGACCACAATGACCTCATTCAATACAGAAAACCTCCTATAACCTATCTCTAGGATTACAAGTGGTCTTTTTATTCATGCCAGATCTACTCTATTAAATGATTTCTCAATCTTAATAACAGAAATCTAATTCGATGCTAATACTGCGCACATATCAAGATGAACATACCATGATTGCAACATGAATAAACTCAAAGATCGGGATTAATTATTGAAACATCAATAAATCCGTTACATGACAATTAAGGGTTTCTCAAGGAATCAGGTATATAACAATTAGCTACTCATGAATCTAATAAAAAGAACAAAAGAGATAATAATTGAATCCATAAATAAATCCAAACACAAAGATCTTGGCTTCAATTCCGAAAACTCGTCTAACTTCTCGTCTCTAGGGTTTCTCTCGTGCTGCCTCCTCCCTTTCTCTCCCTAGGGTTGTTCAATTTATACTTTCTAGGAGATGGCAGAGGATCTTCAGCTGGAAAGATATGAATGTATCTTTCCTTTTCCAAGTGAATCTCAAAAAGTGAATAACATTCGCCTGACACGCCCACCAACACGGCCAGATTTCGAACCATATCTCCCTCTGTTCGATAAT
The DNA here is from genome assembly GCA_037954665.1 of Laguncularia racemosa. Classification (NCBI taxonomy): domain Eukaryota; kingdom Viridiplantae; phylum Streptophyta; class Magnoliopsida; order Myrtales; family Combretaceae; genus Laguncularia; species Laguncularia racemosa. The sequence continues at coordinate 717,227 of JBBMOL010000167.1, forward strand.
CCACAATTCCTCATTCATGTTCAGTGTGTAGCACGGCTAGAAACACAGCTAGATTATAAACCGTGCCATGTTCTGGATTTTTCCACTTCTTTGCAGCGTCTGCCACGGCTTCAAGCACACCCATATCACAAGCCGTACTTCCTTTCCAAGCGACAACTTTCATCCTCAAGTGTGCACACGGTTCATGACACGGGCGTGGCTTTCCCTATGCTGTCCATAAGTATCTTTAACTTGATCTTTTAAGCTTCAATCATGATCCTTTTGTTATCTTTCCACTTCTTTTTGGTATTATACCCTGAAACTGATATATTTATCTGTTAAGTACCGAATCCGCATTGATTTTATTCAAAAGACTACACAGATTCATCATTAACGCCCATGATTTATAAGGGTTAATTTACTCTTATCAAATTTCCCCATACTTAAGCTTTTGCTTGTCCTCAAGCAAACACGGATTAAAGAAAACCCAAAGGACAAGTTCTCATAAGTTCCAACAATCGAGAAGATATTTCAGCATCATCGAGTTCATGCTACACCTCAATCATTGATAATCTTTACTCAATCTTACCGTTAGTTGTATACAAAATACAAATACTAAAATTCCCAAAGCTAATCCAAGTAAATTAAACTATTACCCTTATCATTTAAACTAAAATTCCCAAAGTCAAAATTGCCACAAGCTCGAGACTAGTAAAATAAAGTATACAATCCTTTTAACCACTGTTGTAAGCAACACAAACGGGGCTAAAGGCATGTTGTATCCACTTGTCCCCTAGCTCTTCCTTTTCTATTTCATCTAATTCTTAAGTTAATCTTGGGAGTTTACCATTAAAGCACTTAACTAAGTTAACCGACCCATGTAATGAACTTTCGATCGATAATCCCGAGTTCATCACTCGAGTTAACAGACGTTATTCCCTCAGTATAGAGGGCGTCCCTAGAATTTACTTGTTCGAATCCAATTAACTCATTTATTTAATTAATTAATTAATTAAGACGGTTTCCTTGGTCAGTAAGTCCCAGACCAGGCGGTCTTAGGCTACTAGGTTTTAAAAATACCCCTTCAAACCTCTACCATCTCAATCAATCAACTATCATTCATAGAAGCTCCTTTAAGTTCAGTTTTCTCAGACTTTTCTCACGACCCTTGTAGCGAGCTTTCAGCTATTGATCCCAAGTTCGTCACTCGAGTCAATAGATGTTATTCCCTAAAAAGGCATCTCACAGGCTTAATTACTCGAGTCTATGAGGTCCACTTTTGAACTATTTATATATTATTATATTCTTCAATTACTCCCAATTTTTTTTTCAGAAACTTCTTCGAAAAGGAATCACCAAGTTACAAGTATCATTTATTCCTTCACTCCAAGTTACATAACTCACCTACTGAGCAAAAAGAAGAGCATACTAAACTCACTAGTGACCTTAATCCAATCTCAATTCCCGAAAGTAGAGGTTAAATAACAAGTAAGTTTACTTCACTTGGATTTCATCTTGTAATTTTAGCAACATATTTCTAATACAAAATAAGAGAATAAAAATTGTTTAAGATTTTCCACGGGGGTATGAACAAATCTCAGCAGTCCTTGATTGTCAAAAGTCATCATCGAATATACCTTAAATAAGAGGAAATTACATTTTTTATTACACAACCCTTATATCTTAGTTTCATTTTCCTAACCCCCTTCCCCACACTTATAATGGACATTGTCCCCAATGTCCTCATGAAATGCATAAAGGGAAGCAAAGAATAACAGCAAAAAGAAAACAAAAGGAAAACGAAAACTTCCCTGAACTCTCTTACAACGCGGATCTTTAACAGAAAGTCAAGCGACGCCCAAGTAAAGTCATGAGAACCCCTGCTAAAGGTTGGTGTTCTTGGAAAGCCTGTATCTCACAAAAAACAAAAAAAAACAAAAAACAAAACAAAAGAAACTAATAATCAACTGAAAATAAAGCTAACTATCATCAGCATTTTCTGTTTCAAACATTAGTGGTTGATCAGCCTTCTAGAATTAAACAAGTTGGGACAGTAAAAACAAAAGTAGAACGGTTGTTCTACACAACGGTCCAAATCTCCAAGGTCCAACTTCCATCTATCCACCCACGAGATCAACTATTGAAGTCATCATTAGATGGCAACAGTACATTACCCGATTGGCGAGAAGAATCAGATCCAATCACCTCAGTGTCCTGCTGATTGCTCGCTTCGGCAGTAGCAACTGTTGGACTTTCATGTCGTGCCATGAAAGCTGCACCCGAGAATTCTCCAAAATGAAAACCTGGATCATATGCACCGCTCGAGTGACGATCTCCTCCAGAAACAACCCGAGTAGCTTGTGATACGACATCCTCATCACTAGAGCCACCACATGGGGGAAGATCTACCCCCAATTTCTCACCAATACGTGATAAACACGTGACCAAATAACTCTTCAGGCCTTTCACCCGCTTTGACTGCCTAGCTTGTTCTCTCTTAATTTCTTCCAAATCCGCAGTTAATCTCTTTACAGAATCTGCTAGTTCCTGGTTCGGTGCAGCCTGCTCTTGCGCTTGCTCTTGCTCCTCATCCTGTTCGAGTTCTATCTCCTACTCTTGTTGTTCTTCAGATGCATCGAGTATGCGAAACCTCCACCTCCGCAAAACACCTTTAGGGAGAGAGGTACTCCTTCCACAACTGTCCCTTGGAACCCGTGTTGGAAAGACACCATAGTTCTTCAGAATACGGGTAATCCAAGAGCCGATAAAAACCTTGTGATGCCCTACATCGCACTGTTTTTTCAAACACCAAACAATTGCTAATCCAACATTAACCCGGGTACCCGTGATCATACTCCGCAGCTGGTACAAGTCCGAAGCATTCACAACCCCCTAAGAATCACCTCTATTAGTGGTTGAACGAGTTAAAATGTAATGAAGCACACGCACGACAGGATCCCGTAAATGGCTTCCCTTAGATTTGGATGGATCATACCTACCATCTCCCATATTGTTCCACACTCTATACTACAATAAGCCCCTGGGAAAAGCATCTGGAAGCTGAGAGAACTCATCGGAGTCGATAAACTCATTGTCATAAATACCCAGGCACTTGATAAATTTTCTCATTTCAACACGGTGGTAACTCCCTTGGCAGTAGAAGGAGACTACGTTATCAAGCTGGGTATGACGGCCGAAACTAAGCTTGAATGTGGCGACGAAGTCATAGCTCAGCGAATCATAAACATCCTCCTCAATGCTCAGAAGTGCTCTCTAAGTTGGATTGTTCAAGAATTGATCAAATTTTTCCGCCAACCCATACCGAGCAAGCACTTCCCAATCGATTACCACATTAGGTGTGAATACCTTCCGTTCTCGCATCGTATCATACTTAGCTTCATCCTCCCTCCTCAAGTTAGGAGGATAGCGTCTCGAAGCTCTAGATGAACCCCTAACTGAACGAGGTTGAGCATTCTTACGCGCTACCGTTTTAGTCCTAGGCATCTTGGATGCACCACGCTCAAGAAATCTCTAAAGATTGATGAATGATGTCCTTCACCCAGTGGAACCAATAGAGGAGCAAAAAGAAAAAAGAAAAACGAAGATGCAGAGAGAAGTAATGTGTGAATGAGCAGATAAGTGTAGGAAAAGGCGTCTTATATATGAAAATCGCGAACCCTAAGGGCTATTGATGACATGGTTTCAAACCTGGGCGTGTTCTAAGCCGTGTCAGGCACTGCTCCTGTATAAAAGAACTTGGAAAAATCTTACCTTGTGGCACGACTTGTAACTTTGCCGTGCTTGTACCCGTGTCATCCCCTGGAATGAAACACCTTTTACAAATGCCCATACACTTAGGTGTGGCTTAGACCATGTCGTACCCTCTTTGTTAAAATCTCACCTACAAAACCACCATTCACAAATATATTGATGATGACAGTAAAAGGAAAACTAACCTAGTAGATGCATGGGTTGCCTCCCAACCAGCGCTTTTGTTTAACGTCGTTGGCTCGACCTAATGAATAGAGGGAGATCAGTTATGGATTCGAATGAGGGTCAGCTCCGCTCTTTCTTCAAAGACCTTCTTGTCTCCTAAGTAATGTTTAAGTCTTTGTCCATTGACCTTGAAAATACCCTTTTCAGAGTGTTCTAACTCCACCGTTCCATAAGGGAAAACGTTCTTGACCCGAAAAGGACCTGACCATTTTGATTTGAGTTTCCCAGGAAAAATTTTTAACCTGGAGTTGAATAGCAGTACAATATCCCCTTCCTCAAATTTCTTGTGCTGGCGTAACCTTGCGTCATGATATGCTTTGGCTCTCTCCTTGTAGATATTAACGTTGTCATAGGCCATAAGTCTTAACTCATCAAGCTCATTAATCTGCCTTTTCCTGTGAGCCCCTAACTTGTCGAGATTGAGATTGATAGTCTTGATTTCCCAGAACGCCCTATGCTGAATCTCAACTGGTAAGTGACACACTTTCCCATATACTAACCGGAAAGGAGTTGTATCATGTGGTGTTTTGTAGGCCGTCCTGTAAGCCCATAACGCATCATCTAACCTGTCTGCCCAATCTCGCCTATGCTGGAGAGTTGATCTCATTAAGATGCGCTTTAGCTCTCTATTTGTTAACTCTACTTGCTCTCTTGTCTGTGGATGATAAGGAGTGGTAAGACGGTGAGTCACTCCATATCTTTTTAAGACTTTTTCAACCTGAGAGTTGCAAAAATGTGTACCCCGATCACTGATTAGTGCTCGAGGCACCCCAAAAGGGGTAAAAGAGCTTCTTGAGGAACTTGACAACCACCCTAGCGTCATTTGTTGGTAGAGCTTGCGCTTCTGCCCACTTAGATACATAGTCCACTGCTACCAATATATACTTGTTTCCATATGAAGGAGGAAATGGCCCCATAAAATCAATACCCCACACATCAAAAACTTCGCGCTCCAGAATATAGTGTTGTGGCATTTCGTCCCTCCTTGAAATGTTGCCGTCTCTCTGGCACCGATCGCATTGAGCTACAAAACTTTGGGCATCTTTGAATACTGACGGCCAATAAAAACCAGCTTTTAGCACTTTGTGGGCTGTCCTGTTTGCACCATGGTGTCCCCCAGTGGGTCCACTATGGCAATGGCTCAAGATCTCCCGTCCTTCCTCATGTGAGACACAACGCCTGATCATTTGGCATGAGTAATACCTAAACAAGTAGGGGTCTTCCCAATAGTAATACTTCAGGTCAGTAAAGAACTTCTTTTTCTGTTGCTTTGACATATCATGTGGAAGGACCCTAGCCACTAGATAGTTGGCCATGTCCGCAAACCATGGGGACTCCGATCTGCTAACTTTGTTGATGTAATACAAATTCTCCTCAGGAAATCTATCGTTAATATCTTCTTCCTTCAGCTGCTTGACACATGGGTTCTCCAATCGAGATAAATGATCCGCTGCAAGATTTTCTGCTCCCTTCTTGTCTCTGATCTCAAGGTTAAATTCTTGCAATAGGAGTATCCACCTGATGAGGCAGGGTTTTGCATCCATCTTGGTCATTAAATATCTCAATGCAGAGTGGTTAGTATACACTATCACCTTAAAAAGAACAAGATAGGATCGAAATTTGTCAAAAGCAAACACTAGTGCCAATAACTCCTTCTCAGTAGTGGTATAATTCTCTTGAGCACCGGTTAGAGTTTTGCTGGCATAGTATATTAGCTGGAAATACTTATCCTTTCTTTGACCCAGGACAACTCCTACCGCATAGTCGCTAGCATCGCACATCAGTTCAAATGGTAGGTTCCAATCTGGAGCCACCATGATTGGAGCCTTGGTCAGTTTCTCCTTCAGCACCTCAAAGGCTTGGAGACATTCATCATTGAAATCAAAGGCGATGTTCTTTTCCAACAACCTAGTGAGAGGGCGAGCAATTTTGGCAAAATCCTTGATGAATCGTCTATGGAATCCAGTATGTCCCAAAAAACTCCGAATAGCTTTAACAGAAGAAGGTGGGAGAAGTTTGGCTATAGTATCAACTTTGGCGTTGTCTACTTCAATCCCCTACTGAGATTTTTTGTATCCCAAGACAATACCTTCAGTCACCATAAAGTGACACTTCTCCCAATTCAAAACTAAGTTGGTTTCTTCACAACGTATGAGCACCCTTTCCAAATTCTGCAGGCAAGAATCAAATGAATCCCCAAACATGGAAAAGTCATCCATGAATACCTCTATGATATCTTCAACCAGATCTTCGAAAATCACTAACATGCATCGTTGAAAAGTGGCCGGTGCATTACATAACCCAAAGGGCATCCTCCTATAAGCAAATGTGCCATAGGGACATGTGAAGGTAGTTTTCTCTTGATCTTCAGGGGCAATTTGGATATGGTAATATCCCGACATCCCATCTAGAAAACAGTAGAACATATGTCCAGCAAGCCTCTCCAACATCTGATCGACAAAAGGTAAAGAAAAATGGTCCTTGCAAGTGGCTTCATTTAATTTGCGATAGTCAATGCAGACTCGCCATCCCGTCACCGTCCTCATTGGTATAAGCTCATTATTCTCATTTGGGACCACTGTCATTCCCCCCTTCTTTAGCACCACTTGGACGGGGCTTACCCATGAACTATCAGAAATAGGATAAATTAGGCCAGCGTCTAACAATTTGATTACCTCTTTCTTAACGACTTCTTTCATGTTTGGATTAAGTCGTCTTTGAGCTTGCACCACTGGTTTGAAATTATCTTCCATCAGGATTTTGTGTATGCAGAAAGATGGACTAACCCCTTGGATATTCGAAATTTTCCATGCCAAGGCACGCTTATGCTCCTTTAAGATCTTCAAGAGCTTTTCCTTTTGAACAATGGTTAGCCTGGCTGCAATGATGACCAGCAACTGAGAATCCTTCTCTAAGAAAGCATACTCCAAATAGTCAGAGAGTTGCTTCAGCTCTAGAATTGGAGGATCTTCAATAAAGGGCTTCAATCTGGTAACATCTCCTGCATCAATATTCTCCCTTTCTGTTTTTATCCCAAGTTCTTCCTTGCCATCAAGATGAGTCAACATTTCTTGTATTACACAATCTTCTGTCTCTTTAATATCGCATACTCTCAAACTCAACTCTAATGGATCCTTGCATAAGATATCTTCCACAACGGTATCAGTTAAATCAATTGCATAACAAGTATCATCAGAACTTACCGATTTCTTCATCACAGCTAGTATTTGTATCACTAACGCGTCTCCCCCAATGCACAGCACTAATCGGCCCTCAGCCACATCAATGATTGCTCGGGCTATGGCTAAAAAGGGGCGTCCCAAGATCAGAGGAACTTCAGTGTCAACATCCATGTCCAAGATCACAAAATCAATCGGGAAGATGAAAGTTTCTACTTTTACCTATACATCTTCAATAACCCCTCTAGGAAATTTCACTTATCAGTCTGCCAATTGAAGGCTCATTCGTATGGGCTTTGGCTCCCCTAATCCCAGCTTTTGAAAGAGGGAATATGGCATCAAGTTTATGCTAGCCCCCAGATCTGCTAATGCTTTTTCTACGGGTAGATTACCAATGAAACATGGTATAGTGAAACTCCCTGGATCCTTCAATTTCTTTGGAAGCTTGTTTAGTAAAATCGCAGAACAACCCGCACCAATTGTTGCAGTGGAGATCTCTTCCATCTTCTTCTTATTAGATAGTAAATCTTTTAAGAACTTGGCATACCTGGGCATCTGAGAAAGGGCTTCCACAATTAGTAAGTTGATATGTAACTGTTTGAACAAATCCAGAAACTTACTGAAATGTTCCCGATCCTTGTCGTTCCACAGCCTGGCAGGATATGGCAATGTGGGTTTATAAGGCTAGACGATAGGTGTCTTTCTAGCTTCCGAGTCTTTTGTTATTTCCTCTATAATTCTGCCTTTTTCTGCTTTATTAGTGGTCTCGCCATTATCAACAGTCTCATTCCCCTTCTAAACAACAGGAGTTTCCCCACACTTATCTGATTTCACTTCCTTTCCACTCCTAAGAATCACTGCCTTCACGTGTTCTCTTGGGTTGGTCTCTGTATTTCCAGGGAGGAACCCTTATGGTCGCTTAGCAAGCGCTTTGGAGATCTGCCCTACTTGGTTTTCCAGGTTGTGGATTGATGCTTCATGATTTCTTAGAGCTGCCTCTGTGGACTGCTGGCATTGCTCAGACGCTTGAATGAATTTCGCAATCATATCCTCAAGATTAGATTTCTTTTCTTGGAAAGGAGGTGGAGCTGGTCTTTGGAATCCTGGAGCAGGCGCATTACCCCTTTGAAATTGCTTATTACTCCAGGAGAAATTGGGATGATTGCGCCACCCTAGATTATATGTGTTGCTATAGGGATTATTCTGTGGCCTTGTGGAGTTCCCCACATACTCAACACGCTCTGGCACTTCAGATATCACATTGTTGGAATGAGGTTCAACTGAGCAGTATTGGGATGGTTGAGATACAGCCATCCCTTCAACTTTTGAAGCGAGCGCATCCACTTTTGCTACAATTGCTGTCATCAAATCGACCTCATAAATACCCGTTGCCTTGTGCTTTTGTCTACCATGGCTCCATTGGTGATTATTTTTGGCCATGTTCTCAAACAAACTCAATGACTCTTCCGGCGTCTTCACATTCAGAGCACCCCCAACAGCAGCATCAATTATCTATCGAGTTGCATAATCTAGCCCATTATAGAAAGTAGAAACTTGCAGCCAGTTAGGCATTTGGTGATGTGGACACCGCCTAAGAAGATCCTTGAATTTGATCCACGCTTCATGCAGGGGCTCGTGGTCTAGTTGGGTGAATGATGTGATATCATTTCTCATCTTGGCAGTTTTTGATGGTGGGAAATAATAGTCTAGGAAAGTCTCCGCCATCTAGGTCCAAGTGGTTATGGAATCCCAATTTAGTGAACTAAACCACTGCCTTGCTTTCCCCCGGAGAGTGGAAGGGAAAAGTCGCAATTTCAGCGCTTCCTCAGATACTCCATTTCGCTTGACAGTTGCGCAAATATCCAAGAACATTTGAATGTGCGCATGAGGGTCCTCGTCAGACAAACCGTCAAACTAGCATTGATTGTGAATCATGTGCATTGAAGAGGCCTTGATTTCGAAGTTGTTGGCCTCTATTGTAGGTTGTACGATACACAAACCAGTGCTACTCAAAGTAGGTCGAGCATATTCAACCATCGTCCTTCATTCATCTACCATTGGTTCAGCTTTTGTGTTACCACAAGTGATAGAAGTTTCCTTATCAGTTACTAATGTTGCTTCTTCACTTTCCAAAGGTTCGTTGAAATTCAAATTCCCTACTATCTCTTTAGCACCTCTCAATCGCCTTCTAAAAGTTTGGTCAATCTCAGGATCAAGATCAAGAAGCTTAGATGAAGAGCTCCTTGTCATAAACTGCGAAAAATAAATGATGAACTTAGTTTGCTCAACAAATTTGAATGGAAGCACGAATGAAACTAAGAGAAATAATTAAAAGAATTTATAGTTAAAGTAGTAGGCATCAAGTTTTCCTAATATTACAAGTCCCCGGCAATGGCGCCAAAAACTTAGTGGAGGATCTGGTCGTTCTAATAAGTTAAATCCTGTACTCAATCCTAGCTTACAATCAGTTCTTAGGCAAGTATACCTATCAATTAGTAGTATAGCATTAGAGTATAGGTATCGATCCCACGAAGACTTATAAGTACTAGTACTAACGATTATCCTACTATTTAACTTCTCACTATTAATGATCTCAATTATCCTAATTACTGATTAAATCTGAAAGGAACAAATAAAATGATTAAAGTAAAGATATTTAAATACTCCTTTAGTTAATTCAATTATCTAAACATACCCTACCCAAGATCCACCCCTAATTCTCATGCAACTTTTATTCAATTACAAACTTTCCAATGATTAATACATAACATCTCTGATCTGCGGAGTTTCTTACACTAGATTAAGGTCTTTCTCAAGATCAATAATCCCTAATCCTAATTAAATCAATTAAGATCTCTCTTTAATTAACATAATTAAGATTGCAATAAAATCATAGGACTCTCAATTGAACTAGACCACAATGACCTCATTCAATATAGAAAACCTCTTATAACCTATCTCTAGGATTACAAGTGGTCTTTTTATTCATGCCAAATCTACTCTATTAAACGATTTCTCAATCTTAATAACAGAAATCTAATTCGATCCTAATACTGCACACATATCAAGATGAACAAACCATGATTGCAACATGAATAAACTCAAAGATCAGAATTAATTATTGAAACATCAACAAATCCGTTACATGACAATTAGGGGTTTCTCAAGGGATCGGGTATATAATAATTAGCTACTCATGAATCTAATAAAAAGAACAAATGAGATAATAATTGAATCCATAAATAAATCCAAACACAAAGATCTTGGCTTCAATTCCGAAAACTCGTCTAACTTCTCATCTTTAGGGTTTCTTTCGTATCGCCTCCTCCCTTTCTCTCCCTAGGTTTGTTCAATTTATACTTTCTAGGAGATGGCAGAGGATCTTCAGCTGGAAAGATACGAATGTATCTTTCCTTTTCCAAGTGAATCTTGAAAAGTGAATAACATTCGCCTGACACGCTCACCAACACGGCCAGATTTCGAACCGTGTCTCCCTCTGGTCGATAATCTGCAAGTCCTCATTCTTGTTTAGTGTGTAGCACGGCTAGAAACACAGCTAGATTATAAACCGTGCCTTGTTCTAGATTTTTCCACTTCTCTACAGCGTCTGCTATGGCTTCAAGCACACCCATATCACAAGTCATGCTTCCTTTCCAAGTGACAACTTTCATCTTCAGGTGTGCACACGGTTCATGACACGGGCGTGGCTTTCCCTATGCTGTCCATAAGTAGCTTTAACTTGATCTTTTAAGCTTCAATCATGCTCCTTTTGTTATCTTTCCACTTCTTTTTGGTATTATACCCTGAAACTGATATATTTATCTGTTAAGTACCGAATCCACATTGATTTTATTCATAAGACTACACAAATTCATCATTAATGCCCATGATTTATAAGGGTTAATTTACTCTTATCAATAGATATCTATGGCCTCAATAAAATCCATCATTGAATACCTTCGGTATTGACCCATCGCAAGGAACTCAACTTCATTATCTATCCCAGCACTCATGGGCTCTCTGATGGTAAAGGTAGCAATGAAGGTGAGTGTTAGGTCTAAATAGATATTGTCTTCGATAGAAAACAATCTCACCCAAGCAAGATCATGTAGAAGACCCTCAACTTCTTGACGAATGCCAAACCGCCCCAAAATATCCCAATCAAGAGCCACATTTGGTCTAACGATCTTGGTGCTCTTGTAGTTATGCTAGATCGGCCGATGCTCGGCCCTTATATTTACAAGTTAGCGGATCGCTCCCCTACTACTACTGGCCTCGTCATCACGGCGCCTCTTCTGAGCAACAGTCTTTATCTGAGGCATCTGGAGAGACAAGAACAAAAGAAGAAAACTAGATTATACTTCTCGAGGTAATAAGTAAGATCATAGCCAACAATTTGCACACAAAACACTCTCCCATGACAGTGTATGATAGATAATATGAAAGATAGAGCTACAATCCAAGGAGAAAATCACAAATTAGACTTAATTGAAACTACACGCCCAGTACACACGCCCATGCACGCTTATGTATTCGGATCACACACTCTCACCATAATTCAAAAATACACACCTTGCAACAACGGCCGTGTAAAATCAATCATGTAACAATCTCAGCATAGAAATCCATTCCTTACACAATTTTCATGTGAATGACATCTAAGAATCAACACAAATTACTCAAGAGGTAGAAACCCTAGGTTTGTGTTCAAAAGCAGAAAATCATTATGAATTCCACACAGAAGCATGAAAGAACTCGAAGTAAGGAAGATAAATAATTAAAAATGAACAAATCACACAAAAGCCCCTTGATTAGAACACACAGAAAGTGTTCTTTGGTTCAACATTACAAGGAAAATAAAGAGAGTTGAGAAGAGAAAGTAGAAATCCATACCTTAACTTTTGAATCCAGAGGAATGGGTGCAAAAATCACAAGAAGAATTAGTGGGAGTGATGTTTGTGTGTAGAGAGGTGATTAGGAACACGAAGGAGTGAAAAAGAATGAAGAGAGATGCAAGTGAAAGGGTATTAAACCCTATCGGCTATGTGGTTTAAGATTCACACGACCGCACACACGGCCAAATTACACGCCCGTGCCTAAAGTCGTGCTTCCCAGGCGTGTAACCCTCTATGAATGAAAACTGCCTTTACACGGCCATGTAAAATAAGAATATGTTGCCGTATATCTTCGTGAAAGCACAATACTCACCTCTATTGAGTGTTCTAGCCCTTCCAAACTTGTTGAAACATAATTCTTATGTCATCCTCAAGATCCATAACACAAGTATTACCCTGTCAAGTCATTTAACAATAAAAAGAATGGATGGTTATGACGAAAGAAAAATTTACCTAAAAACTGCATGGGTTGCCTACCATCAAGCACTTTTGGTTAATGTCGTTTGCTCGACGAAATGAGATTACACCTGATTAATTCACAAGAGGGTGGAGTCTAAACTCCTCTTGGCCCTCTTTTTCCCCACGAATCCCAAAATATAGCTTCAATCGTTGCCCATTTAACTTGAAGGTATGTCCACTCGGGTGTTCCAATTCCACCACTCCATGACGGGAAACTTTTATCACCTTAAACGGCCTAGACCACTTCAATCTCAACTTACTTGGGAAAAGCTTCAGTCGTGAATTGAATAAGAGAATATGATCTCCCTCACGGAATTATTTCGAATGATGAATCTACATGTCATGATACCTCTTCAACCTTTCCTTATAAACTCGCATGTTGGCATAAGCCATTGCACGCCATTCATCAAGTTCATTTAGCTGAAACTTCCTCTTCTTACCAACGACCTCTAAGTCTATGTTGAAAGTACGCAAAGCCCAGAAAGCTCTATGTTCTAACTCTACTAGCAGGTGGCAAGCTTTCCCAAACACTAGTCAGTATAGGGTGGTGCCTATAGGAGTTTTGAAGGCTGTCTTATAGGCCCACAATGCATTGTCCAATTTTTCCGACCAATCCCTTTGGTAATGCTCCACTGTCTTCTCTAGAATCCTTTTAAACTCACGGTTAGAAACTTCTACTTAACCACTCGTCTGTGGGTGATAGGGAGTTGCTAATCTATGGGTGACCCCATATCGCTTCAGCACCTTCTCCAATTGTACATTACAGAAGTGTGTTCCCCTATCACTAATTAAAGCCCATAGTGTTCTAAACCTAGAGAAAAGTTTCTTCAAGAACTTTACCACTACTCTGGCATCATTGGTGGGTAAAGATTGGGCCTCTACCCATTTAGACACATAATCCACTGCCACAAGTATATACTTGTTCTCGAAGGAATTGGGGAAAGGTCCCATGAAATCAATCCCCCATACATCAAAGATCTCACACTCTAATATCAAAATTTGGGGCATTTCATCACGTTTTGACATACTCTCCACTCGTTGGCATTTGTCACAAGTCTTCACAAAGTTGAAGGAATCCTCGAATATAGTTGGCCAATAAAATCCTGATTCCAAAATCTTGTGGGCTGTCCGATTTACACTATAATGACCGCCAGTTGGCCTGGTGTGACAGTGCTTTAAAATCTCCTACCCTTCTTGCTCGAATACACATCGTCTAATCACTTGATCTACACAGATACGGAACAAGAATGGTTCCTCCCAAAAATAGTGCTTTAACTTAGCAAAGAAACACTTCTATTGTTGAGAAGTTTTGTCACTAAGGAGTACGTTATAGACAAGGTAATTTGCAAAATCAGCAAACCAAGGTTCAGAGGTGTTACTTACCTTGTTAATCTGATAGAGTCCTTCATCTAGAAAAGTATCATCAATATCCTCTTCAGTCAATTTCTCCAATTTTGGGTTCTCCAATCGAGATAGATGATCAGCAGCTAGGTTCTCAACTCCCTTTTTGTCCCAAATCTCTAAATTGAATTCTTGTAGAAGCAAGATCCAACGAATGAGTCGCAGTTTCGCATCTGTCTTAGATAATAAGTACTTGAGAGCTGAATGGTCAGTGTAAACAATTACCCTAGACAAAATCAAATAAGATCGAAACTTGTCAAAAGAAAAAATTATAGCAAGAAGTTCCTTTTCGGTCATGGTGTAGTTCTCTTGGGCACCTGTGAGGGTTTTACTAGCATAGTAAATAGGCTGAAAATGCTTATCCCTCTTTTGTCCCAAAACCGCTCCAACAGCGAAATCACTTGCATCACACATTAATTCGAAAGGAAGATCCCAATCAAAAGCCACCATGATAGGTGTTTGGGTTAACTTTTCTTTAAGTGTATTAAACGCTTGAAGGCATTCATTGGTGAATTCATAAGGCATGTCCTTTTCTAATAGCCATGTTAGAGGATGAGCTATTTTAGAGAAATCTTTAATGAACCTTCTATAGAAACCGGCATGCCCAAGGAAACTCCAAATGGCTCTAACCGAAGAAGGTGGTGGAAGTTTTGCAATTGTGTCCACCTTTGCACTATCCACCTCGATTCCTTTATAAGAGATTTTATGCCTTAGAACGATGCCCTCCTTCACCATGAAGTGACATTTCTCCCAATTCAAAACCAGATTTATCTCTTCACATCGAACTAAAACTCTTTGCAAATTAGTGAGACAATCACAAAAGAATCACCGAATACGGAGAAATCGTCCATAAACACCTCCATGATGTCTTCCACTAAGTCCTCAAAGATGGCTAGCATACATCGCTGGAAAGTCATTAGTGCATTACATAGCCCGAAAGGCATACGGCTATACGCGAAAGTACCATAAGGACAAGTGAACGTGGTCTTTTCCTAATCCTCAAAAGCAATTGGAATTTGGAAATACCCTGACATTCCATCTAAAAAATAGTAATATAGATGTCTTACCAACCTCTCCAGCATCTAGTCCATAAAAGGGAGAGGGAAATGATCCTTGCGAGTTGCCTCATTCAATCTTCTATAATCTATGCACGCTCGCCATCCCGTTACAATCCTCATGGGTATGAGTTCGTTTCTTTCATTGGGCACCACAGTCATTCCTCTTTTTTTTTGTACCACTTGTACAGGGCTGACCCAAGAACTGTTAGAGATAGGATATATTAACCCTGCATCCATGAGTTTGATCACCTCTTTCTTCACAACCTCCTGCATATTGCGATTTGACCTCCTCTGAGGTTGCACCACTGGTTTGAAATCATCCTCAAGCAAAATCTTATGGGTGCAAAACGAAGAACTAATACCCCGAATATCAGAAATCTTCCAAGCAAGAGTACGTTTGTGCTCCCTCAAGACCCCAATAGGCTATCCTTTTGCTCCCTTGTCAATCCAGTAGCAATAATGACAGGGAGTTTAGAATTAGCCTCCAGAAAGGCATACTCCAGATATTTTGGGAGTTACTTTAACTCGAGTTCTGAGGGTTCTTCCACCGATGGTTTCAGCCTTCTTTCCTCACTAGATCCTATCTTCTTAAACCCTCTTTTACACACTACCTCCTCACAAGCATTCAATTGAGCCATCACATTCTGAATATCAAAGTTCTCATACTCTTCTCCTCTAGTTGCTGTCAAGCTAAATTCCAAAAGGTCACGGCATAACAATTCCCGCATATAACTCATCACAGACATATCAACACAATCAATAACATAGCAAGAATCATCAGCGCTTAAAGATTGTTTCAAAGCTGTTGGGATTGTCATAGTCAACTCATCTTCACCCACTCTTAAAACCAGTTTCCCATCAGCAACATCTATCACCGCTCGTGTAGTAGCAAGGAATGGTCGTCCCAAGATCAACGGGACCTCTACATCTGCATCCATGTCCAAGATAACAAAGTCGATAGGAAAAATGAACTTTTCTACCTTTACTAGGACGTCTTCTATGATTCCTCTAGGGAATTTGACCAAGCAATTAACTAGCTGCAAACTCATCCTTGTAGGCTCTAGCTCACTAAGTTTGAGCTTCCTAAACAGTGAATAGAGCATCAAGTTTATACTTGCCCCAAGGTCTGCTAAGGCTCTCTACACAGGCAGTTCACCTATTAAGCATGGAATAGTAAAACTACCTGGATCCTTGAGTTTCTTAGGCAACTTGTTCTGCAAAATAGCTGAACATTCTGCTCCAATGACTGCATTAGAAACCTCTTCTAACCGTTTCCTGTTCGATAGCAAATCCTTCAAGAACTTTGTGTACCTAGGCATCTGTACAAGAGCTTCCACAAACGGTATATTAATATGTAATTGTTTAAACAAATCTAAAAACTTACCGAAGTATTCTTACTCTTTATCTTTTTTCAAGCGGCCCGGATATGGAATTGGAGGCTTGTAGGGCTGAACTGTTGATGTCTTGGCCTTTCCTAAATCTTCCTCCTTATCAAGCTCCTTTTCCTTACCCTGTGTAATAGCTTGTTCCTCTTCAGCAACCTTGTCTTGTCTAACCTTAACCTCTTGTTTTTGTACAACCCCTGGCACTCTAATGGTGTCTGAATGCAATTCCCTTCCACTCCTAAGGGTCACTGCCTTCACCTGCTCCCTTAGATTAGGTTCCATGTTCCTAAGTAAGGACCCTTATGTCTCTCTGATAACATTTTTGCAGTCTGAACCACCTGGTTTTCCAGATTGTGAATGGAAGCCTTGTGATTTCTTAAAGCAGTATCTGTTGCTTGCTGACGCTGTTCTGAGGTTTAAATGAACTTGGAAATCATATCCTCCAGGTTGGACTTCTTTTCAATAAAAGGTGGTGGAGGAGGCCTTTGGAATCCAAGTGCAGGTGCATTACCCCGAGGAATTGGTGGATTACTCCATGAAAAATTAGGGTGATTGCGCCAGCCTGGATTATATGTGTTACTGTAAGGGTTGTTATGAGATCGCACAGGATTGCTAACATAATCAACTTGCTCTATATAATCATGACCCACTGATGCGGTTGATTGATCAGCTGGAAAATATTAGGGTGACTCAAATATTGCCATCCCATCAACCTTTTTGGCTAGAGTATCAACCTTTGCTATAAGGGTGGTCATCATTTCAACTTCATAGATCCCTACTACTCTTTGCCTTGTCCTGCCATTACTCCACTGATGGTTATTCTTCGCCATGTTTTTAAACAACTATAGAGACTCCTCAGGAGTCTTCACATTAAGTGTACCAGCAGCAACAACATCAATGGTTTGTCGCGTTGGATAATCAAGCCCATTATAGAAGGTGGAGACTTGTAACCAATTGGGCATCTGATGATGTGGGCACCGCCTAAGCAATTCCTTAAACCTTAACCAAGATTCATGAAGGGGCTCATTATCCATCTGAGTAAACGATGTGATATCATTTCTCAGTTTGGCCGTTTTAGAAGGCGGGAAGTAGTAGTCCAAGAATGTTTCTGCTAACTAGGCCCAAGTTGTGATAGAGTTCCGATCTAAAGAGCTGAACCATTTCCTTGCTTTTCCCCTCAATGTAAAAGGAAAAAGACGCAACTTCAAAGCTTCATCTATCACTCCATTCTGTTTAACTGTTTCACAAATGTCTAGAAACATCTAGATGTGAGCATGGCGATCCTCATCAACTAAACCATCGAACTGGCATTGATTATGGATCATGTTCATTGTAGAAGCCTTAACTTCAAAATTTGTTGGCCTCTATTGCGGGTCTTACTATACAAGAGCCAATGCTATCCAAAGTCGGTCTGGCATACTCAACCATCGTTCGGCGTTGATCTTCCATTTCTACAACTGAATTCTCACCCTCACTAAACTGCAATTCCTCTTCACCTAATTGCTGATTTTCAAGAACCGGATTTCTTACAGTTTGTTCAAAGGCACTCCTTAACCTTCTTTTAGATGTCCGCTCAATCTCTAGGTCAAAAGCAAGAAGTTTAGACGAAGAGCTCCTTGTCATAAACTACAAAGAAAATCAAGGAAATACAAAAGAGTGAATGTGACACAACAAGTACTAAAGAATAAATGGTTAAAGTAGTCAGCGTTGAGCTTTCCTAATATCGCTAATCCTGGCAATGACGCCAAAAACTTGATGATGACCGTAATCACACAAAATTTAAAATCCTTTTCTATGACTCTCTTTTATGTTCAATTAGGCAAGCGCACCTATCAATTGTAATAGTATAGAGTTGAGTTCAGATATCGTTCCTCCAAGGATCAACAAGTACTAATAATAACTCTAAACCAACTATCCAATCGCATAATTTCGAAAGATTCAATTTAAATTAGAAACACTTGACAAAACCTATAGCAATTAAAACTAACCCAATAACTTGATTAATAAATCCGATAATTAAGAGCATACCCTACCCTCACTACTCTAATTGTCATGTAACTTCACCCTTTCAATAAATTAGTTAATGAGCAATGGTTATCTCTGAACCGCGGTGATGGGAAAATTTCTAGCATAGTCGACATTTTCAGAACCCGATTTGGATAATGATCCAAATCGCTCATATTTTACTTTATGTCTTTTATTATAATAAATATTTGAGAATAATCTTATAGGTACAATGATAATTCTCCATGGGATGCCAATATGTCCTACAACAGTTGATAGACATAGAACATTTTCAGAGTGATAATTAAAGACCCGCTGCGATTGTTTTCCATTCCGAAGCATTGGTTCATGAAGACTTATGATATTTTGTACTTTGTAATTGTTTTATGAACTATTTTTGGTTGTATTTGGTTTTGGGACACTTTCATTTCCTTGTAATTTTCATTTAGGACTAGCCACCTTAAAAGTGGAAAACTTATAATTTTGACCATTTTCTAACCTTAGGAGTAGCAAGTATAAATACTTGCTTAGAATAGGGTTTGAGGAGGCCATATTTTGTAGATTAGACATCAACACTTCACGTGTGGAATTAAGGTTTATTCTAGTTCAAAAATCTCTTATCAATTTCAACCTAAGAATTGGAATTGTGACGAGTGCGACAAAGGGGAATTGTTAGTCATATTGATATCATCTTTGTTGTTTTTCATTTCTTCTCTAGTGAGTCATATCTAGGGTGGATTTGAATCTTTCTTGGAATTATTGTGAGTGTAATTCATGAAAAATTGTCTTGTTAAGACTGATTATTCTTTTAGTACTTGAATTATATATATCATTTAGTGTTGGCGTGCATTGGAATTGAAGAGAGGGTGGAAATCACAGTTTTGGTGCTTCAATTTTGTTCTGATTTCACGTGAATCTCATCTTTTTTTTGTTGTCACTTGGTGAATATTACAAATAGGGATTGCAATTACAACATTTGATCTTCGGTTTTCCATCAAATCTCAAAGGGTTTCACGTGACTTATCATCCACATTGGATCGGTTTTTGTGATTGATTTGAGAATTGTTTCTTGAGTCATTTGATTGTGCTTGAACTTGGTTTTGAGCACATCATCTTTTTTTGGTATCAGGGCACAAGTTGAGAGAAGGGATTAATTGTTGGTTGATTTCATGATCGCTATCTTCAATTAGGGTTATTCATTTTTTAACCGAAATTGCATGTTGTAGTTTTAAGTTGCGAAAATTGCCTTGATTGAAATCTGATTTGCTGCTTGCTGGAGTTGGATTGGAAGGATTGTTGTATCTTCTTGTGATTGATTATTTTCGTGGAAGGGAAGGAGAATAGAAGTGTTGTTAATTCAACAATTTTTTGAACTTGAAAACTTGCCTTTTCTTGCCGTGACTAGCTTGTTGCATGAAGGAGCTTATGAAGTTTGTTGTTGTAATTCTATGGTGCAAATTCTGAATTGGGGAAGTGTATTTTATAGATTTGCATTGTGTTGAGTAGTAAGGAATCTATTTGAATTCAAACACATCAATTAAGTTGTGGGAGTTAATGAGTGTTATTTGAATTTGAAATTCATTTCTTACCAATTGAGGAAGGCTTGCAATTAGTGAAGAGGTTGAAATTCAAATTGGAGTTGCTGCCTATTGTTAAGTTGCGGATTACATTTGTGGAAAGTGGAGTCTATCTTGTTATCCTTGTCGTGGAAGTGAAAGTGTATTTGTTGTTGTTGCCATTTCTTATTGTTGCCGTGGAAATGGAAGTATATTTGTTGTTGTTGCCGTTTGTTGTTATTGTCGTGGAGGAGGAGTGTAATATTTGTATTGTTGCTGTGGGAGTTGCTTGTGAAGGAGTGATTTGTGGAACTTAAAAAAAAAAAAATTGTTGCACCGTATATAGCAAAGGTGTGTGTGTGGCATTACATTGGTGTGTTAAGCAATAGTGAATGTATGGTGTTGTATGTGTGTGTGTGATTAAAAAGGGGATTGCAAGTGTTGCATGCGGTGGTAAATTATATAAGTGTTGTACCGTGTTGTATTAACGTGTTGTTAATGACCGTAATCACACAAATTTAAAAATCCCTTTTCTATGACTCTTTGTTACGATCAAATAGGCAATTGCACCTATCGATTGTAATAGTATAGAATTGTGTTCGGGTATCGTATCCTCAGGGATCAGCAAACACCAATAATAACTCTAAACCAACTATCTAACCGCACAAATTCGAGAAATTCAGATTAAATTAAAAACACTTAACAAAACCTATAGCAATTAAAAATAACGCAATAACTTGATTACTAAATCCGATAATTAAGAACATACCCTACCCTTACTACTCCTCTAATTGTCATGTAACTTCACCCTTTCAATAAATTAGTTAACGCGCAATGGTTATCTCTAAACCGCGGAGTATCTAACACTAAGCCAATATTCTTTCCAGATTTATTAGCTCTTAACCCTAATTGCATTAATAAAGATCCCTCTTTTATCAAAATAGATTAGAATTGCATTAACATTCTTGAACTCTCCATCAGGTCGAATTATCTAATTTAACTTAATATGGAAAATTCATGTTCTCTATCCCTAGATTACATACGAATTCCTTTATTCATGCATGATCTATTCAAACAAGAGATTTTCCAATCAACTTCTAAGAAATCAATGCAAACTCAATGCTAGCCATACATCAAATTAGCAATACTAAATGAACAACATGAATAAATTAAGAGAATTCCACTATTCATTAACTATGCAATCAATCCAATGTTACAGACAATTAGGGTTCATAAGGTTCGGGTATGAGATAATTTAGCCACTCATGGTTTTCAAGTTACAAATCAATGAAGATGAAAAACCCGTGTGCATAAACTCTTTGAAAGAGAAGGATGAATCCATTGATGTTGCTTTTCCTTTTGGTAAGCTTTTCCCGTCTCTTCCTCTTCTTCCTTTTCTCATTTTTTTCTATCTGCTTCAGGTGTCTCTCTGCCTTCCGCTTTGGTTTTGAACCCCCTTCTCTTAGAAAATGAAGAGATATATATATGGAAACCGAAAAATCTCCTAAAACAGCCAAACTTTTCCATATACATGGTCTCGACCCATGGTTATACACGGTCGTGCCTTGTAATAGTGTTTGAAATAATAAAGAACCTACGGCTAATAACACACGGCCGTGTACTTAAACCGTTGTAAGCTTCTATTGGTTTTTCAAGCCAAACACACGGCCATGCTTTGGAAATACACGCCCGTGTACTTTCCCTGTTTCTTCCAAAAAGCAATTTTCTTCGTGTATTCTTCTTCGATTTCAATCCAAGTCGATATCTCCTCTTAGAATAGTGGTCCTCATCCCTGAAACTGAAATATTTCTCTTTTAAGTATCAAAATTCTTCAAGATAACATCAACTTATTACACAAACAAATAAAATTCATCTAAAATACAAGTGTTAATTTATATTTATCAAACTCCCCCAGACTTAAGCGTTTACTTGTCCTCAAGCAAACAAAAATAATAATAAAAGAAAAGAAAATAAATAAAGCCAAAGTGATACGAACCACGCCCACATGTGACGAAACCCAATACCAATACGTTCGGAATTGCAACCCAAGATGCCAAAACAAACAAGTGGAACCGCGACCCGTTGCCTATAAGTGAGGCAAGAACCTTGGTATATTCTGTTGACGCCACAATCGGGATGAAAGACCGATTGATAAGTCGGGATAAACTCCATAGAAGAAATCCGATAAGTTCAAGAGAAGTTCTTTAGAGAACCAAGCGAGGAATTCCCTCAAAATGTGTTATTCAATGTTGTATGTGTCTTCTATGTTCTGTTTACAATCCTAGCAGCTTATATTAGGGTTTACAACTCGTAATAATAAAAGCCCAAAACGACATAACATCATAAAGTTGCGGAAAAATAACAAACAGGAAATGAAAGCCGGCGGCGTAGGAGCCGGTGTAGGATGTACGCCGGGTATAAAGGCCGGCGGCGTAGTAAGCCGGCGTAGTCCTTCTGTCGTGTGCGAATGGCAACACCGATTCAAGGCTGGCAGTGTTTAAGCCAGCGTTGTTAAGGCTGGCAGCTTTGACCTCCTATGCTTTGATCTCCTTAAATGACTTGTACAAATGCAAGTTCATTCTCATGGTTGCTCCAATCCTTTCCGGCTTCTTGGACATCCTTTATCAACCTATTAAGTGCTTCCTTGAATCGTTTCACTCGAGTTCTTGTGATCGGTCCAGGTGGCACTTCAAGAGGATCTACATTCCACCTTCTGGCTTGGCTCTCATCATTCCCCTCCTCTTGAAAAGGATTTATCCTCAAATCATCGCCTACATCAAAAGGACTCAGATCAATAACATTAAAAGTAGCACTTACTTGATACTCACCTGGAAAATCTATCTTATATGCATTATCATTTATCCGTTCAAGAATTTGAAATGGTCCATCACCAGGAAATCGCTCTTTACGCATGTGAACCCAAACCCAGTCTCCAGGTTTAAAGACAGCTTGTCGACGACCCTTATTGGCTTGTTTCATATACTGCTCTGTTCTTCGCTCAATGTTTAGCCTTGCCTTCTCATGGATCTGTTTAATAAATTCTGCTTTCTTCTTACCATCTAGATTAACATACTCAGAAATAGGCAAAGGTGATAAATCCAAAGGAGTTAGTGAATTAAAACCATACACAATTTCAAAAGGAGTAAACTTAGTAGCAGAATGCATTGTGCGATTATAGGCAAATTCAACATGTGGCAAATAATCCTCCCAACTTTTAATGTTCTTTTTAATGACTGCCCTTAACAAAGTAGATAAAGTTCGATTTACTACCTCAGTTTGACCATCAGTATGTGAATGACAAGTAGTAGAAAACAATAGCTTAGTTCCTAACTTAGCCCACAAAGTCTTCCAAAAGTAGCTCAAGAACTTAGCATCTCGATCCGATACAATTGTTCTAAGCATTCCATGCAATCTCACAACTTCCCTAAAGAACAAATTAGCAATATTGCAAGCATCATCTGTTTTGTGACAAGGAATGAAATGTGCCATCTTAGAAAATCTATCTACGACTACAAAAATAGAGTCTCGACCATGCCTACACCTGGGTAATTGATAGGAATAAAAATCCAACAAGACCTATCATTAGGGCAAGAACTAAGGAATTCAAATCTTGACATTGAGGGCCCATTTTGAGCAGATCGACCCCGAAATTATTTATATATTAACCTCTTTTCTATTATTCTTGTATTGTGTTTTCCAACAGGCACACTTATCATATTCTATAGGGCAATGGACAAACTCCCTCAGGCTCAGCTTGTGGGTTATCCATGGACCGACCTGAACCGGCGATGAGCTAGGTCGATGGATCCTATAGAAGACCGGCATCTTGAAGACCATTTCTTTTATATATTTATTCTTTTATGAACTATTTTGGTTGTATTTTGGTTTTGGGACACTTTTATTTCTTTGTAACTTTCATTTAGGGTTAGCCACCTTAAAAGTGGCAAACTTGTAATTTTGAGCACTTTTTAACCCTAGGAGTAGCAAGTATAAATACTTGCTTAAGAGAGGGTTTGAGGAGGCTAATTTTGCAGAACAAACACTTCTTTTCACGTGAGAATTAAGGTTCCTAATTGTCATCTAAACTCTTATCAATTTCAACCCCAAGAGTTGAAATTGTGGCGAGTGCAACATCTTGAAATTGTGAGTTATATCAATTTCATTTTGTTGTGATTTCTTTTCTTCTCTAGTGTGTCATATCTAGGGTTGAATTGAGATAGTTCTTCGTCAGAAATACATCTTATTGTTCACGAATTCTTGAGTTTATTTGAAGTACTTAGCAATTGGATTCGGATCATCATTGAAGAATCCACTTGAAAACGTGTTCTTCTTTATTGGAAAGGAATTCTTGGAATTGAGGTTTTTCTTTGAATTTGTGGATTATTTGCGTGGATTATATGAGATTAGAGTGTTGTTAGAAGATATTATCTTTGTGGTATTATAATTATATCTTTGAACTTTTGGATTTCCTTATATCTTCATTAGGGTTCATGTGAAATTCCCCTTTGTGGATCCAATTATGCCTTGACTTTAGATTGTTTTTCTTAAGTCTTTTGATTGTGCTTTTAAGTGTGTTTAGGCACATCATCTTTTTGGTATCAGAGCACATGTTGAGAGAAGGGAATTGGTTTTATTTGATTTCATGGAATTGATCATCAATTAGGGTTGATCAAGTGAAAACCACAAATTGTGTTGTTGTTGTTGTTTTGAGATTGCGAAATTACCTTGGCCTGGAATTTAATTTTGCTGATTGTTGGAGTTGGTTTGGGAAGGTTGTTGCATCATTTTGTGATCACTAATTTTCATGGAAGGGCAGAAGTATCAAGTGTTGTTTAATTCACTAATTTTTGGAACTTGCAAAACTTACCAAAATCCTTGCCGTGGCTTTTTGTGGCATGGAGGAGGATGTGTAGTTTGTTGCTTTGAATTCCATTGTGTAATTCTGAATTGGTGGAGTACAATTTGCAGATTGTATTGATTTTTGATTAGTGAGGAATTATTTGAATTCAAGCACATGCAATTAAGTTGTGGGAGTTAATGATTGCTATTTAAATTTGAATTCATTGTTTACCAATTGAAGAAGGCTTGTAATTAGTGTTGTGAATCCTTGTGCAATTCAGAATTGGAGCATTTGCAAATTCCAGATTTGAAGTGTGTGGAAGGATAAGCATCCATTTGAAATTCAAATACCTTCTTTAAGTTTGAGAGCAATTCATTGAGTAGCATTGAATAAGTGTTATTTGAATTTGAATTGTTTTTTACCATTTGTGGAGAAGGTTGCATTTAGTGGAGTGATTTCAAATTTGAATTTTGTTGCTGCCATTGCTTGTGATTTATGGTGTGAATGGGAGTTGTGTAGTGGCAAGGACGTGTACACCTTGAAGTATTGTATGTAAGAGTGTTTAAAAAAAAGTTACAACGTGTAGTAGTGTTGTAGTGAATTGGTTGCACCGTGTAGGAGTGAGGTGTGTGTGGTGGTGTAAATTTGTGGATTTGTGTGGAGTAAGGTGCTGCACATTAAGATAAAGTGTGAGTGTGAGCCGTGGCAAGAATAAGGAAAGTGAGTAGTAGAATTTAAAATTCAAACAAGTCATCAAATGTGTGAAAGTAATTGAACTAGTTACTTAAACACTTGTTGTTGAATTTAATTCTATGTACTTGAAAGTAGTTAAGTGTACTTCATTTGTGGTTTGGTTGTGTACTTGAACCTTGGAAGTGTGAAGATAATTATTGCTATTGGGTTTGAACACAATCATGTCTAGCGAAATGTTTCATTATGTTAATGTATTGCGTCGGACATTGACTACATTTACTACTAAGGATGACGAACAAAAGGAAAACTTGTTCCATACTTCTTGTAGGGTACAAGGAAATTTATGTGTCCTTATAGTTGATGGTGGTAGTTGTACCAATGTGGTAGCAGCATCAATGGTATCAAAACTAAAACTTTCTATTACTCCACATCCTGAACCGTATACATTGCATTGGCTTAATGATCAGGGGAGTTTGCATGTAACCCAAAGATCTAGGGTACCATTCAGTGTAGGGGATAAATACTTTGATGAGATTGAGTGTGATATTGTGCCTATGTGTACATCCCATATATTGCTTGGCAGGCCTTGGTTATATAATAGGAGGGTTTTACATGATGGCTTCAGGAATACTTATGTATTCCAAAAGGAGGGAAAGCGAATTATTCTGAATTCGATGTCGCCTTCAGAAGTTCAAAGGGTTCAGCAACAAATCAGTAGACCATTAGCGGGCCATGAGCAATCAAACAAACCTTTAGAGCACAAAATTTGTCAGACACAAATGTGCCAACCTTCAGAGGATCCTAATGATCATAGTCAGACGAGTAGACCACCAGAGAGCCAGACTGTTCAGAGACAGTTATGTTCACCTTCAGAGGTTTTAGAGGATAATGAGCAGTTGGGCCAACCATTAAAAGACCATGAGGATCAGCAACATACAAATGAGTTAGAAAAAGAGGAAACGGTTTCAGTAGAACAGGTTGATACAGGGGAAACTTTATTGGATAATGGAGCATTATTTATGTTGCAGATGAGATACATCCTAGAAATGGAGGAGAGAAAACAATCACCACCTATACTTTTTCAGATATTGGGATTCTACAGAGATACTTCTTCAGATGGATTGCTAGGAGAAAACAAAGTCACTATTGCATTTGACCTACCAGATTTGAGGACAAATCTTTTTGAGGCCCGAGGAGATGATAGGAATAAAAATCCGACAAGACCTATCATTAGGGCAAGAACTAAAGGAATTCAAATCTTGACGTTGAGGGCCCATTTTGAGCAGATCGACCCCGGAATTATTTATATATTAACCTCTTTTCTATTATTCTTGTATTGTGTTTTCCAACAGGCACACTTATCATATTCTATAGGGCAATGGACAAACTCCCTCAGACTCAGCTTGTGGGTTATCCATGGACCGACCTGAACCGGCGATGAGTTGGGCCGATGGATCCTATAGAAGACCGGCATCTTGAAGACCATTTCTTTTATATATTTATTCTTTTATGAACTATTTTGGTTGTATTTTGGTTTTAGGACACTTTTATTTCTTTGTAACTTTCATTTAGGGTTAGCCACCTTAAAAGTGGCAAACTTGTAATTTTGAGCACTTTTTAACCCTAGGAGTAGCAAGTATAAATACTTGCTTAAGAGAGGGTTTGAGGAGGCTAATTTTGCAGAACAAACACTTCTTTTCACGTGAGAATTAAGGTTCCTAATTTTCATCTAAACTCTTATCAATTTCAATCCCAAGAGTTGAAATTGTGGCGAGTGCAACATCTTGAAATTATGAGTTATATCAATTTCATTTTGTTGTGATTTCTTTTCTTCTCTAGTGTGTCATATCTAGGGTTGAATTGAGATAGTTCTTCATCAGAAATACATCTTATTGTTCACAAATTCTTGAGTTTATTTGAAGTACTTAGCAATTGGATTCGGATCATCATTGAAGAATCCACTTGAAAACGTGTTCTTCTTTATTGGAAAGGAATTCTTGGAATTGAGGTTTTTCTTTGAATTTGTGGATTATTTGCATGGATTATATGAGATTAGAGTGTTGTTAGAAGATATTATCTTTGTGGTATTATAATTATATCTTTGAACTTTTGGATTTCCTTATATCTTCATTAGGGTTCATGTGAAATTGCTCTTTGTGGATTCGATTATGCCTTGACTTAAGATTGTTTTTCTTAAGTCTTTTGATTGTGCTTTTAAGTGTGTTTAGGCACATCAGTAATCCTAACACAAAGTCCATGGAAATATCTACCCAAGGCTCATGAGGAATGGGAAGTGGGGTATAAAGCCCATGAGGTTGGACTCTAGATTTTGCTTGCTTACAAGTGACACATCGCTCACAAATCCTCTCAACATCTCGTTTCATGTGAGGCCAATAGAAGTGTTCCTGCAATACCCCTAAGGTTTTAGCTACTCTAAAATGACCCATTAAACCTCCTCCATGAGACTCCCTCACTAATAATTCTCTTAAAGAACAATTTGGAATGCAAAGTTTATTCTCCCTAAACAAAAATCCTTCATGCTTATAAAATTTACCATGACCACTCTTCTCACAATGCACATACTCTTCACAAAAATCTCAATCAGCAGCATACAATTCCTTAATGTGCTCAAAACCAAGTAGTCTAGAACTAAGAGTAGAGATAAGCGCATACCTTCTAGAAAATGCATCAGCAACAACATTCTCTTTACCTTGCTTGTAGTGGATGACATAGGGAAATGTTTCGATGAACTCCACCCAACGACCATGCCTTTTGTTTAGCTTATGTTGTCCCGTCAAGTACTTTAAGGATTCATGATCAGTGTGGATCACGAACTCTTTTGGCCAAAGATAGTGTTGCCAAGTCTCCAGCACTCAAACCAATGCATATAACTCCTTGTCATAAGTAGGGTAGTTCAGGGTTACCCCACTTAGCTTCTCGCTAAAGAATGCAATTAGTCTTCTCTCTTGCATGAGCACTGCTCCAATACCTATTCCTGAAGCATCACACTCAATTTCAAAAGTTTTAGAGAAATTAGGTAAAGCAAGTAATGGCGCATGAGTCAGCTTATTTTTAAGCGTCTGAAAGTCCTTCTCTTGTTGCTCTCCCCATCTGAACCCCACGTTCTTCTTGATTACCTCAGTAAGTGGTGCTGCAATGGTGCTGAAATCCTTCACAAACCTCCTGTAAAAGCTCGCTAGTCTATGGAAACTCCGCACATTACTTACATTAGTTGGACTAGGCCATTCTTGGATCGCACGAATCTTTTCTTCATCAACCTGTATTCCCTGTGCACTAACAATAAAACCAAGAAACACAAGTTTGTCTGTGTAAAAAGTGCACTTTTTGAGGTTAGCATATAATTGCTCCTTTCGAAGCACTTCTAAAACGTTCCTCAAGTGAGATATATGGTCTTCCAAACTCTTGCTATAAATGAGGATATCATCAAAATAGACAACCACAAATTTGCCAATAAAAGTCCTCAAAACATGGTTCATAAGTCTCATAAAAGTACTAGGTGCATTAGTTAAACCAAAAGGCATTACTAACCACTCATATAATCCATATTTTATTTTAAATGTGGTTTTCCATTCATCACCTTCTTTCATTCTAATTTGGTGATATCCGCTTTTCAAATCAATTTTAGAAAAGACACTAGACCTATGTAACTCATCTAACATGTCATCTAAGCGAGGAATGGGATGACGATACTTTACCGTGATGTTGTTGATGGCGCGGCAATCAACACACATTCTCCATGTCCCATCCTTCTTAGGCACCAAAATCACAGGTACTACACATGGGCTCATGCTTTCTCTCACGTACCCCTTCTCCATTAATTCACTGACCTGCCTTTAGAGTTCCTTTTTCTCCTCTGGATTGCTCCTATAAGCTGGTTTGTTTGGAATAGATGCTTCGAGTACAAGGTCGATCTGGTGCTCAATACCACGAATTGGTGGTAACCCCTTTGGAATCTCCTCAGGGAAGACATCTTCAAAGTCCTGCACAATAGACACAACCACACTAGGCAAAGAGTTAAAAAGTTTGTTAGTATTCAAACAAGTTTCCTTAAAAACTAGCAACAACATAGGTTGCTTCATCACTAACACTCTCCTCACTACACTCGCTCTTGCCACACAACTCTCCTTTTGCAAGGCTACACTCTCCTTTTCACTCACCACCAAAGTTGATCCCCCTTCAACTTGGTCTCTCACGCTCTTTCCAGCCTTCCTCTCTTTTTCCTTTTGATATCGACTTTTGTGTTCCTTTTCCTTTTCAATGTCTTTTGCTCTCTCACTCTCCCTCTGTTTTTCACTCACCTTATATTTTGCAAACGATTGTTGTAGCTGCAACTGATCCTGTTGATTATGATAGCAATCACTCAAATTAAAAATCCCTTTCTATGACTCTCTGTTACGATCAATTAGGCAAGTGTACCTATCGATTATAATAGTATAGAGTTGAGTTCGGGTATCGTCTCCTCAAGGATCAGCAAGTACTAATACTAACTATAAACCAACTATCTAACCACACAAATTCGAGAGGTTTCAGATTAAATCAAGAATACTTAACAAAACCTTTAGCAATTAAAAATAATACTATAACTTGATTATTAATCTGATCACTAAGAATATACCCTACCCTTACTACTCCTCTAATTGTCATGTAACTTTGCCCTTTCAATAAACTAGTTAACAAGCAATGGTTATCTCTAAACCGCGGAGTATCTAACACTAAGCTAATGTTCTTCCCAGAATCATTAGCTCCTAACCCTAATCGCTTTGATAAAGATCCCTCTTCTATCAAAATCAATTAGAATTGCATTAGCACTCTTGAACCCTCAATTAGATCAAATTATCTAATTTAACCTAATACGGAAAATTCACGTTCTCTATCCCTAGATTACATACGAATTCCTTTATTTATGTAAGATCTATTCAAACAAGAGATTTCCCAATCATCTTCTAAGAAATTAATGCAAACTCAATGTTGGCCATACATCAAATTAGCAACACTACACGAACAACATGAATAAATTCAGAGAATTCCAATATTCATTAACTATGCAATCAATCCCATATTACATGACAATTAGAATTCATAAGGTTCGGGAATGAAACAACTAGCCACTAAGGATTTTCAAGATATAACTCAATGAAATAGAATGAAAAAGAAAGAGAAAACCCCTGTGCATGAGTCCTTCAGTGTCATCTTCTTCCTTTCTCATCCTTTCATCTTTTCTTTTCTATCCGTTTGGCCTCCTCGGCCTCCTCGGCCTTTCGGCCTCTTGGCCTCCTCTTTTGAAACTCTCCTTCCTCTCCTCCGTCCTTGTTTTTCTCTCTCTCAAGACGACTATTTATACCTAGGGTAGCTTCCTCTCTGGCGTGTAGGAGATATCCTTCAAATATGGACGAAAGATTTAAAATCGATTTGAAGATATCTTTCCTTCGATAGACACACGGTCCTACTACACGGGCGTGTAAATAAACCGTGTATCTCTCTAAATCAATGAACTCTGGGCGTGTATATCCCACACGACTGTTGGTAATAGCCGTGTATTCCTCTGTCTTCTTTGTTCTTCATACACGATTGATTACACGGGTGTGTATTCCAACCGTATACTGGTCTGTCCTGAAAACTCTTCTTCCACGCTGATACACGGGCGTGTATCCAAACCGTGTAGTCTCCCGATTCCTTCACATGGCCGTTTGTAAAACCATGTGACTTCCTTTAACTTCAAAGCATTCCCTTTTTTACTTGGTTTTATCTCCAATTCATCTTGAATTTAAATACTTTTCATCAAATCCTCCTTTTCCACACCTGAACATGAAATATAAATCAATTAAGCATCATAATCTTATATTTTCACGCCCAATTATCTCAAAAATTGACTTAATCATCTCCAATTATAAGAGTTAAAATAGATTTATCAAATTTCCCCACACTTAAGCATTTGCTTGTCCTCAAGCAAATTACACATATGGAAGTCTCAATTCTCAGAATTCTTAAAACTCAGGAAGAAATTCAATCATTAACCCCACTTTATACCAGGATAGCCACCATTTTCCACAATTTGCCTTTCTTATCACTCAATCTTATTAAGCACTTGTATTCAAAATACCAATAGTAGATTTCCAGTATTAATCCAAGTAAGTGAAACTTTTACCCTTTATCATTTAACCAAAAATCTCAAGGTTAAGATCAGACTTACAATCATAGAACTCAGGCATATACATCCACTTATTTCCTAGATCTTTTTCCCCTTTTTGGATTGGGAGTTCAACCTTTTAGTACCTTTTCTTAGTCAATTAACCCATGTAACGAACTTTTAATCGATAATCCCGGGCTCGTCATCCAAGTTAACAGACATTATCCCCTCAAGCATAGAGGGCGTCCCTCGGATTTACTTGTTCGGGTTGAATTAACTAATCAATCCCCCTTTTTTTTTTTAGTGAATAAGAGCGGTTTCCTTGGCCAGTAAGTCCCAAACCAGACGATCTTAGGCTACTGGGTTTTAAGATACCCCTTCAAACCTCTACCACTCGAATCCAAATATTCTAATTTAAGGCCTCATTTAGTTCAGTTTTCTCGGATTTTACTCATAACCCTTGTAGCGAGCTTTCAGCCAATGATCCCGAGTTCATCACCCAAGTCAAAAGATGTTATTCCCCAGAAAGGGCACCCCTCGGACTTAATTACTCGAGTCAATGAGATCCACTTCTGAACTATTTGTTATTGTTCATCATTTTTTTTTAAATTCATCAAATTACTCCCAATTTGTGTTCTATTCCATTATTTTTGTAAGGGAAAGTCACCAAGCTATAAGTATCACTTGTTCCTTCATTCAAGATTGCAAAATCAAATCCTAAATCTGAAATGAAAGCCTAAATAACAAGTAAGTCTCCCTCACATGGATACCATACTATAACTCTAAAAAGGTAAAGAGAATACAAAATAAGAGAATAATGCAAAATTCGAAAAAATTTCCATGAAATAGCTGCCTATACAAGTGGAATTTTATGTTTCCTGAGCAACTATTTCTCATCATCATTAAGCTTCCAAATGTTACTTAAACAAGGGAAATTGAGCATTTAAAAGTCCATAAGTTCATTGCTCTTGTGATATCTTTCTGTTCTTTCTATTCCCTTTCCCACACTTAAAATCAGACATTGTCCCCAATGTCTACCCACAAAGTACACAAAAGAGGGAAGAGAATGGAAATAAAAGGAAAAGATAAACAAGACTCCCCTGGATCGATATCAGAATCGCGCATCTAGCATCCACTTTTGCAGAAGCACTCCATTCAATAGCATTCATGTGCACAAGACCAGGAGTTCTTGAAAAGAAATCCTAACATGTAATATCCCCGACCTTCTCATGACTAAAGTCATGTACTCCACCCATCTAATAGAATCTCTGAAATGAAATAAAGAGTAATTGAATGGATTAAAGAAATAAAAGCTTA
Organism: Laguncularia racemosa; assembly: GCA_037954665.1. Classification (NCBI taxonomy): domain Eukaryota; kingdom Viridiplantae; phylum Streptophyta; class Magnoliopsida; order Myrtales; family Combretaceae; genus Laguncularia; species Laguncularia racemosa. The sequence continues at coordinate 750,137 of JBBMOL010000167.1, forward strand.
CCTAAAGAAATGCATTGGTTAAAGTAGTTAGCGTTGAGCTTTCTTAATATTGCCGATCCCCGGCAATGGCGCCAAAAACTTGTTGATTATGATCGCAATCACTCAAATTAAAAATCCCTTTCTATGACTCTCTGTTACGATCAATTAGGCAAGTGCACCTATCGATTATAATAGTATAGAGTTGAGTTCGGGTATCGCCTCCTCAAGGATCAGCAAGTACTAATACTAACTCTAAACCAACTATCTAACCGCACAAATTCGAGAGGTTTCAGATTAAATTAAGAATACTTAACAAAACCTTTAGCAATTAAAAATAATACAATAACTTGATTATTAATCTGATAACTAAGAATATACCCTACCCTTACTACTCCTCTAATTGTCATGTAACTTTGCCCTTTCAATAAACTAGTTAACAAGCAATGGTTATCTCTAAACCGCGGAGTATCTAACACTAAGCTAATGTTCTTCCCAGAATCATTAGCTCCTAACCCTAATCGCTTTGATAAAGATCCCTCTTCTATCAAAATCAATTAGAATTGCATTAACACTCTTGAACCCTCAATTAGATCAAATTATCTAATTTAACCTAATACGGAAAATTCACGTTCTCTATCCCTAGATTACATACGAATTCCTTTATTCATGTAAGATCTATTCAAACAAGAGATTTCCCAATCATCTTCTAAGAAATCAATGCAAAATCAATGTTGGCTATACATCAAATTAGCAACACTACACGAACAACATGAATAAATTCAGAGAATTCCAATATTCATTAACTATGCAATCAATCCCATATTACATGACAATTAGAATTCATAAGGTTCGGGAATGAAACAACTAGCCACTAAGGATTTTCAAGATATAACTCAGTGAAATAGAATGAAAAAGAAAGAGAAAACCCCTGTGCATGAGTCCTTCAGTGTCGTCTTCTTCCTTTCTCATCCTTTCATCTTTTCTTTTCTGTCCCTTTGGCCTCCTCGGCCTCTTGGCCTCCTCTTTTGAAACTCTCCTTCCTCTCCTCCGTCCTTGTTTTTCTCTCTCTCAAGACGACTATTTATACCTAGGGTAGCTTCCTCTCTGGTGTGTAGGAGATATCCTTCAAATATGGACGAAAGATTTAAAATCGATTTGAAGATATCTTTCCTTCAATAGACACACGGTCATACTAAACGGGCGTGTAGATAAACCATGTATCTCTTTAAATCAGTGAACTCTGGGCGTGTATATCCCACACGACCGTTTGTAATAGCCGTGTATTCCTCTGTCTTCTTTGTTCTTCATACACGGTTGATTACACGGGTGTGTATTCTAATCGTGTACTGGTCTATCCTGAAAACTCTTCTTCCACGTTGATACACGGGCGTGTATCCGAACCGTGTAGTCTCCTGATTCCTTCACACGGTCGTTTGTAAAACCGTGTGACTTCCTTTAACTTCAAAGCATTCCCTTTTTACTTGCTTTTATCTCCAATTCGTCTTGAATTTAAATACTTTTCATCAAATCCTCCTTTTCCACACCTGAACATGAAATATAAATCAATTAAGCATCATAATCTTATATTTTCACGCCCAATTATCTCAAAAATTGACTTAATCATCTCCAATTATAAGAGTTAAAATAGATTTATCAGATCCTCATACACCTGTTTAGGTGTTAAGGGTTTAAGATTAAAGCTTTTGCCTTGGAGAACAAGTGTATACTTGTTAGAAAAGCCATCATGAACAACCTTCCTATCAAACTTCCATGGCCTCCCCAACAACACATGACATGCTTGCATCGGCACTACATCGCATAACACCTCATCCCCATACCTACCGATGCGAAAAGCAATAAAGGCTTGCTTACTTACCTTAGTCTCGCCACTATCATTCAGCCACTGTAATTTATATGGACTAGGGTGTTTAGTAGTCTTGAGTCCCAACCGCTCAACAATAAAAGTACTCACCACATTAGTGCAACTCCCCCCATCAATGATCAAACTACAAATATGATCACCTAGATAACATCTAGTATGAAATATATTCTCTCGTTGCACCTCCTCTTCTTCCTTCACCTGCACATTCAAAGCTCGCTTCACTACTGCCACTAACTTCCCTGCTGCAGGCTCCTCGTCATCACTAGCGTCCTCCAATGGAGGCATATCATCCTCTTCACTATCCCCCTCGGTCTCATACTCACCATCATCACGCAGAATCATAACACGCCTATTCGGACATTGACTAGCAATATGGCCTCTGCCTTGGCATTTAAAACATTTAATGTCACGATTTCTAGGAGTAGAAGAATCAGGTTTACCTTGGTTACCAGGAGTAGACCCCGCTTGCTTCTGCTCTCCTTTTGGCTTGGTGGGTAAAGACTTTTCTTCCTTCTTCCATTGGTTAGTCTTCCAAGTGGATGAACCAGCACCCTATTGAAACCGTGCAGTACTACTACCTTTCCTCCTGTGTTTTTTGTCAACCTGTGTAGCTATATAAACCATATCTTCCAATTCCACATAATGCTGCAATTCTACGACATTTTGAATCTCTCTATTCAACCCAGCAAGAAATCTAGCCATGGTAGTCTCTCTGTCCTCCTCTACATTCACTCTAATCATAGTAACCTCCATCTCCTTGAAATACTCATTCACACTTCTGCTTCCCTGCTTAAGAGTTTGCAATTTGTTGTGCAATTCGCGAAAGTAATATGCAGGCACAAACCGCTTCTTCATCACCCTCTTCATCTCTTCCCAAGACTCAATAGGTGGTTCGCCATTCCTTCTTCTATTCAACATCAGTTGATCCCACCACACTATGGCATAATCTGAAAATTCAATGGCAGCAAGCTTCACTTTCTTTCTCCCACTATAATTGTGACAATCAAACACCATCTCTACCTTCTTCTCCTACTCTAAGTACGCCTTGGGATCATTCTTCCCTTGGAAAGGAGGAATCTTCATCTTTATACTACTCAATTGATTATCCTCTCTATTCCTATCTCCTCTATCTTCCCAATCCCTAGTTCCTCTATTCCTACCACCATAACCTCTATAACTCCCGACAGAAAGTTCTTCAAATTCATCATCAGACATTTTATCTCCACCCCTTTGTACTCTCTTAGAACAACTCTCCCTCTTACGCCCTTGGAAGACGTTTTTAGATTGCTCTAGTTTTTGCTCCACCGTCTCATGAATTTATTCCATGCCCTCCTGAAACATCCTCTTCATCTCACTCCTTAACGCCTCAATCACTAACCTAGCATCAAACCTTCCCCTCTCACCTTCAGGATAATGTTGCTTCGACATAGTTCCTGTAGTAAAAGGCTAGTATTAACACAAATATGTATGATTAAGCCTCACGATTCACTCCCTTACGTGTTTCACTCAAAGGATGATATCCCATAGTCACTTGTGTATTCTCACAAGCAATGATGATATCAACTCACCAATTCCTCTTCTCAATTCTCTTGGAACTAACCCAAACTACACCAATCCCTTCCATAGAATTCAAAATAACTCTATGGGCTCGAATTTTCCTCTTTTTCTTTCCTTTTTTTGTTGCCTTTGTTTTGTTCTTGTTCACGTTTTTTTTTGTCGTGATTTTTTTTTCTTTCTTTTTTCTATTCTTTTTGTTTGTAACAAAATTAATAGGATGCACTACACTCTCTAGAAATAATTAACACTATGAACTTGAGTACGAAGCTATGACAACACGAAACTTGATATGAACAATTGATATGAACGATTGGAGTTAGGGTTTTGATGTTACCTTCCTCAAACTGAACTGATGTTTAACAAACCTAGGCTCTGATACCAAACTCATACGAACCACGCCTACGTGTGACGAAACCCAATACCAATACGTTCGGAATTGCAACCCAAGATGCCAAAACAAACAAGTAGAAGCGCGACCCGTTGCCTATAAGTGAGGCAAAAACCTTGGTATATTCTGTTGATGCCACAATCGGGATGAAAGACCGATTGATAAGTCGGGATGAATGCCATGGAAGAAATTCGATAAGTTCAAGAGAAGTTCTTTAGAGAACCAAGAGAGGAATTCCCTCAAAATGTGTTATTCAATGTTTTATGTGTCTTCTGTGTTCTGTTTACAACCTTAGCAGCTTATATTAGGGTTTACAACTCGTAATAATAAAAGCCCAAAAAGACTTAACATCATAAAGTCACGGAAAAATAACAAACAGGAAATGAAAGCCTGTGGCGTAGGATGTACGCTGGGTATAAAGACCGGTGGTGTAGTAAGCCAGCGTAGTCCTTTTGTCGTGCGCGAATAGCAATGCCGGTTCAAGGCCGGCAATGTTTAAGCCAGCGTTGTCAAGGTTGGCAGCTTTGACCTCCTATGCTTTGATCTCCTTAAATGACTTGTACAAATACAAGTTCATTCTCATGGTTGCTCCAATCCTTTTCGGCTTCTTAAACATCCTTTATCAACCCATTAAGTACTTCCTTGAATCGTTTCGCTTGAGTTCTTGTGATCGATCTAGGTGGCACTTCAAGAGGATCCACATTCCACCTTCTGGCTTGGCTTTCATCATGGCTCTCATCACAAAGAAAAACCAAGGACAAGATTTTCATTAACTCAGCAATCAAGAATTTCTTTTTGCATCATTGATTCTCATAGTTTACCCCCATAATATGCAATCTCTACTCAATCCCACCATTAGTTGTTTACAAGATACAAATACCAAAATTCTTAAGGCTAATCCAAGTGACTTAAACTAGTACTCTCATCATTTAAACATAAATTCCCAAAAGTGAAATCGAACATAGATCAGTGCCAGTAGTGTAAAGTATACTTCCCTCTTAACTACTCCTATAAGCAATGCAATGAGGAGTAAAGAAATGTTGTATCCACTTATCTCCTGGATTTTTCTTTCCTTTAGTCCTTTTAAATAAAATTGGGAGATTTTCCATTAAGTACTTAACTTAGTTAACCGACTCATGTAACGAATTTTCAATTGATAATCCCAAGCTCATCACTCAAGTTAACAGACGTTATCCCCTCAGCGTAGAAGGCGTCCCTCAGATTTATTTGTTCGAGTCAAGTCAACTATCTATTTTCTTAAACCTTTCAACTAAAATGGTTTCCTTAGTCAGTAAGTCCCAGACCGAATGATCTTAGGCTACTAGTTTTTAAGATACCCCTTCGAACCTCTACCATCTCAATTAATTAATTTCAATTACAGCTCAATTAAGTTCGGTTTTCTCGGACTTTTCTCACGACCCTTATAGCGAGCTTTCAGCCATTGATCCCGAGTTCATCACCCAAGTCAATAGATGTTATTCCCTCAAGAGGGCACCCCTCAGGCTTAATTACTCGTGTCAATGAGGCCCACTTCTGAACTTTTTTTTTTCAAAGATAATTACTCCCAAAGTTCTTAGTTCCAATAATTGCAAAAAGGAATCACCAAGTTACAAGTATCCTCTACTCCTTTAGTCAGAATTGCATAACACACATTAATGGCAAAAGAAAGAGCATACTAAACCTACTAGTGATCTTAATTCACTCTCAATTCTCGAAATAACTGCTTAAACAACAAGTAATTCTCTTCAATTGGATTTCAACTTGTAATTCTAGCAGAGTATTTATAAAACAAGATAAGAGAGTAAACATTTGCAAAATTCCCAAGAATTTTCAGCATAGTAAGTAATATAACAAAATCTCAACAATAATTCTTGATTGTTAGTAATTCATTAAATACATCTTAAGTGGGGAAACTTTATAATTTTGATTTATTAACACTTATATTTCATGCTTCTTATCTTAGTTTCCTCCCCCACACTTAGATTTAGACATTGTCTCCAATGTCTACATTGAACTACACAAAAAGGGAAGAAAATGGAAATAAAAGAGAAGGAGAAACGAGACTCCTCTGGATCAGTATCAGAATTGTGCATCCAGCATCCACTTTTATAGAAGAACTTTAATCAATATCATTCATGCGCATAGGACCATGAGTTCTTGAAAAGAACTCCAAATATTTATCCTCCCCAATCTTGTCATGCAACTAAAGTCATGTACTTCATCAATTTAACAGAATCTCTGAAATGAATAACCAAAGAAAAGAGAAAAAAAAAAGCATAAAGAAAGAACAATAATAGCATCCAACCCTGTTTTAATGCAAAGTCTTGACAAAAAGAAAACATAAAATCCTACAAAAGGGATTCAAAAAGTTAACACCCAACAATCATTCTTCAATCCTCATCCTCATCGTCCGAGTCATCTCGATGACCACCCTCTTCATGTCGAGAGGAAGAACCTGGAACTTGTGTATGTGCATCGACCCAGACATCTTCATCGCTCGAACAATTGCAAGAGGTAAAGTCTATATCCAACTTGTCACCCAACTTAGTGAAACAATTTTGAATATATCTTTTCAATCTGCTTTGTTTTTTTTAAATTTTGTCTTGTTGCTCCTTCAATCCCTGAACTTGGGTCTTTAATTCCCCTATAGTTTTCTGGACTTCATCTTCTTGAGTCCTTTCCTTTGCGGCAGCTCTTTCTTCTTCACCTTCCTCGGCCTCAACTTCCTGGTTAGGGTCATACCTCTCAATTTCATCCATCTCATCATCGGAATCTTCCTCATTGTGTTGAGGTTTATGCCCCCGCCTAATAATGGGTGCAGCCGATAGCCGAATAGTCATTCCAATACAATCATTGGGTTTTTGTATAGGGAATAGCTCTAAATTTTTCAAAATCCGGGTAATCTAGGCACCCACAAAGATTCCCCTATTCCCTGCTTCTGCTTGTCGGAGTAAACAAAATGCAGCAAACACCCCGACATTAATAGGAGTCCCCATTTTCATACTCTATAGCTGGAGCACATCCCGGGCATTGACCACTCCTTCCGAATCAATACGACCCGTAGTGGAACGAGCAAAGATGTAATGAAGCACCCGAAATGATAGCCGCCTAAAGGTGGAACCTTTTGTAGAAGAAGAAGTGTAGATGCCCGATCCCAATTGTGGCCAATAATCTCCTGCTCGAAACTTGTGGGGAAATCCCAAGGGTAATTGACGGAAGGCTAAAGAGCGGAGGAATGTAGATTCATAGATATCCATGGCTTCAATAAAATTCATCATTGAATACCTCCTATATTGACCCATCACAAGGAACTCAACTTCATTATCTATCCCAGCACTCATGGGCTCCTTGATGGTGAAGGTAGCAATAAAGGTGAGTGTCAGGTCCAAATAGATTTTTTCCTCGATAGAAAACAATCTCACCTAAGCAGGGCCATGTAGAAGACCCTCAACTTCATGACGAATGCCAAACCGCCCCATAACATCCCAATCAAGAGCCACATTTGGTCTAACGATTTTTGTGCTCTTATAGTTATGGTAGATCGGCCGATGCTCGGCCCTTATATTTACAAGATAGCGAATCACCCCCCTACTACTACTGGCCTTGTCATCATGGCGCCTCTTCTAAGCAATATTCTTTATTCGAGGCATCTAGAGATACAAGAACAAAAGAACAAAACCAGATTATACCTTCTTGAGGTGATAAATAAGATTATAGCCAACAATTTGCACACAAAACACTCCCTTTTAAGATAGATAATATGAAAGATAAAGTTACAATCCAAGGAGAAAATCACAAATTAGACTTAATTCGAAATACACGCCCAGCACACATGCCCATACACGCCCAACATACACGCCCAGCACACACGCCCAAACACGCCCAGCATACACGCCCATACATGCCCGTGTATTCGGATCACACATTCCCACCTCAATTCAAAAATACACACCTTGCAACAACGGCCGTGTAAAATCAATCATGTAACAATCTCAGCAAATAAATCCATTCCTTACACAATTTTTCATGTGAATGACATCTAAAAATTGACACAAATTACTCAAAAGGTAGAAACCCTAGGTTTGTATCAAAAAAAAAAAATCATCATGAATTCCACAAAAAAGTATGACAGATTTTGAAGTAAGGAAGATAAATCATCAACAATGAACAAATAACACAAAAGCCCCTTGATTAGAACACATAGAAAGTGTTCTTTAGTTCAACATTGCAAGGAAAATAAAGAGAGTTGAGAAGAGAAAGTAGAGATCCATACCTTAATAAATCCGAAGGAATGGATGCAAAAACCACAAGAAGAATTAGTGGGAGTGAAGAGAGATGATTATGAACAAGGAGTGAAAAAAAAAATATGAAGAGAGATGAATGGATCCTACTGCACACGCTAATTAGACCCTAACGGCCGTGTGGTTTAAGATTTACACGGCCGCACACACGGTCACGTTACATGCCCATGCCTTAAGTCGTGCCTCCCAGGCATGTATCCCTCTGTAAATTTTTTAAACTCCATACACGGGCATGTAAAACACCCATGCGAAAATTTCCAGTATACATGCCCTATGGTACACGGTCGTGTATATAGGGCGTGTAACTTTCTATGTATGAAAACTGCCTTTACACGGCCGTGTAAAATAAGAATATGTGGTCATGTATCCTCGTTAAAGCACAGTACTCACCTCAGTTGAGTGTTCTAGCCCTTCCAAACTTGTTGAACATAATTCTCATGTCATCTTCAAGATCCATAACATAAGTATCGCCTTGTCAAGTCATTCAACAACAAAAAACAAAAATAGAATGGATGGTTATGATGAAAGAAAAATTTACCTAAAAACTACATGGGTTGCCTCCCATCAAGCGCTTTTGGTTAACATCGTTTGCTCGACGAAATGAGATTGCAGCTGATTAATTCACAAAAGGGTGGAGTCTAAACTCCTCTTGGCTCTCTTTTTCCCCTTGAGTCCCAAAATATAGCTTCAATTGTTGCCCATTTACCTTGAAGGTGTGTCCACTCGGGTGTTCCAATTCCACCGCTCCACGAGGGGAGACTTTTATCACCTTAAACGGCCTGGACCACTTCGATCTCAACTTACCTGGGAAAAGCTTCAGTCGCAAATTGAATAAGAGAACATGATCTCCCTCACAGAATTGTTTCGGATGATGAATCCGCATGTCATGATACCTCTTCATCCTCTCCTTATAAACTCGCATGTTGTCATAAGCCATTACTCGCCATTCATCGAGTTCATTCAGTTGAAACTTTCTCTTCTTACCAACGGCCTCTAAGTCCATGTTAAAAGTACGCAAAGCCTAGAAAGCTCTATGTTCTAACTCCACTGGCAAATAGCAAGCTTTCCCAAACACTAGTCGGTATGGGGCGGTACCTAAAGGAGTTTTGAAAGCTTTCCTATAGGCCCACAATGCGTCGTCCAATTTTTCTGACCAATCCCTTCGGTGATGCTCCACTGTCTTCTCTAGAATCCTTTTTAGCTCACCGTTAGAAACTTCTACTTGACCACTTGTCTGTGGGTGATAGGGGGTTGCTAATCTATGGGTAACCCCATATCACTTCAGCACCTTCTCCAATTAAACATTATAGAAATGTGTTCCCTTATCACTAATCAAAGCCCGTGGTGTTCCAAACCTAGAGAAAAGTTTCTTCAAGAATTTTACCACTACTCTGGCATCATTGGTGGGCAAAGATTGGGCTTCTACCCATTTAGACACATAATCCACCGCCATGAGTATATGTTTGTTCCCGAAAGAATTGGGGAAGGGTCCCATGAAATCAATCCCCTACACATCAAAGACCTCACACTCCAATATGAAATTTTGGGGCATTTCATCATGTTTTGACATACTCCCCACTCGTTGGCATCTGTCACAAGTCTTCACAAAATTAAAGGAATCCTTGAATATAGTTGGCCAATAAAATCCTTATTCCAAAATCTTGTGGGTTGTCCGATTCACACTATAATGACCGCCAGTTGGTCCGGTGTGACAGTGCTTTAAAATCTCCCGCCTTTCTTGCTCAGATACACATCGTCTAATCACTTGATCTGCACAGACACGGAACAAGAATGGTTCCTCCCAATAATAATGCTTTAACTCAGCAAAGAAACACTTCTTTTGCTGAGAAGTTTTGTCACTAGGGAATACTTTACAAACAAGGTAATTTGTAAAATCAGCAAACCAAGGTTCAGAGGTGTTACTTACCTTGTTAATCTGATAGAGTCCTTCATCTAGAAAAGTATCATCAATATCCTCTTCATCCAACTTCTCCAATTTCGGGTTCTCCAACCAAGATAGATGGTTAGCAGCTAGGTTTTCAACTCCCTTTTTGTCCCAAATCTCCAAATTGAATTCTTGTAGAAGCAAGATCCACTGAATGAGTCGTGGTTTCGCATCTGTCTTGGATCATAAGTACCTGAGAGCTGAATGGTCAATGTAAACAATTACCCTAGACAAAATTAAATAAGATCGAAACTTGTCAAAAGCAAAAATTACAGCAAGAAGTTCCTTTTCGGTCATAGCGTAGTTCTCTTGGGCACCTGTGAGGGTCTTACTAGCATGGTAAATAGGTTGAAAATGCTTATCCCTCCTTTGTCCCAAAATCGCTCCAACAGCGAAATCACTTGTGTCACACATTAATTCGAAAGGAAGATTCCAATCAGGAGCCACCATGTTGGGTTAACTTTTCCTTAAGCGTATTAAACGCTTGAAGGCATTCACTGGTGAATTCATAAAGCATGTCCTTTTCTAATAGCCGTGTTAGAGGTCGAGCTATTTTAGAGAAATCTTTAATGAACCTTCTATAGAAACTGGCATGCCTAAGGAAACTCCGAATGGCTCTAACCGAAGAAGGTGGTGGAAGTTTTGCAATTGTATCCACCTTTGCACTATCCACTTCGATTCCTCTATGAGAAATTTTATGCCCTAGAACAATGCCCTCCTTCACCATGAAGTGACATTTCTCCCAACTTAAAGCCAGATTTGTCTCTTCATATCGAATCAAAACTTTTTCCAAGTTAATGAGACAATCATCAAAAGAATCACCAAATACGGAGAAATCATCCATAAACACCTCCATAATGTCTTCCACTAAGTCCTCAAAGATGGCTAGCATACACCACTGGAAAGTTGCTGGTGCATTGCATAGCTCGAAAGGCATACACCTATACGCGAAAGTACCATAAGGATAAGTGAACGTGGTCTTTTCCTGATCCTCCGGAACAATTGGAATTTGGAAATACCCTGACATTCCATCTAAAAAACAGTAATATAGATGCCCAGCTAACCTCTCCAGCATCAGGTCCAAAAAAGGGAAAGGGAAATGATCCTTGCAAGTTGCCTCATTCAATCTTCTATAATCTATGCACACTCGCCATCCTGTTACAGTTCTCATAGGTATGAGTTCGTTTCTTTCATTAGGCACCACAGTCATTCCTGCTTTTTTTTGTACCACTTGTACAGGGCTGACCCAAGAATTGTTAGAGATTGGATATATTAACCCTGCATCCATGAGTTTGATCACCTCTTTCTTTACAACCTCCCGCATATTAGGGTTTAACCTCCTCTGAGGTTACACCACTGGTTTGAAATCATCCTCAAGCAAAATCTTATGATTGCAAAACGAAGGACTAATACCCCGAATATCAGAAATCTTCCAAGCGAGAGCACGCTTGTGCTCCCTCAAGACCCCCAATAGGCTATCCTTTTGTTCCCTTGTCAAACCAGCAGCAATAATGACCGGAAATTTAAAATTAGCCTCCAAATAGGCATACTCCAGATATTCTAGGAGTTGCTTCAACTCGAGTTCTAGGGGTTCCTCAACCGATGGTTTCAGCCTTCTTTCCTCACTAGATACTATCTTCTCAAACCCTCTTTTACACACTACCTCCTCAGAAGCATTCAATTGAGCCCTCACATTCTGAATATCAAAGTTCTCACACTCTTCTCCTCCAATTGCTGTCAAACTAAATTCCAAAAGGTCACGGCATAACAATTCCTACATAGAACTCATCATAGACATATCAACACATTCAATAGCATAGCAAGAATCATCAGCACTTAAAGATTGTTTCAGAGCTGCTGGGATTGTCACAGTCAACTCATCTTCTCCCACTCTCAAAACCAGTTTCCCATTAGCAACATCTATCACAACTCGTACAGTAGCAAGGAATGGTCATCCCAAGATCAGTAGGACCTCTACATCTGAATCCATGTCTAAGATAACAAAGTCAACAAGAAAAATGAACTATTCTACCTTTACTAAGACATCTTCTATAATTCCTCTAGGAAATTTGACCGAGCGATCAACCAGCAGCAAACTCATCCTTGTAGGCTTTGGCTCACCAAGTTTGAGCTTCCTAAACAGTGAATATGGCATCAAGTTTATACTTGCCCCAAGGTCTGCCAAGGCTCTCTCCACAAGCAATTCACCAATTAGGCATGGAATAGTAAAACTGCCTGGATCCTTAAGTTTCTTAGGCAACTTATTCTGCAAAATAGATGAACATTCTGCTCCAAAGACTGTAGTAGAAACCTCTTCCAGTCGTTTCTTGTTCGACAGCAAATCCTTCAAGAACTTTGTGTACCTGGGCATTTGCACAAGAGCTTCCACGAACGGTATATTGATGGGTGTCGAATCCAACAAAAATAAAAACCAACTCCTAGATAATTATATGATTTGTGTATAGTAGTGAGTAGAGTCGTATCCACAGGGATTGGTTAAATATATTTCTATTAAAAGAGAATAGAGAGGAAAAGAAGAATGGGGGGTTTTGTTTGTGAATCAAAATAATACTGAAATCAGATAATAAAATTTGAATAATGATAAAAGCCTAGCCAAAGGAATCAAGATAGTTTAATTCTAGGAATTGATCATCGATGCAAATATTTTTCTATCCTTTATCTAAGATAAACTGGTTATGGTTATTAACAAGCTCTAATAACCTATCTCTCCTTATTTTCTTGATAATCAAAACATGCTCATCAATTATTTCTTTTATTGATTAGACAACCCTAAACAAGCTCTTAGGATTTAATCTATCAATAGCATTACAAACAAGAGAAACTACTAATTCATGCCAATAGATTATAAGATAACCTATTTAAACAAGATCATATATCTCCATAACATAAATTTGACTATCTATTTTATAATCAAACATGTTATTGTGTTACCGAAACTAGAGCTATCAAACAATTACGGGTTTAACGTACTAGTTGACAGTATATTATCTTGCTAATTGAGTAGAAGAGCTCTAATTCATACCATTCAACAAAGATAACATTGACAAAACTTCCAGAAGATATATAAATATCCGAAAACAAAGAATAGAATAAAGGTAAATCAATTAGATCTCACAATTTGTGAAGAATTAAACTTCAATGATCCTTTGGCTAGAAAATCTGCTTAGCTACACATGTTCATCCTCAAAACGAAAATTAAAAGTGAAAACATGAAAAAACTCTATTTCCGGTCTCCCTTGCTCTGCCTCTCCTTCTTCTTTCCTATCCAAAAAAAAGTAATCCCCTCTCCTCTAGGGTTGGTTCTATTTATATTGTTAAGGGAATGGCAGAGAATCTTTAGCTAGCAAGATACGAATATATCTTTCCTTTTTCAAGTAAATCTTGAGAAGGGAATAATCGTCTGCCTGGCACGCCCACCAACACGGCCAGATTTCGAACCGTGCCTTCCTCTATTGATAATTCACATATCATCATCCTTTTTCAATGTATGCCACGGCTTCCACCATGGCCATATCTCAAATCGTGCCTTCCTTTGGTCGATGTTCCACAATTTCTCATCCTTGTTCAATTTATGGCACGGCTTCCGCCACGGCTTCCACCACGGCTAGATCACAAGCCGTGCCTCCTTCTATTGGTTCTTCAAGACAGATACACGGCCGTATACTTCAACCGTGTATGTTTCTATTGATTCCAAACCAAGTACACGGCCGTGTACTACAAATACACAGCCGTGTACTACAAATACACAGCCATGTACTTCAAATACACGCCCATGTACTTTCCTCCGGCGGTGTAAATCCTTGTCTTTGATCCAAATTGTAGATGACTTCTCTAAATCACTTGAATTAGCACTCTTGACTCCATTAAACCTGATTTATCACCATAATAAAATTAAGTACCATTTCCTTATGATTTCTATAAAATCAATAATAAATTAACACAATTCATACTATAAAGATTTAGTATAAAATGGCTCTATCAAATTCCCCACACTTAAACCCTTGCTTGTCCTCAAGCAATTGAATCAAATCAATTGAGAAATCCGTCATAGGTTATACGAAATTTCTTTTCATCATTTCAAGCATCTATTCATTTAGAATTCATGACTTGTAATTTTAATGTCTACTGCTCCAACCAAAATGGTTTCCTGTTATTAAACTACCATAGACAAAATTTAATAGCTAATCTAAACAAAACAAACTTTAATCTTCATGTTTAGCAAAGAACTTTTATTCCAAAAGTAAATACTAAATTCAATAAGGAAAAACACCCAATTAAACTTCATTAGATATTAGCAAGTATATAATCTTTGCAACATAAAGTAAAAGCATATAGTATCTACTCTTTCCCTAGATTTTCTCCCTTTTATTATAAGTCTTATTTCATTCAATGAATTTTTACATTCATGTTCTTTTGATTTAATCAAGCATCTATTTTGATGGGTTTTTGCCCGCTTATTTTCATGAACTTTCGCCTTTTCTACCCTTATCGTTATAGTGAGTTCATTGAGTCGGCAACATCCCGAGCTTGTCACTCAAGTGACTGGGTTTTAACATACCCCTACGGACTCTTCCTCGCTCTAACATTCAAGTTCGAATATTTTTAACTCAATAATTATTTGAATCATTGGAGTAATGGCTATGCTTGATTCTTTTTTCACACTTTTTTTTTTAAATTATTGCTAGAGTAATAATAGTTATCCGGTTTAAAGGGTTACTAAGGAAAAAGTTTCTTCAACATCTTTCACTAAGTGTTATCATTGTTTCAAAAACAACTTCAAAGAGTATATAGTAACTAATATAACCTAGAAGTAAACTTATTTATTTTTCACTTAAGAACTAGACTTACTCTTAAACTTCCAATTCTAAAGCTAAATACAAGGTAAATTTGTTTCTTAAAGATTTCACTACTCAATTTTAACCAAGTATTCTAATCACAGCAGTAGGTGAGTAAAACACTTGAACAAGTCAATTTCACATTTTGTAGATGCTTATTACAACATTTAGTACAATCTCCAGATTTCATGAAAATTTTGAAAAATTTGGCTTAAAATTTCTTAAGACAAACATTCAAAGTATGAGTCAATTCTCTATTCTCTATATTTTATTACCCTCTCCCCCACACTTAGTTTGAACAGTGTCCGCACTATTCCTAATTCAACACAATTAAAGAGGAATTAACAACATAAGGAACATTAGAGAATAAGAGCAAAGGAATACTGGTACTTCCCTGGTATAAAGTGTAGAGTAATTGGAGTTCTCCCTTAAGCACTAGAGAGTGTCATCTGATGATATATACCCTTACTGCAGCTAATAAAAAAAATCAAAACAAAACAAAAATAAAATAAATTGATATGGGTTGCCTCCCATGTAGCGCCTTTCTTTAATGTCTTTGGCTAGACGTTCCTGTAATTAATCACAATACTTGGGGTAAGTTAAACTAGTTTCTTCAATATTACATACTTGAAATCCTTCATAAAAAGGTTTCAAGCGATGACCATTGACTTTGAAGTTCTTACCAGTTTCAAGACTTGCGATCTCAACTGCACCATGTGAAAATATGTTAGTGATAACAAAGGGACCGATCCACCGTGATCGTAGTTTTCCAGAAAACAAATTTAATCGAGAATGATAAAGTAATACTTTTTTACCTATAGAAAAATTCTTTCGGGAAATCATTTGATCATGAAAATCCTTTGTTTTTTCCTTGTAGATTTTAGTACTCTCATAAGCTTCTCTTCGAATTTCCTCAAGTTCTTGTAATTGAAGTTTTCTGTGCTCACCAACCTCATCCATTTGCATGTTACATTGTTTTACAGCCCAGTACGCCCTATGTTCCAACTCCACAGGGAGATGACACGGTTTTCCAAATATCAAACGGTAAGGAGACATACCTATAGGGGTCTTATAAGTTGTCCGGTAGGCCCATAATGCATCTTCAAGTCTTGTGCTCCAATCCTTCCTGCTTGGATTGATGGTTTTTTCCAGAATAGACTTGAGTTCTCAATTTGAAACTTCTACCAATCCATTGGTTTGAGGGTGGTATGCGGTGGAAGTGCGATGAGTGACCTTGTACTTTTTAAGTAGAGTTTCCACTACTCTATTACAAAAGTATGTGCCACGATCACTGATAAGAGCCTTTGGTGTCCCGAACCTAGAAAAAATATGAGATTTAACAAAATCCACAACAACTTTGGCATCATTAGTTCGGGTCGCTTTGGCTTCCACCCATTTTGAAACATAATCCACAGCAAGAAGGATGTAAACATTACCGAAAGAAGGAGGAAAAGGACCCATAAAGTCAATACCCCATATATCAAATATTTCACATGCAAGAATAGGGGTAAGTGGCATTTGGTCTCTACGTCCTAAGTTGCCAATTTTTTGACATCGTTCACAAGACTTACAAAACATAAAAGAATCACGAAACAATGTAGGCCAAAACAAACCACACCCTAATACCTTTTGAGCTGTCCTCTTAGGGCAAAAATGTCCACCACATGCATATGAATGACAAAATTGCAAGATAGAAGGAATATCGTCTTGAGAAATACACCTTCTAATGATTTGATCAGCACAATGTTTCCACAAGTATGGATCATCCCATACATAGTACTTAGCATCACTTTTAATTTTATCTTTTTGAGCCCTAGACAAATCACTTGGTAGTGTCATAGTAACCAAATAGTTGACAATATCAGCATACCACGGAATTGTCTTTTGAATAGAAAAGAGATGCTCATCTGGAAAATCATCTTGTATTGGTATTGACCCTTCACTGATAAGTATTCTACTGAAGTGGTCGGCAACTAAGTTTTCAGAGCCTTTCCTATCACGTATTTCCATATCAAACTCTTGTAATAAGAGTATCCATCGAATAAGTCTTGGTTTCACCTCCTTCTTCGCGAGCAGGTATTGAGAGTTACATGATCAGAGTAAACAATTACCTTAGTACCAAGTAAATATGATCTGAATTTTTCTAATGCAAAAACAACAGCCAAGAGTTCTTTTTCCGTTGTGGAATAGTTGCATTGAGCACTATCCAATGTTCTGGAAGCGTAATAAATGACACGGGAAGCTCTTCCAACTCTTTGGCCAAGAATGGCTCCAACTGCATAATTGCTCGCATCACACATAATTTCAAAGGGAAGGTTCCAGTCAGGTGGTTGGATGATTGGAGCAAAAGTTAACTTATCCCTCAATGTGTCAAAAGCGTGCTTGCTGGCCTCATTGAACTCAAATGTCACTTCTTTTTGCAGCAATCTGCATAGGGGTTGAGTAATCCCGGAAAAATCCTTGATGAAGCGTCGATAGAACCCTGCACTCCCAAGAAAAGAGCGAATTTCCCATACACTTACAGGGTAAGGTAGAGATTTAATCAATTCTACTTTAGCTTTATCGACTTCAAGCCCCTTAGAAGATACAATATGACCTAAAATGATACTCTGTTCAACCATAAAGTGACATTTTTCATAATTCAACACAAGATTCTTATCTATACATCTTTGAAGCACTTTTATAAGGTTAGTCAAACATGAATCAAAAGAGTTACCATAGACAGTGAAGTCATCCATGAAAACCTCTATGATATTCTCCACATAATCTGAAAATATACTAACCATACACCTTTGGAATGTGGCTGGGGCATTGCAGAGCCCAAAAGGCATCCGTCGATACGCAAAAGTACCGAATGGACATGTGAAAGTAGTCTTCTCTTGATCTTCCGGTGCCACTGGAATTTGATGAAAACCTGAATAACCATCAAGACAACAATAGTGAGAATGGCCAGCCAAACGTTCAAGCATTTGATCAAGAAAAGGAAGAGGGAAGTGATCTTTTCTAGTTGACGCATTCAACTTCCTGTAATCAACACAAACCCTCTATCCATTCTGAACTCGAGTAGGAATTAACTCACCATTAGAGTTTTCAATCACAGTTAAGCTCGTTTTCTTTGGAACAACTTGAATTGGACTTACCCATTTGCTATCGGAAATTGGATAGATCATACCTGCATCAAGCAATTTCAAGATTTCTTTCTTAACTACATCCATCATAGGTAGGTTCAAATGATGCTGAACTTCCCTTGCAGGTTTGCAATTATCTTCCATTAATATCTTGTGCATGCATGTGGAGGGGCTTAGTCCTTTGATATCACCTATGGACCATCCAATGGCTTCTTTATACTCTCTTAACACCCGAATCAACTTTTCTTCTCCTAAAGTACTTAGTTTGTTAGAGACTATCACAGCAAGAGTCTCATTTTCTCCTAAGAAAATGTACTTTAGATGTTTGGGTAAGGGTTTTAATTCCAGCTTTGGTGCCTGCACAATAGAGGGAAGAAGTCTTGTGTTAGAAGGGGGTAAATTAATGTAGGACACATCATACCTGATAGGTTTTAACAATTCCAACTCCCAAATCATGTCCTGCAAATCAGAGGATATTACAAGCTTCTCCTTAAGAGTTTTCAATGCATTAATAGTAAGACTCCTATTAAGTACAATTTTCAACTCATCATCGTCTATCAAGTCAAATGTAGCCTGTGTTAATGGGTCAATAACATCCACAACAAAAACAGGGGAGATATCACTAGGATATTTCATGGCATCATAAATGTTAAATTTAATCACTTCACCATCAAATTCCATAGTGAGGTTACCGTCATGTACATCAATTTTCGTTCTGGATGTCTTAAGAAATGGTCTCCCTAATAATATCATTGATGAACTACGAGAATCATCATTCTCCATGTCAAGCACATAAAAATCTGCGAGGAAAACCAACCCATTAACTTGTAGTAAAACATCTTCTAGAACTCCCTCAGGATAAACATTGGACCTATCAGCAAGTTGAACAATAACACCTGTTTCCTTTAAGGGACCAACATTCAAACATTGATAAACAAACAAAGGCATAACATTGATTGAAGCTCCTAAATCACACATAGCTTTAGCAATTCCAAGATTACCTATTTTGCAAGGAATAGTAAACATACCTGGATCCTTACATTTAGGAGGAAGCTTCTTCTGAAGAATAGCTGAAACATTCTCACCCACACTAATCTTTTCATTACCTTTCAGCTTTCTTTTGTTAGTGCACAATTCTTTGAGAAATTTAGCATAACGAGGTACTTGCTTAATTGCATCCAGCAAAGGAATATTTACCTCAACTTTGCAAAAAGTTTCAAGAATCTCTTTTTCTTCAACTTCATTCTTGGTTTTCGCTAATCTAGAAGGGAAAGGAGGCGCTGTTATCAACCTTTGGTGGTTCAGCGAGGGATCCTCTGGTCTGGATGTTCTGCCGGCTCAGAGTTGCAGTCTCTTTCTTAGTCTCTTCCTCAAGATTAGATCAGTGTCCTTTCTCATTTGATCCCTACAATTTCGTTCCACTTCTCAAGGTAATTGCATTAGCGCTTTGTTTTGGATTTGTGATAGTTTGAGAGGGTAACTTACCTTGAGTTTTTAACCTATTTATAGAAGAAGCAAGTTGGCTTACCTGATTTTCCAAGTTGTGAATGCTCTGCTTTGTCTCATCCTGAAATTGTTTTGTATTAACGGCAAGTGATTTAACAATTTCCTCAAGAGACATACCTGAAGTGGAAGGAGCTTGTGGTACTTGGTTTGATGGCTTAGGCTGGAATTGTTGGAAATTTTGTGGTTTATTGCCATATCTGAAGTTAGGATGATCCCTCCATCCAGGATTATAAGTATTCGAGTAGGGATTATATTTCCTTTGTGGCTGTCCTGGGAATCCTCCTACAGCATTAGCATGCTCATGATTGTCATCTTACAATGTGGGACACATGTCGGTAGGATGATTAGGAGCAGCACAAATTCCACAAGTCTTCACCTGCTGTGTATTTCTAAGAGCTATCTGCTGTACAAGGGAGGTTAGGTTAGAAATTTGATGTTCAAGGTTAGAAACACTTACCTCATTTACCTTCCTTGAAGATGAATCATGCCTATACCCAAATTGTTGCGAATTAACAGCCATAATGGAGATCAATTCCCTAGCTTGACCAGGGGTTTTATTCACTATGGCGCCTCCACTAGCAGCATCCATCATCTTCCTCTCCATCGGAAGTAGACCTTCATAGAAATATTGAATGAGAAGTTTTTCAGATATCCCATGTTGTGGACAGCTTGCACAAAGTTGCTCGAACCTCTCCCAATACTCATGAAGAGTCTCGGTATCCCTTTGTTTGATGCCACAAATCTCTTTTCTTATACCAGCGGCTCTAGATGCAGGGAAAAATTTGTCCAAGAAGAGCCTCACCATATCTGTCCAAGTGGTTATAGAACCTGGAGGCAAATAAAACAACCAATCTTTAGCTCTAGTACTTAAAGAAAATGGAAAAGCACGTAACTTGATTTGATCATCGGATATTCCTTGTGGCCTCATGCTAGAACACACTATATGAAACTCTTTCAAATGTTTGTGAGGATCTTCATTCTCAAGACCATGAAAGGTGGGTAGCAGATGTATCAAACCGGATTTCAACTCAAACTCAACAGCCAATTCGGGATATTGAATACAAAGTGGTTGTTGATTCACATCT
The DNA here is from genome assembly GCA_037954665.1 of Laguncularia racemosa. Taxonomy (NCBI): domain Eukaryota; kingdom Viridiplantae; phylum Streptophyta; class Magnoliopsida; order Myrtales; family Combretaceae; genus Laguncularia; species Laguncularia racemosa. Next base: position 770,764 of record JBBMOL010000167.1, read on the forward strand.
AGTGCAGCCAATTCTCTTAATGTTCTTTCAGGATTTACATATCTTCTTCTTTTTCAGAATCAATGGATGAATCAGAAAAATCCGATGCCAAGTTCAGTCCAGGGGATGAAGATGATACGGTTTCTTTTTTACGCAACCTAGCTTCTCTCCGCTGTCTCTTAAAAGTCTTCTCAATCTTTGGATTATAAGTGAGTTCACCTGTATGAGAAGAACGAGTCATACAAGAATAGAAATAAATTTGACACCAATCCCCAGCAACGGCGCCAAAATTTGATGGGTGTCGAATCCAACAAAAATAAAAACCTACTCCTAGACAATTATATGATTTGTGTATAGTAGTGAGTAGAGTCGTATCCACAGGGATTGGTTAAATATATTTCTATTAAAAGAGAATAGAGAGGAAAAGAAGAATGGGGGGTTTTGTTTGTGAATCAAAATAATACTGAAATCAGATAATAAAATTTGAATAATGATAAAAGCCTAGCCAAAGGAATCAAGATAGTTTAATTCTAGGAATTGATCATCGATGCAAATATTTTTCTATCCTTTATCCAAGATAAACTGATTATGGTTATTAACAAGCTCTAATAACCTATCTCTCCTTACTTTCTTGATAATCAAAACATGCTCTTCGATTATTTCTCTTATTGATTAGACAACCCTAAACAAGCTCTTAGGATTTAATCTATCAATAGCATTACAAATAAGAGAGACTACCAATTCATGCCAATAGATTATAAGATAACCTATTTAAACAAGATCATATATCTCCATAACATAAATTTGACTATCTATTTTATAATCAAACATGTTATTATGTCACGGAAACTAGAGCTATCAAACAATTACGGGTTTGACCTACTAGTTGATAGTATATTATCTTGCTAATTGAGTAGAAGAGCTCTAATTCATACCAATAAACAAAGATAACATTGACAAAACTTCCAGAAGATATATAAATATCCGAAAACAAAGAATAGAATAAAGGTAATTCAATTAGATCTCACAATTCGTGAAGAATTAAACTTCAATGATCCTTTAGCTAGAAAATTTGCTTAGCTACACATGTTCATCCTTAAAACGAAAATTAAAAGTGAAAACATGAAAAATCTCTATTTTCGGTCTCCCTTGCTCTGCCTCTCCTTCTTCCTTCCTATCCAAAAAAAAGTAATCCCCTCTCCTCTAGGGTTGGTTCTATTTATATTGTTAAGGGAATGGCAGAGGATCTTTAGCTAGCAAGATACGAATATATCTTTCCTTTTTCAAGTAAATCTCGAGAAGGGAATAATCGTCCGCCTGGCACACCCACCAACACGGCCAGATTTTGAACCGTGCCTTCCTCTGTTGATAATTCACATATCATCATCCTTGTTCAGTGTATGCCACGGCTTCCACCACGGCCAGATCTCAAACCGTGCCTTCCTCTGGTGGATGTTCCACAATTTCTCATCCTTGTTCAATGTATGGCATGGCTTCCACCATGGCTAGATCACAAGCCGTGCCTCCTTCTGTTGGTTCTTCAAGACAGATACACGGCCGTGTACTTCAACCGTGTATGTTTCTGTTGATTCCAAACAAAGTACACAGCCGTGTACTTCAAATACACACCCATGTACTTTCCTCCGGCGGTGTAAATCCTTGTCTTTGATCCAAATTGTAGATGACTTCTCTAAATCACTTGAATTAGCACTCTTGACTCCATTAAACCTGATTTATCACCATAATAAAATTAAGTACCATTTCCTTATGATTTCTATAAAATCAATAATAAATTAACACAATTCATACTATAAAGATTTAGTATAAAATGGCTCTATCATATATTAATATGCAATTGTTTAAACAGATCTAAAAACTTACCGAGGTGTTCTTGCTCTTTATCTTTTTTCTAGCGGCCCGGATATGGAATTAGAGGCTTGTAGGGCTGAACTATTGATGTCTTGTCCTTTCCCAAATCTTCCTCCTTATCAAGCTCCTTTTCCTTACCCTGTGTAATGGCTTGTTCCTCTTCAGCAACCTTATCTTGTCTAACCTTAACCTCTTGTTCTTGTACAACCCCTGGCACTCCAATGGTGTCAGAATGCAATTCCCTTCCACTCCTAAGGGTCACTGCCTTCACCTGCTCCCTTGGATTAGGTTCTGTGTTCCCAGGTAAGGACCCTTGTGGTCTCTTTGATAACATTTTTGCAATCTGACTCACCTGGTTTTCCAGATTGTGAATGGAAGCCTCGTGATTTCTTAAAGCAGTATCTGTAGCTTGCTGGCGCTGCTCTAAGGTTTGAATGAACTTGGAAATGATATCCTCCAGATTGGACTTCTTTTCAGTAAAAGGTGGTGGAAGAGGCCTTTGGAATCCAGGTGCAGGTGCATTACCCAAAGGAATTGGTGGATTACTCCATGAAAAATTAGGGTGATTGCGCCAGCCTGGATTATACGTGTTGCTGTAAGGTTGTTCTGAGATCGCACAGGATTGCTAACATAATCAACTTGCTCCATATAATCATGAGCCACTGATGCGGTTGATTGCTTAGTTGAAAATATTGGGGTAACTCAGATTTGCCATCCCATCAACCTTTTTGGCTAGAGCATCAACCTTTGTTACAAGGGTGGTCATCATTTCAACTTCATAGATCCTTGCTGCTCTTTGCCTTGTCCTACCATTACTCCACTGATGGTTATTCTTCGCCATGTTTTCAAACAGCTGTAGAGACTCCTCAGGAGTCTTCACACTAAGTGTACCAACAGCAGCAGCATCAATGGTTTATCGCGTTGGATAATCAAGCCCGTTATAGAAGGTGGAGACTTGTAACCAATTGGGCATCTGATGATGTGGGCACTGCCTGAGCAATTCCTTAAACCTTAACCAAGATTCATAAAGGGGCTCATTATCCATCTAAGTAAACCATGTGATATCATTTCTCAGTTTGGCCGTTTTAGAAGGCGGGAAATAGTAGTCCAAGAATGTTTCCGCCAACTGGGCTCAAGTTATGATGGAGTTCCAATCTAAGGAGCTGAACCACTGCCTTGCTTTTCCCCTCAATGTGAAAGGAAAAAGACGCAACTTCAAAGCTTCATCTGTCACCCCATTCTGTTTAACTGTTTCACAGATGTCTAGAAACATCTGGATGTGAGCATGGGGGTCCTCATCAACTAAACCATCAAACTGGCATTGATTATGGATCATGTTCATTGTAGAGGCTTTGACTTCAAAATTGTTGGCATTTATTGCAGGTCTGACTATATGAGATCCCGTGCTATCTAATGTAGGTCTGACATAATCAACCATCGTTTGGCGTTGATCTGCCATTTCCGCAACTGAATTCTCACCCTCACTAGAATGCAATTCCTCTTCACCTAATTGCTGATTTTCAAAAACTGGATTTCTCGCAGCTTGTTCAAAGGCACTCCTCAACCTTCTTCTGGATGTCTGCTCAATCTCCAGATCAAAAGCAAAAAGTTTGGATGAAGAGCTCCTTGTGATAAACCACAAATAAAATCAAGGGAAAATTAGTTACCTCCAAAAGAATGAATGTAACAAAACAAATACTAAAGAATAAATGGTTAAAGTAGTCAGCGTTGAGCTTTCTTAATATCGCCAATTCCACGACAACGGCACCAAAAACTTGTTGATGACCGTAATCACACAAATTTAAAAATCCCTTTTCTATGACTCTCTATTACGATCAAATAGGCAAGTGCACCTATCGATTGTAATAGTATAGAATTGTGTTTGGGTATCATACCCTCAGGGATCAGCAAGCACTAATAATAACTCTAAACCAACTATCTAACCACACAAATTCGAGAGATTCAGATTAAATTAAAAACACTTAACAAAACCTATAGCAATTAAAAATAACACAATAACTTGATTACTAAATCCAATAATTAAGAACATACCCTACCCTTACTACTCCTCTAATTGTCATGTAACTTCACCCTTTCAATAAATTAGTTAACACACAATGGTTATCTCTGAACCGTGGAGTATCTAACACTAAGCCAATATTCTTTCCAGATTTATTTGCTCCTAACCCTAATCGCATTAATAAAGATCCCTCTTTTATCAAAATATATTAGAATTGCATTAACACTCTTGAACCCTCCATCAGGTCGAATTATCTAATTTAACCTAATACGGAAAATCCATGTTCTCTATCCCTAGATTACATATGAATTCCTTTATTTATGCATGATCTATTCAAACAAGAGATTTTCCAATCAACTTCTAAGAAATCAGTGCAAACTCAATGCCGGCCATACATCAAATTAGCAATACTAAATGAACAACATGAATAAATTAAGAGAATTTCACTATTCATTAACTATGCAATCAATCTAATGTTACATGACAATTAAGGTTCAAGGTTCAGGTATGAGATAATTTAGCCACTCATGGTTTTCAAGTTACAAATCAATGAAGATGAAAAACCCGTGTGCATAAACTCTTCGGAAGAGAAGGATGAATCCGTTGATGTTGCTTTTCCTTTTGGTAAGATTTTCCTGTCTCTTCCTCTTCTTCCTTTTCTCGTTTTTTTCTATCTGCTTCAGGTGTCTCTCTGCCTTCCTCTTCGGTTTTGAACCCCCTTCTCCAGGAAAACGAAGAGATATATATATGGAAACCAAAAAATATCCTGAAACGGCCAAACTTTTCCATATACACGGTCTCGACCCATGGTTATACACGGTCGTGCCTTGCAATAGTGTCTGAAATAATAAAGAACCCACGGCTAATAACACACGGCCGTGTATTTAAACCGTGTAAGCTTCTGTTGGTTTTTCAAGCCAAACACACGGCCGTGCTCTGGAAATACACGCCCGTGTACTTCCCTTGTTTCTTCTTAAAAGCAATTTTCTTTGTGTATTCTTCTCCAATTTCAATCCAAGTCAATATCTCCTCTCAGAATAGTGGTCTTCATCCCTGAAACTGAAATATTTCTCTTTTAAGTATCAAAATTCTTCAAGATAACATCAACTTATTACACAAACAAATAGAATTCATCTAAAATACAAGTGTTAATTTATACTTATCACGTGTTGTGGAGAAGAGTGCTACACGTGGGTTGTATTAGCATACTTGTGAAGTTAAGTTGATTTGTTTATTTTCCTTTTTTTTTAGTTGCTATTTTGTGGCGTTAAAAGAAGTGTAGTTGTGAAGTGTGTTTCATTGCTTCAAATTGTCTTTGAGGATCGGTATACGGGGGTCTACAACTATGTCGAATGACAGCATGAATGGGGGCATTGGTGATGAAGCCAATAGTCAGGTTGGTGGAGGTCAGGGTCATAATGTAGCAGGTAGGAGAACTTTGGAAGAACAAGTCC